>JAABKJ010007545.1:71200295-71764354 GCA_011634705.1 Andricus grossulariae | reverse complement strand
AGAAACAGTATTTATTCATATTTACTCAAGCATGTAATTGTGTATTTTCTTTAGCGATACAAATTCTTTAAAATGATAATTTTCATAGGAAGAAATTGAAAATTCCAGACCAATCATATTCTGAAGCATATAATTTTTAGCATTCCTGAACAAGATTATCGAAATCGGCTATAAATTGCAGTTTGGATTGGAATATGAACAGTTAATTTGAAATCCGGTTTATTGCCTGATCGCCATGGCCTTTTTTGATAATTTTTTCACAACGCAAAATTAATTCGGTTCTTCAACGGTCAGTACGATTCACGCAAGGTTTGATAACTAAGTTTTCTGATTCCTAAAAACACGAATAGGAACGTTACGAAAATTATACTGTAAATTGCGCTGACTCTTTAAAAAGTTCAAAATATACAAACACTATTTCTGAAATACTGAGAATTAAAATTAATAACTTTTGTTGTTCGAACTGTTATTCATTTCAGTTAGTCTGTTGATTTTACAATATCTTCATGCGTAACACTTTTTCAAGTTAATGATAAAAATTCGAACTAGTTTCTAATTTTTATTTATGGATAGCCCTTATCTCTGCCGAGACTTTAAATATTGCAGAATTTCAAGCACTATAATGATCACATGTTATTTTTCTGTTTCCTTTTTGATTAATATCCGAATATTTAGTTTTAAATGATTTTGCATTTGAAATATCACAATTGAAATGGTTTTAATTTTACAAACTTTTTTTGGAAACCACTCTGTTTATGGATTGTTCCTTCTTTATCATTACACATACGTAGCAAACAGCAGACGGGTTCATTAATTAATATTTGCTAGTTCAATGTTTTATTATTCAAATTATTTTGAATTCATATTGAATTCCTTTAAGGCCTTTCAACTTTCTTGAATGAAATCTTCTGAATTCCTCGGTATTCCCTGAATTCCCTGAACTCATTGAATCCCATCAATTTTTATTATGTCTTCCCTAATTGTTCTGAAATCTGTCAAAGCCTCTGCAATTCTCGAATTCCTTAAATATACTAAATTTCTTGAATATTCAAAACATTCAGAATTTCATGAATTCTTTGAATTTTCTGAATTTCTGATAATCTCAGACTACTTTGCAATATCTGAATTCCTTGAATACACTGAATTCTTCAAATTATCTGAATTCTCTGAATTCCTTAAATTCCCGAAATTTTCTCAATTGTCTGACTTTCCTGAATTTTCTCAATTATTCAAATTCCCTGAATTCTCTGAATCCCCTGATTTCCTGGAATATTCTAAACTCCTGACGTTCTTTGAGTTTTCTGTATTTTCTAAATTCCGGGAATTCCCTGTATTCCTTACATATCCTGAACTCTCTGGATTCCCTTAATTCAGAAAATTTCCAAAATGCCTTTAAATCCCTGTAAGCTTGTAAATGATTCAGATTTCTTCGGATTTTTTTAAGTACTGGAAAATCCTGGAGTTCTCTCAATTTAAGAAATCGTACAGACTCGAAAAATGCAGGTGATTCAGAGTATTTCATGACGTTTAAAATTAAGGAAGGAATGTAGATGAATTCAATGAATGAAGATAGTTTGAAGAATATAGAGAAATTCAGCTATATCGGGGAATTCGAATGAATTAATAATACTTCAAGGATTTTACGAGAATGCAAAAGGATTCTAAAGTATTTAAGTGTATTTCAAGCAATTCCAAATAATGGGAAATAATACATAGAATTCAAAGACCTCAAAAGAAATGAAAATAATTAAATGTGAACTTGAAGAATTTCCAATGTATTCAAAATAATTTTAAATATGTAAGTATTGATTATTGAACCTGTCTGCTGTTTACTGCGTTTGTGTGTCAAAAAAAATGGACCAACTCAGAATGCAGAAAGGTCGTATTAGACGTGCACTCCGAGAGAGCTTTTTTCAACATGGAGGTATGGAATTGTTTCATTTTCAATGGTTTAGTTTATAATTTTTGAGCGATTAGTTTTGAGACCGATATTTAATTTATTGCTAATTACAAATCTCTCTTTTCATATACAGAATTGAAAGCCGCGGAAAATCAAGGATCAAGTTCAGCAACCGTTAGCCAGCTTGGGGGGGCCCGACGCGGGGCCGGACGCCCGCGCGGTCGTGCAAGCAGGCGCCAGGACGGGATGATTCAGGGGGAATTTCGAATTAAACCTTACTATCGCCAGCCCGTTGTTGTTAAAGAGGAGTCAGATGGATTTCTCGAGCATAGGGGTCAGAGAATTGAGGTCTGGCTCGATGATTCTAAAACAATAGTATTGAAAGCTGACTATCCAGGCCATAAAGTACCTACTGGCCGAGATTATGCATATAAAACATTTCTAGTCCGTCTGGCTACCCTAGAGAGAGGCCTAGAAATAGTGGAATATGTAAAAAAAGATGGAAAACTCATGGCGGTCCGAGCACCGATACCAACTAGTAAGGGGCCATCCATAAATTACGTAACAGCTTTTTTGCAAATTTGCCACTACTTCCCTTCTCATTGTAAAGGGTATTAATATATATATATATATATACTTCAATACAGAAAAACCTTACCTCTATCCCATGCAGAAAGATGTCATAGCAGTCTGATGTCAGGTCTGGTCCAGATCTGGCTTTATCTAGACTGCCTAGTCTGGAAGATCTGACCTGGCCCAGGTCTAGCGCTAGTTTTGCCCAGGTCTAACTTTATGTAGATCTTCTGGTCTGAAAGGTCTGTTCTGGCCCAGTACTGGCGCTGATCAGCGATCAAAGAACACAAAATTCTATGTTCTGCCTGGAAGGTCTGCTCAGGGCCATGACTGGCGCCGATCAGCTATTTAAAAAGTTCCAAGTTCGATCAGCAAATTTTTTTAGACATATTTCCAAAAAGGTACAGGGTGTCTCAAATGATCGAAAATAGGAAATTCACACTATAAAAACAAGACTTTTTTCATATCATCTAGACAGTCTGGTCTTGTCCAAGTTATACGCTGTTCAGCTAAATACACTTATGGTGAAAAATAATTTTTTTCCTAAGTCACCAAAAAAATAATGGGACTCCAGCCACAGGCTGACCAACCTCCAACTAGTGGCTGCGCAGTCCATAACTAGCGGCTGATCAGACGGTCTGGCCTGAGGCTAGCTAAAAAAACCGTTACACTTTTGGCCAGGCCAGACCATTTGGCCAGCGACAAGACTGGAAACCAGGCAGTCTGACCTGGGCCGAGCCAACGCCAGAAGATTTTGGCACAAAATCGGTATATCGATTTTTAATAAAAATAAGACTTAAAAGATAGAATTTAAACAATTCAATTATTAAATACGAAATATGAAATACAAAGTTGAAAAAAAGGAATAAAAAATCTGTGTTCTTGTTTAATTTAATAAAGAAAGAAACACCTGATTGATTCTCCAATTCGCAAGCTCAGAGAATCCCTAAAATAATAAATATTTCAAATATTATAATCATTATATTCATTAAGTTTGATTTTGAGCTGCTTCTAGTCGTGCGGGAAAAACTAGTGCAATTAGTGCGATATAAAAAGTTTGAGTTGAAGTGAATGACTCAGCGCGTGTCAGGGCGGTGTTGTTGTCTTTTATCAAATTTCGTGGTTTTTCTGTTAGAACGTGAATATAGTAAGGTAAACAAGATCAAGCGTGTGAAGATTTTTTTCACATTTTAAATCACTGAATTGTAAATAGGTCTTATTTGTAAAGGTGAAGTTCCTTATTTACAAGTTTTAAAATATTGTCTTGTTATTGTTTCAATAAAACTGAAAATTTTACACAGTCACGTTCTTTCATCAAAATTATATGGTTTTTACGCTTCCCCATTTTATAGCCTTCTTTTAATTCATGATATAGAATACAGCCTTAAATAAATGTATACACTAATGAAATTTTGGGTTATCATGATTGGGTACCACATTTTTCACATTGTCCTAACAGTCAATTTTAAATATAAATATTACTATGTTCTAACTCTTCTAGGATTCTTTCATTGTAGAATACTAGTAGTTATTATTTCGTATTATTCAGTATACAATTCTATTTTTTATCGTCTTTCTAAAAGAAATGTCCAGAACATGAAAAAATATTGAATGCTATTAATAGTGTAAATAACGACTTTACCTGTTGAGCCTGCTATGGCGAAATAAAAGAAACTTTATGTAATACAAACACATATCTCAAAAATTAAATTTAATTCCTCGAATAAGATACCGATGACTATATACATATACGTACGTATATATGGCAGAAAGATCTTGTAACCTATTCATTATACTCGTTATTACACCTAGCGCTTACGACATGTGTATCATCATCGGTAGTCTGCTCTTTGCCTTATCGATTTTCCCTGACTCTATTGGTAAATATGATAATATATTGTCAGCTCTATGAATTTAGGTACATTGTGCATTGTAGAACATTTATTTTCTGTTCAAAATAGTCCAAATTAAAATCACCTTTTTCAGAAAGTATCGTCGCGCTTGCTCGGGCTCTCGTTCAAAATTCTCTTCTGGTGCTAGCTTGGTATGAAACGCCGAATCAGATCGAGGCTCGATTAATCATATACAATATTTTTTTATTACGGAATATATTGATGCACTTTTTTATCTGGCAAGCTTTTAATCAGGTTTCCATGCTAAGCTAGCCCCTAGTTTTAATGCTAGATCTCGTCCTAGCTTGGACCACGGCAAATATTTCTACACAGTTATTTTTTCTTGCAGAAACAACATCCCCGCCAGAGAAAGTCTATAAAGAATTTGCTTCTAAGTCAATTAATAACTACGGAGTTACTTACTACAGAGATACAGATGGTACTTATGTACAAATGATGGGTAAAAGGTTTTATTATGTGGCAGGAAATAGCATATTTGTAATTGGATTATGCATCGGGGAACATATTCATGCAATATATGATAGTGGAAAGAATCAGATTTTACTACGCAAACCATCCTACAGCCCTGTTCCAATGACATCACAAACAAAAAGATTATATAATAAGCACTTTGTGCGCATTCGCTCGCCGTCACCTCAGCCAGTGCGCTATTTTTCACCCAATAGGAGAGCCGGTCTGAGACGCAGACACCATTCAAACAATTGAAAATTATATCACAATGACCATGTATTGTCTAATTTCTGACACTGTGACCCGACCTCAATTAAATCATGATATACCTTGTAATAATAAAATTATAGCGAGTTAAATAAATGTATAGTTTTGATGCATTAAATAGCTTATTCACTATCTTCAAAAAACCATACCCCTTCCTATGTTACTTGACTTTAATTTTTGTCCACGTAATTCAACAAGATATTTATTTAGGTTCTAGAAAAGTTTTTTTCATGAAAGTTAATTATTTCTTTTGCACTGCAATGTTTAGAAAAATCCCTTCTGATAGATCAGCTTGCCCAGCATGTTATTGAGATTTTCGACATTCTGTTCATCTTTACATTGTGAAATGATATTTAATTTTTGAAATACAAATATCTCAAAAATACACAGTAGTCTGAACAACGAGATAGCAATGACTATGTACATATATACAATATAGAAGGACCTGGTAACATAATACATTATACTCGTAGTAACACTTACCGTTCACGGCATGAGGATCATAATTGGTATTCTGCTCTTAGTCACAGCGAATTTAATTAATTTTTGAAATGGTAAATATAATAACTTAATATCATGTATATAATTTTCAGTATGTGTTTTTGGTACATAAGATAATAAATTTTGTTAAGGCCTAAAAAAAAATGTAAAATATAATTTTAGGTCGATTTTGAATTGTATTACACTTATAGGGGAAAGATGACTACTGGGATTTCGAAAACTCTAAATTCGTATAGACACTCATTTTCAAATAAACCTGGAAAGCTTGATATGTAGAAATGAAGTATAATCTTCTTGGTATTTGAAGGTGGGAGAAAAAAAGCTTTTGACTAGACAGTTACGAGTAGTGACCTCTGAGAACCACACTTTTTTAATTATAAAAACAAGATAATGAAGAAACGTCAGTTTCAATATCCATGCATATTATGAATTGGGAAAATATACATCTAATGAAGTGATCCATTTTTCAGGGTGGTTGCAAATAAAGATCAATGCAAAATAAGGCGGAAATATTTCAATTATTATGAAAAACATGTACTTTACTTTGCAATTAAGTTCGCGTTTCGAACGAAAATGTGTTCGTTAAAACCGAAGATGTTTTAACAAAAAAAAATTCACGATCACCAACTTACAGTTGTCGACGGTTTGACCTTCAATTCAAAAATGTCTATACACAAATGTGGGGAAGTACAAAGATCCAGCGCCAAGCATGGCTCTAGCTTAAGGTATGGCAATTATTTCTCCACAGGTATATTTTCTTACAATAAAACCGACCATGCCGAAAATATTCATGGGATTTTCTTGTAAATGTAATACTTAGGGAGTTACTTAATTCAAAAATATAGATCGTTCTCTTTTACGACTAAAGGGCATTAAATTTATCAACGTCGCAGAAAATGAAATTTTCATTATTGGAATATATGACGGGTACAATATTCGTCGAATATATTATGAAGTAAAGAAGCAGATTTTGCTAAGCAAATAATTCTATCGCCATGTTCCAATTACACCAACCGAGCGCCATGTCACCCAATTTAAAACCTGGTCGGAGACGAAGGAAAAGTTCAAGCAAATGAAAATTATGTTACAATGTCCATTTATTTTATAACTTTTAATACTGTAATCCTGCTTGGTATAAATTATGATATACTTCGTAATAATGAAATTATATGGACTTAATAAAATGCATGGGTTTGATGTACCAAGAAGTTTATTCACTATCTTCAAAAAATCATACCCCTTTCTACGCTACGTGTTTTTAATTTTGGCCCAACAGATTCAGCAATAATTTGACTTAAGTACTAGAAAAGTTTGTTTTTTTGTTGTTGTAAAAACTAGTTATTTATTTTTGGTCACAATATTTTACAACAAAATAATACCTTTAGATATTTTAGAGTTGACCAAGAAACCGGCACTCTGAGAACTGCAATTAGATCCAAACTCAAGGGCTTGGTTGTCTCTTTCCTAATTCTGCCCCTATTTTTTCGTTTGTTATATGTTTGTATCAAATGAGCTGACTACCATGTTGTTTGGAAACATATTTTGAGGCCCTTCTATGCAATTCTTCTTACATAAATTAACCTTTTTAAATGTATTTTTTCATAACAACTGATTTTTGGATTTACAATATGTTTGAGGTTGTTTGTTGAAAAATAATGATTACATAGATTGTCTGGTTAATATTGTGTCTCTAACTTTCCTCTTCGAAAATTCGATTGTACTAACTTTGCATGAAATTCGGTTATGTGGGCTAAAACATAAGGAAAATAATCCTTTAAACTATTTAACACAGTGCAAATACGATGACGTAATATGTTGACTTACCCAGCATGTAATTGAGATTCTCAACCTTTTGTGGATTTTTCCATTGCCAAATAAAAATCACTTTTTGAAATACAAATATTTAAAAGAATAAAATTAAGCCGACGAATGAGATAGCGAGGGCTATATACATATGTATAATAGAAAAACCTTGTAACACATTCATTATACTCGTAGTTGCACTCACCGCTCACGACATGAAGATCATAATTAGTATTCTGCTCTTAGTCATAATGAATTTAGTTAATTCCAAAGATGGTAAATATAATATTATAACATCATATATATTTAATTTTAAGTGTGTATGTTCGGTATATAAGACAATGAATTTTGTTGAGGCCCAAAACAGAATTTATTACATAATTTTAGGTCCATTTTAAGGTGTAGTACACTTATAATCTATTCCACATTGTCCAATTGAAAACCCGTTAATATCACAATATGAAAAAAGTTACGCCGTACTGAACGTGCTTTTTACGTAAGTTTCTTCTGAAAAGATAAAATTAATTACAGAACCGTCTTTAAACTCCATCTTGGAATTTCGATTTTTTTTCTACAGCAAGGCTGATTGATTTGTTGGATGAAACAAATATTTTCTTAAATCCGGAAGATAGAGTTCTAAATTTTTATCGCTCAATCCAGGCCCAGGTGTGGTTTGGCGTTTCATGCCTAGTTTTAGTGCCAAGCCTGGCCCTAGCTTGAGCTAAAGCAAATATTTTTACACATATACTTTTCTCACAGAAACAACGCCCCCGCCGGAAATCTCCAGAGGATTCTCTCGTGAATCACTTAATACTTACGGAGTTACTTACTTCAAAGATACAGATGGTTCTTTTGCACGACTAAAGGGCATACACTTTATTCATGTGGCACAAAATAAACAGTTTATAATTGGGATATACGACGTGAACAACAATATTCATCCAATATATGATAAAGATAAAACGCAGATTTTACTAAGTAGACCATTCTATGGCCATGTTCCAATGACACCACTACACCATAAAGTATACGACAGGTACTTTGTGCAGATTCGCTTGCGGCCGCCGACGCCTCCACCCAAACGCTATGTATCACCCATTTCAGGACCCGGTCTGAGACGCAGGCATCAGATAAGGAATTTGGAATTACATCACAATAACCATGCAGTGTCCAGTTTCTAATACTTTAATCTGGTTTCGAATAAATTCTGATGTACTTCTAATTGAGAAACGTGTATCCAGCTGAATAAATGCATGGGTATGGTGCATCAAAAAGCTTATTCACTATCTTCCAAAAATAATACCCCCAACTATGACATGTAGTTTTTGGATTTTTAATTGTTGCTCAACGGATTTAACGCGTATATAATTTTAGCACTAACAAAATTTTGTTTGCAAAAGCTAGTTATTTATTTTTGACCTCAATATTTTACATAAAAATAATATCTGCCCATTGATGATAATTTTTATAAAATTCTGTTGTGTTGTCTAATACATGAGGTACAAAAGAATAAACTACACATTAAAAACCAGGATGTGGGTTTGAGATTTTGTTCCAAAACTGGAGCGTTGCATGATGACAAAATTTTTGAGAACTACGTCATTACTACATTGAGAATCAAAACTATATTACATTTTCGTACGTAGATGTGAATTTCGTTTTTCAATTGTACAAAGCTTTGATCCACTTTTAAATCATTGGAGATTTCGAGATTTTATGTGTGGGTGACAGTTTAACTGCGATGACGTAACATGTTAGTTTAGCAAGTATGTCCTCGACTCTTCGAACATTATGCTGATATTTCCATTGCGACATAAAAGTCATTATATCACCTATAGATTGGAAAAAAGATATTTTGAAGATAAGGCGATATGAAATCCAAAAATAAAGTAAAGTCTTCACGAATAAAATCGAAACTTTTGACATGTTACACTCTGTAGAATTTCTCAAAAACTCTGCTTCAAGACATTTCTAACATTGTATTATATGCTTACAATCTTGATAATGAGATAATCATATTTTATACTAAACTTTAAAACTTGATTGCTCGGTTAGAAAATATATCTAACTTTACTGTTTTGTACTTTTTCCTATACATCAAACTGAAAACAAAGGTAGTGCAACTTGATTATTTAAACTAAACATTCAAAGCCTCGGTAGATCCGTATATTATTGGTCTGCTGGGATCTTTGTTCAGACTATAAGCACATGTTGATATACTTTGTTATAGAACATAGTCTGACCATTTTTAATGGCATGTAGGTCTCAAGGCCTAGTTGTTTATCTAATCGAATTTCGTGGTTTTCCTGTTAGAACGTAAATGAAGTAAGGTTAAGTGGATTTTGAAGCAGTAACTTGTAAATACGTCGTGTTGGTAAAAGTGATGTAGCGTATTTAAAAGTTTTATAATAATTCATTCTTATTTCTTCAGTGAAGCTGACAAGATTACTAATCGTCTTTTTACATTCTCATAATTTATCGTAGAAGGTGCTAGATACATGTGAATTTGCACTTATCCTTTTTAATGCAAAATTAGGAGAAAAATAGAACCAATTAAACTCGCTATTACTTTATATGATGTTAAATTTAAAGAGAATTGAGTTTTTCATTATTTACAGTTAATTTATATGAACAAAGGTAGACAAAATACACATATTATATTTTTTTGCATATTCATCAGCTTTTAAATAATCGTTTTGGTTTATTTATTATGAAACCAGGTCGTCTAATATTATTTTTAGCAGTCAAAGTGGAGTTAATTTCTTAAAATCAGTCTTCGAATAACCAAACTGCATTCTATTTATTAAATTGCATTTTCGATAATACTCTACTGTCGGATTTATTTGGTGAATTTCTTCTTGAATAAATCTCATTTTATTTGAAGGACTTTGTAGAAGCATGAAAACGTGTCATGTGGAACCTAATCGGTGGAGTCAGAAAAGGAGAAGCCTTTGCTAGTGGTGTTAGGAATGGAAGGGTCATTTGAACATATATTTTGGCTCAGACTAGCGAGAATAATCTTAGGGATTACTTCCTGATCCTCCATCTAACCAGACCGTGCTCTCGTCAAATTACATGTTACAAAAGTCATTTTTTCATTATATTGACGTGAAATTCAAGATTCTTTAGAAAAATCTTTAAAAACTGACTCTAATAAATTTAAAACTTAAATGAATATACGTTCAACATCCTCACACAAAAAAATTAAATATCTTGAAATTTGTCCCAGACTGGCAATCTGAAGACGTGTGTTCAGAACGCAGCGGAGCTCGAGAAGAACTTTTCCACAAATTAATAACAAAAAATTAATATAAAGGAAACATTGATTCAAGACCATGCTGAGGAAAATAACGGAAATCAATTACAATTACTCTTAAAGATTTAGAAAACACCGTAAAACTAGCAAAAAAATAAATGAAAATATTAAATAGATAGAACCTAAAGTTTGATAAATTTAATATAAAATAGGACAGTAGTCTCAATGTATTGTATTTTAAGAAAAGGACGAAGGAGCATTCGCCTTTTCAAATTAAACTCTGCGGGTGAGCTTTTCATATGATATACCCACCCAAGAAATGTGAATTTTAATAAGAAAGGGGCTATCAGGAAATGGAATAACCGAGAGCCCCGTTCCTTACTTACTTATTATTCCATTATACTCTTTTCATTATATTATAATATATGAAAATAAATATAGGGCTAAAAAGAATAAGAGCGTGATCTTGTCTTTTCATTATTATTGAAATAAAATAAAATTTTTTAAAATGACAAGGAGCAAAAATTGGGGGAATTTTATAAGTTTTTAATTAAGCGAGAAATTAGAAAAAGAGGAACAGTCCTGTACTTATTTGTATTGTTTATTAGGGTGGCCCTTATTTTTCAATTTTTGAATTTCTTTGCTTTTACACACCCCCCCCCGGCTTATTTTTTTTCTGAATGCGCAAAAAAATAATTTCCAAATTTGAGACAAATCGATAATATAAAGAGTTGGTGCAAAGACCGTGAAATTTCTCATTGATTTTCCACTGGAAAAAACTCAACCTTATGTAATCCTGCAATATTTATTTACAACAATATGTCACAAATAATTCCCTGTTTCAGTATATTGTTCAGAATCTGTCAGAGAATAAAAATCAACCATATATTTTGAGGGTGAATGACTTATGGGTCCGCAATAACAACCCTGTAAGTGACAAATTACAATTTTACGTAATATTTGGTTTTTATAACCCCGTTTTAAAAGTTTTTTTTTCAAATAATCATTATTTGTTGATTTAAGAATACCTAGTCATACTCTCACTAATTGCAATTGTGTAAACATTTTTACTTGATTAAACTTTTGTTTCTTTCAGGTACATAAGTCGCGAAGTGAACGTATTTTCCAGATGTTATGAGATCTTTAATTAATAATAACAATGAATTAATTCGTTTAAAAAATTGTACAATTATTCAAATAATTCGCTTATGTTCCAGTATATAGTTTACCTAAAAAAAGCAGGAAAAACATTTGATGTCACAAAATTTTAGATATAGTTTAATACTTTTCAATATCAATTTGTTTTCTAAGATTACTCGTATATGCTTGAACAAATTTTTAGTGTTTAAAGAATATATTTTCTATTACTGATTTTCTGTGTCCTTCTCGGTAAAGAGGACAAATTGCATTTTCCTTCCATTTTTTCACAGATTTAATTGGTATGAGTTATCTTTTGCTTTGCAGAAACGCTCCTAATAAATTTTGCAAGAATTTCAATTTGTTTAAACATTCGGGAGTATTCTAAGAGAATATATATTACCTGAAAATGTATTAATTTTACGAAAAAAATTGCAAAAGTAAAATATATAAACGAAATATAATTGTTTAAACAATCCAAATTTATTTCAGAAATTTACGAGTATTCTTAGAAAACAAGTTAGTACTAGAAAATATTCAAAACGGTAAAAAATTTGGTGACATAAAATGTTTCTCATTCTTTTTTTAGGTAAACTACGTATATACTTCAACAAGCACATATTGTTTAAGTAATTGTAACATTATATCACCAAATTATTGTATTTTTATCATTGATTAAAGAATTTATAACGCCTAGAAAATACGTTCATTCCACGACTTATCTGAAATAAAAACAAATTAAAATAGTTTAAACAATTGAATATTAATTAAAACATCATCCTTAAACTTTATGATTGATTATTATTTGTTAAACAATTCTAAACAATATACACAAACAGGCAATTATTTGTGATATATCATCGCGCTTAAATATTACAGATTTACAAAAAGCTGACTTTTTCCCATGTTAGAAAAAGGAGAAACTTGATGGTCTTTGCGAAACCCCTAAATATCAACCAATTTGGCTCAAATTTAGTGAATATAATTAGTTTTGGTATTTGAAATCTATAAGAAAAAACAGTCGATACTTGTCGATATTTAAATTTTAAAAAATCTTATCTTTCCATAAAGAATATTTAATCGAAGAGTATTTTTTTCTGTTTCAGGTAAGTTTTCATTATGGCACTACACAATCAGCTTCAAGGTTGTGGTAAGATTAATTTATTATTAAGAAATTGTGAATAAAAAATCTTTTTACTTAGATTGCAAATTATAAATTTAGGAAAAATTGTGGGTTAGCAGATTAATGTCATACTAAATAAACAATCAATTGAAATTATATCTGAGAATTAGTAACTTTCCAGAATGGAAAAAGTTTCTGAATTTCTGATATTAGAATTGGAACTTCAGAAACAATTCGCAAAGTTTTCGCAGAGAGGATTTTTGAGAGTTTCAAGGTGAACCAAAAATGCATAATTTGGAGTTTTCTAAGAAAAAGACTTCTGTCAATAAAAACTTCTTGTCATGAAGGTATTATTAAAGAGCACTTGTGACTTTTTTGAAGATAAAATTTAACAAAAATCATGACCCGCGAACTTTGTGGAGATTTGAAAAAATGTTAAGTTCTCACATTATCTTTTATGAGTACGAACGAATCTGTAGGAAGTTTTGCTCCTTCTGGCGTTTTATTACTTTAACGGTTTTGTTCCAAGTACGGTGAAGATAGACACAGTAAGTCGAATCAACCCCAGCGCACGTCCCCAATGAAAACCCTCGTCACTCTGAAACGATTTTACTGCTGCCATCGAGCTTGCTGTCACGCAGTTACAGTCTAAAACCCTGCGGTGCTTTTCCTGAATGTAGAATAGAATAAGGATATAATATGCTCCGAGACACGACCTCTTGAGAATAACCTAAGAAAATATACAGTCTACGATATCGAAGTTGAAGTAAACGATGAATGAAAGTAAAAGTAAACTTGAAACTATAACAGAACTCCTTGCAAGAGTAATTGAAATCAGACCGCTCGTGACAGTTCAGTTGCGAGTTCTCATCACTAGGCGAAACCTCGATCTTAATTCTCAGAGAATACAAAACTTAGTTTAGAATTAAAATTAATGTTTGAATTTTGAATTACAATTTATCGTTTTCATTTCAACTGTCAGCTCTTGTTGGGGAAGCATTAAAAACAGAAGTCTGATATTGGTGCATTTGGCGGGAGATTTGGTTTGGGGTACTAAATAACTGTAACAAGTTGTAGTTCGGAATTGTTTTACTTTTAATATATATTTGAAAGAGTTATTATTTTTGTAATTGCTTATTCAAAAAATAATATTCACTTCTCATTGTTGAACCCTGTTCTTCGCGAGACATTTTTTACAACAAAAATAATAAATACGGCAACGTGTTGTACTAGGGTGGCCCTCATTATCAAGTTCGAATTCTTTTTGAAGTACCCTCCAGACTGGTGACATTTGATGAAAAAAGAATTTTCGTAACGTTTCAGCTCGGTCGGATAGGGAAATAACGTCCCCGGGCTCTTGAATATCGACGCCTCCATTTCATACTGCTCCGCGTCCCGTTTAGACGGTGTACAGCGTTACGTCGCATTCGGTCGCTGTATTGCTCCATGTCATATGCTTGTACACCGCCTAAATGCGACGTGGAGCAGTATGGAATAGAGACGTCAGTATTAAAATAATTATTTATTTGAAGAAAATTCTATTTTAGAAGATATCAAATAAAAATAAAATGATGCATATAAATGATTATTTGAATATTTGAGAGCCTGGGGCACCGTTTCTCCTTATTTTTTTTATTTTTTTTGTTTTGTATTATTTCAAATTTGCAAATGAAGGCCACCCTAGTACTACACCATGAGTCAGCGAGTTGAAAACTTCTAACCACGATTTTCTCAAAAACAAAAAATAATAGCACTCTTAAAATGTGCAATGCACTTTGAAACCTGCCACAGCGTATTTAGGATTTTTTGGAAAAAAATATGTCGCGAATAACAGGTTTTAAAATGATAAATAAATTTTGTTTTTTAATAAACAAATGAAAAAGTTAACATGTCCTTTTTTCCGAAATTTGAATAATTGACGAATTAGAGGTGTCTCAAACTTTGTCCTTAATTGTTATCAACAACTGAGTTATAATAAAAACAAAGTCGCTCAAAATTTTTAATGAAAATATCCTTGAAAATTTTAACAATTTCAAACTACAACTTAGCACAGTTATTTTGTACCCCAAATACAGTTCAAGTTCATAGTAAAGCAAAATTTGAGTTCCTCACTTTCCCGCGAAATGCCCATTTTCCTTAATACTTTCAATCCATAACATTAATTGGTGACAGAGTAAGCAAATTTAAAATTATTTGAGCCTAAAAATATTTGTTTCATGTTTTTTTGAACAATTAAACAAAAAATATCATCCGTGATTGTTTTAGAATCTGCATTAGTGATCAGGTTATTTATAAGTATTCTAAAGTTTTTGGAGTTGCTGAATCCAAATTTTATAACAGAATTTTCAAACTCAAGTTGTCTTATCCAATATGGTGAATTAAAAATACGAAAATGCTCCTAATTTTATGAAAAGGGGTATACTAAGGTTTCTGGGGTCGCTTGATTCAAATATAGTAACAGAATTTCTAAATTTAAAATGGCTGATTTAATATTTGAATTAGTGATCTAAGAATAAGTACTTTGGTGATTTAAAATGAAAATTTATTAAATTTAAAAAATTACGAAATACAATTTTTTAATTTTTTTAAAAGTTTTCCGAGAACTTTTCAATTCTAAATCATAAAAATTAAAGAAATTTCACATGCAAATTATTAAAACTACAAACTTTTTAATTGTAAAACATTAAACTTGTATAATTTATAATACCAAACTTTCAAAGTTAATCTTCAATTTCAAAGATTTACAATTCATAATTCCACAATTTTGAAGAGTTTATGAAATTGAAAATTCTTGAATTTTGAAAATATGGAATTGAAAATTATTTAATTTTAAAGATTTATATTACAAAGGTATGTATTTAAATTTTTTTTTCAATAGTTCTATTTTCAAGATTTAGGATGGAAACCTCTTTAATTTTAATTATTTTCGATTTAAAATTCTTCAATGTTTAATATTCACAATTAAAGATTTATTTTTTAGAATAGTCCCATTTTAAAGATTCATAGTTGAAAAATATTCAATTTTGAAGTTGCATAAAAAAAAATTCTTAAATGTTGTCAAGAGTCAAGATTGTTCAACTCTAAACTACTAAATTGAAGAAATTTCGAATGTACATAAATCATAAAAACTACAGAATTTTTAATTGTATAACTTAAAATTAGCATAATTTTCAATTGTAAGTTTTTAAAATTAAAAACTCTTCAAGTCTTTAATTTTGAAGATTCAAAAGTTAAAGTTCTAAAATTTTGAAGAAATACAATTGGAGATTCTTCAATTTCAAAAATATATATTCAGAATTACAAATTATTAGTTTTCACGATTTATATTTTGAAAGCATGTAATTTCGAATGTTTTTTTTTAATAGTGCAATTTTCAAGATAAAAAATTAAAAATTCTTCTCTTTTAAAGATTTTTAATTTAAGACTCTAAGTGATGCAATTTTTAATGCTTTTTTGGAATAGTATAATTTTGAAGATTTAGGAATTTGAATTAATAAATGTTCAAAACATTTAAAATTCACTTTTATAGATTTTCAGTAAAACACATTCTATTGTAAACAGTAAAAATGACAGCATTGATTTGTTTTTTGGAAATTCTTGTGATTACTTACATATTGCTTCTGCGACTTGCGATTGCACGACGTGGAATAACAAACAACAACAAAACACTGGCTCTACTTGTTTAAAGACTAAGTGAAAAATTATCTACTTTGAAAAGATTATTAATTATTACTTCCTTGAAAGATATGTTAGATTACATTTGAAATATTTACCCGAAAAGTGTCTTATCTACCTGCAGTGTATGGATGACACATAATAGAAATACTTAGAACTGTAATATGTTTTATATTAGTTTGAAGGTAAATCTTCTAATACTTATCGTTGATTCATACACATATGACTTAGTCATATTTTAATAAAATGAGAGTCAGAATTTTTATTTTTTCGACTTTGGTTCCGAAAATCCTTCTCAAAATTAGCAACTTGCAAGAGGTCAACAAGGAAAATCAAAATGAACAAAAATACTAAATTTTGAGACAATTAAAAACAAAACTTGGGAACATTTCACACAAGAAAGCAAAAACGACCATTGAATGGAGAATCACCCATATATCATAATTTAATCATAATATAATATATAATATATAATATATCAGAGAAGAAGTTATTTCTAGAAGAGTTCTTTGGAGAGACAAAAGTTGGAAAAATTTTACTTCCAGGAAAGAAGTGTCTAACTTTAATCCAGTTGCCATTAAAACAAAATGAATTTCTGACAAAAAAATATGTTTCTCAATATTTTTATTCCGAAAAACAGAATGTGTTACAAATAAAGCAAGCCTTATATAATTAATGAATTCTTCTGAACTGAACTTCTAATACCTTTGTGCAACATTCTGAGGTTTATTTACTTTTATTTCAATTATAAAACCCATTTCAATCGAAGAGCATTTTCTACGGTGATCCGTAGTCTTCTTTGAAAAAAAGAGCTAGGAAATGAAAGCGAGAGAAAAGTGAAAAAGAGAAAAAGGGAAAAGAAAAGGAAGAAAGTAAGCAATAGGACCGAGTAGTTAAGTCCGTTGGATAAAATTCATATTCAATATTCTTTGATCACTCTGTAATGGAGACCTGAGTTCTCGCGATAGATGTATCTATATAGCTTTTGCTGAAATAGGATCGAGGGATTAAAATGCAACCCTCTCTTACTGCCATTGCATTCACCATCTTGGATATTAAAACTGCAAAACAATCGCGAGACCGAGGTGAATAGACTGCGTTCAAGCGGACAGATATTGAGCTTGGGTATTCGATGACCGAATGCTCTCGTCGTCAAAACTCAAGCTCAAGGTATCGTATATACAATCATTTCCTACAGAAAATCAGTCCTGGAATTCATATTAAAATTTCCAGGTGATGTATTTCACTTCTTTATAGCACATACAATAGACAATAGTCACTATATTTACATCAATTAATAGAAGTGAGCCTAATTTTACCGAATTTAATTGTGTTAAAGTAAATGAAGTAAATTATGTATTAATTCAGCGCGAGTGGATTTCAGGTAAAGAAAAATCACCTGAACGCAAAGTGAAGTCTACAAATTCAAATAAATTCAAGATTACTTGAAAAATTTCATGGAATTCAGTTCATCTTTTTGTTTGTCAATTTATATCACTTTACATGGTGAGCCTCAACCAACTTTAGACCAAAGATCCTTGAAGTTAGATGATATTGATTAGATACTGTTTTATGTTATCATGAAAGTACTTTTCCAAAAAAGAAAAGCTTCCCGATACACATCTTTCTCCAAAACCTTCTTCAAGCTTTTATTTTATTTTTATTTTAAAAAAATGTAGGCTTTTATTTTATTTTTGTTTATTTTTCAAACCATGCCAGCATCATTTAATTATCACCCGAGATAAACCGGTGATTAAAACAATGTTTAACAACTTTTGCTGTGATAAAGGGTTTTTTTAAATATACAAAAACCTCTGTGGCTTATACAGTTCTCATTTTGAAACATAATTTCATGATAAATTTTTACTCAGCTTTTAAGCAAAAAGAATCCTATTATATTCAAAGTCCAGAAATTAAAAAAATAAAAATTATTTTTCGTAAAAAGATTTCCCGCGATTTCTTCCTCTGCATATCAGAAATATCCGAAAATCATCCGAAAATAAAATTCTAAAAAAAAGTTTAGTGATATACTTTTTAATAACCTTTGATACTAAAAGAATGTATGTAAACCCTTTGTAGATTCAACAGTTACAATTTCAAAACAAATTTTGTAAAACTGTTTTGATTCTATATTTAATTTTTAATAATCCCTGCGTAAAAAAAGTTTCTTATTAATTTATTGTTATGATCAAAAATGTTTATTTTCAACAAAAAAAGTACCGACACAATTATTTTATTTTTTGCGCAAAATATGCACATCATATGTAAGAATAATATTCCGCGAAAAAACTTCTTTTAATATCTTTTTGAGGTGAAAGTTGTTTGATACTCGCCCTGCTTAGTGACAACAAATTCATGTAAATTTAAAAAAGTTTGCAATGCTTAATTCTACTAAATTAAAAGATGATTTTCGATTATTTCATCTAAATTGAAACTGAATTTATTACCGAAACAGGAATTTCCCAAAAAATGAAAATTCCCGAAAGAAAGTGAAACTACATAAAATGATTATTTCCAAAATCTCAAATCCCCGAAAATAGTAAATATCCGAATGTTCAAATTCCCAAAAGTAGTAAATTGCCGAGTTTTAAAATTTCCGAAAAAATAAACAAGATTTGAAAGTAACTTGAAAATGACTACCCCATATGAAATATAAAAGTACATTGAAGTCATATAAACTGAACTCAATGGATTTCTCAGAATAATTCAAATTAAATTAAAATAAAATCAACTCGATTTAACTAGATTATTATGATGAAAGAATCTGGATGCAAGTGAATTTAATATAAATTTTACTAAATTCCAAGTTGATTCAACTTAACTCAAATTGAATGATAGTAAATGCAATTGATGTCAACCTAATTCAAAGAGAATTGAACTACAATCGAAAGTAATTAATGTGAGTTTAAATCCTTATAAATACTCAAAAGAAAGCTTAACCGCGAATATTCACAAGATTATGCTCTGCAGTATTAAAATTCTCCAAATAATATTCTATCTAATAATTCAATAATTTTCTAGTTTTAAAAATACATCTTACAGATTTTTTATCACTAATTTTCATGATCAAAACTATTTTACAAAATGGATATATCTGCAAAGCGTATTAAACAAAAAAATCAAGTTACAACCTAAAATATATTGCTTTCTAATAGAGGGAGGCCTGTTATCACATAAATTTTCCAATATATTTTTTTTGGACATATTTCGCTACAATTTTTTTCCAAGGATTCGAAAATGCAATTTGAGAAAATGTGCACATCTATTTTTGGTTGTAACTTTTTTATGTTAACCATATCTCATAGATTAAAAGAGCAATAATCATACAATTTTGACGAATTTTAGCTCCAGTTGGTGTCCAGGTCCGATAGAATTTTGATCTAGATTTTCCAGTTAGAGTTGGCTTATTTTTGCATTTAAAAATTTTAAGAAATAAGAGGTTCAATTTGTTTATGTCAGAAAAACTTTTATGGTATTTTATTAGATGTATAACTTAATTTTTCCCTATTTTCAAAAAAAAAAATATTTTATATTATAAAATATGTAAATGCCAGATCAATCTTTGAAATATTGTTTATTGTTTTCGATGAACTTGCGCCACCTGTCAGGTTACTTACTTCCCAGCTCAAGTTTAAAATGGTTCACTGAGTCGCGCGAGCTACACAAGGTCGAGCGTTGTCATGGAACAGCATAACTTTTCTGCTCCCTTGCCCAGTAAATGGCTTTAGGATACGAAAGGCTGTTCTCTATTATGAGCTTGTGGAAACAGTTCAATCAGTTACTGCAGAACGCTACAGCCGACAATTTAACAAATTGAACGAGATGCTTCATGAGAAGAGGCCATTTACTGGGCAAGGAAGCCGAAAAGTTATGCTACTCCATGACAACGCTCGACCTCATGTTGCTCGCGCGACTCAGCAAACAATTCAAGGACTTTTCCAGGTTTTTTCCAGGTAGAGAAAAATTCAAGTATTTTTCCAGGTTTTCAAGGATTTCCAGGGCGCTAGACACCTTGCTTAAATCCTCAATCAAATAGTTCAATTCTTAGCTAAATAGATCAATTTTCAAATAAAAATTGAATGGTTAAATTTTCAATTAACAACATTAATTTTAACCAAAAAAAATTCAACTAAAATGATGAATCTTTAAAAAAAAAGAATTTTTAACAAAGTAGTTTAATTTCCAACCACTGACCGGATCCGGAATTTTGAATTATCTAACCAGTAACAGTCACTAATTAAATCAGTAATTTTTAATTATCTAATCCGTAGCATTGAATGTATTAATCAGTTATTTATGATTAATTTTAATCACTTATTAAAATTTAGGATTTTAATTGTATATAATTTTACTATTTTATGACAGCATACAAATCAGTCAGCCCTATCGACTAAAAATCAGTAATTTCAAATGACTATTTCATACAGTCAGAAATATTATCTGTTTTGTCTCTAAAAACGACTGTTTTGTAAGTAGATATGACTGATTTTTCAGTACAATCATGCTTCATTAATTTAATCAGTTAAATTTTGAATAAAACAAAAAATGCTCGGCGCAGGACCAGACTACCTTTATTCGAACCACCATATACTATGACTAACTATATAACTATATATGTAAACGCCACTTTCCCTTTTCAAAATCGATTTTGGCGCCGAGCGTCCCTATTCTGAACGACGTCGGCGCTTCACGGTCAGGGCCGTTCTTACCCATGAGGGTGAGTCCACAATAGGACTTAAAGGCCATGTATCAGAAGCCGCAGAACTTCATTTTCAAAATTCCCTGAGTTTTCCCAGGGTAATTTTTCATTTTTCTTTTTACAAATTTTTTTTACCAAGGCACTTCAACTTTCAACCAAATAATTAAATTTGCAACTAAAAAAGATCAATTTTTTAAGCAAAAATGTAACATTTACATTTTCAGTTTAAAAAAAAAATTAATTTTCAACCAAAAAAGTAATTCCCTGATTTATCCCAGAGTAATTTTTAATTTTCCCTTTTTGTATTTAAAGATCAAAAATATAATGTTGTCACATTTTTTATATCGAATTTTTTATAAATGGAGTGACTTATTTAAACCGAAAGTGACTTGAAAGAATTCAAAAGAATTCGCCGAAATTTATCAGAATTCCAGGTGATTTTCAACGAATTCAGAATAGATTCACAAGAATTCGGATGAATTAGAAAAAATTGAAAACATAAATTTAGAGGAATTTACAGGAAATGAGAAGAATTTGATATTTATTAAAATCCAAGCCCAGGAAAAAAGAATTGATCGAATGGAAATTACTTGAATCCAAGTATTTAAGAATACCGATTCATGCGTATTATTGAATTTAAATGCAAGAGAATTCAAACTAATTTGCAAAAAAATGATAAATTCTTTGAAATTCTATGAAATCTGATATTTCCTGAAATCTTGGAAAATTGGCTTAAATTACCTTGAGAGCTTTTAAAATCCCTTAAAATCACTAAAATCATCGGAAATCTTCCAAAACTGTATGAAATTCTTTAGAACCAAATGCAAATTTTGTTTTAATCCCTTAAAATCCTTTGAAATCCCTTGAAATTTTTGGAAGCTCTTGAAAATTCCTTGGAATTTTAAGAAATACCCTAAAATCTTCAAAATCCTTTGGAATAACCTCAATATATTGAAATCTAATTAAAATACCAAAAAATATTTCTAATCCTCTAAAATCTTCTGAAATTCTTTGAACTTTTTAAAAGTCTTTAAAATTCTTTGAAATCTTTTAAAGTATTTTGAAATCCTACGAAATCCCTCATTACTTGTGAATAAATGTTTTAAAATTCCTTATAATCCTGTAAATCCTTGGACATTCTTTGAAAATTTTTAAATCTCTTAAAAATGCCTTGGAATCTCTTGAACTAGCCTAAAATATTTGAAATCCTTTGAAATCTATTGAAATATTTGAAATTCCCTTGAAACTTGTTAGAGCTCTTGAAAATTCCTTAAAAGTTCTAAAAATGCCCTAAAATCTTCAAATTATTCGGAGTCCATTCAAATTGTTGAAATCTATTAAAAATATCTTGGAATCTTTTAAAAAACCCTGAAATATTTCAAATCCTTTGAAATCTTTTGAAATCCCTTAAAACTTTTTAAAGCTCTTGAAAATTCTTAGGTAATTTGAAAAAGTTTTATTGTGGAGTCACCTTAATAGTAGCAGCGGTGGGATTGTATTCGTATATTAACAAAAAATCTATTTTCAGAAAAAGCGCTTGCCATTTTATTAATTTTCTACTTTTTAACGTCGTAATCGGCATTTTCAACTAACTTTAAATAAACTGCAAGTACTAAAAATTAAAAATGCCTTTTTATCAAATTATAAACTTTTGAATAAAACGTTTTAAAAAAATGCATGCACAATCTCCATTGTAGAATAAATTTTGAACTTTTAAACAATTAAAAATTTAGAAGGTTTTTGAATTGGAAAGTAGACTGTCTTCTGATTCAAGATTCCTGTTACCGATAATTTACCGATATCTATACAATTGAAGGATTCGTTTCCATACTAAAATTGTATTGAATTATGCAATATCTCAAATAAATTTTTCCAGCATGAAGAATCGACTCTGAATATTATAAATGACTTTTTTTAAATTAAATTATGTTATTTATTGAGTGAGGAATTTCTGGCCTTCCTTATAAATTAAGGGGTCATTTGGTAGGTCATCTCCATTAATGGCACGAAGCTCAAAAGCCATTATGCGGATCTCCATAAACCGCATTTGCGATCCGGATACTGTTTTTAATTTGTAATTTATATGATACTATCATTAAATATTTTGAAATCTTTCAGACCACAATTTTGTTGCCACTTCGAAATCAATCTTTTATCTTGACGAAACAATGGAGCTGTGTCACTTTGAATTCCATCTGACGAGTAGACAAGGTTCTCGTCAATAGGATCTAATAGAAAATAGATTACAACTAATATTATATATATATATATATATATAGCGACCTGAAGAATTTTTAGACTTTCTCTCAAGCCTCGAAGGCCGATCTAGAATGTTGGCAATTAATCTGCAAAAGGCAGATAATTATTTTTTTTAATCCTCCTTCTATACTACAATTTATTATTAATATTTTAAAGAATATACAAATTCATTTTCAAAATTATCTGTCAGAATAGCAGACTTCACATCCCAAAATAATTGGGGAATCAATTCTTTAAAAAAATTATTGTAGGTACCATATTTCTAACATTTCTAGTCGAAATATACTGAATTTTCAATAAAATAGTTGAATTTTCAACCAAAAAAAAAAATTTCAACCTGAAAAGTCGAATGTTTTAGAAAAAATTTAAATTAAAACCCGAATGATGAATTTTCAACAAAGAAAAAATAATTTGCAACCATTTAAAAGAAAATGTTAACAAAAAAGTTGAACTTTTAAGTAAATAATTGAATTTTCAACCTAAAAGGATAAATTTTCAAACCAAAAAGACGAAATTTAGCAAAAATTTGAATATTCAACAAAGAAAGACTTTTCAGTCAAGAAAAAAAATTCAACCAAACTGTTAAAATTTAAAGCCAAAAAATACGAATTTTCTTTGAAACACAAATATGAATTTCGAACAAAAAAGTTTATTTTCAACCAGATATTTGAATTTTATAGCAAAATATTTTAATTTTCAATCCAAAAATATAAATTTGCGACAGAAAAGTTAATTTTCAAACAAAATAGAATTTTCTACCAAAATTATTCAATTTTCAACACAAAAACATGAATTTTCAAAAAAAAAAAAATCGAATTTTCATCAAAATCAAAAAAATGCATTTTTTTACAAAGTATTTCAACTTTCAATGAGAGAGTTGAATTTTCAATCTAAAAATATGACTTTTTAACAAAATAGTGGAGTTTTCAGCCTGAACATATGCATTTTCAACAAAATAATAAATTTTTTTACCAAAACTGATGAATTTTCAAAAAACAGAAAAAAAGTTAAATTTTTAACCAAAGAGATGAATCTGCAACCAAAAAAAGGTTATTTTTTTACCAAAAGGTTAAGTTTTAATATAGAAGGATGAATTTTTTATCCAAATCTAATGTTCAACAAAACAGTTGAAGTTTCGACAAAAAAGATGCATTTTTGACATAATAGTTGAATTTTCAACACAAAAACATTATTTTTCAACTAAAAACAACAACTAATTTTCATCAATCTTCAACTAAAAAAATAATTTTTTTTACAAAGTATTTCAACTTTCAACCAGAAAGTTAGATTTTCAACCTAAAAAGCACAATAGTGGAATTATCAACCTAAAAACATACATCTTCAACAAAATAATAAAATTTTCTACCAAAATTGCTGAATTTTCAAAAAAACAACCAAAAAAACAGTTAAATTTTTAACCAAAGAGATGAATCTGCAACCAAAAAAATAATTTTTTGCAACGTAGATCAACTTTCAATCAAGTAGTTGAATTTTTAGCCAAAAATATGACTTTTTAATAAAATAGTTTCATTTTTAATGAAAAAGAATGAACTTTCAACAAAAAAGGTTATTTATTTACCAAAAGGTTAAGTTTTAATCTAAAAGGATGAATTTTTTATCCAAATCTAATGTTCAACAAAAGATTTGAAGTTTCAACAAAAAAATATGCCTTTTTGACATAATAGTTGAATTTTAAAGAAAATAGTAGAATTTTTAACCAAAAGAGATTAATTCTGAACCAAAAATATAATAGTAGACTGCAATTAAAAAGAATTAACTTTCAACCTAAAATAGTTGGATTTTCTTATTGGGTTCTATTAATTCAGTTCGAATTTAAGTGAAAAAAAAAAAAACAAGAAAAAGGGGAAGTTTCTTGAAAATTGAAGTTGAATTTCAAATACTTAAAATTTTCTAGTACCGTAAACTGAGTTTAAATAAATTTAATACTCAATTTCAATAAAAAAAAAATAAAATGAAAAAAAATTTTAATTTTATTATAATTTTTAGATGTGAAAAAAATCGTCTATCTCCGCTGGGATTCGAACCCAGGTCTACAGATTGCCGGTCTGGCGCTCTTACCCGCTTACTCTTACCCTTCGTACTTTCGCGAGTAAGAGCACCCGACCGGCAATTTGTAGACTTGGGTTCGAATCCCAGCGGAGATAGATGATTTTTTTCACATCTAAAAATTATAACCATTTTGGTTTAGACTATGTAGATCAAAAACCGTCACTCCATCGACAAAAACTGTAAAAATGGAATGTTTTGAGGGTTTATGATAATTTTTTAATAAATGATGAAACATTCTACCTCCTTTTTGCAATTCTAGATAATGAAAGTGTTTTGTGGTGCATTGACCCGAATAAATTTTCGTCTCAAAATTATACTTTATGCTAGCATGTGCGAGATACGTTAGCATGCTAACGATAGGAAAAATTAAGAATATTACGGAGGCACACTTCGTGGAAGTCGTATTGTCGTCCAAGGTCAATTTCAGCGGCCATTCACATACGTCAGAATTAATAGGGAACTGCTTCGGCAGAACGTTAGGCACTAAACCAGATGGCAGAAGAGAAATGAAAATATTAAGTCAGATACTTTGTGATATTAATTCGGATACTTCATTATCCACGCCCATCTCATTTTTATGGCGAAAACTACAAAGACAGGGTACTAATTAAATTATTAAAACCATTAGTTTTGTTATTACAAAACTTGTCTTGTCTATCCAACATTTTTAATAAGTTATTCATTTTTTTCTTATTTTATTCACTAAAATAATAAAATTGTAAATTATTTTTTAACAAGGTGGTTCAACCTTCAACCAAGTAGTTCATTTTTTAACGAATAATGTAATAACAGATATTTCGTACAAAAAAGATTTCAATTTTAAATAAATCTTTTGATTTTCTCGTTCATTTTTTTTTTAGATATAAGAGCGTCAAACTGCAACCTGCATTGCGAAATCTCGGAGACGTTTTTTTTCAAGCGCGCGAATGGGATATTTATGAGTTAATTAATTTTTTGTTAAAGTATATTGCGTCTAAAATGATTACTCTTGAACTGGAATAGTTCAATTTCCAGTTTAAAAAATTAACTTTCAAGCAGAGATGAATTTTCAAATAAAATGATGAATCTTCATCAAATAAATAATTTTTGGAAAAGGGGTTCAACCTTTAACTAAGCAGTTTAATTTTCAACGAATAATGTAATAATATATATTAAAACCAAAAAAGATTTTAATTTTAAATAAATCTTTTTATTTCCTCGTCTATTTTATTTATTTATTTATTTATTTAGATATAAGAGCGTCAAACTGCAGGCATTGCGAAATGTCGGAGACGTTTTTTTCAAGCGCGCGAATGGGATATTTATGGGTTGATTATTTTTTTAAATAAATTATATTGTGTCTAAAATGATTACTCTTGAACTGGAATAGTTCAATTTTCAGTGTAAAAAAATAATTTTCAACCAGAGATGAATTTTCATATAAAATTATGAATCTTCATCAAATAAATAATTATTGGAAAAGGGGTTCAACCTTAAACTAAGTAGTTTAATTTTCAACAAATAATGTAATAATATATATTAAAACCAAACAAGATTTTAATTATAAATAAATCTTTTCATTTCCTTGTTTATTTATTTATTTTTTTGTTAGATATAAGAGCGTCAAACTGCAGGCATTGCGAAATCTCGGAGACGTTTTTTTCAAGCGCGCGAATGGGATATTTATGAGTTAATTAATTTTTTTTATAAAGGATTTTATATTCAATTTTTTTGTGCATTTTTCATCGCTTTTACGCCTGATTATGAATACAAAACAGCGTGTTAAGCCGCTGAATAAATTTCTGGACGAGTACTGCTTTCAGGCAAAATATGCCGGATTTTAATTTTCTCTTTCGACATATTCAGAGAATAAAATTCAAGGTTCTTTTTTCCAGGTTTTCCAGGCCAATTGGTCAAGTTTTTTTTTCAAGTTTTCTTTTTTTTTTAATCAAATAGTGAAATAATCGTTTGCTACGTTTGTAAAAAAAAATTAGCCATTTCAGTTTTTGTTGGCCAACAATTTATGTGCTGTTGCATTTTATTACATATTTCAGTAATAGAACTGATGTAACCATTATGAAATCTTCAAGATCGGTGAAATATTTTTAAACCTTTAGAAATCTTTGTGAAATCTTAAGAAATCGTTTGAAATCTTCAAAAATCTACAAAAATCTTTTGAAAACTTTAAAATCATTTGACATTTTCGAAATCTCTGAAATATGATGTATAAATCCTTTATGAAATTTTTCAAATTCTTTTGTAATCTTTGAAATCCTTGAAATTGTTTAAAATCTTTGAAATCCTTGAAATCTTTTAAAATCTTTGAAGTCCTTGAAATTTTTATGAGATCGTTTGAAATCTTTGAATTATTGCGAAATCTTTAAAATCCTTAAATCTTTTGAAACCTTCTAAATTCTTTGAAATTTTTTGAAATCGTTTGAAATCTTCAAAAATCTAAAAAAATCTTTTGAAAATTTTAAAATCGTTGGAAATTTTCGGAATCTCTGAAATCTGATGTATCAAGCCTTTATGAAATTTTTCAAATTTTTGTTTAATCTTTAAAATCCTTGAAATTGTTTAAAATCTTTGAAATCCTTGAAATTGTTTAACATCTTTGAAATCCTTTCAAATCTTTGAAGTCTTTGAAATCTTTATGAGATCGTTTGAAATCTTTGTAATTATTGTGAAATCTTTAAAATCATTAAATCTTTTTAAATCGTTTTAAACCTTCAAAAATATTTTGAAACCTTTAGAAATCTTTTGAAATCTTGAAAAATCTCCAAAAATCTTTGAAATCTATGTTAGATCTTTGGAATTATTGTGAAATCTTTAAAATCCTTTAAATCTTTTAAAATCTTTGAAATCCTTGAAATCTTTCTAAAATATTTGTAAAATCTTTTTAAATCTTCTAAAATATTTTGAAACCTTTTGAAATCGTTTGAAACCTTTTGAAAACTTTGAAATATTTGTGAAATTTTTGAAATCTTTTGAATCGTTTTGAAATCTTTCTCAAATCTTGGCGAAATCTTTTGAAATCTTCTAAAATATTTTGAAAAATTTTAAAGTCGTTTGAAATCTTTTCAAAGCTTTGAAATCTTTGTGAAATGTTTGAAATCGTTGTGAAATCTTCTGAAATCTTTTGGAATATTTAAAATCTTTCTGAAACCTTTGTGAAATCCTTTGAAACCGTTGGAAATCTTTGAAAGATTTTAAAATCTTTTAAATCATTTGATATTTTTGAAATAATTCAAAACATTTTGAAATCTAGAAATCTGGTGTACACTCAAAGGTGGAGTGGCCAACCCCTCAACAATTTTAATTCTGAAACTCAATTAACATCGACATTTTCAACTAATAATTTTTATAATTTGTAAGTTGAATATCACAAAAAATGTATACCTTAACATACTTTACCACATGATAAATATGAAAATACTAAAAGATTAAAAAAAATATTAAAATACTAAAATATTCACATTACTCTTCAGATTTCAATAAAATAAATGTTTTATAAGCAAATGAAAAAAATCAAATGGAAGGTTCTCATGAAAAATTAAAGGAGATTTCCAGGTTTTCAAGGTTGAAAAAATTCGGCAATATATGCCGGAAGAGAATACAAAACGTGAATTAATTTGTATCGAGAGGCTAAGTAAATGTCAGATATCCTGATACGGAAGTAAGATGCAATAAATAATTGTGAGATGCAAAATGCTTGGGAAAGTGAAATAACTATAATATTAATAAATAAATAAAGTAGGAAGATGCAAATTATAAAAATTGGAAAGTACCCTATATTGGTAACGTGAGACCTGCCGGGTGAATTAGCAAGTTTCAGTCTGCCAAATCGACATGGTTAGTAAGCGAGAGAAGATTGGCTCGATAACGAGGCGCAAGAATGACGTATTCACGCGATAATTCTGTAGTGTCTGAACGTATAACCCAGCTCCTTGCCCTAAAAGTTGAAAAAAAGCTCGAATCCTTCTAAAAAAACAATTAATTGTTTTTTAATTCTGGATGGAAAACTTATTAACTTAAATAAAAATCGTATGTGGTGGTGGTCCTTCGAGCCAGATTAAAATCTTCACAAAGCTTAGTCTACCGAAATAGTATCTATCGACGTATTTCTTCTATTGTTTAAATTAACAGACTTTACAGATCAAAATGCTTTGAAAACGGGAGAAATAAGTTGATTTTTAATGAAAATAGGGGAATAAATTCTTTTTAATAAAATTAATGTTTAGGTGTCATATTGAACTCAATATGAAACGCGTAAGATTTCGAATCGAATTATATTTAATTTTCAATAAAATAGTTGAATTTCCTACCGAAAGAGATGAATTTTCAACCAAGTAGTTGAATTTTCAAATAAAGATGAATTTTTATTCAGAAAAAAAAACGAAATTTCAACAAAACTGTTAAATTTTCAACCAAAGAGATGAATTTTCAATTAAAATGATGAATTTTCAACGTGGAAAATTAATTTTAACAAACGCGTTCAACTGTCAATCAAGTAGCCAAATATTTTTCATAAGATGGACTACCATCGGCTTTTCATTTTTCATAAGATGGACTATCATACCCTTTTCTTCTAAATCGAAGGAAAATGTCAAATAACTAATGTTAAATAAATAACAACAAATTAATGTTTCTTTTTTTCAAAGGGATATGAATTTTTCCTAACTTTTAGGACAAGGAGTTGGTTCAACTTTTTTTCTAACGTGGATATAAAAAAAATATCAAATAAATAACATGTTAAATAAAAAATTGCAGATTCACGTACACAGATATCTCTTTTAAAATTTGTTATCCTTGCACTACTCTTTTATAAAATATGTTCACTTTAACTGTTTTTTTTTCGAATTGATAAACTATTTTAAAAATTAGAACCAAGATACGAGTAGAAACATCCTTAAAATGTAATTTTCTATTCATTCAAGTTCGAAATGAAATCTGCTTTCTTATGAATAATTTTTTGCACTAAAATCAGAGCATGAAAAAAATTCACAAATCAAAATTAGATTTCAAAACTACCTCATTTCCGGCTTATTAGAGACAATTGCATAAAAAAAAGGAAAAAAGAGGGAGAAAAAAGGCTCAACCAAAATCAACCTCTTGCTCTGTCCTTCTTTTTTGTATTACTTGGGACCAAACATGTTTCGAAGCCAATTTTGATCTCATCAGGGATTATTTATAGCAAGACTAAAGGTGCGAATAAGATAAGCTTAATTTTAATTAGAATATGTTTCTATTATTCATATCTGTAGTTTTCCTAGAAATAATCCCTGGTGAGGAGGTCTAAATAGGCCTCGAAACATTTTGGTCCCTAGTAGTATAAAAAAGACTGAGAAAGAAAAAAATAATTCCTTATTCTTTCTCCGTCTTTTCTTTTTTAAACTTCCAGGGACCAACATGTTTCGAGGCTTATTTAGACCTCCTTATCAGGGATTATTTATATGAAAAGTATAGGTATGAATAATAGAAACACATTCTAATTAAAATTAAGCTTATGTTATTAGTATCATTAGTTTTGCTATAAATAATCCCCGATGAGATCAAAATTGGCTTCGAAACATGTCGGGCACTAGTAGTATAAAAAAGAAAAGACAGAGAAAGAAAAAGGAATTTTTTCTTTCTCAGTTTTTTATACTACTAGTGGCCTACATGTTTCGAAGCTAGTTTGGACTCATCAGAGATTATTTATAGGAAAACTACAGGTATGAACAATACAAACTTAATTTTGATTAGAATATTTTTCTATTATTCATACCTATAGTTTTCCTATAAATAGTCCCTGATGAGGTCTAAATGGGCCTCGAAACATATGGGTCCCTAGTAGTATGAAGAAGAAAATACGGATAAATAATGAGGAATTATTTTTTTCTTTCTCCGTCTTTTTTATGCTACTAGGGACCAGCATGCTTCGAGGCCTGTTAAGACTTCCTCATCAGTGATTATTTATCGGAAAACTAAAGGTATGAACAATAGAAACTTAATTTTGATTAGACTATGTTTCTATTATTCATACCTGTAGTTTTCCTATAAATAATCTCTGGAGTCCAAATTGGCTTCGAAACATGTTGGTCCCTCTAGTAGTATAAAAAAGTGAAAAAGAAAAAAATTCCTTATTCTTTCTCCGTCTTTTCTTTTTTATACTACTAGTGCCCAACATTTTTCGAAGCCAATTTTGATCTCATCAGGGATTATTTATAGCAAAACTGAAGGTACTGATAACATAAGCTTAATTTTCATTAGAATGTGTTTCTATTATTCATACCTGACGTTTTCCTATAAATAATCCCTGATAAGGAGGTCGGAATAAGCCTCGAAACATGTTGGTAACTGGAAGTTTAAAAAAGAAAAGACGGAGAAATAATCAGGAATTTTTTTCTTTCCAAGTTTTGTATACTACTACGGACCAACATGTTTCGAACCCAATCTGGACTCCTCCTCAGAGATTATTTACGGAAAAACTACAGGTATGAACAATAGAAACTTAATTTTGATCAGAATATGTTTCTATTGTTCATTCCTGCAGTTTTCCTATAAATAAACCCTGATGCGGTCTAAATTGGCCTCGAAACATATTGGTCCCTAATGGTATAAAAAGTTTTGGTTGACTCTTTCCTTTTTCTCCCTCTTTTTTCATTTTTTATGTAACTGTCTCTAATGAGCCAAAAAGGGAGATAGTTTGGAAACCTAATTTTTATTTGTGAATTTTTTCCATGCTCTGATTTCGGTGCATAAAATTTTTCTGAAGAAATCAGATTTCACTTCGACCTTGAAAGAATGTTTTAAATTGAGACAATAAGCTCAAGATTCGTTCCGATTTGCAGGGTTTGCTTATTAATATTTTTGAGAGTTCTTCTAATTGAGACCAAACAATTTTTACCTTAACTTGTTGAAAGCAATCTTTTTATTTAAATTTTGTACAAAGGATCTTTGTAAATATTAGCAATTTTTAGAAATGTATGATTTTTTCGATTATGTCTTTTCCTATTTGGAAAATGTAATAATCTGATTAGATTGGTTCAGAATCAACTAAAAATATAAATTTTCTATTTATTTAGCAAAGAAATATATCGAAATGAAGTGCAGTGCTCTTTGTGGTGCTGTATATAGTAGTTTTACAACTAGGCTCTCACGCTAACACTGTGGTCGGTGATATTTGCAATATCTTTATTTACTTATTCACGGTCGCTTTATGACTTCAGTATCGATGGTATAATCGAGGAGACAGGAAGCCAAAAGCTTTTGTGTAACATAACGGTATTATCGACCGCGTCGCTATTACTGGCAAGTGATACAGCATCTTAAGTGCATTCACATGTTCTAATGCACAAAAGTCCTTTATGGCGACTCAAAATCGAAACTACCCCAAAAAGTTACAATTTTCTCAACAATTTCCGAGGAGTTAACCACTTCTGTAATCTGGTGTACACACTTTCTATGCAATCCAATGTAATCTTATGTACAATTTTTGAAACTTACAAAAAAACATTTATTTTAACACTGTTTTTTGCACAATAGAATTTTTTCTTATCGTTTCTTACCAATTTTTGAAAAGTGCTTGAATGATAATAAACCCCCCTTATTTGTTGGGAAAATATTCTCTACAACTTTACTGTTTCCAATTTTGAAAATAAATTTTTCGATGGCTGAAATTGTTAAAACAATTTTTTAAAACGAGAAAATTTTTTAAACAAATAACTATATTTGAAGATTATTGACTTATTTTCCAAACTGGAAACAGTAGAGTTGTAGTGAATGATTTTTCTCGAAAGAAATAATCCATCATTTATTAATATTCAACCATTTTTTTAAATTGGTAAGAAGCGAGGGTAAGAACAAATTTAATAACAAAAAATATTTGTAAAATAATTATTTTTCATAAGACTTAAATTGGTTTCATATAAAATAATGTTTTTCCTTTTCTTTAATTGAAAGTTCATTCTTTTTATTTGAACAGCCTACTATTATATGTAGGGTTTAGAATTCGTCACCTTGAGTTAAAAAATTCGATTTGGTTCAAAATTTAATTTTTTTCTTAAAAATTCAACTGTTTTGTTAAACATTCGTCTTTTTGGATAGAAAGTTCGCCCTTTTGGATACAATTATATTTTTAGTTCAGAATTTATCTCTTTTGGTTAAAAATTCTGCTACTGGGCTGAAAATTTAATTAAATTAATTTATTCAATCATTAAGATTAATATAAAAATATGTTAAATAAATTTGGTTTCATTATTAAATTATAAATGTTTATAACCAGTTTTTCAATTTAACATGGTAACTTTTCGAGCTGGAAAAGGGGAACGGGGGAGTTCCGTCACACCCAATAATTTTTCATTTTGGAAATTTAATAACTATTTTTTAGATGATATTTTTCCGGAAGACATCAAAATTTTTTTTATTATACAAACTGTCGCCAATTTTCCGAATTTTTCAGTAATCCAATAAATTATTCCTAATGGGTGCAAATCGACGATATAAAAAAGCCACAAATAAAAAGATAAATACAGTAATATTCTGAGTGACTCAAAAATGAATAATAATCATAAAGACCTCTAGGCTCGCCTTCAGGGGACAATGTAATTTCCTTCAATTAAATCATTTTCGGACTGGAAAAAATGTTCTGAGGTTCGCGAAACTTTTGATGCGACTAGAGGTCTTTTTTGAATAGAAAAAAAAGAGAATAAATTTGTAAAATTACTGAAATGCCTGTAGTAACTGAAATAACGGATTTTCGTGACTCACAGTCAGGAAAGACAGGAAACTTAGCAAGAAACCTAATATTGACAGTCAATTAAGTAATTTACGTAATCTATCTGAGGTCGACTTAATTCACTCTTTCAAGGCTAAACTCTCCTCGTTTAATGACCTCCAAGTGTCGGTTAAGGTTTCAAAGGAATATGAAAGCACTATTTTGCTTACGCGAACAAGAGCTGCGGGGTTAAAGACACGATTAGATTTCCGACATACGTGCGATAAGCTAAGATCTCAACAAAATATCAAGCTTATTCTCCTCTGATCTCAGAAAGAATATTTTTTAACCTTACAACAAAAATTTTTCAAGATCACCATCACATTTTTAACTCAGCAATTACAAAATAAAATAAATCAATTTCTAAAGGAGCCTTAAAAAGTTTATTACATTCTGCATCAAATGAGCCTTATTTAAAGAATTTTCATTAAATAAAGACTGAATTAGTTGTAGAGAAAGGCCGGTCAAATTTCTGATTTTCGTCAAATTTAAAGATTTGATTGTAACTCCTGTCAAAATGTAGGATAATAATGTTGACAATTTAAAAGTAACGGAAACGAACCCTAAAATCTCCTCTTTAAAATAAGCCCAAAAAACTGTAAAAATGTGCACTGGTTCTTCAGTTATCATAAAGAGTGTGGAGGTATGCGCAAGGCGAAAATCGACGGTCCGGCAATGACTGATGACAGCCACTACTTGACCGTCGATTTTCGTCTTGCGCACGCTTCCACATATTTGTTGATAATTCGAGAACCAGTCAATATTCTTACAGTTTCTTGGGCTCATTTTAAAGATGAGATTTTAGGGTTTCATTCTGCACATCTTTTAAATTTTTACCATTATTTTTTTTAGATTTTGCCGAAGTTGAATTTGAATCTTGAAAATTTACAAAAATCAGAATTAGACCGAAATTTCTCACAAATTCTGATTTTTGCCAATTTCAAAGATTCGATTTCAACTCCTGTCAAAATGTAGGGTAATAATGTTACAAATTTGAGAGTGGCGCAAAATGAACCCTAAAATCTCATCTTTAAAATGAGCCCAAAAAATGTAAAAATGTGCAGTGGTTCTCGAGTTATCATCAAACACGTGGAGAGCGCTCAAGGCGAAAATCGACGGTCGAGAAATGATTTGACGTCTTCGGTCCTTTATCAGACAATAGACGTCAGTCATTGCCGGACCGTCGATTTTCGCCTTGCGCATACCTCCAAATTCTTTATGATAACTCGAGAACGACTGCACATTTTTACAATTTCTTGGGCTCATTTTAAAGAGGAGATTGTAGGGTTTCATTTCGCTAATCTTTTACATTTTCAACCTTATTATCCTACATTTTGACAGGAGTTGAAGTCAAATCTTTAAAATTGGCAAAAATCAGAGCCCAAGAAATTTTAAAAATATTCACTGGTTCTTGAATTATCATCAAAAAAGTTGAAGCATACACAAGACGAAAAACAACGTCTGACTGACGTTGTCTGTCCTTTTTCAGTCATGGAAAATAGAGACAAAAGACCTCAATCATTGCTTGACCGTCCACTTTCGCCTTGTGCACATTCTTGTTGATAATTCGAGAACCACTAAATATTTTTACAGTTTCTTGAGCTCATTTTGAAGAGAAGAATTTAGGGTTTCATTCTGCGTAAGTTTTAAAATTTTGCCATTATTTTTTTTAGAATTTGTCGGGAGTTGAATATGAATCTCGAAAATTGACAAAAATCAGAAATTAGACTGAAATTTCTCTCTTACAAAGTCAGTGTTTATTTATCAAAACGACTTTAAATAGGGCTCATTTTACGCGGAGTTTTATAAGCTTTTCAACGCTTGGTTTTAGAAATTATTCATGTTTTGAAGAAATGAAAAAGAGGGGATGGACTAGAATTAGTTCCCCAACGTCTGGGAATGAATGGAGTTAAATTAGTAATAATTATCATCACTAGCAGAAACTCACACGTAAGTCGTTGGTACCCTCGGTGGTACCCCGGTTGGCACTTCGGCCGGCACAGTATAGTAGACGGGGACGAATTGTGTATACATGAAGATGGAGTCTCGTGACAATAAAAAAATTTACAACAAAATTCGTCCTTCCTCATCGCCGAAGAAAAAAATTATTATCGTTTTCCGGTGACACATCACAGGGGAATATTTAATCAAGAGTCAGTCTCTCCAATGAACTTAGGTCTTACCCCACTGGGATCGTAAATTTTAAACTTTGAGGAAATTTCAAACTTTAAAATTCCAACCGAAAAGGAGCTCATTGAGTTCTTTTCAAACTTTTTTAGTCCGGCACACTTCCCGATTTAAGACTTCACTTTTCGAAGGGCTTTCTGAAAGGAACCGAATGTCAATTTTACGAATATTTAATTTCAAAGAAGCCGAAAGTTTTCCTGAGACGAAAACTTGTTGATTCGATCTAGAATTGAGAATTCTACTTTATGCTGCTGATTTGAGATATTTGTAGATTTGAATACAAGGAGTAGAATTTCATTAAATTTCCAAGATGCTGAGAGTTTTTAAAGTAACTTTTTATCAGTTTTTAAAATCAACAAATATCAACATGCAAGAACAAGATATCTTAAATCGCTTCTTGGAACCTGCTTATAAAATTCAAGACTTACGTTTCCTTCTATTATCATCTGAATTTCATTTATACAACTTCAAAACAAAAATATCCAGATCGAATCCATTAAATTTCTCGTTAACATTTTAAATCTGAACTTCAAACCTTAAAAATACCGCTTCTTTTTTCAAAAATTAAATCTCCATTCAAATTCCATGTTAATCGACATTCGAAAATCATATGTGAGAGGAACCGAATAACGTGAAAATGTTCGAGTCACCGCACTTGGAAAACAACGAATCCTCAAAAATTATTGAAAAACCCACATGTCAAGAGAATGCCGACTTGGAATTTGGAAAAAATTAATGGACTTTCGGAAAGATTGTTCAAGATCGATTCCTTGATACTGAATGAAATATTTATTTTTGAAATGGATGAGGGGAAAAAGGGGAAATTGTCGAGAAATGATAAGTTGATAAGAGACAAGTCTGACTCGCGCACACACTAACTACTTTACGTTCAGTCGCGTACTGAGAGTGCAAAATGAAAATGATCCGTCGACGACGAATTGCGCGAGGCAGCCCCCCGCAAGATCGGCGCAAAACGAACGCATACGAAGAAACACGAACAGTTTCAGATGCACATTGCACACGTGAGAAATGAGGCGATTTTCTGAGAGCAGGAATGAAAATCTATTTTTATTTGGGAAATTTCCAGAAATTTAGTCCCATCTTTAAAGTGGGTTTTCTCCAAATTTTATCAAATTTGGTTCCCAGGCAGACACTCTTGTCTGTTTGTATGTTATCAGCTAATCCTTGAGATAAAACGAATTTTAGTCAGGGTTACTACAAAATTAAAATTTTGAAATTCCCTGACCATTCCAACATTTCTTTTGGATATAAAAACAACCTCATATCTAAAAGATCAATATAAGCAAATAAATCAATCAATATAACCAAATAGTTGGGTTTTCTACTAAAAAGGATCAATTTTGAAACAAAAATGGAAGATTTAAATTTTCAGTTGAAACAATTAATTTTCAACCAAGAAAAAAGAAACTTTCAACAAAATAATTCAATTTTCAACCAAAGTGATAAATCTTCCGATAAAAAAATTAATTTTTAACGAAAATTATACAAAAAAACAATTGAATTTTCAACCAAAAAAGACAAGTTTTCAAGAAAATTAATGAATTTTCAACTAGAAAAGATTAAAACATTAATTTTTAACAAAGTAGTTACATTTTCAACCAAATAAATTATTTTTGAACTAAAATCATGAATCTTCAAGCAAATAAATGAACTTTTAGCGAAATAGTTGAATTTTCAACCCAAAAGCAGAATTTTCCACAAAAAAGCATACATTTTCAACATAAATTTTAATCTAGAAAAGATCAATTTTCAACCAAAAATAGAATAGTTGAATTTTCAGTTAGTAAAAATAATTTTTCTCAAAAAAAAAAAAAAAACTTTGAACAAAATAATTAAATTTTAAAACGAAGAAATTAATTTTTAACCAAATAATTGAATTTTCAGTCCAAAAGATGAATTTTATACAAAAAAAAAAAAAAAAAATCAAAAAAAAAAATAAATTTAAAATAAAAAAACATTCCATAAGAATTCCTGAGAAACATAATCATTAAATATCTCAAGACTTCATCACATGTATTTGAAGTATTTCTTTGAGGTGTCAATTTTCGAAAAGAAAAATCAAGTCAAACCTTCCAATAGCCGATGAAACCGAATCATGAAGTCGGGCCTCGGGGAGCTCGGCGTCGTGCTCGTGCTTCGCGCCTCGTGGATTTTCGGCTTTACACGAGGTTGGCCGACGCATCGCGTAACAGAGCCGACTCACCGAATACTGCCGAATACACGCCCGTGTCCACTTTTTACTGTTGAGTTTTTCTGTTCCTGTTTCTGACGACCCAAGTACCGTTGTCTACTTTTTATTGTCACTGTTCTATTTCTGTTTTTTACAGACGTGAAATTATAACCAATTTTTTTAGGCACTTTTCTATAGCTGCTTCTTACTCACCCTTGAGATATGTCCACTTCTCATTATCAGCCTTTCAAATAATACAATCAGATTAACAACTCACAAGTCTACGTGCACAGATGGTCACCCTCCCAACTGTGCACGTCTCAGTTAATACGATTAGATTTTCATCTCACAAGTCCATGTGCACAGATGGTACCCTCCCAAATGTGTACGTCTCAAATAATACGATCAGATTATACACTCACAAGTCCACGTGCACAGATGGTACGCTCCTAAATGTGCACGTCTAAAATAATACGATCAGATTATCAACTCACAAGTCCACGTGCACAGATGGTACCCTCCTAAATGTGCACGTCTCAAATAATATGATCACATTTTCAACTCACAAGTCCACGTGCACAGATGGTACCATCCAAACTGTGCACGTCTCAATCAGTACGATTAGATTTGCAACTTACAGGTCCACAACACGACAAAATCACAAAATGATGAAATGAAAAAACGACAAAATGAAACAAAGTCAAAACGAGAAACTGACAAAACGACAAAATCACAAAGTGGCGAAATTACAAAATTACAAAACTACAAAATTGCAAAATTACAGAAAATGATAAAAAGACTGAATGAAAAAATAATAAAACAGCAAAATATCAAAACAACAAAATGACATATCGAAAAATTCGCAAAATAAGAAGATGTCAAAACGACAAAAGGAAAAAATGACGAAACGGCGTAATGGCAAAATGATAAAATGACTGTATGAAAAAATAACAATAGTATGAAAAAATAACAATATGACAAAATTACACAATGTTTGAGCGTAAAAGAAAGCATTTAAAAAATGAGGGATTTTGTTATCCTTAAAACTGTATAACTTTATTACAACACAAACATCTTATTTGAACATTGAAATAGACTTGGAAATGTTACAGTAGTTAAAATCGGAACTATCTCTCTTAGGCGATGTTGAGAGTTCGGTTGTCGAAAATGGAATAATAATATGATCGAAGTACAGAGAAGTCGATGGAGGGAAAAATTCGGAAAAACTTAGTGGGAACAAAGTGTGATTCTTTTGGTTCACGTTAGAGGGTGGAGACAAAGGTTTTTCTTAGAGGAAGGGATAGTGAGGTTGTTAAAGTTTGCCAAGAAGGGACTTAGGGGTTCAGCAATTAGGCTAGGATTAATAAACTTTAGGGCCCGCTCGAGACAACGTGGTTATCTAGATGGTTAGAGAACGTGCTCATGCTCGAAGAGAGAAGATTAAATCAATAAAGGAGCATCAATGGTCAATATAGATTCCGAAAGTTCGGACCCAAACAGTTTAAGGGAAAACGACCGACATGAAGGAAACACTAGGTTTATGTGTTTATATTTTGGCATTACCTCCATAAAGAGCTTAGGATCGGAAATTTCTCTACTTTGGATTTTTTCCAAGACATGGTCCACATAACAGCTGAATATTAAAATAGACATGTAAAAGAAAATAATTGTTACAAGGTAACACACAACGACAAAGTAAAAATATGACAAAACGACAAAATAGAAAAATGACAATATGACAAAATGAAAAATAGACAAAGTAACAAAGAAAACGACAAAATAACAAATTGAGAAAATGACCAAACGACACAAGGGTAAATTTACAAAATTACAAAATCACAAAATTGCAGAAATACAACATTTAAAATATTTAAAGGACACAAAGAGAAGATGTCAAAACGATAAAATGACGAAACGATGTAATGACAATATGAAAAAATAACTGTATCACATAATTACAAAATGACGAAACGACAAAATGAAAATATGATAAAACGACAAAATAGGAAAATGGTAATACGACAAAATTACGAAACGAAAAAATGTCAAATCGACAAACTGAGAAAATGACAAAATGCCAAAACGACACAATGACAAAAGGACAAAAAGACAAAATTCACAGGATGATAAAATGACAATATGAAAAAATGGCAAAATGAAAAAAGACGAAATAACAGAATGGCAAAATGACAGTAAGACAAAATGACAATATGAAAAAATAAAAAAGTGGAAAATGGAAATTTGAGAAAGTAACGAAACAACAAAATGACAAAGCAACAAAATAAAAATAAAACTAGTTGTGAATTCGATCTGGAGTAATTCAAATGTAACGCATTTACAATTTTATGTTGGTTATTTGATGAGCACTTTGCTTCTTTATTAGAATTAATTAGCAAATATGTTTTCTTTCTCATAGATGAAGTCAAAATCACAAAATACAAATAGGTCAATCAAAACGTTTCGAATCAAGGCGCCTTTTATATTCTTGTGTAAACTTTGAATTATGTTATTGAAAACAGTTTTTGTCTGTTTAAAACAGATTTTTTAAATTATATTGTCGAGATATCGGCACTTGAGGGCAGGCGTGTGCAATCAAATAAAGAAAGCAAGACAAAATAATATTTTACGTAGTTTTATTATAACTGGTAAACAACCTGAACACTCAGCACGCTTAGGTCTAACTAACTGAACTAACTAGAGAAGCACACCCGACAGGCCCCACAGTCGGTCACACTGGAGGGGGGGGGGGCGCGCAATGGACGTGAAAGCAGGGATGTATACCGGGCGTTCTTATATATTATACATTCCCTCCCGACCGCATATATCCTGGTTGCTCATTTATCAGGTCTCACCCTCACCTTGGCATTCGCACCTTGTCTCATCTTATTAGCAACTATCTGAAAACAAACAAATATATATTAGCACATTATATTCAAAATTTTGTTCATTATTTCATTATGCAAATCCCGAGCAAGGGATTTTGTAAAAATGTCAGCGAGTTGCTCCCTAGATCGCACCCACACAAGCTGCATATATTTCTTGGCGATACATTGCTTAACAAAATGTTCTTTGACCTCAATCATATGACTAATTTTATTCCCACCCTCTGTCTCTGCTGTCACTATAGCTGCCTTGTTGTCGCACCACAGTCTCATTGGAAGCAATTTTTCATGTTCACCAAGATAAAGTTCAAGGGAATTGTATGTTGACAATAATTCTTTTGCCGTGTCACACATAGCCACGTATTCCGGATCTCTGGTAACTAGTTTCACATACGTTTGTTTACGTGTACGCCAGTGTACAGTATCACTATAAAGCTGAATCAAAAATCCACAAGTAGTTATGGAGTTCTTGCAATCAGCAAAGCTGGCATCACCATAGCCAGTCAACTCATCAGATTCACCTTTATATACAAGTAACAAATTTCTCGTACCTTTCAAGTAACGAACAAATCTTTTTATCATAGCCCAATCACTTCTTAGGGTCTATTTGGTGTCTACTCAAAACATCTACAGTGTAAGAGATATCTGACCTTGTCGCACCTGCCAAATAGAGTAAGCTCCCCACGGCTTCTCTGTATGGGACATTCTGCAAATTCTGAGTTTTGTTGATCATGTCTTCGTCTGGCTCGGTTTCTCTTAATTTTCGTTCGTGGTTTGCGACTTGAGATGTGACCATAGGTGTACACTTTGAATGTGAGTCTTCAAAACCAAATTTCGCCAAGATTTTATCAATATATTTTTCCTGCCTCAATTTTATGGTTTTGTTTGCTTTGTCACGCCTTATACTGAATTCCAGGAATTATTTGGGCTCACCTAGCACTGTCCTTTCAAAGACTGCTCAGTTCATCTAGTACTTCTTTCGTTTTGATTTTGTTATTGCTCACTATCAATATATCGTCGACATACAATAGTAGAATGAGTATGTTTAATTCGTCTTGCCACACAAATAAACAGGGTTAAAGTTCTGAATTTTTGACTCCTAATTTCAACACCTCTTCAGCAAAACGATCAAACCATTTCTTGGGACTTACTCGAAAACCGTATAACGCTCGCTCCAGTTCACACACCTTTTGCTTTCTAAAGTCCTCGGAGCAATTCACTCCTTCCGGCAGCTCCATGTACACACCCTCATCAAGCTTGCCGTTTGGAAAAGCCGTCTTCACATCAAGTTGGCAGATTTCATGATTGTGTTTGTTTGTAGCTGCAAGCACAGTATGCACCAAGGATAACCTAGAAACCGGAGCATAAGCCTCTCTCGATTCATAGGTATTTTTATCCAAGAAGCCTCTCACCACTAATCGCGCCTTAAATTTAATTTCTTCTTAAGCTCCAATTTTCTTTTCAAATATCCATCTCGTATCTACTGGGGAGACGAACTTGCCTTTCTGCATAAATTTGGGCCTCTTAACTATTTTCTACACCTTATTTTTAGCCACTGGCTTGAGTTCATCTTCTACAGCATGTTGCCACAGGATCTTGTCCCTTGAAGACATTGCTTCTCTAAAATTCGACGGATCTGAATTTATGCTACACAGCAAAGCATATTAAGTTTCCTCTCGCTCCAAGTTGAAACAGTTTGTTGATTCAAAAAGGTGTTTCTTTTCATTACAACACGCAAAAAGAACGCTAGATTTTCATGTTTCATCCACTGACAGATTCTCGAAGCTATTGTCCGCTACAGTCTTATCTAATTCTACTGACTTACCGTTATCTTCAATCTTATTCGCGACTTTCTTAGGTCTACCTCTTTTACGCACCGTTACTCCCTCCATTTTTGAGAAATCTTTATCCTTTTCCTCAGTTCCTTCGGATTCTACAAATGATTTTGATCTGTCTATCATATCCTTGAATAGGGGCATGTTTGTCATTGAATTTTTCTCATACTTATCTCCATACACTAATTTTTCATTTCATGCACATTTCTATTTTCATAGATTTTTCCATCTTCAGGCCTTATGAATTGATATCCAGTAGGAGTGTAACCCATCAATACCACTCGCCTTCCTTCGGCTCTGAATTTGAAACCCACCTTTCTGTGAACCTTCATATATGCTAAGCAGCCAAACCTTCTTAATTGATCAATGTCGTAATGGTGATTAGGCGCGATTTTTTGCAAAGGTGTGATCATACTATTGGCTGAATGAGGTGTACGATTGTATGCGTACACGGCTGCATTCATCGCTAAGTCCCAAAGGAGTTCGGGCAGTTTTGCGTCGAACATGTAAGGTCTTATCTTTCTTTGTAATGTGAGGTTAAAATTGTCGCTCACACCGTTATGCTGTGGAGTATCGGGTGGTGCCAGTTGTCATTCTGCAAACCAATTTTTGTAGAACTTCTCGAGTATATCCGCCTGTGTATTCTGTACCTTGATCAGTTCTTAGAAAACACACCTTAGTATCGTACCTTAATAAATTGCTAGCGCTCCTAACAAACATATCGAAATAGTGTCCTGTTTCACTTTTTATTTTCATACCATGAGCCATTACTAACTTAGAAAAATCGTCAATAAATACCGAAACAAATTTATAACCCGTTGGGTACGAGGGCGTCGAAAACGGTCCCATCACATCCGAATGAATGATTTGCAATGGAGCTGAGGCACGACTGCGCATGGTGTTAAAGGGTAATTTGTTACAGTTTGCAATACGACACACCTCGCAATCCAGTATCGATTGATCAAATATTGCTTTGTTTAATTCTTTGTTATCTGGAAATTCAACCTGAAGGGCCTTGAGATAAGCAATCGAGGCATGTCCAAGTCTGACATGCCACAACATTGCTTTATTATTTTTAGTGAATTTTTTGTTTTCGGTAGAAAAGGGGGACTCGATTTCTGTAATTTCCTCAATAGGCATTTCCTCAAGATTGTAAATTTTTCTGTCTCAAATAGTAATATCAAAGTTTGATATTTCATAGGGTTTAGTTTCCGACTATGGACTCACCATCAAATTTTCTTTAGGTTTCTCACTTCTCACATCACCGCTCACCTTTATCTCACCGCTTTTGTTTTTGGCTAAAGATTCGTCAATTTGCATAGGGGATAAAGACTCTATTGTTTTTGATAAATCGTCCCTTGCCATTTGACTTCTTGTCATGTGTCTCTTCGCGTCTACATCGACTAAGTTGGCTAGTACTGTCCTATCTAGTATACCAGAAAACTTTGGGTCAATGTTATCATGATCTGATTTTAATTCGACGATCCAGTATGGGCTTTCGTACGCACCTTTTGAAATAGATTCATTTGACACGGGGTCAAATATATCTATTTCCTTGTTATCTGAATGTCTTGTTAGCCCCATTTCGGCAAATTTACGTAGTGATAATAAATTTTCCCTCAATGCATCTGCAAAAATCACTTTCTCTATGGACATGGTTTGCCCGTTATTCATTCTTATTTCGATATTTCCTACTCCCTCCGTTTTTAAATCGGCTGAGTTATTTTTATTATATATAATAATACCCTTGATAATACCCTGATAATAATAATATATATAATACCCAGGTCAGAGGGGTTATATGTCTTGAAGATTAATTTAGAATTAGTAAGGTGTTCTGTCGCACCTGAGTCAGCAATAAATTTCGAAATGTATTTATTAAGATCTAACCTATTTGTTGCAGTGTGAAATGCTTGAGATTTTGGGTCGTGGCTAATCAAGGCCAGATTCAAGGAGCATTGAACCTGTTCTTTGCACATGTCCTTACCTTTGTTATTATTAAAGTTGTTTCCTCTAGTTTTGGCGTTCATTGTCTGGGAGGCAGATTGTTGATTATTTCCACCTTTATTTCGGCTGTTTCTATTCTGTCCACGATAACCACCTCCACCTCTACATCTATAACTACCTCGAAAACCCCCTCTCGCTCCTCCCCTAAATTTAGTACGCTTTGAACTCTCCGAATATTCGTTATGCATATCAGATTTTATTTTCGCACCTTGCATTTGACCTCGATACGAACCCCGAGCACCACGCCCGTTTACAGAATTAAAATATGGATTACTGTACCTCCTTGATCCCGGGCAATTTTTGCGAATATGCCCGAAACCATGACACTTGTAGCATTCTCTTCCTTTGCCTATGTTGGTACACTGGGCCGCAAGGTGCTCGTAACTACCACACTCGTAGCAGTAGGAATGTGACTGTCCATTTCCAGGAATTTGATTTCTACCTGCGTAATTTGCGGCACGCACCGGACCTGGCCCATCATCAATGTGGCTTTGACTCGCCTCATCCTGTAATACAAGGATTTTTAAGTCCTCGTACCAAAGACTCTTACCTTTAGTGGTTTTATTGAGGAACTGTGTGTTGAATTGAAGGAACAGATTCCATTACGGGACTTTATAACGCATCTCTCTTTTCCTCTTCTGACAGAGGGATTACACCCGGAAAATTTTCATAACTTCTGATAATATCCTCGAATTTTTCACAAACAGTAGTTTTACTCTTGCCTATTATATATTGCATATTGTAAAGCTGTTTCCTTACTGATTGTGATGTTACATTTATTTTGCACCTTCTAATCTCTTTCAATTTATTAAATATATTATTAGGATCATTCAAGTTAATTATTTTGGTGTGATAGTTTATATCTAGATGATTGATAAGTATATCTCTCACCTTAAATTTTTGTTCTTCTAGTGTTTTTATATCTATCAGAATAAAGTCGTTCTTTTTATTTATAACGTGTTGTAGAGAACTTGCCCTTAGTTCCGATTAAAAATATTCAAGAAATAGTTCATACTTCATGTTACTATTGAGTTTATTATCTCACTTAAAGTTATTCGCACCTTTATTTGAAATTTCTAATTTTAGATTATTTTTTATATTGTCTATAGTCACATCTTTATTCAATTGACTACTCTTCTCGGTCACCCTCAATACCTCCGACTGAATTATTTTTCTAATTGCCTCATCGTTAAACTCTACGCTTTTCTCAGGTGAAACCCCTCCGTCAGAATTTTCAACATTCAACAATTTGTTGCTCACTTTTTCTCGTGAACTTTGAACTGTCGTAATTGAGTTCGCCGCTTGTCTATCAACCGCACCTGCAACAGCCCTTTTTACTTCCTCACCCGCTCCTTGTCCTTCTTGTTCATTGGCCTCATCGCCACAGAGATACTGCATGTCAGCCTGCAGCCGATCTACCTGCTTGCCCAGTGCATCAACCTGACATTTCATATCATTCATGTGCTTATCTATTTTCACCTTGTGGCCATTAGCGATCTTCAACTCGTTCACAAGGATCGTGATGTTGTTATTATATAAATTGGCACTTGTCTCAACAATGCTGGTGAGTTGCTTCGTCAGATCTTTTAGTTCGTCTATTTGTATATCCTGCTTGTTGATCTGTTGTTGAACTAAAATAAGATTTTGCTGCTCAGTATTACTTTTATCGATTATAAATGGTCCTGTTTTCCTAAGATTTGACCATTTGTATTCATTTCCTAAATTTATAGGTAGAACTGAAATTAGTTTTGGAGACGGCTTACCGGCCTTTAGTGTCTGCTGGACATCACCAAGAGCTTCGAGGATTTTTCTCTTGCCTTTTTCCTTGTGCTTACCTCTCGCACCATCCTCTGTTTGCGTACCTTTGTTACTGTTCACACATTTTCCTTCGTTCTCACCATTCTCGTCATTTTCGCCATTATCGCCATTCCCATCATCGATACCGGTATCATCTTCGTTTCGCACCACTGTCTTCGTTTCGTTTGTCTCTCCTTTATTCTTTCCTTTGTCGCTCGCATCTTTGTCTTTGTTGATGTCAAGCTCGTTTTGTGTCAGTCTTGGTACAATTTTTTGCCGGTTTTCAATCATACAATCATCTATCCATTTTTCCAGCAAGAGCCAGTTTTCCTCTGCCGGATCAGGGAACATCCTTTTAGCTGTGAATAAAATTGTTTTGATTTAGTTTGCCCAGTTTGTAACATGCTGTGATCGGTTGACAGTAACAAGTGTGGCCGGTCACAGGAAGAGCGAGCAGTTAAAGGTCCGAAACGTCAAGATCCTCTCTCATACTCTCTGATTGATCAGACACGCCTCCTGAACATCAGGTCTGCGCGTCCGAGCAACCACGAGCTTTGAATTTAGAATTCAAATTCTTTTGTATATTTATTACTTAAAATTTCATGTATATATAAATTCGTTTACCTATACGTACGAATAACTATATGTGTAAATACACACCAGTGGACACTTTTATTTTTATCGCACCTTGATGATTTATTTATTAACATGTTTATTTAATTTTATTAAAAGGTGAAACTCACCGCTGTGATATATCTGGCCTTTTTCATATTTGATTGTAAGCTCCTCCCCGTGCATACTTAATATAATAGTCTCCCCTTCATGAAACTCGTTGAACTTGAATGTATTTTCGAGAAACATCCACACATTCTCCAACGATGGGTCTTCTGAGAATTTTAATTTATAAGTTAATTGAAATCGGGATGCACACCTCTTGAGATTATTGTTTCAATGAATTACGCGCGATATTTTTCAGTTTCTTTAATTTCTGTTGGGCATTTCGACGAGACGCGAGCACACGCGTGGCATCAACGACTTTTCCCTATCGTCCTTCCTTGTTTAGCACTCTCGCCTTCGTATGTGTTAGTCGCGTCTTATGCTCTAGTATTACGTGTAGTTGCTCGCCTTGTCGCAGTCTTTAACTCTTGGTCTCCTTCTCTCTCACACTCTCACCTGCGTGCCGCACGCGCGCCCGAGCTTTCTGGCCGGTATATGCCTCAACTTGTGAATCCCGCTTTCTCGGAAACTGAAAAGTAACGCGCCATCAACTGAAATCATCCGCGCTATATTCAAGGTCTTCGGTCCGCTCCGTGTGCACCCTCAACCTTTCCGATTTTCACTTAATCAATCGATATCATTATTTGTCACTATTTCAGCTTTTCTATCTCTTTTCTTCTTATTTGATTTCACGTCCGTATATTATAACCTTTAATTATTCACCCTTTTTCCACCATTCAACCCCGACCACGTGCATCAGTGAAGAAGCCCCACTCACCCCAATCTTATCATTTTCACCCCCGCCAGTCCGAATCTGCCCACCCTCTTCCTCCATTACTTTCACGAGCCCTTCCCGCACTCACTTGTTGCACACACGACACTCGCGCAGCGGAAGCGCGCCGGGTCCATAACCTGTCGAGATATCGGCACTCGAGGGCAGGTGTGTGCAATCAAATAAAGAAAGCAAGACAAAATAATATTCAACGTAGTTTTATTATAACTGATAAACACCCCGAACACTTAGCACGCTTAGGACTAAATAACTGAACCAAACTGGAGAAACACACCCGACAGGCCCCACAGTCCCTCACACTGGAGGGGGTGGGGGGCGCAATGGACGTGAAAGCAGGGATGTGTACCGGGCGTTCTTATATATTTCACATTAAAGATTTCAAAAAAAGAAGCTCTTCAAGAATGCTCAAAAATTTCAAGAAAATAACAATTATTTACTAAGGTTTCGCGAAAATTTTGAAATGATTTTCGTTTTGAAAAAATTAATTTATACAAAAAATTGAAAGATATTTCAAAACATATTGAAAGATTTCTAAAAATGCCGCAAGAAACCTCTTTCAAAGATTTTTCAGAATTTCAAGAAAAATTAGAGTGAATTTGAAAATTATTTGTGAATTTTAAAAGTTTTGAAGAGATTAAAAATATTCCAAAACTTAAAAAGATGTACAAAGATTTATAAAATACTTTTGAATTCTTCAAAATCTTTTAGATTTTTTTTCGACACATCTGAAATATTCAAAAATATTTTTTTATTTTAGTTCGGGTGATCAAAAACTTTGTCTCGTAATTTTCATTTTCTAATAAAAATTAGTTTTCCTCCTAAATCGAAAAACTACACGATTACGATTGATGATGAGCGTAATTTTAAATATTAATGAGCACGTACCTATGTGATTTTTCAAGTTTCTTCTTTGGGCGCACAATTTTATTTAAAACAAAAACTGGACAAGATGTATTAGAACATGTGTTTCTCCTCATATATAGTGCAAAAATAATAAAAAGATCACTAAAACTTTTTGAAAATGGTAGAAGAGATTATTAAAAATTTTTTAGTATGCATACATTTTTATAGTTATATACTTTCATTCGATACTGAATTTTTTCAAACATGCAGAGAACTCAGGTGCAGCATTAAAAAAAACTAATAAAAAATTCACGACTTGGCAGAGATAAAATTTTTTTTAAATGCAAATAAAAAAATGTATGCTATTTTTAAAACTTGTCACGTTGAAACTTTATATGTACCTATAATATGAAAGTTGTAATAAGATAATAATATTTTATCAGACGAATGCAAAGAAAATGATCAAACCCATGTTTTCTGTAGAGATAAGAATTTTGTAAAAAGAATAAAAGTTATGAAGTTTGTTATACTTTTAAAACTTCATGTGTAACAATGTAAAAATAATGAAAAGATTATTGAAACTTTTTAAAAACGCTGGACGAGATCAGGAAACAGATTTTAGTTCGCATACATTCTTTAGAAAAAAAAAAACAGTTTTATTGTATATTATATTTTATTGGATAAATGCAAAGAACTCCAATGCAGTAGTACTTTAATTTGTTTGAAATATGCACAGAAGTCCGAGGCAGCAGTTGTAAAAGTTATCATATTCACGACTTCTCTAGAGTTTTGGAATGTTTAAAAAACAAGTTCATAATTTTTTTTTTATTCTTGAAACCTCGCAAATCGAATTTTACATGTATCTATGATGGCAAAATAATAAAAATAATAATAAAACTATAATAAAGTATGCGTATTTTCAGTTTGAATCATAAAAAATAACGTTTAAAATAAACCAATTAAATTTATGGAAAAACAACACAAGTTGCAATAAAATGTATAACAACATTCATGTATAGGGTGCACACTTTTTTATTATCATAAAAACCAGACAATGACAATATGTATGTTTCAATGCCAATGCATATTATGAATTGTGATAATATGAATTTACTGAAATGATAGATTTTTCGGGGTAAAAGAGAATAAAAATTAGTGCAAAATAAGGAGCAAATATTGAAGTAATCATGAAAAATAAAATTTGTACATTATTTTTCAAAATCTGAATAAACAGTAACAGTTTGTGATACAGATATGAATATAATATACATTTCATATAATAATGTTGAACATAATGTAGAAAAATCCAGATTTCGGACAAAATCGAGTGCGAAGCACGAGATTCATGATGAGAATGTGTTCGTTAAAGCCAAAGGAGCTTCAACAAAAGAGAATTCACATATCACTAAATTACAGTCGATGCGCGAGAACCAACAGTGGTTTTGGAAATCAAAATACATATTTTATGACAACTTCGGATTTCCATAATATACTGGGGCAAATTGGAAGATTCTTCTTTGTGAAAGATGGTTGATATTTTGCGCAGGGTAGTTTCCTCATCTAAAATGTAAAACAAATTTCATATATTTTTTGAAGAGTATTCCTATAATCTATTTGGGCAATTTTTATCGTTTTGTTTATTAAGGGTGTTTGTTTTTGTTCGCGCAGCGCAGTTTCTTCATATCCAAAGTTAAGAAAAATTTAAATGTTGTTTTGGAGAATCAAGAAACGTATTTTAAGATATTTTGATGATTTTTTTTCATTAAGGGTATTTGTCTATGATTGCGCAGAATATTTTCATTGTCTACCATTTTTTAAATTTGCATATCTGTTATTCAAGAAGATGAAGCAGTCCTTAGGGGTTATAGAGGTTAATTAATCTTTATTTATTGTCCTGATAAAACTAAAAGGATGTTAGAGAGCAAAATCAAACTGTCGGCGGAGGTGGAGGGCGGTGTTCAAAACTGTAAGCAGTGCTTTCCAAATACCCCTCCCCCTTTCCAGTCTTTCTTCATATGAAAAGAAAAACAATTACCATTTTAAATCTACAAATTTGAGGACAGCAAAATTTTCAAGATTTTTGAAGTACAAGGCAAAAAAGTTACTTTAGAATTTTAGTCATAATAATTCCTCATAAAAAACATGAATTTTTGATTCATAACAAACTTGGTTCTATAATAAATCGGGTAATGTCTCCTTCTAATCCAAATTCAATAGGTTAAACTTCGTTTGTTTAACAATACTTCGAATTATGTTCTAAACTGCCGTAACTCTCCACCAATCACAAATTTAGTTGGATGAGATTGCAGCTTATTAGTACCATAATATTATATAAACTTCGACATAATTCTGAGGACATTTCGCATTGACTCAAAGTCGACGGTTATACAAAAAGTTGGATAATTTATGAAAATGAAGAAACCATCTAACATGAGTATTATCATGATTCCACGCTTGAAAGTTTGATCCACAATTGTTTTGCCTCTCTCGGTACTAAAAATGAAGTACTTTCTAAAGAGCTTCTTCTTTCAAAGAATCCTTACTTTCATGGAGCATGATGGATGGTATCTTTCCTGGTAATATTAAAACAGAATAGATGGTTTCATGAGCTATGGAGATGAAAGACATATTAATTGTAAAACTTGAGGTTGTCCACATAGTTTCCGGCAATAACCTACTAACTTATTGGTCACATTATAACTAATTATACACTTATTAAACCGCGTTAAGGGAAATTTATTTTAAAATCACAAAAAATAATCTTTTTAAATCATATAAGAAACTTTTTACTCTTTAAAAACAATCGTACATCTATGAAAACAGCATTTTAATGAAAAAAGGTTATTGAAATCCCTTGAACTCCTTGGAGATTTAATAAAATCATTAAATCTTGTGAAATTCCTTGAAATACCTTAAAATCCCTTACAATATTTGAATCGTTAGTAGGTCCTTAAGATTCAATTTTATTTGATTTATTTAACAAAGTTCATTAGAAATCCCTTAATATCTTTGAAAATTCTACAAAATCCTTTGGAATCTCTTGAAATTTGGTATATTTCTTAAAATCCTCTAGAATCCCTTAAAATACCATGAAATCTTTGGAGATCGGGAAAATCCGTTTAAATAAGTATAAATCATTTGAAAGTCCTGAAATATAATTTTAGTTATACTTTTTCATTGAAATTTGTTGTAAAAATACCATTCAAATCTGTAGAAATAATTAAAATATCTTGAAATCCTTGGAAATTTAATAAAATCTATAAATATCGTTCAGTGAAATTGTATTTATTTTCCAAAGTATGAAAACCCTTGAATATAACTTCAATTAAATTTGTTCATTGAATTTATTTGTGAAAACATCTTTTATTTCCGTACAACTCCTTGGAATTGCTAGAAATCCCTTCCAATTTAATTTAATTTATTTAAAAAAGTACACTAGACATTTCTTGAAATCTTTAAAAATTCTACAAAATTCTTTGGAATCTCATGAAATTTTGTATATCTCTTAAAATCCTTTAGAATCCTATAAAATCTCCTGAAATATTGTGAGATCGTAATAATACATTTGAAAAAGTATACATTATTTGAAATACCTTGAATATAAATTGAATTAAAATTATTCTTCAAAGTTCTCTAGAAAAACGTTAAAATCTCTAGAAATTATTGAAATCCCTTGACATACTAGGAGATTGAATAAGATTCTCAAATCTTATTAAATTAAATTAAATGGAACCTGGAAATCCCTTAAAATCTTTGGAACCGCTAGAATTATTCAAGAAAACTTCAGTCTATTTCCCCAATTTCTCTCTTTTCAATAAAAAAAATTAAACTATTTTTGGCTGAAAATTGTAATATATATATTTTTGAAATCGTCTTTTGGGTTTAAAATTCAAGTTTCTTATATAAAGTTCTTTTTATTTTTACTTTAAAATTCAACAGTTTCGTTGAAAATGAACTTTTAGTTGAATTTTTTTTCTTCCTTAACTGTATTATCTTTCTCGGTGGAAATTTCAACACTTTTGTTGAGAATTTGTCTTTCTGATTCAAAAATTCATCTCCTTTGGTAGAAATTTCATATTTCTTTGTATAACACTGGATCTGTTTGGTTGAAAATTTGCAGCCTATTGTATGTTATAATATTTATAGAAAAATTATTTTCCTACTCTTCTTGTCTTTCCACTTAACGTTGATCTTTTTGGCTTATAATTTTCAACCATTTGGTTAAAAATTAACTTTTATAATAAGAAATCATATTTTCTGATTGCAAATTCAACATTTTTATATAAAATTCGTCTCTTTGGCTAAAAAAATTCCACAATTTGGTTAGAAAATTCATTTTTGTATTTACAATTTATGAATTCGTGTTGAAAATTCAACTATTTTGTAAAAAATTTGTCGTTTTGGATTGGAAATTTCTCTGAAATTTGCTCCTTTTTTTAAAAAACCCTGTTTTTTGGGTGTAAATTCAACTACTTTGGTAGAAATTTAATTTTTTTTTTTTAAATTGAAAATGAAACTTTTTGCTGAAAAATTATTCTGTTTTGGTTTTCATATATTTATTTATTATACTCATCAATATTTTTCGAGTTCTTTGGGTCATTTAAAGGAAAATTTTTATTAGAATTTTCTTAAATTGTCAAGATATTTAAAAAAAAATTCCTAGACTCTGCCCTCGGATCAAATTTTGTAATTAAATTTTGTAAAAGTTCAATCAAATTTGCAGAAAATTTGAAAAAAATCTGAAATTAAATACTGACCTAGTTTTGAACTATTTCTATTGATTTTTCTTTTATAAATACCCGTACCTCATTCTTGACAAACTCCACCCAACAATGCACCTGGAACAAAGGCTTTGATATTTCGCTCGGATGATGAAGTTTCTCCATTAAATTATGATTAATAATTAGATTGTAGGCGCACAGTAATTGATCAATGTTCAATCGGGTTGTCAAAAAATGTTGTTTTTAAATTTTCATGCATATCCCCCCAAATTTGTTGGATTCCACAAAAAAATAAATTCGTTTTTTCATGAAGGAATATAAATATATATATATCCCATAAGGAAAAAAGACGTTTTTGTAAATTTTATTCAGAATCAATGGTATTGAGTGAATCGAGTTGAAACTCAACCTTTCTCTTCATAATTAGCCATAGAAGATGAATCAAAAATTACTTTTTAAACATCACACTGAACTCTGAACCTAGAAAGTTGTTTTTTTTCTGAAATATTTAGTTTTGCTTTGACTTTTTAGTTATGAACAATTATTAAATGAACATCAACAAGAATAATTTATAAATAGTATTGTATTGTTTTGGGAGAATTATTTTTTCTATTTTCCCAATGTTGAAAAAAAATTATTTGGAGCAAAAAAGCTGTCTTACACAAGAGACAAAAACAAAGAACGGAATAATTAGTTAGGTGGGAGGCCTAGATCTGTAAATGACTTGTAAAAGTTTTGTTTTGAATTACAGCGGGAAGTTTATTGTAAAGCGTAAAAAAATTGATAATGCACATATTTCAATACAGTCGAACCTGGATTTAGCGCCGGTTTTGAGGCTGACCTTGGCGTTAAATCCAGGTTTCACTGTATCAGTCCCGTTTCCCTCCTTTGCTGGAGATTCCCTGCCGTGAATCCCTGAGGCCCATGTAAGAAATTTGAAGCATATTTAAAATATCCCTTTTATTTCAAAAAAATATGTTCACAAAAAAGGAAGAAGTTGTTTAAAAAAATAATAATATGTTTAAGCAATTAGGATTCTTAGATTTTATTAATTATTATCTCACTCTGAGCACAAAGTGAAGAAAAGTTGGAAATTTCAGAAAAACCCGCAACTATCTACCATTACTATAGGAGAAGATAGTTATAAACAATAATATGTTTTTCAAACAATAACGTTTGTTAACTTGCTTTAAGTGACAAGTGGACGAAAAGTTGAAAATTTAAAAGAAAAACCGCAACTATTCAGCATTACTATAGGAGAACATAGTTATAAGCAATAATAAATTGTTGCAAAAATTATTTTTGCTGAATTGAATTAAATATTAAGTCACTCCAAGTGAAAAGTGGACATAAAGTAGCTTTACGAAAAAACCGCAATTGCTGGCATTTCTAGCATTATTCAAAGAGAATATTATTAAAAATAATAAAAAATTGTTCAAACAATGATTGTTGTTACGTAGTACTTTATGTATTAGAAACAATTCACACTTAAAGAAACGCAACAAAATCATAATTAGCGCCAAAAACTCGCAAAACACATTTTTTCACTGATAGGGTTTTTTTGGGATCCTATAAAACAGACTTATGGGGCTGATATTCAAAAAGAAATGTCTGATTTATGTTCTATAGCTAGTTATGAAGAGAAATGATGAGTTTCAACTCGATTCACCTAATATTGACGATTCTGTATAAAATTTACAAAAACGTATTCTTTTCTTATGGAAAATACGTGTTAAACTTCACGGGGCCTGTACCACCTCTAAATATCATTAAAAGAAAAAAAATAGATCTAATTTTGTCTGGATTCAAGCAAATCCCCGGGCGATATGCATAAAAATTCGAAAAAAATCTAATGTATTCTTGGACCACCCTAATGAAAATTTTTGATCTTAGCAGTATATTTAGATTCTAAAAATTGTTGCATCACTTTTTAGAACCTTATACAACTTTAATGATGCCTAGCTTGTTTCAAATGAAATAAAAATAAATATATTGACCTAGAGTTTTTTTTCTACATTCTCATCTCAATGAGAAGGTATTGGTTTTATGTGAGAAATGACTTTCGCGGATTCAATCGAATGTCGACGTTTTGAGGCCCCCTGAGTCAGAAAAAATGGTTCTTACGAAGGTGTGTGTCTGTCTGTATGTCTGTCTGTCCGTCTGTCTGTCTGTAGTCTGTAGTATCGTGTAGGCACGATTGATCTAGAATTCTCGTGTTACTTATTTAAATAACACGTTCATTCCGCAACACTGCTCCGACCCAGGCTGCTGACAATTATTCACTGTTCAGCACACTTTAATTGGAATAACGTCAACTTTAAGCCAAGCCTTTTGCTCGCAGGAACTAAAACACCTCTAGTTCACTAATACCCATCTCTGGGCGATGTCCAACAACAAAGATAGCCACTTTAGCTTTCAGAAACAGCAATTTTTCTCACAGGACAAAAACGCAAAATAAAAGTCAACTAGTAATATTGAAATTCAACGGAGTGAATAGACTACCGGTACCGTCAAAAAAGTTGCCTGCTGGTGCCAACAAAACAGTTTTCTGCCGGTACCGGCAATCAACTTCTTTGCCGGTACTGGTAAAAAAACATATTTCCAGCATACCGAAGTGTCTGTCAGACATCTTAGAGTGAGGTCATGTGACTCAAAAGTTATTTCGTTATAGGGGTCACACCTGTACCCCTTTCCAATCTGTCGTGGGGGTGGAGAGGCCCCCTTTTACTGATTACAATAATAATTTTGGTTAAACCCCTACCTACTTCCAAAGACTCTTGGGGTGACAAGGCAACCCTTTGACTTGTAACAGAAATAACGTTGCTCAAACCGTTACCCCTTTCCGATTGATCACAGAAATAATGCTCGTCAAACCCTTACCCCTTTTGAAAGTCCCATGGGGGCGGGAAGGCACTCCTTCGACTGGTCACGGAAATGATGCTGGTTAAACCCTTACCCGTTTCCAACGTCTCGTGAGGGGCGGCAAGGGATCCTTGTGGCTGGTTATTGAAATAAGGTTGGTCAAACCTCTACCCCTTCCCAACATCACGTGGGGGGCGGGGGTGAAAAAACGCCCCTGTGACAGGTCACAGAAATAATGTTGGTTAAACCCCTACCGCTTTTCAACGTCTCGCTGGAGGCTGAAAGACACCCCTGTAACTAGTCACAGAAATCATGTTGGTCAAACCCCTAATCTTTTCCAATATCTCGTGGACACGGAAAGGCACCCCTTTGACTGGTCACAGAAATAATGCTGGTCAGACCCACACCCCTTTTCAACGTCCTGTGGAGGCGGGAAGGCTCCTCTTCAACTTGTCACAGAAATAACGTTGCTCAAACTTCTACCCCTTTCCAACGTCCCGTAAGGACTGGAAGGCACCCCTCTCTGACTGGTCACAGAAATATTGTTGTACAAACCCCTACCTTTTTTTAAAGTCTCGTCGGGGCGGAAAGACACCCCTTTAACTGGTCACAGAAATGATGCTGGTCAGACCCGCACTTCTTTTCAACGTCTCGTGGGGCGGAAAGCCTCCTCTTCAGCTGGTCACAGAAATAACGTTACTCAAACCATTACTCCTTTTCAACGTCTCGCAAGGGCCGAAAGGAACCCCTCTCTGTCTAGTCACACCAAAATTGCTGGACAAACCCCTACATTTTTCCAAAGTCTCGTGGGGGCAGAAGGACACCCCTTTGACTGGTCACAGAAATAATGCTGGTGAAACCTCCACCTATTTTCAACGTCTCGCCGTAGGGAGGGGTGGCGCTCATCGACTGGTCACACAAATAATGCTGGTCACACCCCTACCCCGTCCAAACGTGTTGTGGGGGGGGGGGCTGGGATACACTCTTTCGATTGGTCACAGAAATAATGATTGTCAAACCCCTACTCCTTCCAACGCCTCATGGGGACGAGAAGGTACCCCCTTCCGACTGGTCACTAAAATAATGCTGGTCAGACTCCTATGCTGTCCGACGTCTAGTGAGGGTGGGTAGGAACTCGTTTCCGACAGGTCACATCAATAATGCTGGTCATACTCATACTCGTTCTCGAAGTCCAGCGGGGGTGGGGAGGCAGCCCTTTCCAACAGATCACAGAAATAATGTTGGTCAAACCCCCACCTTTTGCCAAAGTCTCTTGGGGCGAGAAAGCATCTGTTTGACAGGTCACAGAAATAATCTTTCTTCCCGTGGGAGCGGAAAGGCACCCCTTCAACTGGTCATAGAAATAATTATGGTCATACCCTTACCCCTCTCCAACGTCTCGTGGGGGCGGGAAGGCACTCCTGCGTCTGGTCACAGAAATAATTATGGTCAAACCCCTACCCATTTTCCAATGTCTCGTGGGGTGGAAAGGCACTCCTTCCCGACTGGCCACAGATATAATGTTATCTACAATAACAATGTAGTGATGTAATAAAAATCTAATAAAGGATGTAATGAAAATGTAATAGTGTACAATAACGTTATGTAATAATGTACCTGGAGAGAAATTTTTTGCCGGTACCAGCAGGGAAATTTTTTTCCGGTACCGGCAGAGAAATTTTTTTCCGGTACCGGCAGAGAAGTTTTTTTCCGTTACCGGCAGAGCATCCACTACCAAAATTCAATGTTAGAAGTTCCGTCATTTAACTTTGAAAAAATCAACTTGATTAGTTTTGAGTAATATCTTATCAGTTCAATTTTGGACATTACGCAAATATCCAACCTAAGATTCTAAAAAGGTCGTACTTTCCTCCCTTCTATGGTTTCCTTGCATTCAAATGAGAAAATTCAAATTCATAAAATATTGATACAAGGTAATGTAGGTATTTGCATTTAATTTCGAATATTGAAAACAAACATGACTCCAGGCTCCTAGAATGAGCTTCATAGAAGTATTTCTAGACTTACATAAATGCTTGGTATAGTACTCTAAAAACATATATGACAAAGTTTCATGGCATTATGCACACGTTTTCAATGGAAGACAATGCTTCGATATTGCATATTTATTGCAATATCCGGTTCTCGACAAACTAACCCAAGTTTTTACAGAATCAAAATTTTATTTTGATATCGAACCATATTTAAAAATCGCGTACTCGGTAAAATTAAAATAATTCATCTGAAAAATGTTGTAAAAGACAATCTTTTGCTATAAATATAGTTTATTGATTAACTGCATTCCACAAATTCAAAATATAATTCCATAATTGTTATTATAGCAACGTTCAGCCGAGACTCTATTACTCCCCACCCTAACCGAAATTAGAATATATAAATAAAAAAATATTGTTTAAAAACAAGCTTTCAGTGAAATATATGCGAAAAAATCACACATAGTGGAAAATATTATATATAATTTTTTCCACAATATGTAAACTAAATATATCATTTTTCCGCCTAGGCACTAATATAAAATAAAACTCTGAAAAGGGTTCTTGCAATACTAATCATTATTATGGTGATATTATTATAATAATAATATAGTAATAATATATGACTAAAAATAAAAGCGTGGGGCGTGAATATTAAACATTGCATTTCTATGAAAAACTCATTTTAATATTCACGTATCACGCACAGAAGGGCAAAAAAAGTTTCTGTGTACAAATAATCAATATTTAGCCTACACTATTCATTGAATTCGGACGTTTTCTTTTTAAATATTTCTAAATTTAGAAAACATTTGTCAAATAAACAAAAGTTATTTTTCGGTATTGACAACGTTTAGCTCAATCGAATCCAAAATTTTTATATAAAATGTGGTATGTTACAATACTTACTAATTGAAAACCATGACAAATTATTTTAAAAAATTTTATAAACAACAAAATTATCATAGCAAAGACTCATCGAAAGGACTTTATTAGTCTATTCCGTAAACAAAAATTGGGCGTCGTGGTTGAAAAATAGCCAAACTCTGAATTGGTTTCTGAAAATTATTTAAATAATTAATAGTTATAATGAATTTTTAAAGTATCAACGCAAAAACATTTTAAGCTGTTTTCGTAAACAATTAAGCCAAATCGTTATAAAATAGCCAAAATCTAAATTTTTGTATGAAAATGGTTTGAATCATCAAAAATTATTGTAAATTTTCAAAGTATCGTAGCAAATAATACGAAGAAAAGATTCTCAGTTGCTTCCGTAAAAAATATTTAGCTTGTTTGTTGATAAATATCTAAACCCTGAATTTGTTCAAAGAAGTTGTTTAATCTGTTAATAGTTCTAATTAATTTCTAAAGTATTATGGCTAAGAGTAAACAGAAAGGCATTACTAGCTGATTCCGTAAAAAATTGAGCCTATTCGATGAAAAATAGCCAAAACCTACATTTGTTAACGAAAATTGTTTTAATAGTCAATCATTCTTTTGAATTTGCAAATGATGATAGCAAGAGATCATCAGAAAGACACTTTGAGTTGATTCCATGAAAAAATGTAGCGTATTCTGTGAAAAGTAGCTAAACTCTGAAATTGTAAATGAAAATTGTTTAAATAATTAATAGTCATAGCAAAGAGTCTTTAAAGAGACATTCTGTGTTATTTCTATAAGAAAATTGAGCCTATTCGTTGAAAAATATCCAAACTGTGAATTTGTGTATAAAAATTGTTTGAAGAATTGCCAAATAGCATCCATTCCCAATTAATCGTAATGAAATAATTATTTCGCTCACGTTTTATACTAAAACTTTGGGTTTCAATGAGCTGCCTATTGCTAATTCTGAAAAATAGCTTTAGTTTATCGATTTACTTATAATGTAATAAACCACTTTTTTAAATAATGTTCAACGGCTTCTTTAAACAAAAAATGTTTCTTCCAAACCTGAAATATTTTCGGATTTTAGGAACACCGGAATTTTCTCATGCTTCCATTGTTATAAAATTTGTAATGCTTTAGCAAATTTTGGAAACATTAATGCATTTCACTGTAATATTATAGCCTCATTAGAACTGTAATGATTACATGAATAAATTATTATTTTTATCCAAGATCATGCAGTATACAAAATATGTGATTACAAAAATTTGCACTTACCACATTAAAAGTTTATATAAATTATTGAAATTTGTAGATAGCCTGAATTGCTTAGAAAATTATACAGTATTATTATATAATAATTAGGTATTAAAGGTCTCTCATTTTATGTAGCTGGTATATACTATTAGCTAGTTTTGTTGTATTTTCAGAAGCTCCGTATAACTATAATGGGACCAAACGATATGATTTTAAAATTTTCTATGCAATGTATACTATCTACGAATTTCAAATTTGAATTATTAATATAAACTTTTCATGTGCCAAATGCTGATTGTTGCAATCACGTATGATATATACTGCATGTTCTAAGACAAAAATATGTATTTCTTTTTGTAATCGTTACAGTTCTGATAGGCTGTTATATTATAGTGGAATGCCTTAACCTTTTGAATATAAACATGGTTTATTTCACAACTTTCATTTGGAAAATTATTATAATGTTTATTGTTCCAGCATATGGTGAAGCTTCCTCTCTGAGGTTTGTTTTAATTGCATGTGAATGACCTACATACAAGTAATGGTTTATTGTGTAAAATACGAATTTTAAAGAATTCCAAATGCCTAACGCTTCTAATAGTTCAACACTGTAATTATTAAGAAAATTCGAAAAGTAATAATAAAGCGATGATACTTATGTTGCTGAAATAACTTTTGAACATTTTCTCGGTTTCTTCATTAATAATAAATTGCTGTTTCTCACAAATTACTTCTGTAAGCAAGCGAATTATATAAAAGTTTTAAGGCGGAGGAGATAAAATCCCAGGATCAAGAGCGGAAAGGCGAGACGCGGTGACTTAGATTAATTTATGAAATAATTGCTAAATTAATTACCGTCAATTAGCAAGAAGCCTGGCTAATGGTCCTTTCGTGCTGACTCTCTCATACCATCCTATAGACTCATCTTCTACTACACACTTTGTCGCAACCATTTCCCTTCATTCTTGCGGCAGGAGAAAAAGGCAAGATTAAAAAATATAAAAAGTGTGACTTTACAGCTCATTCGAAAAGAACAACGTTAAAACAAAAATTATAATAAAGCACGGCGAGACCTGACGTAATCTCGATTAAAAGCATGATTATATCTTGCAGTTTATTTTCTCATGAATTTACCTCAAACATTTTGCACTATTAATACAAATTGTGTTTAGTTCGATATTTCACAAGTTTACTAATTTTTTTCAATCCAATCGAAAACAGAGTTTCAAAATCTATGCGCCTTTTTTCATCGTAAAGTAGCACCCTTCAATTTTCAATTAATTAACTTTGCCTTCTGAATTAAAATTATTAAACCTTGAAAATCATTATGCATAATTTAAAAATTAATAATATTTAATGACCTAGTTTAATTTTTAATGCGTCAAGCTTGAATTCAATCATTGTTAAAGTTTCTAATTAGAAAGCGTATAATTTTCAATGTTTTTAGAACAGTCACACTTTAAAGGTTCACAATATTTATGATTGCTTAAATTTTGTTTTCTCATAGAGAAAGCTTTGCAATAGTAACTATTTTCCAAAAATCTTGAATTGATTTAATTAAACCTTCCTCTGTTTAAAAATGTCTAATATAATGTTCTAAGCAATTTCGTCCAGATGTGTGTATGTGCAGACGTGTGTGTGTGCATGTCACACTTTTTTGTTAACACTCAATAATATTTTAAAAATTGTTTTTTTATAGTAAAACTTTTTTCAATAACATAATTCAAAGTTGATGCTGGAAGATAAAAGATTCCTTGGTTCGAGACGAATAGATTGACCAATAATATTAAAAGTTATCGTCATTTATGTTATATTTAAAATCGATTTTCATAGTAAACATTTACTCATTCTCATAATTCTAATTTAATGTGTGAATGGAAAAAATGTGTTGATTTGAGACGATTCGATTGACTTAGAATATTGAAACATTTTATGGAACAGTAAGGAAGCTATGGTAATGCATGTTATTAATTATTGTTTCAAAACTCTAAAATACTTTTAATATAGAGAAATTTTTTTATCAATGGATTTTGAAATCTTTATATTGGTAATGTTGGGTAATAAAAAGCTAGGGACGTAAACGCGCTCCGCGTTCAAGCATTCGCTGCTAAATAAAAATATAAATAACAATATAAAAGAAAAATAACAGGATAAAAAAAGAATATGAAATATCTGTACATTTTTAGCATGAATTGTGTTCTCTGCTTTACCAGAAATGAAGAGGATGTGCTTCAGTTCTCCTAGAGTCAAAATGTCGCTCATTTCCGGACAGAACTTTCGTGAGAAATTATGTTGCATAAATTGCCTCTAATGCTAGCACCCGAAAGCAGGCGAAAAACTTGTAAGTGTCAGGATGTAATATGATAAACTGAATGGATAATTTTTTACTAAAAAGTTTTTTTAAAATTAGCCTGGAATAATAATTTTATGTACAAAATAATTTAACTAAAAATGCTCAGCTTTCCTAATTTAAAGTTCATATTGTTTCTCGCGCTTCATAATTCATTCATGATTTCCTTAATTAATTATAGTTATCGATAGGCACCAATGTATTGACAGAAATTGTTATTAATTCTGTTACAGTTTCACCCTAAATTTAGAAAGCGTGAGAGAATTAATAATAATTTCTGCCACTACATTGATTCATAATTTCGACAAAGAATGTTCATTTACTCACTTGCACATTGTAAATAGTCCCTCGTAAAGAAACCACCTTTCAAAGAGGGACCTCAAAATAAGCCGAAAATCCGCCCCTTTTCTTGCGCTTAACGTAGTTTTTGAAGGAAAGAAAATAAATTGACGCAACAAAGCTCAAAATAATCATCAATGCATATTGTAACCGGGTTTGTCATTAGTTTACCATTTAACCCCTTTTAATACTGGAAAATTGAAAAACTACCCCTAATTAGGAGTGAAAAGTACTTCATGCATAAGAACGTGATTAAAATAGCTTTTAACTATGTTTTTTATGTAAGTGAGATCGCGTTGGTATATTAACGTATAATCCTACGTCCATTCTTCTTACATATCATCATTTCAACCACTGGCAACGCAAAAACTACCCCTATCAGGGGTTGCATTGTACACCGGTACTATAAAGGTAGGTAGAATAGTTTTCAATAGTTTTCAATAGTTTTTCATCGAATAGTGACGCTTCGACTCTTGAAAATCGAAAAACTACGCCTACGAGGGCCCGGAAAATACGACATAAACAAGAATATGTATAAAATATTTTTGAATTATTTTTTTCCCATAGATAGAATCAATCAATGTCAATGTATAATAACTACGTTAATTCTATTTACTTAGCACCATTTCAACCCATAAAAACCGAAAAAGTACCCCTGTCAGGGGGTAGAAAGTACTTCATGACCAAGAACGAGGATAAAATATCTTTTTTTTTATTTTTTTTTTATTGATATTGTCACGCTAGTGCCAATGTATATTAACTTCGTTAATTATTCCTACTGAGCACCATTTCAACCCCCAGAATCCCCAAAACTACCACTATCAGGGGGTGGAAACTGTACCGGTGACATGAAAGTAGGTGAAATAGTGTCTAATAGTTTTTCATTATAACAGTAAAATATTCGCCTCAATTATACTTACACAATGGCGCTTCAACTCTTGAAAATCGAAAAACTACCGTTACAATGAGTTATTGGGTTATATAACTTTATATAATGAAGGTTCGTGCATATTTGGCTGTATATGTTTGTGTTTGTACATGTGTATAAACGCACCTTTACTACATGGGTGATTGTCAAATTGTAGGAAAACTTTTGCCCCTATAGTGGCAATCACATTATTATTAGGATTTAAATATTTCATAACGAAAATCGACCACATCGCATCTAAGAATTTAAAATCCAAAAGGAGCAGTTTTGAAAATAAGAAATAATAACGAAATTCTTACATTAAAAACGGAAAGTGGATTTGAGGTTGGGAGTTTAATGTAAGAAAGCACGAGCTTTTAAAAAGTTCAAAAGCGAATACTGTAAAGCATGTCATTTAGGAAAACCGAGATATTTAACTATTGTAAATTATTATTTTTTTTTTAATTTTAAGAGAAGTTCTACTCTTCATCAAGACGATTGAGACTAGCTACATATAAAATTTGAAACCTGAAAAATTCATGCATTTGTAACAATTGTGAATAAAAATTACATCAAGTATACTAGCTCAAGTCTTGAGATCTGTACATGTATAAATAGAGGTTAGGAAACAGAAAACAAAGAGGCCCACCTGATCCCCGCGTACGCGCATATGAGCAGTCGTACACTCCTCTATTGTACCATATGGGAATGATGCGAGAAAATTAATGAAGTTTAGCCTTTTTTAATATTCATAAAAAAATAACAGATTTCAGTCATGAAAAGTCACCTACTTATGAATGAAAACACCGCTGAGCAAGTAACGAAATGGTTTTTATCATTTTTTTTCACTCCGAAACTGGTTTTTAACTCACGTATGGTAATGATGTTTTCGTTGTCAAAATGCACTCTTCAGTTGTAATATCAGATTCACAAAAAAAGAGTTAATATTTCGACCCCAATTTTATAGAATCTTGTAACTACAATATTTTACTAGAAAAAAAGACGTAGGATAATGACGTTTGAAATGACAAACTTAATACGTTACGCGTTTTTCAGGCTACTGTCTAAAAAAAGGAGAAAAACTGTTTATCCTTGTGCAAAGTGAGGTTGGGACGCCGTACGGTAATGACGTTTGATGTGTTCTTCTATCAAATTTACGTAAATAGGAACCAAAATAAAAAAAAGGAAATGACCATTTTGTACCGGATAATAATAACTATTTATTAAATTTGAAGAAAATAATCAGTACGAGTTTCTAAGTTCATGTTTTATTACTGGGACTTCAAGTTTGCCTTCAATTTGACAATTACCCATATAGGGTTATATAACCCACAACTCAAGGTAGGGGTAGTTTTTCGATTTTCAAGAGTTGGAGCGTCACTGAGTAAGTCTAATTGAGGTACATATTATACTGTTATGATGAAAATCTATTAGACACTGTTTTACCTACTTTAATGGTACCGGTGTAGTTTCCACCCCATGAAAGGGCAGTTTTCGGAATCCTGGGGGTTGAAATAGTGCTAAGTAAGAATGATTAACGACGTTATTATGCATTAGCACTAGCGTGACCACATTATTCGAAAAAAAATAATTAAAAAATATTTTATCCTCGTTCTTGGTCATGAAGTACTTCCTACCCCCTGATAGGGGTACTTTTTCGGTTTTTATGGGTTTAGATTGTGCTGAGTAAGTAGAATTACCGTAGTTATTATACATTGACACTAATTGATTCTATCTATGGGGGAAAAATAATTCAAAAATATTTTAGACACATTCTTGTTAATGACGTATTTTCCACCCCCTCATACGGGTAGTTTTTAGATTGTCAAGATTCAAAGCGTCACGATTTGATGAAAATCATTGAAAACTATTCTATCTACTTTTATAGTACCGGTGTACATTTCACCCCCTTATAGGGGTAGTTTTTGGGTCTTCAGGGATTTAAATAGTGCTCAGTAAGAACAATAAACGACGTTATTATATATTGGCACTAACGTGCCTATATCTATAGAAGAAAAATAATTATAAAATATTTTATCCTCGTTCTTGGTCATGAAGTACTTTCTATCCCCTGATAAAGGTAGTTTTTTGGTTTTTATGGATTGAAATGGTGCTAAGTAAGTAGAATTAACGTAGTTATTATACATTGACACTAATTGACTTTATCTATAAGGAAAAAAATAATTCAAAAATATTTAATGCACATTCTTCTTTATGCCGCATTTTCCACCCCCTCATATGGGTAGTTTTTCGATTTTAAAGAGTCCAAGCGTCAATATGTGACGAAAAACTATTGAAAACTATTCCACCTACTTTTATAGTACCTGTGTATATTCCACCCCCTGTTAGGAGTCGTTTCCGGTTTTTAGGGATTGAAATGGTACTACGTAAAATGAGTGGGCGGAGAGACTACGTTAATATACCAACGCGGTCGTACCTACATGGAAAAAAAACATAGTAAAAAGCTATTTCAATCACGATCTTATGCATGAAGTACTTTTCACTCCCAATTAGAGGTAGTTTTTCAATTTTCCAGTGTTAAAAGGAGTTGAAAGGATTAACGTATTACAGATCCATTTACAGCATGTATTGACGATTAGTCAATATAAATTTATAAATTAAATAATCAATAATATATTTTATAAAATAATAGAAATTGTATATACCATCAAAGGAACGAACAACAAATGTGTTTAATAAAGAAATAAAATTCAAAATACAACGATATTCACACATTCTGATTGATTTTTCAGGAAGAGGGGAAAAGGTGTGACAGAATTAATAATGATTCATGTGATGACATTGGTACACATCACGGGAGGCTCTAGAGGCTCTCGTGGGAGGCTCTGGAGTCACTCGAAAAAAGGCTCTAAAGACCCATTTGAGTGGGTCTATAGAACCTCGTAGGAGTTTTGGTAGGACTTCCTAGGAGGCACAAGAGGCCCTAGTCAGAGACTCTGGAGGACCTCGTCGGCAGCGGTGACATCTTTTTATAATATTGTTAGATACACAAATTATTACCCAATTGACAAAACTTAATTTTCTTTCAAGTTATGCTAAATATTTTTAATTTTTAGAACGTTCTCTTCTATAATATATGTCAGTAATTTAAGGAATTGATATTTTTTAAAACGACATATTATTTCTCTGTCCATTTTATGTAGTTTAATTCTAACCTTCACAGAGAGAAGCACTTTTACTCGAATTGGCAAAGTTCATCTGGCCGAACATGTATGTTCTACAGTCACGCTAAAAAGGTTTTATTACTTCAAGAGCAAAGTGTACTTTGGTCGGGATTTGTTCCGTGAAAGCAGCAAAACCGTAAAATATATTGTGAATTTTCAAACATCATTAGTAGAATTTTTTTCAATACCTAAACTTTATTTTTCGTAGCTTTCTATATTTTTGTAACAGTTTTTTAATCCGGAGAGAAATAAAGTTTATAATAATTGAATTACAATCTCGTAAAATTATCGGGAAAGTTAATTTCAGAATTTTATTTTTTGGGCTCTAATTAAACTAATTTCATTCTGCCGACATATAACTGCTGCAGAGTTGAGATTTCAACAGTATAAAAGTTATAGGATCTTTACTCCCGTTCTGAATAAAAACTATTGACCAGTTTTCCATTGATTTCAATTATCCACTGTAAACTGTATTATCTACTGTAGCTCAATCACCCATGTCTTTAAACTTACCAAATTTGGGTTTTCCTTAATTTACCTCTGCAAAACAATATCAGTGACAATTGTCAAGAAAAAGAAGTATAACCTGCACTTTTGTGTAAAAAGGTTGTTCATTTAATAATAAACATTAATTTTTTCAAATATTAAATTAAATGGCTAGTTAACTTTGAAAAAGCATTTCAATGTTGAAAGTTCAACGTTGAGCACTTTGATTGGAGAGTATTCAAATTTTTTTATTTAAATTCAACTTTTTTCAATCCAATATCTAAAAATAATTTTAATATTTTAATTTTTAAATTTAAGGTCTTTAAAATATTAGAGCAGCTGAGCTTCTAAATTCAGTGAGCTTTTATTGAAATGATTCTAAAGTTTTTTTTTTAATTCGTGACACTATTAATGTTATTTAAACTACAAGTAACTTCAAAGTCACAAGAAAAAAGTTATCTGCTACTCAATAATTAGAAATAACTGATAGTAGAAGATAGGAAAATATATGAAACTAGTCTATCAGTGAGATAAATAACAATGAGAATGTAAAAAATAAACAAATTCTAAAAAAGGATTGTTTTATTGCCATTGCCATAGTAGCTTCTTCAATTCGCTATTTATATTGATTGAAAGCTCCCCTTCAATTTTTTTTGGGCCTATATTTAAAGAGCAGTGACCAATCATTAACGCTTAGTTACCTCTGGAAATATACTTTGCTGCTTCCGAAACAGCTGTCGAGTTTCACTTTTCTGGAACTTCTGTTTCGATTTGTCTACGTATTTGTTCTCAGATAGACACGCGCTGTTTGGAAAAGGTTTCCCTCAATTCCTCAATAACTTTTCGCCTCATTTAACTTTCAGGCACAACCATTCATTATTATATGACTTCTCCTTCACAAAAATAATATTTCTTCACCTGAAATGCCATGCTTTGTAACAAATATACAAGGAAAAAATGATAAAAAAAACGATAAGGGAACGGTTTTTTTATTCACCTCTTATATTTTCGTTGTGATCGTCTGTATACTCGATAACTTTTGAAAGACTCACTGAACTGGATTGCGCTTCGGTACAACTTTGTAAGGCCTGAACAGAAAGGACCCAGGCAGAAGTGTGGAAAATAAAGGGAAATTATGGGAGAAGAAGTGAAGGAAGTTAATAATATGAGTAGAGTGGAAGTAGGGAAAAGGAGGAAAAGTGAGGGGAAATGAGAGGCTTGGAATTAGGGGAAGGGAAAGAAATGAGGGATGCGGAAGTAAGGGGATATTAGGGAAGGAAAGTAGGGTGAGTAGGGAAAATTATTGGTAGTACAGGCGGGTAGTAAGGGGAAGTAAGGGGTGACCTAGTGAAGGGTGGGGAAAGAAATTTATGGAACGGCAGTGTTAGCTGAGGAAGTGAGGACAGGGGAAAGTAGAGGGGGATACATTTGGAAAAGGTATGGGAAGCCAAGGGTAAAGTGTGGGAAGGGGAAGTACCGCTGAAGAGGAGAAGTAGGGGAGAAGAGTAGAGGTAAGGTATGAGAGAGTGGGATGGAAAAATTTGTTTCTTCAACCTTTACCACTTTTACTACAGAAAAGTTTTTTTCATAGAAAGTTCTCATTGTGCTGCATTTAATTGGTCATTTATATTTTGGATATTATTATTTTCATATGAGAAAAAAACAATGTATGAAAGTGGTGTAATAATAATAAAATAAATATTTACATATAAAGAAAGAGTTAGATAAAATTATATAAAAATTGAATATAGAGAGAAGACAGTTTTTGGTATTATAATATTTATATTTTGAAATTAGAATAATGAGTGATGATTTTTAACAAACAATTTGCAACCTGAATCAGAATTTTTCAAGGATGTTGCGGCATGGACTTATCCTTGAAATTTCCGTAGACGGTTAATATAGGTAACATTGTTTAAAACCGTGTTTCTCAAGAATGGCATCTTCTTACCTTAGCATACTTGAAGTTTCAATAAGACCTATTATTAGAAAGTTTTTATGGAATGAATTAAGAGTGAATAAAAATTGTACCACATTGTTTCAAGTATTTCGCAGAGTTAATTCGGATGTAACTTTTCCAGGAAAGGAGTTCTTGCTTTGTAGCTTAAGTTCTCAAAACTTTTGTTACAGGTCAAACACCGCCAGTCGTGAAGCTGTTTGGAATATATGTTTAAAAGACATCGAAAGTCGCGAGTTTTTAGATGAATGATACAAGTTCAAAGCTGTTTCACCTACATTGTACGTAGTACATAATGTAAATGAGAACAAAATGCCCGCTTCGAAAATTTACGAGCAAACACACACCGTAAAAATTTATATTCTCTTCTTTTGAACACATTCTCCACCCTGCCTTGTGTTTCTTCCGTTACAGAAAAAAAAGAACTTAACGAGTCAAAACTATTTGAATACATTTTGAAACTTGCAAGCATGAAGAAGAGAAAATAATTCTTCTGAACGGCTGTTCGCGACACTGCCTTGCACGGTGTGGGGTAAATGTTAGTCTGGAGTTTTGAAATAAGTGTATGCCCTCGTATATATTTAAATCCATGTTTCCGGCATTTGCGTCCGTTTATACGCTCATGTACTTGTACACTTTTTCACGGCAAGAAAGGGAAGGCATACTGCACAGGTGAATTTGTTCACCAAAAGTACTTATATGAATTACTCAAAAAAAGAAAAACCTAGACAGATATTTGACCCGTTCAGACACTGCATTGCTGATATGGAACGCGGATTTTTTATTGGGGTTGCGCTAGGCAAATGTTGCGCTCTCTTTGGCAGTTTTCCAGATCCTTACCCTAAATATATCATCACGAAATACTTAAAAAAAAAAACATTCTTAGTTGTCAACCTTCCAAAATGTGAACGATATAAACTTAAAAAAAAGGCGAAAATTCATCACTAAAGATACATTACCTAAGTGATTAATGTTCATCTCTTGTTTTACATCAACAGACATCGCGTTAAAATAAAAATCATTGCAAATCAAACAATAGTCTTATGTACAGTTCTGGACTGACTGCCTTCCAGAATCAGGGGCGTAGCTATCGCCGTATGAGTAGTATCAATGATACGGGCCCCGAGCGTTATTGCTTTATATAAATTCCCCAATTTTCAAATCTATATGTATAGCTAAATTCAGGGTCGTTGAAGACTCCCACACACGGAGTCCTTCTAGACAAGAGGCTACGAAAGAAATCCAAAGGTATTATTAACAATATGAAACACTAGATGAGAATTTTCTTGTCAAAACGCTACAGAAGTCCTCTAGGGTGGTCCAAAATGCATGAGATAGTTTTTTTCTTGAATTTTCATGAATTTTCACCCAAATTTCTTTGAATTCACACGAGAATACGAGTAGTGAAAACTTGAGTTTTGTGAGTTTTTGGCGCTATTTATTATTTTTTTAGTTCTTTCAGTACCAATTGTTTCTAATACATAATATATTACTTTCTACTGATAAATACATATTTAAAAACATTTCTTAGACAATCTATCATTGTTTATTATTCTTGCTTGCTTTCAAATTTTCGGTCAGAGCAAGAAAAAATAGGCAATCGAACTTAACAAAAATAGTTGTTTAAACATCTATTATTATTTATAACAACATTTTCTTAGAATACGGCTAATAAGTTGCAGTTCTTTCTTGAATTTTAAATTTTTGTTCACTTTTTACTTAGTGAGGTGCAAGTGAACCAACACAATTCTTCAAATGATATATTATTTTTCTTAACTACCTTCTCTTAGAGTAATGCTCAAAATTTGCAGTGTTTTCTGAAATTTTCAGCTTTTTTCTTGTCTTTTTCGTTACGAACAAATAATAAATACCATAAAAAATAATAATTCTTTAAACAAAGCATGAAATAATGAGGTGTAGGTGCGGTTGGAGGACGATATCTGTAAATAATCTGAAAAACTTTTCTTCGTGTTTTGCAATACGAAGTTTATGATAGAGCCAAAAATAAAACTTTGTAACTGCACACTCTTTACTATCAGCCTCATGCTACCTTCCCCTCTCGCATAAGAAAAAAAGTTTTTATCAATGAAAAACGAATATATATATATATATATTAAAAAGAGCTCAATAAAATTAATGATTGCTATTAGGCCTACTGTGGAATAAGATGTGAATAAATTATTTTTATTCATTTTCTTTTAATTCAGAAAAAAATATTTACAAAAGAAAGACACTCCTTAACCAAATGATTCCCTTTGATGTTTATTTATTATTTGTTCATAACTAAAAAGCCAAATCGAAGTGGAAAGTTTTAGACTAAACTGCAGCGTTCTATCATTATTTTGAGATAATATTTTTATAAATAATTATACATTGTTTGAATAATTATTTCTGTTAACCTAATTGATTATTGCCTCGCTCTAACTAAAAAGTTAAAAGCAAATTAAAAAATTCAGGAAAAAACGTGACTGTCTCATTCTCTTTCAAGAGAAAATTGCTGCGAGTAATAATAAATTGTTTAAACAATTCATTTGAACATCTAATTATTAGCAGGATTTGATATTTCATGTATCAGGAACAACTTCTTATAAATAAAACTGCAAAAAAATTGTAATTGGCGCCAGAAACTCGCAAAACCCGATTTTTCACTTATGATTGTTTTTTCATCCTATGAAACAAACTTATAAGAGTGAAATGCAGTAAGTAATTTTTGATTTGTATTTCATGAATAATTATGAAAAGAAATTTAAAGGTTCAACTCGATACACCTAATATTGAGGATTCTGAATAAAATACACAAAAACATATTTTTTTTACGGCAAATACCTGTTAAACTTCATGGGCCTTGTGGGACCTCAAAATTTTTTGTTTGTTTCGAACGCATTTATTTTTTTAAGGATTTAAACCAATTTCGTAGCGTCCTGATATAAGAATTCTCATCTATTTTCTCATGTTATTGATACCTCCTATGGATTTTTTCCTTGGTATCTACAGAAAAGGATACCGTGTGAATTTATTTGTTTGCAGATTCGAACAAATTGGATGAGCGAACGATATGGATAAAAATTAAAAAAAACGAATTGGTCCACTTTTCAGGGAGGCACGGCATAAATAAATACCTGAAGCTATTCAAATAATTATCATAAAAAATGATTAATTATTAATTCTTAAACTTTTAAAGAATAGTTGTGATAAAGTGATGTGTCCTTCTGTAAGCCTAAAATATAGCTTCTAGGAAAGGGGATAGTGGAGAAAGAGAGGTGTTCTCTCGAGGCTGAGGTGGTGCAAGTGGACAACGTCACGACACACGATATGTGAAAATTCTTAATGCAAATCCAGGTTGAAGTAGATTTTTTCTAGTTTACGTATTAAGAATAGTGTGAATCAAAAAAATTAAAAACTCTTATGTCTTCTAACGTTGATAAAAATTTGAATCTGGATACATTTTTCATTCTTCGATAACTTTAATTTAACTACACGTATAGAATAAAATTAACTGATATAAGCAGCCTTGATGTAGTGAAAACGTAGGGATAGTGAAAAATAGTATATGTACTTCGCCAATAAATTAAAAGTCTAATTTCTATTTTACTTTTAGCTACGCCTTCCAGTTTGAATCCACATTTAATTCTCTAATGGAAGTCATTTAGTTACGCGATAACTACAAGTGTTGTATTCCATATACATTTAATTTAATGGGAAAAGTACATTTTTAACTGCCCATATATCAGTTTACGTGTAATTTAATGGAGGTAACTAAAAAAATGTTCCATTAGTAAAATGAAAGTGCATGAAACTACAAGACATTCCTGAGAGCAGTGAACCCTGCTGCGCAAACTTCCTTACGTTACAGCACTATAGCAATACTGGATTATCAGAAAGTGCAACTCTCATTCGAATGGATAAAAACTAATCTCCGGTAGCTGAGGGAGATAAACGTATTGTATATTATATACGTTATATATATATATATATATATATATATATATATATATATATATATTTATATATAATAACGAGCTTATATGAATCTTACTTGATAATATTTAATTTGCCATAACGTTTAGGGGTCAATACTACTCCACTTGTGATATGATATAATTGTTATATTTTTGAGAAAGTATCATTTTTAAATTACAAGGCAATACAATTTGGCTTCATAACTTGTAAGCTGAAATTCTCTTTTACGTTACGTGTCATTTTTCAGGGCTGTAACTTGAAGGGTAAATTGCCGCAAATAGAAGATATTAAGTTTCTCAAAATAACACAATAAAACTCAATTTTATAACCATTGCCGAAAACTTGGGTGTGTCCAGAAATAATTTTTCCCCGAAAGAATAACCTTAAGAATTTTTTTCTGCGAGACCTTTACGGCAGAAAGAAAAAAGTGGATTGGGGAAGAATTTTTAAAGGGTGCAACTGCCTATTAGGGAATTAGGCCTATTTACCTACTACTTATTTTATGATTCTACGTCTACACTCTATATTCTATACTTCTATAGTATATAGTTTACCCTAATCCAAAAGAAACGCAAAAGGGCCTGGATCGAAAACAAATTTAAAACTGATTTATGAAGGGTGTAAAAATATCATAATTTGTAACATTTTGTTACGATGTAAAATTCATTGTATGTATTAAGAATATTAACCATTTTTTAAATATTAAAGGGGCTTTCAACATTATCATTACTTATTTTTTACTAGTACTCTGTGCAACTATTCGAATTTCGAAAATAAAGAGCTAAAATTTGAAGCATTCAAAATTACAGATTTGAAAAAAAAAACGGTTCCAAACATTTATAACTAAAAATGGAAGCCTTCCGAAATATCAAAAATTCGTTAATAAAAAAATCATAAATCGATGCATTAAACATTAAATAACTAAAATTGTGAGTCAGAAAAAATGCTGACACATATTGCCTATCTTTTAAACCATTGAGTAGCAGAATTACCGAATTCTTTTATCACAATTTCCTTAACCAATTCAAAGCTCTTATCATATTCTGTTACTGTCTTAGAAGATATTTATAAACTAATTTCTTGAATTCAATGTTTCGTCACATAAATTTAAACTTTCCCTATGACTTTGTTATCTATAGCCTACTGTGAGTTTTTGCGGTTGTATTTAATATTAGATAACCAAACTGCCATATCATCTCGAAAGTAGTAATTCAATATGACCGAAATACTTTGCTCTTTCACGTCATTACGCAAATATAATCAGCCATTAATTAGCTTAAACATTTGTTGATTATAGGTGTATGATCTTCTATAAAAAAATACGTAAAAAATAATTTTAAATATGTGTGCGTCCACATGAAAAGTGTCCTTATGACTGATTCTAGTTTAGGACATATTCGCATTTTTGAATGTCAGCAACCGGAAGTCGACTTGTGGTACTCTCCGACTTTAGATGCGTTTTTTTTTTCGAAAGGCGGTTTTTTCGAAGTTCCAATTTCAAAAATACCCCGGCGACTTGTTCTTCAACCTAAGGGGTTCGTCTTGGGCTTGAAATGCCGGGAATTTATTCGGCTGTATGATCCTATACGTAACTTCATACTGAACCTTTCCATGCATACGCCCACATTTTATCATTATGTGTACTTAATCACCTGTTTATATATGTTTCCAAAATACATTTTTTATGTTAAATAAACAAAACAAACTTATAATAAGTTCCATAAAGAGAGTTTCATTCTTCATTCACATAAATCAGACTATCCTCTCAATAATTTTTTTAAAACCTAACAACTATGACATTGAGATTTGGTTTGCTCTTCCTGTAAAAAAAGTGAAAAATGTCATATTAATGTATACCGTTCGGCTTAGTTTTAATTAAATTAATTTAAACTACACATTTTTATGTAAAATTGAAGGGGAAATAAAAAATTTCAATGTTGCAATCACTTCCGCTAATGCCTTCGTTCGATTCGTGCTTGTTTTTAAATTATTTTCGATTACATTCAATCTGTTTTACATTTTTTTTTCATAATTCAAAGAGTTCTTCTTGAAAACAAAATAAAAAGTAAGTGGGCTTTTGTGTAGTTTTGGAAAGTATTCAAGTCAAATTTTTCTTTTCAGGGTAAATATTACTGTTTTTATTTTTTAAACAAGTATTCATATTAACTTTGAGAAAAAAAAAGTATTCAAAACTGAATGAGGGTTAAAGAATTCTAAAATTAATTTCATTTAAGAAAAACAATTTTCGCGTAAAAGCAACTGAAGCGGGAAATGCTAAACGGTGCTAAGTCCAAGTCTAATTTTACAGAAGAGACTAAAAAACCTTTCTAGAGGAACAATTTACAATCGATTAAGTACATTATTTTTTTGTGCTGGGGGATGGTTTAGTTTGAAAATAATTGCGTGAAATAGATGGACTTATCACCGTTTAACTTTCCCTGATATGGAAAATTAAAAAATTTGGTACATGAATCGTTCAAGAAATACTTTTATTTATTTCATAAGCAAATAACACTATTTAGCAGAAAAAGAAACATTTATGATACTAGTACAATATTTTTAATTGCTATAATAATACATAAAATTGCTGAATACTTGTTAAAATCCTATAATAATCATAGAATTGTTAAAAGAATTGAACTTTTTTTTTTACTTCAATTAGTTTGCATTCTTTAAAATTACAAAATATTTTAATCCTAAATAATACATTTTAGGGTAAAAAATTATAAAACCTTACTTTTTCCCTCATAAAGGTATAAAAAGGTGAGAAAGTATGATTCTTAAAGAAAACTTAATTGCTTCAAAAGTGGACTTAGCACCGTTTAGATTTTCCTGGTCATTAATGAACATGAACAAATTGTTTCTAAAAGAGGACTTTTTGGAATGTAAAAGAAAAGGATATGTAAAAAAGTCAATTGAGGCAATTTTTTGAGATAGAACTTTGAAGAATTTCGTGAAAATAATTCAAACATACGCTTATAAAGGCGTTATGGAAAGTGCTTGGGTCCCCCAAATTCGGATTCCCTGGTAATTTGTACATAAAAATGAGTAGTATCAATGAAGGTGATCACATCTGAGCCAAAAACGGTAAAAAATTATCATAAAAACTTTTCTCTTCCTTTTGCAAGGAATTTACAAAAAGTATTATGTGACACACGTGCAAATAAATGGACATTCGACGAAGATTTTCTATGTTTGCTGCACGAGCAAAAGGTGAGTGCTACCAACATCGCAACCTTCGTCAAAAGTTCGCTTTTTCGCACTTGCATCACAAACTACTAATTTTGTTTGTCCGAGAGAAAATTTTAATTTTTCGAATAAGAGTATTATTAATAATCTCACAAGACAACGGAAAATCATGTAAAGAAATATTATAAATTAAGTACAATATTTGATATAATTCCATGTATGAACATTCGAATTTACTTTATTTCCCCTGGACACCTGCTGTGCATGATTAGGAAGGTTCTTGACCCTCAGACTAGAATCTGTAAATTTTACTTTCGTTACGTATTTTAAACTCATTCTAATAATAGAATTAAAATTCCCTTTTTATTTTGAATGAATGAAGAATACCGCATTCCTACTAGACTACTATATCAGACAAAACACAAATAATTACCATAAAAATGTCAAAGACTGAAACTACATTTCTCGAGAAGCATAAAAGTCGTGTCAGTTGATTGTCGACACTATATTTTTGTGTGAGCTGATCAAAACGAGTCAGGGTTTGTTTTATCTCAATAGTTGTTGCATCCAAGTAATAAATTTTTCAAAATTTATTGATCGCTCATTCTTAAATCTACGACTGCATTATCCATCCTAAATTCCATGGTGTTGCAAGCACTTTAGAGTCGACAGATCAGTAAATCCCATCTCAAAAGAACCTATCGTAGCTCTTCAAAGTCCTATTACGTAAGATCTTTCGAGTCTGTACACACTAGATATACATATAGACACGTATAGGCAAGAAGTAGGCAGTAGTTCGTAGCTTGCACAATGTACATCTTACAGATACAGCATCGGGCCGGTCAAAAAAACAAAGAATTAGTCCGAATATTGCTGCAAGAGAAGAGTCATCCGCGTTCCTATGAAGATTAAAGAGCTGTAAAAAATTTCGGCTCGAAACACAAGTACAAAAGTTGTAAGAGCTGATATGCCCATCACACTTTTAATTTCCGGCAATCTCGTTAAACTTTTTATCTCCATCAATTTTTTTTTAAAGTAAATTAGTAGTGGAGAAATGAATCTTTCTTAAATCAAACGGTGATTTGAATCATAATTAAAAAGATATTTTTTGGGGTCATTCATGATATAGGTGATAGTTTTTCTAGAAATTTTTGTACCCCACGCCCTTCTCATAATAGACCGTGATATTTCTTAGAGACACCCTTAAAAATCACGTGATAAATTTTGAAGATCCCCCTGTAAAACTGAAGAAATACTCAAAATTTCCATTGTCTTCATAATTGTAGACAATATAGAGCAAAAAGGATAATTACAAACGAAGTATGTTTGGATCTTCAACATTGAAAGAAGTAAAACAAAGAATTTTTGTTATTAAAAAAAAATCTACATCGTAAGATAAAAGGTTTTAAATCCGTTAACCCCCTCAGTCAATCGCTGGATAAATAATAATATTTTCCTGAACATTCCCCCACCCAACAATATTCTACATATTTTGAATTTCCATAAATATTTATTATGAATACATGCTTAATTTACAATTTAGTCCCTTTCCTACTCGAAAACACCGTTTCTTCACAGAAAAGTATTACTAAACACGTTATGCATTACATTTAGTTACATTGAACCAGTATTTAACCATTTTTGAATTTTTGCAAGCATTTAGTATAAAAAATTAACATTTTAGTTTCTTCCCAACCTACAAGCACCATTTCTTCACGAAAAAAGATTACTAAATACACTGTGCGTTATTTTGAAACACTATTTAATTATATTTTGGATTTTTATAAACATTTATTATGTACAAATTCACAATTTACCTGAAAGGAGCGTTTTTCACGGAAAAATATTACTACATGGATACGCTCAGCGTTACATTTAGAAATATTGAATCAGTATATTCAACAATGTTTTTAATTTTTGCAAACATTCCTTCTAAACTAATAAACATTTTGGCTCTTTTTCAACCTACAAGCACCGTTTTCTTCAGGGAAAAGGATTACTGGATACATTTTGCTTTACAATTAGATATATTGAACCATTCTATTTAACAATATTTGGAATTGAAAGAAATTTATAATACACGTTTATAAGAATTAATTAAGTTCTTGAATATCGGTCCAATTTAACTATAATTAATAAATTTGGTCAATACTGGTTCAATGTAACTAAATGTATAATACAGGACGTGTCTAGTATTACTTCTGTGTAAAGAAACGCTGATTTTAGGTAGAAAAAGGGCTAAATTGTGCATTTCTTTAGAATAAATGCTTATAAAAATTCAAAATGATATTGAATAGTGTTAAGAGGTAACTATATACATATAACGCGCAACATGTCTAGTAATACTTTTCCACAAATAAACGGTGCTTTTATGAAGAAAAAGAACTAAATTATGCGTTTGTTTGTAATAATTGTCTATAAAAATGACAGATATTGTTCAATGTTATATCTTTTGGATTAGAAACTGTTCAAAATGTTTCCAGCAATAATTTTACAGAAAAAATAATGTTTACATGCCAAAAATTGTCGAAATTTTGCATTTATTTCGAAAATTTGTTTATTGCCAATATCTCGTAAAAAATTACCCTTTGGGAGCTGAAAAAAATGTATTAATTAGCTTTCGATATAATTTCACCTGTTTAAATCCCATAAAAATCGATGATCCATGAGGGTGGCTCTCTATGAAAATCTTTTTCGGATTCGAAAAAGGCTGCGTCTGATCGTCCCGAAAAATTAGGGGAGTTTGAACAGGGGGTGGACTAGTCGTACCGAAAATTCGGGATGACTAGCCAAGCTTATGAAAAATATTTAATAGTCATCCCGAATTTCGGGACGATGAGACACTTTGTTTGAAAAATTTATATACATGCTCAATTAGTATTGTGGTGAATATGTACAGAAAAATATTATACACATGTATGTAGGAATCTGTTGTGTGGAGTTTCTACCCAGGAAGTGAAACACTTTTATTTTTCATTTCTTATTAGTGCTAATCGCTTCTTTTTGGAATTAGGGATTTCAGCAAAATGAATAGAAATTTGGGAAATAAGATGGATGGTTGATGAAACCACTAATAAATTTAGAATATCCATCTTTTTGGCTATAAATGATTTCTATGCACAGACACACAGTTTAAATGTGAATATTAAAGACATTATTTCATTATTGATAGATTGAATAAACGGGTACCTTTTTTTAATCCCTAAAGAATTATTTGAAAGGAAAACTGAGCTGAATAAATAAGCCTTCAATAAAAATAAAACGGACGATCAAAAATTTGAAAACATTTTTTAAATCCAAGCTGATGTATAAAGACATGGGGTTATAATTTGGATAAATTGATCTTCGTTTTCTATAATAAAATCTTATATGTGTAAATTAATTTTCTCCAACGAATGAAAAATTAGACCAAATAACTTTTTATATTAATATCTATGTTTTTATTTCCAGTTGATATCTGAATTTTAATTAAAATAAGTTTCTTCTGTTCCCACTGGTAGTTTTCCTATGAATAGTTCCTGACGAGGAAGTTTAAATTGGCTTAGAAACATGTTGGTTTCCCATAGTAGTATAAAAAAGACGGAGAAAGAATAAGGAAAAAGTGAGAGATTGGTTTTGGTTGACTCATTCCTTTTTCTCTCTCTTTTCCTTTTGTTGTATATTTGTCTCTAATGAGCCGGAAAGGAGATGTTGGAAATCTAATTCTAATTTGTGAGATTTTTGTGTTCTATTTTTCGTGCATTAAACAATTCAGATTTGTTGTCTCAAATTTTGCTCTACTTTGAGCTATTGATATTCTTTAGGGTCCTAAATAATTGTGTCAATTTGTAGTTGTACATTATTTAAATTAAAAAAAAGGATTTGTATTAACAATATCGAGCTACTTTTCTTCTCAGTTGCTAATAACAATAGAGAAAAATTATTTGTAAAGTTTTGATTCTTAATTTATTTAAATTTGAGAAAAACAGATAAAAAAGAAAAAATGGTAAATTTTTATTTGACTATTTAAAAAACAATTTATATTGGTTATTTTAAAACCTGTTCTTCGCAAAATATTGTTGTTTAAAAAAATCATCAATACGCTTTGATATGTTTAAAGGGGAATAAAAAATTTTGTTGGTGTTGTTATTTTTTATTTTTGAATAAAACGTCTTTGAAGTTTGCGATCAACGGCCACACAATGTTTTTGATCACTGTGTGGCACGGTGGTCGATCTAAAACTTGATACAATCCATGAAAAATAATGGCTGCGCCAAAATTTGTGATGCACTTCACAAAAAATTAAAGCGTATGTGTGCTTTATTCACAAAAAATATCTCTCGAAGAACAGGTTTTGTAATGACAAATACATTTTTTTTAAATAAGGTAATTAAAAAAAGAACATGTTTTATTTTGAAGCCTTTTTGTGAAAATTTCTCACACAATTTGACTTCTTAAGGTTATGTTCCTAAATTTCCTTTAAAACAAATTTAAAAAAATATTTTTTTCTAAAATTTTAATAAATTACGAATAAAAACTGTCCAAAATATTCGTCTCTATTTTTATTAACAACTGAGTTACGATAAAAGGAAAAAGGAGTTTAAAATTGTTAATGCAATTTTCTGAAAAAATGTAAACAAATTCGAACTACAACTTGGCATATTTATTTAGTATGTATTTGTATACTATTGTACTCAAAACACTATCAATGGCCCAAAGTAGAGCAACATTTGAGACATGACTTCTCGTTCTCCCGCGAAATGCACATAGATCTTAAAAGTAGTTTAAAAATAGGGACAATAAGATCAAGATTCGTTCCAATCTGCACGTTTGCTTATAAATACCATTCAGATTTCTTTTAATTGAAGTATAAATGCTTACCTTACTTTGTCAAATGACCTTGGATACTAATGGGCCCAAGTGGGGAACCACACATAACAATTTTGTGAGGATCTTCACGTGGGGTGATCGCTAGAGAGATTGATCAGCAACCTGGGTCGGAGCAGTGTTGCGGAACGAACGTGTCATTTAAATAAATAACACGAGAATTTTAGATCAATCTAAAAAATCTATACCCCTACCTCACATCACTCCCTTCCTCACCGAGCAAGTCTCACGCCTACCCCGAAAGGGAAATGGCTTAATGGTATAATAATAATAACTAAAAATTATTCATTGCTACTTAATTGATGTGCTTAAACATCAGTATCTACGTATTTCTAACATTTAAACAGAAAAAATCACATACTTCTGTAGAAAACTCGCAGTTGCACACTTCTATAATAATTTGTTTATTAGAATCTTTAATTTCATCAGCAGAAATTATATCGATTGGATATTATTATTAGTTTACTTTGAAACAGATTTACTGAAAAAAGTCATTTCTTTCCACGAAAAACCATTAAAGAAGTGTTGGGGAAGATATAGCACCCAACATTGAATAATTGTTTTAGCGCTGACCATCCCTTCAATTTTTTTCTTTTACCAGATAAATGAAGAAGTATTTTTTGTGGTTAAAAATAAAAAAATCGAACATGTCCAAGTCATGGCTTCTGGATGAAAAAGTGAAGCTGCAATAAGATATAGATCTTGAATATTTCAAATGTCAATAGGATTTCATAAAAGTTTTTTTGTACGTAATTTAAATCTGTATATGTAAAGTATTATTCATATATTTCATTTATAGTACGCATTTTTTCTTATGAAAGGGTGAATCCGCCGAGGATAATGATGAAATGAATCGAATTGTCTGATCCGTGCAATAGAGTAATCTGTAAAAATCACGTTTTGTGTACATTTTCAAAAAATTTTAACTTGCACACAATCAAATTTAATTGTTTAACGTTTCATAATTAAAAAATGTGCCTGCCATGCTGGCACATTCTCTTCATGCGATGAGTGCGCGGCTCGCGCGTTTGAGCTCGCCTGAGGCGCGCGACTGTTGGTTCTCAAGCTTCGCACTCGGTCTTCGTACTTCCTCCACATTTGTGCCCATATCTTTGCAAATTGAAGGCCAAGTATCGACAACTGTAATTTGTTGATTTTGAATTCTCTTTTGTTAAAGCTCCTTCGACTTTAAGGGAGTTCCCTTGGTATGTAGCAAGTCAGTCGAGAGAACGCTTCGACTTATTATTGGCTCACAGTCACAGTCATAAGTTTGGCAACGTCGCGCTCAAGAGCACTTATGTTATTCGAAATTCGCGCATAAACTAAAGTACGTGGAGCGGATGCTACTTTCCGAAGCAGATATGGATTTAGGAAATCATTCTATATATTTCAGAATTATTTCAGAATTTTTTCATTTTTTAATCTTCTTATATACTACAAAAAGTGTGTCTTCTCATATAAGATCACTTGTTCTTTTCAATCATTGATTTTTCGATTATGAAGCTCTGAAAGGTTCCAAAATTTTAACCAGAGCTTTAGTGCATTTTAATACAACTGTCATCCAAATATCAAACGATTCTCATTTGTAATTCTATTACCGAGGGAACTCTCCTAACGAACACGTTCTCTTCACGCATCTCGTGCTTCGTACTCGATTTTGTCCATTCTACATGAAGTCCAACTCTATTATATCAAATGAATATTATATTTATTTCTGTACCTCGTTCTGGGACTGCTTATTCAGATATAGCAAATAATTGTAAAAATTTTATTTTTCATGACAGCTTTAATATTTGTTCCTTATTTTGCACTAACTTTTATTCTCAGCTACCCTGAAAAATGTCTCATTTCAAGAAATTTATATTATTTCAATTCATAATATGCATTGATATTTAAACAAATTTGTATATCTTTTTTGGTAGCACAATTTTTGTTCTTTTATTTCTTCTCATATCTTGCATAGTTTGACCGCAAAATGGAATTTTTGATTTTTGATTATTTATTGTGCGATCAAAATTAGAATTTAAAATTTGTCAAGAAAATTCAAAAAGTTGTTATGATAATCTTGTAGGGCTTTCAAAATGCAACGTTTTTTTCAATGCCTTTTTTTCAATATCGTGCGTTGTTTGGCTTAAAATTTGCATTTTTGATTGATTTTACAAATTTTGTAAATGCTATAACTCTGATAATTCCATTTTCATCGAAAAAGGTCATAGGGATAAATGGTTTGTCTTTCTGAGTACTACGAATAGTTGTGAATAAAGTATTTAAATATTTAAAAAAATAGTCTCAACAATTTTGAAAATGCTCTTACTTTTTGAATTTTTATCTAAAATGGCTGGCTGACGAATTTGCCTTTTCTTGACACACCCTTATGAAATGTGCCAAAGGGAAATTCAATTAAAATTCGCGAAAGTCATTTTTCACATAAAACCAACACCTTCTCTTTGAGATGAGAATGTGATAATTATACCCTGATCCTAAATAATGAGTAACTCTGAAGACTTAGAAAACAGGGAAAAAAGGGGAATGTGGAAAATGAGTGATAGTATTATTTTTTTCAATCGTGGCATTTAGGCAGAAATATATGAAATTACTTTTTCTAAAATGATGATGAATTTTATCAGGTATGCAAAATGCTTACTTTGGAAATTAAAAGGGGACTGCGGGAAAACCCAGACTGACAATCAGCAGTGCGGTGCGGTGGTTCAATAAAATATATTAATTCAATATTTGAAACAGTGATTTTTGAATCAGAGTTTCAGTTAGAGTGGTTTAATTTGATAGAATCTTCTTTAGAGGCCTAATACCAGTGTTTGTTGTTAAATACAGCAGAGTTCTCTGCCAGTTAGATTGCTGATAAGTTGAAAAACTACTATATCGCCATTATTTTTATTACGTGAAATAATTGATAACGCGAGAAAGTAAGGTCAAAAAAGTCCACTGCGGGCTGGAATTGAACCACAACAACCTTCTCATCACATGTGAGGTGCGCTACCAATTGCGCCACCGCAGCTCCAACAGTAGAAATTTTAAAGCTTGCATTTCCTGAATTTCGATCGAAATTCGTATATATTTTATAGATGTTATTTTTTAAAGCCATGTAAAGAGTGGACCAGCTTAAGAAGCCAGTCCTAATATCGATATTTTAACACCCATATTTAAAAATAAAAGCTAAAATAACGCAGAAAAACTTCCGGAAAATATTAATAAATATAAAAGGACCGGTTGTGGCAAGGCACAGAGTTGGGCGAAGAAAAAAGTTTATTATTTAAAATAAGAAATGTCGGCCGATGCATTTAGGCTTCACGGCAGAAGTTTGATTTCTATCATTCTCTGTCGGTAAAGAAGAAGTACTTGAAAAAAAAACTTTTTCCACAATTCTAAATATTTAGGACCAGAGACACCTTCCTTCTTTCCTTGCTTTTAGCGTGCCAAATTTTCAGCACAATATCTCCTTCCGTGTGGACCTAAGTTGGAAAAAAAGTACCAATATAGCTTCCAGTTTTATTCATTTTCCTAAATTTCAGAGCGATATCTTATTTCGTTTGGACGTAAGTTGGGAAAGAAAAATTGAGGACTAGCTTGGTCACGTGATCCACTCGTTACATGGCCTTGAGGAGCAGCGAACGGATACCGGAAATGAAAATTCACTTTTGTAGGGCGTCGTAAATCAGATTTCAGAGGTTCGCCTCGAAGAGTCTGCCCTTCAATCAGCTTTGCCCTCCCCACCTCAGGGTTCTTCTGATTCTGCTACTTGTTCTCCTCGTTTGTCACCTGCTTTCGATCCTTCTGCATCTGCTCACCAGTCCTTTAGAGATGGGAGAGATTCAACCCGTTCAGTCTCGGATCGACTAGCTTCGCGTCTAACTGCTCCAACTAGCAACATAGGTCCTCCGCAGTCCTACCCTGAGAACTTCCTATTCTGGACTAAGCCGAGAGGCTCCATGGTCTTATTATATCCTGACTCCGCTCCTCTACCTTATATGGGTTTTCTCGAGAGCACGGTTCAATGTAGGAATATCAGTAGATATGATCCTCTCGAGTTGTCGGACAGGATCGACCGAATGCTTTCAAGACCATGCCAGATTTTCAGAAACGGTCAAAATTTCCTGCTCTCATAGACTGGATGCAAATACTTTGGTTACCTCCCCTGAACTTGAAGGAATGGGGTATAACGTATACATTCCTCTATCCTTGCCCGTGAAAAAGGCTTTCGTTAATGATACCCCTATTAGATATTCGATTCATTAGAGACAGTAGTATCAGTAAGGCGCAGAACTAATAGTGATGCGTCATTTAACGAGAGAGTGGAATTTGTGTTTTCCTGTTCAGAAATTCCACGTACTCTCATGATCTCTAACGACACGTTCAGTCTAACTCCTGTGATCCTCCTTCCTAGAAGATGCTCCTACTGTCAAAGATTTCGTCATGCATCGGATCAATGCAGAGCATCACGGCCAAATTGTGAATTTTGTGCTGGCTTCCACAAGATAAACACTGCCAGAATAGGCTGAGACTTCTTCACTGGTCGAACTGCCGAGGACAGTCCAAGGAGTGGCAATTCAGTAGCTTCTCCTCCCGATTTTTCCTCCTCGGCACCTATTCATTCCCCCCAACGCGAATCGACTCAGACTCGGAATTAATCCCTAACTATGTCTTTGTCTGCTCTGGATCTATATCGTCAATCTTATAACTCTTTCAGAGAGTTGTCTAATGATCTATTGGAGGCCAACAACCAAACTAGTGATTAAATTCGAAGGGCTTTATCTGGCTTGGGCAGCAAAAGATCCTTTACTCCTAATCGTGAACTCCTGGAAGAGGCTGATCTGGATTTCCAGGGCTTTGGTGGTGGCCAATCATCTCCTTATTTGTTGCTTTATTTTCGATAGATTTATACAACCATAGCGTTAGATTATTTGTTTAATTTTCCTTTTTATAACTAAGATAGTGTGTGATCTCACTGTTCGGAAGCACTGCAATCTCTGAAATACAGGTTTTTCCTGAGTAAATTTCTATGTGTATGCGGATGAGGGTAGGAATGCTATTGTGGTTTCTGTCAGTCTGTGTACAGGCTTTATAGCACTCTAAATTTTATTGTATAAATATTAGCTAGTACCTAATTTTTGTTGAATAGGAGAGATGCAAGGGGGTTAGAGGAATCTTCTCCATAGGTTGTTCATACACTGTACTATTGAGTTTAAAGTCCTGGTTCGTGTTTTGTGAGTCTTTATGTTCAAAATTCTATTTTACTTTGTTGGTTAGGATTATAAGGACTGCTATTTTAGTTTAACTTAAACCTTGGTATTCTAAAAAGATGAATTGTCATATTATTTTCCTATCTTGATTTTTTTGAACCTATAAGGGTAGATAGTTCGATTTAATGCATGCTCTCCCATTAAAAATAGTGATTCATAGTGTCTGTTGCTCGTTGCTCTCTGCATAGGTTAGATTGTCAGGAACTGTAGAAACTCGAAATTTTTTTGGTTTGAACGAATTGGAGGATGTAAGTGGGTTTGAGGAAACTTCTTCCTTATTGTTTCTGTTGCTTGCTGAATAGGTTTGATCATTAGGAAATATGAAAACTCTAAATATAGTTAGGCTTGAATTATTAAAAAATTTTAAATACTCTCAAAACTCTATTTTTGTAACTCAGGAATATGAGGGTTGTTATTATTTGCTAAACTTAATCCTAGGTATTTTAGAAGGTTTTAGACAAACTATCTTGAAGAAGGTTATGTCAGATATCACCACAGATATCTTATGTCAGATATCACCACCTTGTCAGACAAGGTGGTGAGATCCGTTCAGGACCTGTTCACGCCATGATCAGGGATTCCTCTTTTCCAGAGGGCTGGCGTGATACCCTAGTCCATTTTATCGGAGAAACGGAGGGTAAAGGTGTTGTATGAGCATGCACGGACGACTCACCATACTGTGGCTTAAGGGACTATAGTTGGGGATGTGGGAGAGATGGCGTCGCCCTTGGAAGCACGTACACGTCTCGCTGGATGCTTACAAATATACATGTTCTTGTTTATTCACACAGTGATTGAACCCGAATAAGTAGTTACTAATTAAACATGGTGCTAAGTGTGCGCCGGCGCCATCTCTGAATTTGCAGCCTCCTGATCCTTTTGATTTTTTCAAACTGGAACAATGGAAATCATGGATTGTGCGATTTGAACGATATATCTCAGTGGAAAATTTGAGTATGAGACCGGAATCGGAGAGAGTGGATCTACTGTGCTACACTATGGGAGAACAGGCAGAAGAATTCCTTTTACGGATGGTTCCAGAATAAGCAGACCGTGCGGTTTATGCTACTGTTAAAAAGAAGTTCGACGAGTATTTCGCTCCAAAGAAAAATGTTGTTTTTGAACGCTACAACTTTAACGTACGCACGCAACAACTGGGCGAGTCAGAGGACACATTTATAACGGCTTTATATACATTGGCTGCAAGTTGTGAATGTGAAAGTTTAAAAGACAGTTTAATTAGAGATCGCATTGTGATCGGTTTATCTGATCGAAAAGTGTCGGATCGATTACAGCTTATGCCGGATTTAACAATCGACCAAGCTGTCACTATCGCTTGTCCAGCTGAGACTCAAGAAAAAGAATGAAAAATAATTCGTTCGGATTCCGAAGAAGCACAACAAATAAACCGAATGAGTCACAATAACCAAGATCGTCGCCACAAGAAAGAGACTAAGGGTACGCCAGCGAACAATTCAAGATTGACATCTGGCAACGGAAAATGTTATAGGTGCGGACTCCCTCAGCATCAAGAAGGAAAGAGATACCCAGCGGTAAATTCAACATGTCGAAAATGCAAAAAGGTAGGTCACTGGGACCGCGTTTGTAGATCAGAGACAATTCGTTGCGTTGATGAGGGATCACATAGTAACTCCGAATGAGAAGCCTGTGAGTCATATTTTTTAGGTTCAATCGGTCCGAAAAAGAAACGGTCTGAAAAATATTATGCTAAATTTTGTGTGAAACAGTTCAAGAAAGAATTAGAATTTTTCCTAGATTCGGGTGCCGACGTCACATGTATACCTTCTTATTCCAGATGAAAAACCATTGCCTATTTTGGGTTATTTGGATTTAAATATTACCTACAATAATAAATCGGTTTCTGATAGGGTTTACGTTGTAAAGAATCTAACAATTGTTTTCTCGGATGCGAAACAATAGATGCATATGAATTTTTTCTAAGAGTTAACAAAATGAACACAGCAGGTACCAAACAATCTGCTCCTCATTCTGTTAAAGGAAATATAAACAAATTTTCAAAAGTTGATGTTCAACGTGAATTTTCAAACATTTTTTCAGGACTGGGGTCATTTTAAAAAGGAACTTAAGATTCCATTACAAAAAATGCTAGACTAAAAATGCTAAAAATGCGCATTCCGTACCAAGAAGCACTCCAATTCCCATGTTAGACTCTCTTAAAAAAGAATTAGATAATTTAAAGAGAGATAATGTCTTAATTCCGGTGGATCATCCAACAGAATGGGGTAGGCCAATCGTTTGCGTGCCTAAATCTCATGGCAAGATTAGTGTTTGCGGGGATTTCACTCAAATGAATAAGCATGTATTAAGGGCTATATATCCTATCACAAAGGTAGATTCTGACCTTCCAAATATAAATATCCATGTTAATGACGTTTTAATTTTTGCGGATACGGTAGAAAAGCATGAAGAAACTTTAAGATTAGGATGTGAAAGGCTTACTAAAGAGGGCATAACATTAAATAAGAGTAAGTGCATATTGGGTGTAACTCAGATCGAGTATTTGGGACACGCTATTTCCGGAAACGGCATTGACATTAGTCCTGAAAGAGTCTCCGCAATTCTGGAGTTCCCAGAACCAAATAACGTTGACTCTTTAAGGCAGTTTTTAGGTATTGTCAATTTTGCAGGAAAATATATTCCCAATAAGTCACAGTTATTAGAACCTTTAAAGTCCCTACTAAAGGACGGCATTCCATTTATATGGTCCGATGCACAAAAAAAGTCATTTAACGCAGTAAAGAGTCATCTTTCAGAAGCTCCAACTCTAGCTCTTTTTGATCCTGATAAGCAAACAATTATTCAGGCTGATGCTTCTAGCTTTGTGATCGGATGTGTGTTTATGCAAGAAAATAATTTTGAGAGAAGGATTGTAGCTTACGGATCTCGCACATTAACGCAAACAGAACAGCGTTATAGTCACATTGAAAAAGAGGCTTTTAGCTTGGCATACGCGGTAGAGAAATATAAGGAATATATAACAGGGATTGATATTATATAAGAAACAGATCACAAAACGTTATTGCAGATGTTATAGACAAAACCAATAGATGATCTCACCCCTAGATTGCAAAGAATCCGGAATCGTCTGATGCGTCTTAGCTATAGGGTAGTATATAGGGTAGTATATATGTTTATCTTAGCAGACTCTTTATCTAGAAATCCGAAATATAGCAAAGATGAGTTGTGTGTTGATCTTGGAATCAAAACTCGTGAATACGTAAGATTTGTTGTTAGTTCACTTCCTGCTACAGAGAGTCTGTTGGGAAAGATAAGAACGGAACAAGGGGATGATTTTATTTGTCAGAAGCTTACAGATTTTTCCCTCAGAGGTTGGCCAGATAGAGATAATCTGTCTGACGAGCTAGTACAATATCATGCATTCCAAGACAATATTTATTACTCAGAAGTATTTTTAATTTATAATACTCGTTTAATTGTCCCACCTTCTTTACAATTGGAGATTATAAAAGAACTACACCAAGGCCATTTAGGTATCAACAAATGTAGAGAAAGAGCCAAGCAATCTGTTTGGTGGATTGGCTTAAGTACACAATTGCAAAATTTAATTACAAATTGTCCAAAGTGTTGAGAAAAGAGAATAAACCACAAGGAGGTGTTTGTATCCGATAACTTTCTCAACAGACTTTGGCAGAAGATATCACTAGATTTATTCAAACATAAGCAATGGTATATAATTAGTACTGAATACTACTCGCGATTTATCGAGATTGAGATGTTACGATCTTTAACTGAAACGGATGTGGTAGAGGTATGTAAGCCTATGTTTGCACGGTTTGGAATCCCTGAAATCGTTCGCACTGACAATGGACTGCAATTTTGTTCAAAATTTAAAGCTTTTGCACGCGAGTATGACTTCGAGCATGTAACTAGTTCACCGAGATATCCGCAAAGTAATGGAGGTATTGAAGCAGCCGTAAAAATCGCTAAAGCTCTAATTAAGAAATCAGATGATGTGAACCTGGGATTACTTTCACACCGCACTACACCCCTTCAAAATGGTTATTCGCCTGTTGCATTAATGTTCGCTAGGCGAACACTTTCTACACTGCCCATTATACCAAGTGAATTATGCACTTTTCCCGATCACGATATTGTCCTTGGCAAAGAGAAAATAAGTAAAGCAAAGCAAGCGGGTAATTACAAAAAGAGACATGCATAAGTCTAAAAATTTATCTCCATTAAAAATAGACGATCCGGTATGGATCACGGATTTAAGGGCATGTGGAACCATATCAAGTATATATAAATTACTTAATTCTTATTGGATACAGAAAGAAAAAAGTTGTGTCCGTAGAAACAGATGGCATTTAATCCCTGCTCCATACCGCAAAAATAGGAAGATAACCATCGATAAGGATATTCCCTTTGTAGTAGACGTTCCAAAGGACTCTGTACAAAACCGTATTGAACCGTAATTGATCAAAACGAAAATAGAAGGCCTTCCAGAGAAAATAGGCCACCAGCGTGGATGAAAGGCTATGTCGAGATTTAATACATTTATGTCACCTATATATATAATTAAAAACTGAAGGTTAACAACCACCGCAGGGTCCCACTGGGAGCAACTGTCAACTAAAAAATGACATCGGCTCCCAGTAGGACCGCGGTAAATCCCATTCATGGCCACGTCTCACAACCGTGAGATGGGTTATATATATATATTATATATTTATTATTATATCATTATTATTATTATTATTTGTTCGTATTCTTATGCTGATTGTGGAGAGAAATGATGAGTTTCAACTTGATTCACCTGACATTGACAATTCTGAATCAAATTTACAAAAACTTCTTTTTTTTATGGGGAATACGTGATAAACTTCATGGGGCTTGTGGAACCACTAAATGTCATTTTTTCAAAACAAAAAAAAACTCATTAATTTTGCTGTGGTTTCAGAAAAATTTTGAAAAATATGTCTGAAAATTGAAGAAGAAAAATTTGGACCACCCTAATAAACAAACTAGTCATGATCTTTCGAAAATATGATGGTACCTGGAAATCTCTGTTTTCGTTTTTTTTACTTCAGATTTTGAATATTTATTTTTATTTTCAATTCTGACATCAAAATTGAATTATTTAAAAAAATTACTATATGAAACTTTTTTTTTTAATATTATGAATGAGCATAAATTTCTTACTCTTCAATAAAATGAAATAATATTGTACCAGTGGTCAGTTGTAAATAATGTGAAGGAAAAAATTTTCAAATAAAAAGCATGATTTTTAGAGTATTATAAGTGTGCTAAATAAAATTTATTTTTGGAAAGCCTTGTGTCTGTTTTGACATGTTATTGGTGATTATAAGCCTCTCCAAATTTCGTTAATCTATCTGTTTTTGAAATTCAAAATAGCTTGAAAAGTTTTTATTTCCGCAAAACAAAAATTATTTCAAGTCATTTGAATAACAAATTTGATCTGTTTTTCAATTTTCACATCATTTCTTATACCTGACAACAGTAGAAAGGACATCCTATTAATCCATACTAAGAGTGTTGAAGATGACATAGCGGAACCAACTCATTGTTCGTATTGTGAATAATCATTACACAAATATTTTCCAAAATTAGAGTTTCATTTTTTGTATATAAAGCGAGAATTCTAAAGGAATATCCAGTTAGTCAGTCGTGTACATCAAAATTAATTTCGTTGGAAAGTCTTTTCACATTAACAGTCATGAGATTTTTAATTCTTATCTTACTCTGCTACTTTGTTTGCAGTTGTGTATGTAAGAACAAATGGCCTGAATATCCGGTACAACTAAAAAGAGAAGATGCTCTGCGTGAGTCCAAAAATAATTTATTCAATTCATAACATTTAATATTCTTGCGTGCACTATCAGACATAGTTTTTTTTATTATGTGCTGATTTTGAGTCCAAAAAGTGCTTATACTTGCTCCTTCTTTCACGTTCATGTCACGTTTCCATTGAAGTGACTTCAACCCAAAGATGCAAATGCCAAAAATGTTTTTTTTTATTCTCTATCTGAAATTTTTGACTAATGTTGTGATATCATTTTACAATTTTTATCTAAGTTTCTTATTTTAGTCATCTTGATCAGTTCTAACAGAAGATCCTAGCATTAGCATTGATATTGGCATTATTGAAGAAGGACAATTTCAGTTAGTTCAAACGAAATTCAGAACAAATTGAAGCTTCTGAAATTTTTTTATGAATATTTGATAAATTTTAGAAATTCTTTTGAATTTTCCTAAAATTATTTTAATTTTTATTTTAATTAAAAGACTCAAAACTCATAAATATCTTTTGAAGAATTTAACCAATCCAATTCATGTTCAATATTTGCCAGGAATCATTTGAATTTTTATTTAATATTTTCAATAACGTTTTTTAAAATATTTTCAATTGTTATACATTCATTACAAGATCTGAAAAAGTCAACTTTTTTTCCATATTTTCAATTTTTTGAAGATTTTTTCGAATATTATATTTGAGTTTTAACATGATTTGAAATTTTCATAAAATATAACCATTTTTTAAATAAGAAAAAAATGTTTAATATTTCATATACATCTATAAAATTTTTGAAATTTTTTTTCATGTTCTAAAATATTTATAAATTTTGTACTGAAATTAATTTTCATAAAATAAAAAATGATTTTAAAATTTAACATAGAACATAACAAAAATTTTATTATCTTCAAACATTTGAAAATTCTGACAAATTTGTTGAACTTATTCTTCGAAATGTTCCTAAATTTTTCATTGTTTCAAACGTTTTGGAAATATTTTCAATTTTTAAATTATTTTTTTGTATTTAAAAATATTATTAATATTATTTTAAACATTCTGAAATGTTTTTGAATATATTTCAAATTATATTTTGAAATAAAACTGAATGTAAATTTCTTTCGTGAATGATAATAAAAAATGTTGTATTATATAAAAATCATTTCGAAACATATTTTTAAAAAATTGTAATTTTCATGAAAATTCTTTATAAATAATAAAGAAATATAACAAATTAAATCATCATTATTAAAATCATGTTCAGACATGCTTTCAATTTAAACAAAAATTATTTATGTCTAAATTTTAATTTACTATATTCATTGCGCAGACAATTATTGATCATAACAAAAAGTTTAACTTCAAAATTAATTGACGAGTAAGCAGAAAAAAATCGAATTTTAAATAAATAACATTAATTTTTTTAAAAAAGGTATGAATTGAAAAAATAGTTTCGTTTAAAAAAAATGAATATTTGACCGAAATGAAAAATCTTCACATCAACGAGAAAAATTATAATATATATTAAAAAGAAAAAAAAATTAATTTTAAATCAAAAATAGTTAAATTTTTGTAATTTGAAGAATTTCTATCACAATGATTGAATCATTAAATATAAACGTATTTAAATTTTTTTTTAAATGTAAACGAACTAATGATTTTTTAAATGCACAGTTTGTAAAAAATTTGGAATAATTAATGATTTTATGAAATATTAAAAAATATTCATAACAATTTTACTATAATAAATTTTTTTTAATGAATACGTATGTTTTAAAATAGTTCTACATATCTTTAAATTACCTTAAAAGATTTAATATTCTTTTTTCACATTTTTAAAAATACTATATAATGTTTCATTTTTTTCACATATTATGTTCAAGTAATTGTTTAATCTTGAAACATTTCAAAATTATAACTAAAATATCACAAACTTCATTCAAAATATTTGAAAAGTCACGTTTTCATTGCTTTTTATCATTTTAAAACATTTCATTTTATTTTTTTATAATAATGTACAATATTCTACACTTTGAACAAATATAATATAATTTTTTAGATATAATTGAAAAAAATATGCTCCATCAGAAGAATTGATTTTAAGTCTTGAAAATTATTTATCGATAATGTTGCAAATATTTTGCAATGTTTCGCAAGTTTTTCAAATATTCTCTTTAAATGTATATTTTTAATTGAAAAATAATCTTTAAATAAATAATAATTTGTTTGAAATTTCTGTAAATAGGTTGGTAATGCAACTGTTTGGTCAAAAATTAATCTTCTTTGTTTGTAACCAAAACTATTTTGTTGACAATGCAATATGTTTCGACTTAAAATCTCAAGAATTAACAAAAAAATCATATTCAATTCAATATGGTACTTACATTAATTTTATTGAAAACAATTTATTCTCCTATTTTCGTGAAAGATCGCTCTATTTCCCCTGTATTAAAACATTTTTGGGTAACATTACTTTTCGGGGAAGGGGCGGGGATGCAAAACATAAATATTGTCTATTTTTTAACATTCAAATATTAATTATTTTATATTGAAATTTGATTTTAATTATATTTGTACATTAAGAGGATTTTTTGATTTGCAGAACAATGCATCAAGCAGAAAAAACACAGTACAGAATTTGAATGTGCATTCGTGTACACAAGCGATAAATGCGAAACAAGAGAAGATTGTTTTGGTAAGTAAATATATGACACATGTCTAATTTAGTTATTAATTTATATTAAAATTACAAAACCTATAATATTTATGATTTTTTACATCTTTTTCTGAAGATTTCACGCTTGTTTTATTGTTTTTTTTTTACATATAATAAGAATTCTTGTTTTACAGATGATTGCACACATGCAGCAAGATTAATTCCGGACACATGGAACTGTAATCACCCATAAGCTGTATTCTACACATGTAGATAAACAATGCTAATGAATTATACGTACCACCATGAGATCAATAAATATCTTATTTAAAATGTAAAATATAATAGAATTTTTTTTCCCATCAGCAATTCCTTAACTTCCAAAACTATAGTATATTATTCAATCTCAATTTAATATTGGCTTTTGTTAAAAAAGAAGGATATTTCACCAAAGTTCTCCAGTTCAGAAAAGATGATAATAATATAATTATAACTAAATAATTTTTAATATTTTTAAGATTATATAATTCTCCAAGGGAAAAGAGTTGTGGAAAGTCTTGACAATTAGATGTTAGGGTGAATCTACTAGCCTTCGAAGACATTAGACGAATATTAATTTTCTCTAAATCAAATTGTCACCATGCTAAGAGTGGTCCCTAATTCTCGTGAGATTTTTTAATATTCTTGGTTGGAGATTTAAAAAAATTAATGGTATTTTCCATGTTAATGACCAAACAGCGGAAGGCTGGTGAACTTTTCAGTATATAACACAAAGCGATTATGAAGAAAAATAAAGAAAATAAAAAAGAAGCTGCCGCTTCCGGGTATAAGAGCCCATCAACGAAATTAGTTTAGTAGCTTTAAAAACTTACTTTGATAGATTTGATTGTCAAATTTGCTGGAACTAGAAGTTCCCGAAAACAGCCACCAGCGCAAACTCAAGGCCTGGAATCGCTCTCCTTTACTTCGAGAAACCAACTATGTTCGTGATCGAATTCTTAACTGCATCCGACAACAAGTAACGACTGCACCCAGAATATTTGGTTAAAATTATTGTCCTTGTGATATGTGCTTTCCTAGGTGAGAAACCATTGCTTGTTTGTCACCTCGAAACCATTTCAGCGTGCTTAAAAGATTCCGAGGAACTTGCGAGATGAATGCAGAGATCTATCACTCTTGATTCGATCCCTGTTCTCAAGACACATACGGGTTTCACCGACCTGTGATTGTGATTTCTTCATGCCCTGTTTTTACCCATCTCACGGTCGTGAGGCGTGGCCATGGGTGTGATTTGCAGCGATTCTACTGGGAGCCAGTGCAATAACGTAATTACGAGAAATTAGGAGCCAGTATGGGCTGTTTTTGGAACAACCAAAAGAATATAATGTAGACAATTTTGTTGATTCAGCACCCAAGAATAGACTTTATTAAATCTCCTCCTTGAAGGTAAAAATTGTGTAAGGGGAAAAAATCTCAAAACTGATTTTCGATATTGCGAATATATTCAATTTATTTTAAACCAATGTTGTCAAAAAAATGTACAAGTTTTAAGTTATCATGTACAAAACGTATCATGATTATCACTCATAAAAAAACACGATGATAATCAGACATAAATTCCGGAAGAAACTGACAAACAATGCAAAAATCATGATAGAAAATTATGTATGCATATGTGCGTACACTTTTTTTGTAAATAAATTAGGTCTCTATAGAATAACTAAATGTTTGTGTTGCATCGCGTAAATCTTTCCTGCAATTTGGCCAGTTTAATATACTTTAATTCTAGATTTAATCGTTGATATCAGAAGTTCCTCCATTTATAGTTTCAGCCATAAGGTCCACAGGTTTAAAAAATCAATCATTCAGTTAGAGCTTGCTGATGCAGCAGCCGAAGCAGAACTTTTTGCTATGACGCGATTGCCCCTAACTGATGTATTACTGGAAGCATCAGCCCTAGCACTTGCTGCTGCATTTCCGGATCCAGAAGAAGAACCTGAAGTATTTGTGTTCGCATTCGCTAATGACTGAGCACTAGAGTTATTTCCTCCTGAAAAAATAAAAAATCAGGTATTGATATTGTCGTAAAATGATCTGAAAGTCTCAACACATTAAGACCCGAGTCGTGAGTTTAGAACGCGTCTTTGGGAACCAAAGTTCCCAGTGAGTTTGAAAGGGTTAATGGAATAATTACCTTGTAAAGAAGCAGAAGAATTTTCCTTCAAGTGATCACCAACTCCGCCAGCATTAGAATCGGCATTAGCATTAGCATTGGCATTAGCATTAGAGTTTGAACCTACAAACCCTCTTTGTTTCCCACCACTTTTTTTATCGACGTTGGCAGCATTGCCACTAACCGATCCATTACTGGAAGCATCAGCCCCAGCATTAGCTCCTGCATTTCCAGATTCAGAAGAAGGACCTGAAGTATTTGCGTTCACATTCGCTAATGACTGAGTACTAGAATTATCTCCTCCTGAGAAAATTAAAAATCAGGTATTAATATTGTCTTAAAATGATGTGAAAGTCCTAACCCTTTAAGATACGAGTCATGAGTTTCAAACGAGTTTTTGGGAAATAAAGTTCATAGTGGGTCTGAAAGGGTTGAAAGATTAATTACCTTGTAAAGAAGCAGATTGATTTTCCTTAAAGCTCTCACCAGCTTTACCAGCATTAGAATCGACATCAGCATTAGCATTGGCATTAGCATGAGAGTTTGAACCTACAAACCCTCCTTGGTTCCCACCACTTTTTTTATCGACGTTGGCAGCATTGCCACTAACAGATCCATTACTGGAAGCATCAGCCCCAGCATTAGCTCCTGCATTTCCAGATTCAGAAGGAGAACCTGAATTATTTGCGTTCGCATTCGCTAATGACTGAGCACTAGAGTTATCTCCTCCTGAAAAAATTGAAAATCAGGTAATAATATTGTCTTAAAATGATGTGATAGTCTTAACCCTTCAAGATCTGAGCGTTTTTGGGAAATAAAGTTCCCAGTCGTTCGGAAAAAGTTGAAAGATTAATTACCGTGTAAAGAAGCAGAATGATTTTCCTTTAAGCTATCACCAACTCCGCCGGCATTAGAATCGGCATTAGCATTAGCATTGGCTTTAGCATTAGAGATTGAACCTACAAACCCTCCTTGGTTCCCACCACTTTTTTTATCGACGTTGGCATCATTGCCACTAACCGATTTATTACTGGAAGCATCAGCACCAGCATTAGCTCCTACATTTCCAGATCCAGAAGAAGAACCTGAAGTATTTGCGTTCGCATTCTGTAGTGATTGAGCACTTGAGTTATCTCCTTCAGAAAAAATTAAAAGTCAGGTATTGATATTGTCTCGAAATGATATGAAAGTCTTAACCCTTTAAGGTCCTAATCATGAGTTTTAAACGAGTTTTTGGAAAATAAAGTTCCCAGTGGGTCTGAAAGGGTTGAAAGATTAATTACCTTGTAAAGAAGCAGAGTGGTTTTCCTTTGAGCTATAACCAACTTTATCAGAATTAGAATCGGCATTAGCATTAGCATTGGCATTAGCATTGGAGTGTAAACCTACAGACCCTCCTTGGTTCCCACCACTTTCTTTTTCGACGGTGCCACCATTGCCTCTAACTGATGCATTACTGGAAGCATCAGCCCCAGCATTAGCTCCAGCATACCCTTGGTTTCCACCAGATGCTCCTTGCCAAACATTGGAAGCTCCTGTATTTGCACTAGCATCGGCTTTAGCGTTGGCACCAGCTGAACCACCAGCTCCAAGTGATTCTCTAGGTCCTCCACCGACAGAAATACTTGGTGCGACTACTCCAGTAGGTGATATTGTTACTTGTTGATCACTTAGATGGTTACCCCCTACAAGTCCTCCTTGAGTTTGAGCAATAGCGTTAGCATTGACATCAGCTTTAGAATTGAATCTAGTAATTTCGGATTGAGCCCCCTGTTGCCATCCATATCCTCCTTGGTACCCCGCATATCCTCCTCGATTGTAACCTAAAGATCCTGCATTAGCATTGACATTGGAATTCACGTTCACATTAGATCCTCCATTTCCGTTGACGAACCGATTTTGTGTGAAGCCAGCTGTATGAAAGAAAATATAATTGGATGTAATTTATTGCTACGTCTACATAAATAGTTATGAAAAAATGTGTTATGTGGGGACTGAAGCCTTTGGAAAAATGACTCTCGTGTTCATGCGATAGCTGAATCTAAACTAAGTATCTCTTATTCACCTCACTTTTGACCTTCTATTCCAAACGCTTCTGTGATTGTTTTTGAACAATTTTAATCAAATCCTGCTATGTCGACAGAAGCTTATGTCTATCCGTAACCTTAGGACGCGTTCGGTGACTTTGTCATAGGCTCTTCGGTTCGATTCCAAAGTAATTTAATCTGAAACCGCAAACCTCCCCATAATAAGCCTCCCATCATGCACTTTTTTGTAACCCAGCCCGTGGATGGTCTATATGTGGTGCACAATGTCTGGTACAAGTGCCTGACGAGAGTCTATCCTGCGTTGGCAAGGTGTTTTCAAAATATTATCGAACATCCAGACCTGATGACAATTTATAAGTATCTTACAGATGTAATTGCAAGTATATATATTCTTACTGCGACAAGAATGACATCCTTACAGAAGAACAAAAAGGATTATGTAAAAACTCGCGGAGCACTAAGTATCAAGTCACTATAGATGCTGTTTCCGTGACGCAAGCAGGTAGACATGAGTGAAATTTGCATATGACATACATTAACTACAAGCAAGTGTTCACTTTCATAATACATGAATTTTTGCTAGAAGCCTCACAAATTTTCAAATCTGCCCTCGCATCATCGACTTTCTAACTCGTACGATGATGCTTTGGGGTACATGTATCAATTATTTTTATCATGCACAACCAAGGATAAGTGAATTAATACACATTACGACGGGTAGCTGTCAAGGAGACTCCTTCAGTGCATTATGGTTCTGTTTAGCGCTGATCCCATTCAGGGAAACACTAAATAGCATGTATCATGGGTTTAAAATACATTATAATAAAGTCGCTCATCAACAATGGCTGAAGGCGAGTCTTATAAATATATGAGTGTTATTGAATCTAAGGGTATTTAGCATGCGATCATTCAGAAAAGCCTAATGACCGCCAGAATCATACGCATTGAAATGACAAAGGACCGAATACACGACTGTAATTCGGCGATTGAAAGGTGGGTTTCACCGCTACATGAAGAGGGTTGCAGCGTTGTAGATGGCAAGCAACTGAGTCAGTTACAAGTTGTAATGTTAAGAGACTATTTGAACACCACGGGAGATGTTGTATTTTACAACATCATCTGTGAAGCGGGCCTTGAATATCAGGGCAGAAACCACAGAGGAATGAGAAACCCAATGGAAACAAAAAGCCATGCATGGCGAGCACCCTGAAACGTTAGATCAACGTGAAGTGGAGAGCGGGGCATTCAATATTTTACTGAGAAGGGGCGTCCTCTTTCAAGAAACTTTAGGATTTTTCATTGCGATTCACCAAAAAGTTGGCGCCAACAGAAATAATTGCAATTACGTCATATATCAACATATTTCTGACAAGTGCCGCTTATATTGAGATAGCAACGAATTTAGCTTGCCTTACACATAGGACTCTTAAAAGAATGGATCCCTCTCGATAGATAAATTCCATTGCCCGTTTTATAAAACGAAGATTACAGCTTATATTGGAACGTTTCTATCCAGGCGAATGATTACATCAGAGAATTTGCATTATCGCTATTTTTTCAAGGTTTTTATTAGACTCTTAGAAGAAGGTCAAAACTATTGGGTTTGTTGTGAAGGCAAAGTAGCTAGAACATATTGTAGTTATTGAGGGTATGTGGAGGTTCAAGAGCCGGAAAATATTGTAGTCGTTGAGGCGGAGAAGGAGGTGAATAATGAACATAAGGTCTATATTATACCTGAGGAGAACCTGGATGATGATCGTGACGATGAAAATAAGGATGCCGATGATATTGATAACCAGAAAATCTATTACTAGGATATTTTTTAACCAGAATATTGATCTTCATGATAGCAATGGCCAGCTCATTTTGTTTGGAATCCTCTTCCATGATAATCCCAATCGAATCAGCAGGTAATTGATTTGCAGGAAAACTCGGAACATTCATTTCTTTAACAGGCCCATTATTTCCTCCATCAACATTACCATAACTTATTGCATTCGCATTCGCATTTGACCCAGATTCTGATCCAGTATTCCCACTTGAGGGTCCTTGACCCTAACTCTAGGGAAACCTTTTCTAGTTCCAGAATATCCAGACCATGGTCAACTAGTTTTTCACTGAATGGGAATTAGGTATCTGTAAGATTCTCTAGAACCTGCTGATAGGTGGAATTGGGTCTTGGTAGGACTTTGTTGAGCTGGTTGATATTGTCTTTCAGCATTGCCATTTACGTTGGCAGCAGAAAAAATAATAGCTACGGCATAACTATTGGCAACTGGTTGGTATTCTCGACTAAGATTCGTCATCACACTCGAGTTAGCATTAGCATTTTCAGCAGCAGTTGCTGTAAAAGATACACCATATCCAACTGAACCGACATATCCAATAGATACACCAAACCCACTATATTCAGTCGGTTGAACTTGTATTGTAATCCCTCATCAGTTATTATTGAATCGTCAACCCTCTAGATCCTGTACCAGAATGATCACCGGGTGAAATATAATGTTTTGCAAAACGCACTACAATATTTTCTATCCAAACATTTCTTACTCCTTCTTTTATACAACACCTAAGTAGCAAGTCGATGATCACTACATGATTCGTGTTTTCATTCGTGTTTATTGGTCACTAAATGAATTGCGGTGCGAAAAGTGCAAAGAGGATGAGACGAGTGAAACTATTTATAATCTCTGATAAGGTTTGTAATTTCTAATTTCCAATTGAATTCTTGATTACCTTGAGCTTCTGCATTGGCGGAAGCTTGAACGTTGGAATTGCCCGCGGAGTAACCACCTGGACCTCTGTAACCTCCTCCAGCTCCAGCTTCAGCATTTGCTGAGGCGGATGTTAAACCGGCACTAAAACCAATTGGTCCAAGGTTGAAGCTGGCTCCCAAACCTTTGAATACAGCTGAAGGGTGCAAATGCCCAAGAAGGCCTTGATGACGTTCCATACGATCCTCTAGGTGTTCTCGATGACGTTCCCTAATTTCCTCTCGGACTGCTTCATGACGTTCCTTGATATCCTCTCGGATTGCTCGATGAAATTCCAGTTTTTCATTTAGGATGTCTCCCAAGATACCTAATATTATAGACAGGGCTTTTTAATTCTAAATGAAAAGTTTGAATAGAATTGGGAATATTCGATATTCATTACTAATAATCAATCACATTTCATGCTTTTGACGTGAGATAACTATCCTTTCACAAAAAAATTTCTGCGTCACCTTAATTAACATATTTTTCCCAGAACCTATCGAAGTGGTATCCAGCTACGCATTCTAATGAGACTTGGTATACAACTTTAAACTTTTAGGGAAACTCGGACTGTTATAGGAATGCAAAATATTTTCAACTTGTCTAAAATCAAAGATTTTTCGCACTTTCGTACATATTTTTCCAATTCCTGGCCGAAGTTCATCAAACATGGATTCAATACAATTTTTTTTTTTATTTTTAACCAAAGCCAGTCAAATATTGATATTTCTGTATCCGGGGGCATATTCTGATAAAAATTAGCGTGTTTTACAGTACTGTAGAAATCTTTTTGTGAAAAGATGATTATCGCGCGTCAAAAACATCAATCTACAAAAAAAATTATCCAAAAATTCAAACATTTTTTTAGCTGCTATTTTAGCCTTAAAATTCTATTAAATTTTTTTATAAATTATCTTATCAGTCCCCGCAACAAACACTTTGTTCATAAAAATCGGTCAGGCAGTTTTCAAGATAAATGACTTTTATTTTTCTTTCCTCCTCCATCACTTACAAAAAAACTCAATTTTAATGTTAAAATTCTTTGTAGTTGTTTACTACCTTAGGATGAACATTTGATATAAATTTCAGCCTAATGCGAGCTTTTTTCAAAAACCTCACCCGTATATTTTTTGCTATTTTTTTCAATTCTAATTCGATAAGCAAGATATCTTGTAAGTTTTATGCTAGCTAAATAAGTTTTGTGGCCAGGGTAATTTTTTTTCTTAGAATCGCATTTTTTACTTTTTCTCGCAACCTCAAAAATGGTTTGACCCGCATAATCCTCATGAGATGCCTTTCTTCTATTGGCAAACATTGTAAAAAAAATATGCGAAAAAGTAAACAAGAAGTTTTCGAGAAAATCTTGTCTATTTTTGCTTCAATTTTGAAAATTTGAAAATAATATTTTCTGGAAACCGCCACCTTTGTTCATTTTCCAAATATTTTTTTAAAGTTTCTGCTAGTAGAAGAAATGCAAATTTTCTTCCTAACATTTTTTCGTGTCGGTCATTGTTTGCGAAAAAAAGTAGAAAATTCGATTGAAAGAAAAAAAATGATCCTGTCCACAAAAGTTATTTAGGCAGCATAAAACTTACAAGATATCTTCCTCATCAAAGTACCAATTAAAAAAAATGGGCAAAAAATATAAGGGCGGGTTTTTCGAGAAAATCGACTTTTCATTTTTTCAGGAAAACCGTCGTCATGTGGTTAATTTTAAACCTTTTTCTAATTTTTCCGGTGGATTACTATTTGTAAATAGTAGATATTTTTTTGAGAAATGGATTTTGAGAGAAAATTGAAAAAGATTTCAAAATACTATAAATGATTTCTTAAAATTTCGAAAAATAGTGTAGAAGATTTTATAAGCTTTTTAAGAATTTGCAAGGTTTCAAGAGAATAACCAAATTTTAAGATTTTCGGGAAAATTCCAAATGATTTTTTGTTTAAAAAATTAATTTGAAGAAAATATTTAGGAATATTTTTAAAGTCTTGAAATTTGTGAAAGCTTTCAAGAGAATAAAAAGTTGTTCTTAAGATTCCTGGCGAAAATCCGAAACAGATAGAAAGATATTCAGGAATTTCGTAAGTTTTGAAGAGATTAAATATATTTAAAAACCTTGAAAGATTTCCTGAAATTGATAAGATAATCTGAAATTTCATCGAAAATTCTAGGCTCAAAAGAAAATTGATTTAAAAAATAAATGGTTATTCGAAATTTTTATTTTGTATTAAAAATTATTTTTATTTTCAGTTTGTAGTTTAGTTGAAATCTGTTTCCTTTCTTTGGTTAAAATTTGCAATCTTTTGTGGAAAATTTTTCTTTCGATTTAAAAAAAGATTTGACTGAGAATTAAACTATTTTGTGAAAAATCTGTCCTTTTTGGATGAATATAATTGTTTTTGATTTAAAATGATTATCTTCTATGTAAAATTGCCTATCACGTTATTTACTAAAAAATCGATATTTTTACATAAAAAGTAAAAAATCTTTAAATAATAGTAATACTTATGCTTTCAAATTATGATTTAGTTGGAATTATTTTTTTTTCTCTGGTTGAAAATTACACTATTTTGTGGAAAATTTTTCTTTTGGTTTAATAATTTAATATTTTCGGTAATATTTTGATTGAGAATTAAACTATTTTATTGAAAATTTGTCTTTTTTCAAAGAATGTATTGTCTTTTATTTAAAATGATTATATTTTTTGGTTTAAACATCAATTATACAACATCACTGATCTTTTTTGACTAAGAATTCATCTATTTTGTTAAAAATCTGTCTTTTTTCAAAGAATTCGATTGTTTTTGATTAGAAATTATTATATTTTGGTATTCAAACCTAAATTACAGATCGTGATGTTTTTTTTTTCTTTGAAGCTTAGACTTTGTATATTCAAGTGCAATGTCAGCGTTGCTTTGTAGTGGTGCTGATAGTGCTTCAACGGCACATGTAAAAAAATTTGTTTAGAGTGCACGTGAAAAAATAGTCTAGGCCTTACTTTGAGATAATTTCGAAGTTTCTAGCACGTCGGGTTCAACCGCCTTGAATTCTCAAAAGTGGCCAAAAACGTGTTTTTTTACACTTTCACCTCAAAAATCAAAACCAACAATTTTATCGAAAAAGTCTAGTCAATTTTCATTCAGAAAATTGACATCACGTAGTGTTATATTTTCCTGGACATTTTTTGTTGAGAATTTATCTTCTTGGTTGAAAATTAACTTGTTTCTAGAAGTCTTGATTTGGCATATCAGAAATTTTCAAAAAACTTTTTGTTTGTTCTCAAGAATCTCAGGAAAGTTATATTTATATAACCTTAAAACCAAAAAATCAAATAGACCTAAAATCAAGTTATTAAAAATGTTTGATTTGTATTAAAAATTTTTCTCCCCTTAATAAATCAGAAAACCTGCGCGACTGATGCTACTAAGTATGGAAAAATAATTATAGAGAAAAATAATCATAAGTATACAAAATTAGAAACAATTTAAACTGAACACAAAACTTTTAAATTCTGTGATTGAATTTTGCATTTTGTATATTTTATTTTGTATTTTGCTCTAAAGCTAGCTTTTCGTATTTAAAATGTCAAACTCAAAAGTGAATAAAATTATAAACAAAAATAAAATTTAATACACTACCATTGCCAAAGGAGTCTTTTACCAAATGCAGAATGCACAATAATAAAAGGGACATCGATGCCATGATTTTTACTTAATATTAAAAAATATATATTGCTTCCGTTTTACTTTTGATAAGTCTATGTCTGATCGAAGATACAAAGCGAACTGATGCTCTCAGGTCTGATCAACATCTTATATACGATTCTCCCAAATGACACACTAAATGGAAAAGTAATAAACAACCAATTTTTTCATAACCGATGAGAATTTTCAAAATTTTAAATCAGATTTTCATTTAACTCTAATTTGCAAATAGGTTAAATAAATTTTGCATTTTTTTAAGTAGGCTTTTAATTTTTTTTTAAGTGAATGAAAAAACTTTTGCTGATAAGGTCTCACGATCATGAGACGCTTCACATGTTTCGAGTCATGGGGAACCCGTGCTAGTGAAATTATCGTCATACATTTTGTGGTATAATTAAAATTTTCACGGAATTAGAGAATTTATGGAATTTTGAATTTTTCTAATTAAATAAAAAAGGCTACTTTTTAAGTGTTGTAATTTGATCATTATTTATTTTTTTCTTTAAAAGTTGTTGTACGGAAATTTGACATACATTGTTCTCGAAAACTTGATTGCGACACTGCGTAAATATGACCTTTAGCGGATGTTTTTAGTTTGTTATTTTCTCAGATTTGAAAACATTTCAAGGGAATTTAAACAATTCTTTAAATTGTAACAAGGTTTCCAAAAATCAAAAGGCTAATGTAGATTTTGTAAGATGTTGAAAAAAATTTCGGAAAATTTTCAAAATTTCTAAAGGTTTAAAGAGAATAAAGAAATTTTCTTATGAATCCCTGAGAAATTTAAAATGATTTTTTACTTTGAAAGTTTAATTTTAAGAGCATATTTTAAAAGTGTTTGAAACATTTAACAAAGTGTACAAAATTTTCGCAAGAAAATCTCATTGATTTGAATGCAATTTTTTTAATTTGCCGGATTTTTAACAGCTTTAGGAACATTCATTTATGAAATTTAAAAAGATTTTAAAAGATTAAAAAGTGAATGTGAATTTTCTAAGATTATGAAAAAAATTGAAGGTTCCAAGAAAAAAAAGAAATTTCCTTATTATTCCTAGAGAAATTTGAAATGATTTTTGCTTTTAAAAAATTTAATTTAGAAGAATATTAAGAAAGGTTTCGAAACGTTGAAAAAAATGTCTGAAATTGTCGAAAAATAATCTCGTCGATTTTTCCAATTTACAGAATTTTTGAAAACTTTTAGGAACAATTATTCAAAATTCAAAAATATTTTAAGAGATTAAAAAGTGAATGTGGATTTTGTAAGAATTTGTAAAAGAAATTAGAAGATTCTTAAGAATTTTGAAAGGTTTCAAGAAAATAAAAAAATTTCCGTATTATTCCCGGAAAAAGTTGAACATTTTTTCGATATCGAAAAATTAATTTAAAGAGATTATTGAGAAAGATTTTGAAATATTTTTAAAAAAATTATAAAATTATCGAGAAATAATTTCATCGATTTTAAAGACATTTTTTTAAGTTTGAAATATTTTTCGAAAATTTTATGAAAAGTTAGAATCGTTTTAGAAGATATTTAGAAATTGTGAAACAATTTGAACAATAATTTGAAATTTGAAAAGATTTTTGAAAAAAGTAAATGTGGATTTTGTAAGAATTTGAAAAAAAATTCGAATGTAGTTAAGAATTTTGAAAGGTTTCAAGAGAATAAAGAAATTTCCTTATTATTCCTAGAAAAATTTGAAATGATTTTTGATTTTGAAAACTAAATTTAAATTGATTATTTAAAAAGATTTCAGAACATTGAAAAATGACTAAAATTATCGAAAAAGAATCTCGTCGATTTTAAGACAATTTTTTTAATTTGTACGATTTTTAACAGTCTTAGGAAAAATTATTTAAATTTTGAAATTAGTTCAAAAGATTAAAAGGTAAATGAAGATATTGTAAGATTTTGAAATGAAATTAAAATTTATTAAGAATTTTGAAAGGGTTCAAGAGAATGAAAAAATTTCCTTATTAATCCTAGAAACATTAAAAAAGATTTTTCATTTTGAAAAATTAATTTTAAGAGAATATTTAAAAATATGTCAAAAGATTTAAAACATTTCTTAAATTTCAGAAAAATAATCTTATCGATTTTAAGTACATTTTTTCAAGTTTGAAAGATTTTAAAAAAATTTTATAAAAAGTTTGAAGTTTTTTTCTTTTGCAAAAATAATTTAAAGAGCTTATTATTATATAAAATGATTTCAAAACATTGGAAAAATGTCTAAAATTGTCGGAGAAGAATTTCATCGATTTTAGGGCAATTTTTCAAATTGCAGGATTTTTCACTGTTTCAGGAACAATTATTTCAAATTTGAAGATTCAAAATAAATGCAGATTTTGGAAGATTTTGGGAAAAAATTTTTAAGGGATTCGAAGGAATAAAAAAATATTCTTATTATTCCTAGAAAAATTTTTAATGTTTTTGATTTTCAAAAATTAATTTGAAGAGATTATTCAAAAATATTTCAAAACATTGAAAAAATATCTAAAACTATCGAAAGAGAATCTCGTCGATTTTAAAACCATTTTTTTAAGTTTGAAAGATTTTTGAAAAATTTTGTGAAAAATTCGAATCATTTTAAAATATATTTAGAAGTTTTAAAATAATATAAACAATTATTCAAAATTTGAAAAGGTTTCCTAAAATCAAAAGGTAAATGTAGATTTTGTAAGATTTTTAAAAAAATTTCCAAGGATTTTCAGAATTTCTAAAGGTTTAAAGAGAATAAAAAAATTTCCTTGTGAATCCTTGGGAAATTTAAAATAATATTCTACTTTGAAAATTAAATTTTGAGAGGATGTTTGAAAAGACTTCGAAACATTTAACAAAATGTCCAAAATTTTCGACAAAAAATCTTATCGATTTTAAGGCAATTTTTTTAATTTGCAGGATTTTCAACAATTTCAGAAAAAATTATATAAAATATAAAAGGATTTTAAAAGATTAGGAAGTAAATTTTTGACTTTTCAAGAATTTGAAAAAAAATTGAAGGTTGTTAAGTATTTTCAGAGGTTTCAAGAGAATAAAGAAAGTTCCTTATTATTCCTAGAAAAATTTGAAATGATTTTGGTTTAAAAAAAAATCATTCTGACAATATCAAAAAAGGTTTCGAAACATTTAAAAATGTCTAAAATTGCCGAAAAAGAATCTTGTCGATTTTTTTAATTTGCAGGATTTTTAACACTTTTAGGAACAATTATTTGAAATTTAAAAAGATTTCAAAAAATCGACAAGTATTCTAAAAATATTTCTAGAATTTCATCGATTTAAGGACAATTTTTTAAGTTTGTAACAATGATTCAAAATTTAACAATTTTAGGAACAATTATTCGAAATTTCAAAAGATTTAAAAAAAATTAAAAAGTAAATGTTGATTTTATAAGAATTTAAAGAAGGTATTTAGAAATTGTGAAACAATTCAAACGATAATTTGAAATTTGAAAAGATTTCAAAAAATTAAAAAGCAAATGTGAATTTTTTGAGAATTCAAAAAAAATCGAAGGTTAATAATTTTGAAATGTTTCAAGAGAATAAAAAAATTTCCCTATTATTCCTAATATATATATATATTAATATTATATATATTATTATTAAATATTAAATTTATCTATACAAATAAATTTAAATTTAAAATGTTAAATTAAAAAAATTCTCGTATAAAAAGAAACCGCCTTTTGCGGTAAAGTCCATACTACGATTTGGCTTCATTTTCAAAGGACAGGACCCAAAAATCAAATCACTTACTTACTATAAACACGATTTATTCTGCCGTGAAAAGGGAATAATCTTAATTCTACGTCATGCCTTATTCCGAATCCTGATCCTCATCCGGATTCTCATCCGGTTTGATAACTTTATTCGTGATATTCGAAAACTTCTTCAGTTTTGCAACGAAGAATCCATCCATGTTATGTGTATGAGGATAAAATCGCCTCGTCAGTTTCATTGACGGGTGAAATCTGTACTGCCTGTAGCTCGTGAATCCTTCAGCGCCAAATTCCAAACTAGCTGGGACCAATTTGACATCTCTTCTCTGTAGCGCGTAGTCAATTATTCTCTCGTTTTCATCCGGAAGAATAGAACATGTGGAGTAGACAATAATACCTCCTGTTCCGGATTTTGCATTCACAGAGTCAATCGCTGCCAGCAGAAGTTCTCTCTGTAAAGTACAGCAGCGCTGGACATCTACTTCGTCTTTGTTTATCTTTACGCTCTGATCTTTTGCAACCACTCCAGTTCCGGTGCAAGGAGCGTCGAGTAAAACTCGGTCGAAACCTTTCAGAACCTGTAAAGGAAAATTCATGCTTGAAATAGGATCTCTTGAAAAAACTCTAGTATGATTATTTATTTATGTGCGAGGGACTGACCACTCGACTTTTGAGTGTACCCTAGATTTCAAGATTTCAACGATTTCAAATGATTGGATAAAGATTGACAAATATTTCAAAGAATGCAGAATGATTTAAAATACTTCAAAAAGATTTCAAAAGATTTTAAAAAGATTTCAGAATTTTTAAAAATAATTTCACAAAGATTTCAAAGATTTTGAAAGATTTTACAAAGGTATGACAAATATTTTAAAGATTTCAGAAAGATTTAAAAGACTTCAAAAAGTTTTCAACAAGTTTTAAAGATTCCAGAAAATTTGGGAAGATTTCAGAAAAGTTTCAATAATTTGACAAAGATTTCACAAAGATTTCAAAAGATTTCAAAGATTGCAGATTTCAGAAAGATTTAACCGTTAAAGAACACATCTGCAAATAAAGTAAACGATATTTTTGGCTGAAAACAAATCATGAGCGATGTTGAAATCATACAAAATAGGAATAAAATATTTACAAAGCCTCAGTGACAATTTTACTACTCGAAAAAAATGTCTTTCAAAAAGTGTCCTTCACGTCCTTAAAAGACTTCATGAAGATTTCGAAACAATACAGAAAGTTTTCAGAAATTTTTTACTAGTTATAAAAAGCTTTCAAAAAAGTTTTAAAATATTTTTAAGCCTTAAAAGACTTCAACAAAATTTCAACAGATTTTAAAGATTTCACAAAGATTCCAGAAGATTTCAGAAAAATTTCAATGATTTCACAAAGATCTAAAAATATTTCAAAATTTTCAGACAGATTTAAAAGACTTCATGAAGACCTCAAAAGAATACAGAATGATTTTGAAGATCTCAGAATTTTTAAAATAATTTCATGAAGATTTCAAAGATTCCAAAAGATTTCACAAGCGTCTAAAAATATTTCAGATTTCAGAAAGATTTTAAAAACTTCAAAAAGATTTCACAAAGATTCCAGAAGATTTAGGAATATTTCAGAAAAATTTCAATAATTTCACAAATATTTCAAGACTTCAAAGATTCCAAATGATTTGACAAAAATTTAAAAATATTTCAAAAATTTCAGATTTCAGAAAGATTTAGGAGACTACAAAAAGATTGTAAAAGATTTGAAAGATTTCACATATATTCCAGAAGATTTCAGAAAAATGTCAATAATTTCAAAAATATTTAAAAGGTTTCAAAATATTACAGAAAGATGTCCAAGATTTCACAAACATTCCAGAAGATTTCAGAATTTTTTGAAATAATTTCACAAAAATTTCAAAATATTTCACAAAGATTAAAAAAGATTTTAAAATATTTCAAAAATTTCAGTTTTCAAAAAGATTAAAGACTTCATGAAGATTTCGAAACAATACACAAAAATTTCGAAGATTTCAGAATTTTTTAAAATAATTTCACAAAAATTTCAAAAGATTTCAAAAAGGCTTAAAAAGATTTCAGATTTCAGAAAAATTTAAAAGATTTCAAAAAGATTTCACAAAGATTCCGGAAGATTTTTAATAATTTCACAAGGATTTCAAAAGATTGCAAAACTAGATAAAATTAATTTTTTTTAGAAAGTAGTTCAATTATAAACCAAGTAGTCGATTTTTCAACCAAAAAAGATTTTAATTTAAAATAAGGAACAATTGAATTCAACTAAAAAAGACTAATATATAACAAAATACATGAATCCCCCCCCCCCCAATAGGTGAACTTTCAACTAGAAAAGGTCAATTTTCAACGAAAAATTCAGTTAAAAAATGATCTTTTAAGGAAATAGTTAAATTTTCAATCACAGAGATGAAATTTAAAAAAATAATGAATTTTTAACAAAGTAGTTCGATTTTCAAATAATTAGTTGAATTTTCAACAAAATAATTTAATTTCCAAACAAATAGCATAATTTTTAACCGAACGAGATTAATTAAAAAAATGTATAATAGTGGACTTATCAACTAAAAAAATTGGACTTTTAACCAAAAATAGTTGGATTTTAAGATCGGGTTCTATTAATTCAGTTCGCATTTAAGCAAAATTCGCAAACTCTGTTAAAATTTATCATCAGGAAACGTACTAAACGTTATCTAAGTCAGTAACGTTACTTTTACTGCCCCCCCATCCCCATTCCCTGTTACAAACCATAGTTTTTGCGCAAATCTGCCCCCCCCCCTTCTCCCAGCAAATTGGTAACGTAGTTTAGCAATGTGCCAGTGAAAGTTTTAATAGCAAACTTTCGCTTTGAAAGTTTTAAAACATGACATTTTTTATCAATAACATTTTTTGGAAACTTATGAAAATTTAAGAAATTCAAATTTTCCAGTAGAGTTAGTAATTTATAGCAAGGGAAATTAGACAATATCAATAAAACAATGAATCGAACATATAAAAAATGTATAAAAAGAGTCTTCAATTGAAGTAGTGCCATTATTATGAATCCTGATACAAATTTCAAATTTGTCGCGAACTTAGTCGCTAACTTAGTTTATAGATGACCCCTATATTTCGACGGATTTCGGACTTAGAGCTGCGCAATAGAGTTCCATAATACTTTGGGCTGCGCAGTAAAGCCGTACAGCATCTACGGGGTGGCGATTTCAAATTCCCGGTCATTTCCCAGTTTTTCCCGGTGAAATTTTTCAATTTTCCAGGTCAACTAAAAGTAACATATTCATACTTGCCGCTAAACGCAAGCATTTATTTTCATTCATGATGTTCATTCTAAATATCCTTTAACACAACAGAGCAAAAAATGAAAATAAATTATTTTTGAAACAATTATTTAAATTTTGCAGTAAAAAATATCAATTTTTAACAAAAGATGGAATAACTAAACTTTTAGCTGGAATAGTTGAATTTTAAACCAAAAAGATGAGTTTTTAACTAAAACATTGAATCTTTAACAGAAATAGTTCAATTTTCAACAAAAAAAAATTAATTTTTACTAAAATGACAAATTGTTAACCAAAACTTTAATAATTAAATGTTAAGTTAAAAAAATTAATTTTCAACCAAATAGATGAATTTTCAACTAACATAAAATGAAATATTTAATTGCAATAAGTTGAATTTTCAGTTAAGAAATTACTCACCACACAAGAAATTACCTTTCAACAAAAAAACTAACTTTCAAAAAAAGAGTTACATTTTCAAACAAAGTGATGAATTTTTAAATAAAATTGTAAATCTTTAACTGGAATAGTTGAATTTTAAACCATAAAGATGAATTTTCAACAAAAATGATGAATCTTGAACTAGAATAGTTGAATTTTTGACCAACGAAATGAATTTTCAACTAAAAGGGAATTATTTCTACTATTCTAATTTCTATTAATTTCTATTAATTTTTATATGAATTTTCAACTAAAAAATATAATTTTTCAACCAAAAATTGAAAAATGAAATTTTTAGTGAAAAAATGAATGTTCAACCAGAGATGAGTTTTTGACTAAAATTATGGAATATTCAACTGGCATAACAGTTACATTTACAGTTCAAATAAATAATAATTTTCAACCAAAAAAGAAACAAATTTTCAACAAAACAGTTAAATTATCGGCCAAAAAATCCTTTTCATCCAAAGAAAAAACAAGTTTTCAATCAAAAAGCTCATTTTTCAACCAAAGAAATGAATTTATAATTCAAACGATGAATCTTAAAAAAAAGTAATTTTTAACAAAAGATTTTAACTTTCAATCAAATGATTTTATTTCCAACCTAAAAGAAGAATTTTTAAACAAGAAGATTAACTTACAAAGAAAAAGACAATTTTTTACAAAAAAATCGATTTTAAAAAAAATATGTGGGTTTTCAACGAAATAGATGAATTTTCAATTACAAAAGACACATTTTTTATCAAAATTGTTGAATTTTGAACAAGAAAAGATAAATATTCAACAAAAAATGGACATTCATTTTTTCAGTTTGCAGGGATTAATTTTTAACCAAACTGATGAATTTGCAACTAAAGTGATGAATCTTCAACTGGAATAGTTGAATTTTACGCCAAAAATATGAATTTTTAACCATAAAGATTAATTTTCTACAAAAAGGCGAATTTTTCACAAAGTACATAAGTTTTAAAACAAATAGTTTAATTTCTAAATAAAAAATATCAATTTTCAACCAAATAGATGAGTTTTCATCCAAAAAAGATACATTTTCAACCAAAAATAGAATAGTTACATTTTCTGTTAAAAATCTAATTCTTAAGCGAATAAAAAAAATGGATTTTCAGCAAAATAGTTACATTTTCTACTGAAATAGTTACATTTTTAGTTAAAAAAATTGATTTTCAACAAAGTAGTTACATTTTCAATTAAAATGATTAATCTACAATCAAAACAATAATTTTTGACAAAAGTTCAACTTTTAACCAAATAGTTGAATTTTTAAGTAAAGAAAGATGAATTCGCAACGAACAATGTAAAAAAAATTTCTATTATAATTCAGCAATATTTCTTCTTTGAAATACTACTTCTACTCTAAAAACTACTTGAAGTACTTTCTTTATCTAACATTTCGAAGAGGGAACTTTTAAATTGAGACGAATTCTGGCTTGGAACAGGGATTCTTTTAAGTTCCTTTCTTCTAAATCCAAATGATAATTCTTTTTAAAAATTCCCCTTACATGTTAAAAATGTACTGTTCCAAGTGAAATTATACTTCTTTACGAAAACTCCCTGTCCCAAAATAAAAACTATAACTATTTTCTAAAATTCCCTGTTCCAAGTTAGGATAAATTAGGAGTAAGCGAATAAAACGTGATAAATCAATTTTTGATAGAATTGACAAAATGACAGTTTCTGTATGTTTGAAATATCATCAATTTGATTATCAAACTTAAGTAAGTGAAAAAAATCTCACAGAGCAAAAAATTGCAAAAGGTTTTTCTTATAATAGAAAATAATAAAAATTCAATAATAAATTATGATTTAATTAGAGTAAACTGAGATAATCTGAAAAGCCTGCGACTGTAGATAAAGAAAAAATCACTTTTCTAAATTGACCAAAATTATTAAAATAATGAAAACTTGAATTTTTCTGCGATCAAAGATGAATTCCCGGTTTTTAATTAAATTCACGATCATTTCTCGGTCAAGTCGCCACCCTGATTTACTGTTCCGTAGTAGAATTATGGCATTTAAAGACGGGCGATTTCCATATTATTTATGCCTGCGCAATAGATTTCCATATTATGACTGCGCAATAGAGTTGAGCAACAGTTGGCGATGCGCACTACAGTTCTTGGCTGCGCAGTAAAGTTTCATGGCACACAAGACTGCGCAGTAGAGCTCTGCGGTACTTGCGACTGCCCAGTAATGTTTGAAAACACTATTAAATTTCAAATTACTGTCCAGGTGCTCCATATTCCATTGATCAACTGTTTGCCGAACTTTATACGGGCAGTAAAATTTCGGATTGTCGGGTCGGATTGGACATTTTTTTGCACATCTCTAATGTAATACAAAATCAATGTTTAAAGTAAGAGAGTTAGGCCAAAGAGAAAATACTTACTCCGGGAATTTTACGACCATCAAATTTGCAGATTACGGAGTTTGTGATCCCGAGACGATGGAAGTTTCCGATAACAGCTTTCAGTCTGTCGTCACTGGGATCGTTCGAGAAAAGCACGCCCGTGTTTTTCATGAGGGCTGCGATGTGAGAAGACTTTCCACCAGGGGCTGCGCTCATGTCGAGGATCCTCTCGTTTGCCTTTGGATCTAAAGCCATCACTGGCAAAAGACTGGACGCGCCCTGGATCATGTAATGACCAGCCAAATACTCTGGAGTCGCACCCAACGGGACTTGAGATGAGTAAACGACCAATCCGATCTTTGTCCAATTTCCAATAGGGTCCAGGTTCATTCCTCTGTTAATCAAAGCCTGAAACGAAATATGTGAAAAGCTCTTTATATTCCTATTACTTAATATCTGATTTTCAATGTAGATTCCAAATGCATTGCTTCTTGCCTGTGCTAAGTCCCTACGACGAGTCTTCAATGTATTCGTCCTAATTGTGACTGGCCTCGGAACATCACTCGCCTCCAAATACTCCATAAGTTCATTCAGGGGGAAAATCTGCATCAGCTTCTCCATTAAGAACGTATTGTAACTAAAGTTGACACAGAGATCTTTACAGAGGAGGTCCATGTACTCGGAACGCGATCTTTTAAAAGAAAAACGGGGATTATACCGACTATTAAGAATTTATTTAAACAAAATATGAACAATACAATTACCTCCCTTCTTCTCTAAGATTTTTAAAGTCCGACAAAACCATTATAACGTCTCGTATCCTATTTTGAACGTCGGTCAAGTCTCCAGGATTCGCAAGTTCTTCTTCCGTTGGTAATTGGAAGACTTGTTGCCGAGAACTCATGTCCTCCATTTCCGCATCCGCCATTTTCCTGTAATTTTAAGTCATACTGGATTGTAGATTCAAAATAAAATAAAAAGACAAGCATCTAAAGAGCGTTTACTAAAAGAATTATTTAAAATTTTTAATGGTTGCATTTTCAAAAAAGCATTATTTAAAAATAAATAGTTGACTTTTCAACTAAAAAGGGCCAGTTTTCAATAAAAAATGGATTAGTTAAATTTTCAGAAAAAAATTAATTTTACACACAAAAAAAAAAAAATTGTCAGCCAAAGTAATTAATTCTCAACTAAAATGATAAATCTTCAACTGAAAGAGATGAATTTTGTAACAAAAGAGTTTAATCAAAACGGAGAATTTTCAACTAAATTGTTGAATATTTAACTGGAATACTTGAATTTTAAACCAAAAAGATGAATTTTCAACAAAAATAATAAACACTTCACTGGAATACTTGAATTTTAAAACAAAATAATGACAAATTTTTAACAAAATAGTTGAGTTTTGAATTTAAAAAGATGAATTTTCAACTAAAATACTGAATATTTAACTGGAATATGTACTTGAATTTTCAACCAATAAGATGAGTTTTGAAAGTAGAAGATTAATTTTCTACCAAAAAAAGATTTTTCAACCAAATACATGAATTTTCAATGAAATAGTTGAATTTTAAACTAAAATCATGAATCTTCAACTGGAATAGTTGAATTTTAAAATAAAAAGATGAATTTTCAACTAAAGTGATGAATCTTCAACTGATATAGATGAATTTTAAAGCAGCAATATGAACTTTAAGCAGAGTTGAACTTTAACCCATTAGTTTTATTTTTAACCTAAAACAAAAAATTTCAACTAAATTGATGATTATTTAACTGAAATACTTGAATTTTCAAACAAAAAGATGAATTTCCAACAAAATACATCAATTTTCAACGAAATAGTTTATTTTTGAATTAAAAAATATTAATATTTAAACAAAAATGGAATAACTAAATTTTCAGTTAATAGAAATTAATTTTCAACCAAACTAATGAATTTTTATTTAAACTGATAATAAATCTTCAACTGGAATAGTTGAATTTTAAGCCAAAAAGATGAATTATCAAATAAAATAATAAATATTTACTAAAATACTTGAATTTGCAACCAAAACTATGAATTTCCAACAAAATATATAAATTTTCAACGAAATAGTTGATTTTGCAACTAAAACAGACCAATTTACAATCAAATAGTTGAATTTTGAACTAACAGATTAATGTTGAATCAAAAATGGAATAGTAGTTCAATTTTCAGAGGAAAAAATTAATTTTCAACCAAACTGACGAATTTTCAAATAAAATTACGAATCTTCAACTGGAATAGTTGAATTTTCAACCAAGAAGATTAATTTCAAGAAAAAAGGACGAATTTTCAACTTGAAAAGTTAAATTGTCAACCAAAAATTAAATAGTTAAGTTTACAGTAAAATAATTAATGTTCAACCAAAGAGCTGAATTTTCAATTAAAATTGTGGAATATTCAATTGGAATAATAGTAGTTAAATTTTTAGTTGAAACAAAAACTAATATTCAACAACAACAAAAACTATTTTTCAAAAAATAATTACATTTTCGAACAAAGTGATGAATTTTCAACCAAGAGTATAAATTTCTACGAACAAAATACGAATTTTCAACTAAAAAAGATATTTTTTAACCAAAAATTGAATAGTTAAGAAAATAAATGTTCAACCAAAGAGATGAATTTTTAACTAAAATGATAGAATATTCAACTGGAAGTTACACTTTCAGTAAAAAAATTAATTTGAAAAAAAAAAAAAAACAACAAATTTTCAAGAAAATAGTTCAAGTTTCAATTGGAATAGTTAAATATTCAGTAAAAAAAAAAAAAACAATTAATTTTCAGCCAAAGTGAGGACGAATTTTCACCAAAATAGTTTATTTCTCAACCAAAGAGATGAATTTTCAATACAAATGATGAAGCTTCAACGAAAAATTAAATTTCTAACAAAAGAGTTTAACTTTCAACCAAGTAATTGAATTTTAATTACAAAAAATTAATTCTGAAGAAAAAATATAGTAAATGATATTTCAACCAAAAAAGATGTTAATTTTCAATCAAAAACCGTTGAATTCAACCAAAAAAGACGACTTTTCAACATGAGTTGAATTTTCAACAAAGAAAGATTTTTCAGTCAAGAAAGAGGAAAATTTGCAAACAAGCTGTTGAATTTTCTACCAAAAAAAAACGAATTTTCAACAAAATCTTGAATTTTCAATTAAAATACTAATTTCAACAACAACAAAAAAACAACGAATTTTTAACAAAATAGTAAAGTACAGTAATATAAAGCTACTTTTGCAAATGCAGAATCATTGTTATTTAATTTTAATTTGCTATTAAATGAAAATTAAGCACGCTCTCGAAAAAATTCCTGCTTCAACAACAATTCTCTAACATTTCCAGGTTTTCCAGGTCGGGTAGAAACCCTCTTATACTTACCGATTCTCTTTTACCATCTTTTGCAACTTCTTGTTTGCCATTTCTATCGGGAGCAAATCATCATCATCTTCTTTATCGCTGTTTTCTTCTTCTGAATCATCATCAGAGCCTTCATCACTATCGGCTTTTGGAGTTTGTATATAATTATTGGTCTCTGCCTCTTCTTTTTCTTCGGCTTCTTTCTCATCCTCCGCATCCTCTTCTTTGTCCTCATCTTCATCTTCTTCTACTGGCTCTACAAATCTCGATCTCTTCGCCTTTCGTTTTTCAGCCTGGTTTGCCTTTAGTTTCCTTTTTTTCATGTGCTTCTGACTAAGAGGTTTCAAAAGCCCCTCATCTGATACGTTCCCTCCATCCCATTCCTATTACAATGATAAGATCAGGCAATTAGATAAATAATACAATTGAAATAGACAGAGCTACGTAAAGAAACTTACATCTTCAGAAATTTCATCTTCTTGTTCAACATCACCCTCTGAATCGTCACTTTCCTGGATAAATCAAAGAAATCGAGATTATTTACGTTTCAAAATAAATTAGATAGCTCTCAAAATTTCAATGACGAAGGGTTAAAATAAAAAATTCTTACAGGCTTTAATCGCATCGAGAAAGCTTTTGGTTTTTTCTTCTGTATAATCGAACTTCTACTCGGTTTAGCGAAACTTGTGTCAATCTCGCTATCCGTAGCACCATTTTCCTAAACATATAAATAAACTCATCAATAAGTAATAATAATTTAAGGATACAAAATAATATTGTTTATTTTCTTTCTACTTACGTTTGAATTTTCTGCCTCCTCGACAGTCTTTTTACCTTTCTTTCCTCTCAAAAGCAACTTTTCTTTTTTCTGTAATTCTTTTAATTGACGTTTCTTTGCTCTTTGTTTCTGTCGATGGCTGAGCGAGTCATTATTTTTATCTGCAATTTAAAATGATTAAACAAAAAATAAGAGTTAATCACTTTCTTAACATAATTAAAAATTATGAGTGATGAGGAATCCAAGAGAAGTTTTTCAGAGGCTTTGGAAGATTTGTTACTGATGAAGACATCAATATTGTCGAAACAAAAGAAAAGGAAAGCAAGATTTTTAAGTTGTACATAAAAATACTTTCGACGGTATCATAGTAAAAAAAGGGTTACATGAAATACTCGAATATAAGTAAAAAATTAACTTAAGAGTTTATTGGTTTTATATCTAATCGGAAAATTACGTTTATGTTCGACATAACATCTATTTCAAAAATGTTGTCAATACAAAGTGAAATATATTTCAATATTAAAATTCATAAAACTTTAACCACAGTCACGAAAAATGTGAAAAATTGAGCCATCTAAAAAAAGTTGAAAAAAAATACGCAAAAGACTTCAAAAAATTAATTTTTTTACGAATATACGGAGCAACAGTTTCTAGGAACTCCAGTTTGTAATATTTTTTTAGCACAGAATAAGAAATGTAATACTATACTCTATACGTACAGAAAAATACATAAAAAATAATAAACAATAGTTGGAAGTCAAATTTTCTTCCTTCTAGCATGAAATTCTTTGGATTTGCAAATTGTATTTGCATTGAATGAAACAGTATTGCGAAGAAACTCTATATACATAAATTGATAATTACGCATTCTACGAAGGTATTTTGAATTTCTAAAAGAATTTTTGTTTAAATTCTAAACATAAATAATAAAAGTGCTATTTTTGTATTTTGTTACCATTTGATAACATTTTTTGCAAAATTTCTATTTCGAAATTTCAGATTTTTTCCAGAGCAAATTAAATAAATTTTCTTCCCGACGCTGACATCTTATTCTAGAACATTAGACACTTAGCAGAAGAAAAAAAATAATTGAAGAAGAATAATCACATCAAATTAAGCTAATTAAACTCCGATTTCAAGTATTTACAAAAACAAAATCTTGAAAAATGAATGCCTTCTTCATTAATTTCAATATAATTAATGAAATTCCCTCAAACATGATAACTTTAATTTTAAAGTATTTTGAAATCCCAGAAATTTCTACATAATTTAATTTAAAAAAATTTTAAACTTCCTAATTCACGAACTTCTATCTTTTAATTATTTTTTAATGAAAGGATTCCAGATCTTTAAAATATTTTCTTCTAATTGTTAAACCTATCAACTTGAATTATTTCCAAACGAGACAAGTTTATAGTTTAAATTTATGTTCAACTAAAGTTTTCTGAATTTTCAAATTTTATTGATTTAAAAGCTTTGAATTTGGAATACTTTTGTACGTTTTAAATTAATATTCTTTTATCAGGATCGGTATGATTTTACCAAGAGGACCGTTAAGATAAGTTTGAAAGAAAATACCTTGAAATTAAAACATCATGTGTATCAGAAAAATGAGAAATTTATCACTTATAAATCAAAATTTAAAGCAAAGAAAAATCAGCACTATTTTGTCAAACCTTCGATTAAATTTTATGAAAATTTACCTTTAAAATAATCTCAATAATTTTTTTTTACTAAGACTTTTTCGCAATATTTCTGAAAGAGTGGTAAAAAATAATTCAACCAAGTATCACTGGACGCAGAAATGCTATATCTTTCATTCTATTTTAAGCAAAAAAAGGCAGTTCGTTTTATCATCAAAATTAGATGATGTTATTCAACTAAAAAAAACAGGTTCCCATACTTCTTGTCGGTAGTATATATTGAAAAATGGTATTAAAAAGTTAATTGTACAATTAAATTGTTATTTCTATTTTATTTAATATTTATTTCATATTGTTATCGTTATTGTTATTAAAAGTGTGAAAAAAATGCTTAGTATGAAATATTCGTTCTCCAAATTGATGATCAGTCAAAACGAAACAAGAAAAAGGTATAATAAGAATTTTTTAAATGAATTGGAAAAACTACCACCTTACATGCGTTGATTGAAAATCGTAGAAAAATTACTAAAATAAATACTAACATCAACAAAAAGTACAATTTAAAAGAAAAAAAACTACTAAATAAGAATTTTTTTGAACAAATAAATACTTCGATGTTCACAGAAACATGACAAGATTTTTGGAACCACACTGAATTTATTTTTTGACTGGGAATTTTACCTCACATAACATGAATGCAATTTTAATTAAGTTCGATTTTAACTTTTATTTAAAAATATTAAGTTCAATTCTTAACTTTTTCAATTACGAAATCATTCAGTTTACAATGCGTAATTCTAAAATCTTTTAGTTGAAAATTTTTCCATTTTATGTCTACATGTTTAAGCGTACACTTTCAATTTAAGGAATTTTAAAATGCAGTTTTAAAGATTTTAATAATTAAAAAACAATTAGAAGCATTTGAAATTGAAATTTTATGATAAAAAGCATTTTAAGTTGGTCAACTGTAAATGTAAATTAATAAGTGACTTTTCAAATTGATGAACTGTAGTTCGAGTATTAAAAATTGAACAATAATTTATTTTAGATGTCGATTCTGATTATGTTATAAATTAATGTGCTAAATTTAAACTTTGAACGTTAGAATACTTTTGTTGAATTTTTAATTTATAAGCGAAATTTTATAAATTTTGATTTATAAATAACAATTGGACAATTATTGATTTGAAACGACTTAAAATAAAAATAATTTGACTTTTAGTATAAAAGAATTTCGTTTAGTTTTAAACGAAATTTAAAATCGTTCAATTTGTAATGTTTACAACTTAAAATTGTTTCAAAACTACATAATTTGTAACATTTAGAAATGTATTGATTCGTTCTTCAATTTAGAGCATTGAAAATTATAACGTGGATTCGTACTTTTTAACCAGAAATCTTTCAACTGTTCAATTTATAAAAGTTAAAAATTTCGAATTATGTAGTTTAACGGCATTTCATTTCAAATTGTTCATAATGTTAAGAGCTTCAATTTTATACGTGTAAATTATACAGTGGTTGAATTAAAAAATTGTAAGCTTTAATTTTAAAAGTTTAAAATTCAAAAGAGTTCCACTTTGAGTGCTTTAAATTGCAGTTCATTTTTGATCTGATTACTTCAAATTAAAAAAATTTCAGCTTTAGGAGTTAGAATTTTTTTAATTCAATGACCGTGACAACTTTTTTGCGATCCGGGAATAAACCGGGAAATGACAGGATCTTCTCTTCTTCCAATGCATTGCATTTTAAATTTGAAGTTTTACAATATTGTGCGACTGAAATGGTCTTGTTCATAAAATGTTTATGAAACTCCTGCCTTAAGGCTTTTAATTTAGAATCGCACAATCCTGAACAATTAAAAATTGTAAAGAACTTGAAGTGCTGCTTAGTTGAAATGATCTAATTCTCGAAATTTTAATCTTATACTATACGAGTTTGAATGTAGTGAATAATTTAAAAAAATTAAATTTAAAATTATTCAATTTCATAAACAACTAGTTTAAAATTGTCCAGATTATAAAGTGTGTATTCTAAAATTAGTACATTTTTAGCATCTTCAACTTAAAATTATTTATATAAATATGAAAGATTTCAATGGGAAGTTGTACAATAACGTTTAAATTCATGTTTCTGTGAACATCGAAGTATTTATTAGTTCAGAAAAATTCTTATTTAGTAGTTTTTTTTCTTTTAAATTTTACTTTTTGTTGATGTTAGTATTTATTTTAGTAATTTTTCTACGATTTTTAATCAACGCATATAAGGTGGGAGTTTTTCCAATTCATTTGAAAAATGTTTATTATACCTTTTTCTTGTTTCGTTTCGACTGATCATCAATTTGGAGAACGAATATTTCATACTAAACATTTTTTCACACTTTTAATGACAATAACAATATGAAATAAATATTAAATAAAATAGAAATAACAATTTAATTGTACAATTAACTTTTTAATACCATTTTTCAATATATACTACCGACAAGAAGTATGGGAACAGGTTTTCTTTTCGATGAATAAAATCATCTAATTTTGATGATAAAACAAATTGCCTTTTTTTGCTTAAAATAAAATGAAAGATATAGCATTTCTGCGCCCAGTGATACTTGGTTGAATTATTTTTTACCACTCTTTCAGAAATATTGCGAAAAAATCTTAGTAAAAAAAATTTATTAGGATTATTTTAAAGGTAAATTTTCATAAAATTGAATCGAAGGTTCGAAAAAATTGTGCTGATTTTTCTTTGCTTTAAATTTTGATTTATAAGTGATAAATTTCTCATTTTTCTGATACACACGATGTTTTAATTTCGAGGTATTTTCTTTCAAACTTATCTTAACGGTCCTCGTGGTAAAATCATACCGATCATGATAAAAGAATATTAATTTAAAACGTAAGAAACGTACAAAAGTATTCCAAATTCAAAGCTTTTAAATTAATAAAATTTGAAAATTCAGAAAACTTTAGTTGAAAATAAATTTAAACTATAAACTTGTCTCGTTTGGAAATAATTCAAGTTGATAGGTTTAAAAATAAGAAGAAAATATTTTAAAGATCTGGAATCCTTTCATTAAAAAATAATTAAAAGATAGAAGTTCGTGAATCAGGAAGTTTTTAATTTTTTTTAAATCAAATTATGTAGAAATTTCTGGGATTTGAAAATACTTTAAAATTAATGTTATCATTTTTGAGGGAATTTCATTAATTATATTGAAATTAATGAAGAAGGCATTCATTTTTCAAGATTTTGTTTTTGCAAATACTTTAAATCGAAGTTTAGTTAGCTTAATTTGATGTGATTATTCTTCTTCAATTATTTTTTTTCTTCCGCTAAGTGTTTAATGTTCTAGAATAAGATGTCAGCGTCGGGACGAAAATTTATTCAATTTGCTCTGGAAAAATCTCAAATTTCGAGATAGAAATTTTGTAAAAAATGTTATCAAATGGTAACAAAATACAAAAATAGCGCTTTTATCATTTATGTTTCGAATTTAAACAAAAATTCTTTAAGAAATTAAAAATACCTTCCTAGAATGCGTAATTATCAATTTAAGTATTTATAGTTTCTTCGGAATACTGTTTCATTCAATGCAAATACAATTTGCAAATCCAAAGAATTTCATGCTAGAAGGAAGAAAATTGGACTTCTAAGTATTGTTTATTATTTTTTATGTATTTTTCTGTACGTATAGACTATAGTATTACATTTCTTATTCTGTGCAAAAAAAAATATTACGAACTGGAGTTCCTAGAAACTGTTGTTCTGTATATTCGTAAAAAAATTAATTTTTCGAAATCTTTCGCGTATTTTTTTTGCAAATTTTTTTAGATGGCCCAATTTTTCACATTTTTCGTAACTGTGGTTAAAGTTTGATGAATTTTAATATAGCCAATCTTCGCCAAGTACAAAAAAAGCTACTCGTAGCAAGAATTCTTATCTGAAATAATCGTGTAGTTTGGACCTTTTGTGGTCTGTCGACGCTATTTACAACCGATTTCAACGAAACTTGGTAGCTGACTGGCCAACCATTAAAAAATACGTTTAGGTGCGATTTTATGTTAATATATCAGAAACTGTAAGATTAAAAGAAAAGAAAAAAACATAAAAACCACCAATTTTCGACAAGTGCTCACCAGTGCACTCTAATCTATCTAACCGGCTGACTTCAAATTTTGACGAGAAGTCAGTAGTAACAGATTTTCGATACATTTTACAGGAATTTTTGATATCTTGATCTTGAATAGTAATAGTAAAATTTTTAATACTATTTAAGGTATCGACAATTTTTGCAATGTGTATCGAGAATATGTTATTGCAGACTTATCATTAAAATCTGGTCTAAATCGGTTGGATGATTAGACTGCAGAGGTGAGCACAGGTGAAAAATGTAATTCTTTTTACAAGCATTCAACAATATTGCATTTTTTATTCCAGAAAATAAAACATATTTCTATAAAATCTTATAGAAAATGAGTATTGGTTAAGTTCAGTTAACTTAGTTTCTCTTTCCATTTTAAATTGTATTTGAAAAATCCAACCGAAACTTTAATTGAATAATATTGGTCCATTTAATTGGATTAAGGGATAAATCAACTAAATTAATTTAATTTTTAGAGAAAATTATTCGAACAATTACTTTAATTTTTCATATTAAGTAAATTATTAATTTAAATTAATCGAGCGTATATATATCTTTTCTTAATATAAAAAAAAATGAAATCCAACCAAAAAATCTGCGAAGTAAAACTATATGAATTTTTGGAATCAAAGTTGGCCAAGTAATTTGGAAGAAAATCATAATAAAATATACAAAGAAATGTTTTTTAAAACTGCCAAACACAAATTTCTAAATAAATTTTATGAAACCATATTAGACATGATAAAACTTGGCAAAATGATTTTAATAAAAAATGGCTAGGTATGCAAGGTTGCTAGTATAATATAATCCCGCCAAGATGTATAATATCTAATGTGGTTTATTAAAATTTAATACAACATGTCTGTATGGTTCTTTATAAAAAATTTCTTTATAACTTTATGAGGGATATTTTTGCCCGAATTACTTAGCCAACTTTTTTGCATTGCATACGTTTTTGGTGGGATTGTATACTCTTGAATGTGATTAAATCAAATTGCTGATTTTAAAACCCTATCAATTTCATATATAATTAATTTTTGAACGATATTCAACTTAAAATATATCGCTAATTTGAGGCTTTCATTTGCAAATTATACTCTGAAACAATACAATTGTACTCGTAATATGAATTTGTTCACTTTTTAATAATAGAATTTGAATTATTTAATTTTGGACATTTTCGATTTTAAAAATGTTCAACCAATAAATCTCACAAATTAGGAGTGTACAATTTTGAATGATTTTTCTTCAAAACGTCAAAAAAAATCTAAAACGTAGCGAAATTTGGGAAGTAAAGAATAAGTAGATAAACTAAAAATATTTTAAATTAATTTGTCTATATATTAGCATAAAGAACTTCAATTGGAAATTTACTGTACAATATCGTTAAGATTCACATTTCTTCAATTTCGAGGGCTTCTAGTTTTTAATTTTCTCCAATTAGACCAACTTTAATCTAAAATCAATTGATTTTAATCTTTCTGAAATCTTCAAGGGTTCAATTTAAAAAATTCAATTTGTTCTGTATTGAAAGTTTTAAACTTAAAATTGTTCAACTTTAAGGCTTTCAATTTGAAACTGTCCAATATCCCATCGCCCGAGAGCTACGGCTCTTGCAGTCAGCCACGTTGCATTGGGCTAACTACCCAACCAAACGAATTATGCGGTTACGTCACCAATATCACGCAGTGCCACCCACAATGAGCCTCTCTCGGATGGAGGCCATGGTTCAGTTGAGAGTGGCAATAGGACCGAACCGAGGCGACGACCAGGCAATGGCCCCGGACAAACGCGAGAACGAAGATTTAAGTGGTCCCCCCCCCTATGTTACGCTCTTTCCGAATTTTTCCTGTAGTTTTTCGCCATTATATGAAACTTCGCTAGACCCTCCCCTCACCCTAAAAGTGTTACGTAATTTATGGATGGCACCTTATTGTTATTTTAAATTGTAACAATAATTAAAAAAATGCAATAAACATTAAAAAGAGAATTTTTCTGTAATAAAAATATGTCATTATTGTATTCTTAATAAATAAATAATAATGATTAAGAAAATGTGATTGATTAAATTTGAGAATTTTCTAGTGTCGGGACTTTGGCCGTATCTGATATTTTACAATTCGACAATTTTCGGAAATTTTGAGAACTTTATTATTCGCAAATTTTCGAATTCGGGAATTTTATTTTTCAGGATATTTCATTCGTCCCTAAACTGTCAGGAGTCGTATTATTTGGAAATTTGCCAATTCGGTAATATTATAAACTATTAGGGAATTTTATCATGCGGGAATTTTTATTATTCGAGATTTTTGTTTTAGGGGAATTTTATCATTCGGGAATTTTTCAATGCGGGAACTTTACAGTATCGGAAATTTTATTTTTCGTGATTTTTGGAACGACTGAAATATCCCGAAAATAAAATTCCCGACACTTTAAAATTCCCTTAATAGAAAATTCCCGAATAATAAAATTTCCGACAGTTTATAATATTATCGATTTTGAAAATGTCCAAAATTATAAAATATACGAACTACAAAATTTTCGAATTTACGCAATTAAAAAAATTATTTTTTGTTAAAAACCCAAAAAAAGTGCCTAGTATTTAAAAAATGAAAAAAAAATGTTCTGAATAATCGAATTGTTAATTTAAATAAAAAATCAAAAAGGAATTTCCAGACGAATCAATGCTGAATTCAATCCTACAAAGTTTGTTTGGAAAATGTTATTAGGTTCGGTAAAATTTAAGGGAGAAATTTATTTTTTCGTTCAAGGCGCACGTGTTTTAAATTTTATTTTGATATACAATTTTTATAAAATTATTGTAATTTTAAATTCAAACAATAATTTTGAAAAACTTTAAACATTAAAAAAAGAAAGTGTCTATGTGTACCGAAATTTCGGTAAAAATATGGGCGTGTCTAAACAAAAAGAACCTTTTCCAGCTACCCCTATTCGTAACGAAAAAATCTGGGTATTTGTACCGAAACTTTGGTACACGTAGACACGGCCTTAAAAAAATGTTTTCTTTGATAAAAATATTTTATTAATGTATTTTTTAATTAATAAATAATATTGAATAAAAAACAATTCTTTTAATTGTTTACATTCGAAAATTTTTTATTTCGAATATTTTATAATTAGGAAATTTTCTGCCGGGAATTTTCCGATTCGGGATTTTTATGTTTCGGAAATTTTATAATTTCGAGAATTTTATTATTCGAGAATTTTCCAATTTGGAATTTTACAGTGTCGGGAATTTTATTTTTCGGGATTTTTCAGTGGTCCCTAAACTGTCAGGAATTTAATTCTTCGGGAATTTTATTATTGGAGAATTTGAATTCGGGAATTTTTCAATTTAGCAATTTTACAGTGTCGGTGATTTAATTTTTTAATTTTTTTGATTCAGTCATATTATAAACTGTTCGGGAATTTTTCAATTCGAGAATTTTATTATTGGAAAATTTTATTTCGGGAACTTTCCAATTCAGCAATTTTACAGTGTCGGTAATTTAATTCTTAATTTTTTTAATTTGGTCATATTATAAACTGTTCGGGAATTTCCCAATTAGAAAATTTTATTATTCGAGAATTTCATAACATGGCAATTTTATTATTCGGGAATTTACGATTTCAGGAATTTTTTAGTATCGGGAATTTTATTTTTCATCAGAGTAAATTTAAATATATGCCGTTATTCTCTAAATTTTGATTAGGGTTTGTTAGCATTATTTTATTCAGTTCAGTAATTCGAATTTGGCTTTATTATTCGAATTTTATTTTAAAAAATTATTTTCGAATCTGAACACGCACACAAGCCTAAGTTGTACCTTTTTAGTCAACAAATTAAAAAAAAATTAAAAATCGGATATGATTTAGAGGTCCCCTATTTGAATCTTGTCTTTTTTTTATTAAAAAGATGTTATTTTTGTTGACTAGCGTAAGTTTTTTTTTTTTTTTTTATTGATTTTTATTGTTTTTATTTTCCTTAGCGAAAGTTTCGGATTGAATTTCATGTCGAACCAATCTGAAATTTTCCGAATCATTCCGGAATTTGTATCCAAAACCAAACAGTTTCATTACAATCTAATCCGAAGGAAGTTTTTAATCCTTTTAAATCACTTTTAATCCGCTCGTAAACTTCAACTTCAATCCGATGAATCTGAAGCTTTCCTTTCAATCCTTTTTAATCCGTTTCCCCCAATCCGAAAACTCCGACATCAATCTCACGTTTGAATCCGAGCGATCAATCCGAATGAATCCGAATGAATCCGAACGATCAATCCGAATGAATCCGAACGATCAATCCGCATGAATTCGAGCCCCACCCGGGAAGATATCTTAATTCTTCTGAATCCTTTTAAATCCGTAATTCTTTCCAAAGTTCAATCTGAATGAATATGACCTAATACGAATAAATCTGATTGAATCCGATACCAAACCGAATAAATGCGACACTCATACGAACAAACTTTCATTCCTTCTCAATCCGAATGAATCCGAGATCATTCCGAACGACTTTCAATCCTTTCCAATTCATAATCAACAACAACTTCAATCCGAATCTATCTGTAATATAATCCGAACACACTTTTCAATCCGTTGCCCTAATCCGAATGAATCCGAACATAATTTTTAAACCGTGACACCAATCCGAATCAATCTGAACAACTTTCAATCCTTTCCAATGAGTGCCCCCAATGCGAATCAATCCGAAATCAATCCGAACGACTTTCAATCCTTTCCAATGTGTAGCCTCAATCCGTGAAATCCGAAACCAATCCGAACTCACCTTTCAATCCTTTTCAAGTAGTCTCCACAGTCGGACCCAATCGGATTGGGTCGGATTTAGTCGGATAGAAATCTTGGTTTGACCTTGGATTAGGTCGGATTCAGTCGGATTGGCATCCTTGTTTCAACTTCGGATTAAATCGGATAGGAATCCTCAGTTCGACCTCGAACTCATTCGGATAGGAATATTTGGTCCGACTTCGGATTAGAACGGAATGATACTGTTTGTTTCGGATACAAATATCGGAATAAAATGGATTCAAAAGGATACAATTTTTTCTATCCGAAACTTTCACCAGGGTTCGCAATGCCTTGAAAACACTTGCATCAAATTTGTATACCAACATTAGGGCGGTCCAAATTTATGCATGTAAAAATTCGACATATTTTTTTTTTAAATCGGTTAAATTTAATCCGTGCCCCTCGGCTTTTTAAAATTAATGCGGGGGTTTAAATGGAATAAGCTCGTTTTTCGGAAAAATGAACACTTTTTGTAGATTAAAGTTTAGTCACCTCTTAAGGAATGTTCAAGAAATAATTTCCATCCAATAACTTTTTATTTTAACGCCCTCAATCCCCTTTTATTGTACCCGGAAAATTCAACAAAAGATGCATAATATTAGTTTTCTGAAAAACGCATGCTAAAGACGAAATTTTTTTAAACTTTTTCAACATGAATGATTGTTATTCGATAAATAATGAGTTTCAAAGTATTTGCTAACTAATTTTGAATTGTTTAAACAATTATTATCTGTTTAAAGAATTTTTTTTCGCCTTTCAATCGTGAAAAGTTATTAGTTTGCGGGGAAAATAATACAGTTGATGAATTTCAAGATTAATATTTCTTGTTTAAGATATTTGGTAATTATATAAACAATTTTCATTTGTTTAAATATTTTTCTCCTGTAAATCGTAAAAAGTTATTATTTTCTAAAATTAATGACACAATTAACGATTGTTGAGAGCAATATATTTTTTCAACGATATTTGGCAATTATTTAACCATTTTTTAAATTCTGTGAAACAATTTTTTCCCGTATAAATCATGAAAAGTTACTACTTTCTGGAATCAATAACGCAGTTAATGTATGAAAACAGTGATATTTTGTGTGAAAGAGAGTTTACAACTATTTAAACCATTTTTATTTGCTTAAATATTATTTTTCTCTTCTAATTCTCAAAAGGTTACTATTTCATTGAATTAATGACGAAGTTTATGCATATTAAGAGTGATATTTATTGTGGAAGAGAGTTTTTCAATTATTTAAGCAATTAATAATCATTAACTTGCGCCTTTTCATAGGACTGCTGCAGAAAATTCTTGTTTCTATTTAATCTCTCACACTATATAACTTATTATTTAATATCTTCTTATTTAGGAACTTATACCCTAATTGCTTAAAAAATAATCACTGTTTTTCATAAGAAATTTCTCTATCTTTCCGATGAAAAGGAGCAAGTGATAATAATTGCCCAAATAACTGCAAACTGTCTTTCACAAAAAATATCACTCTTAAAATTCATTACCTGCGACATTATTATTTGCAAAAATAATAACTTTTCACGATTTACATACGATAATTGTTTAAATAATTTCAGAAAATAATAACTTTCTACGATTAACAGGGGAAAAAATGGTTTACAAAAATGAAAATTGTTTAAAGAATTACAAAATATGTAAGGTAGAAATATTTTTCTTGGAATTCATCAACTGTATCATTTACCCCGAAAAATAATAACTTTAACGAATTGCAGGCAAAAAAAATTGTTGAAACAAATCATAATGGTTTAAACATTAATTTTACATAAAAATGAAATTTTACATTTTTGTGGTTTTTTTCCTGTCATACTACAAAAAGTTATTTGGGGGGGAGTGGTTCAAGATTAAAAGTTATTATAGGTGTAAATAAGTCCTTTGAATATTCCATAAGAGGTGACCAAACTTTAATTTACCATTGCCATTAAAATTAATTTTCCATTTTTTCGAAAAAATCGAGCATTTCCCATCTAAAATCCGATGTTACTTTCAAAAGCCCGGGTGGACGGGTTAATGTTGACCGATTTGAAAAAAAAATATGGTGAGATTCCCGGAAAAAAAATTTCCTCCAAGTTTGAGTCAAGTCGGTTAATATTAAAACGTGCCTTGTTGCGGAGTTATATATATATACATATATATATTGACCAAAAATTATTGTTAGTCGGCCACTGAAATTTTTTACAATACTGTTGTTTGATGATTTTGATTTGATGATTTTTTTTCCTGCTAACTCATTGAAAGATACTTTTTTTACGTTGGATCAGATTTTTAGGAAGAATGATCTTTGTTTCAAGCTATTACCAATTGTTTAAACATCTGATTATTATTTACTAGTAACGTTTTCTTAAAAAGTGGTAGAAAAATCTAGATTTTTTAAAATATGTTACCATTACCGCTTATAATTAAATATCTACTTCATTTAGATTTTACTACCCCATTTTGTAACTAATTTGCATATTTTGTTTAACTCATTTTTGTTCTGAATAAATGTTTGAAATTTATATTTTTCTGTAATTAATGCTGTCATTTGTCATTTTTAAGAGCAAAATTGTGGTTGAAGCCGTTATTTAATTGTTAAAAAATGGATTAAAGTTTAATTGTAAATTTTGACGGAAATGCGATAAAAAATCGATTTTTTACATTCTTATTCATGAGAGTGAAATGTAATCGCCCAAATTTTCGATCTTTAGTTTTCAACGGATCTTAACGTCTCGGCACTTGAAGATATCGCAAATCATAAATTTTGTCGGGGTCTGTCTGTATGTCTGTGTGTTTACCTAAATGTTGTAGCCACGTTAACTTTTGAAGGATTTGTGTCTGTGTGTTTACCTAAATGTTGTAGCCACGTTAACTTTTGAAGGATTTGTATCAAGTTCGTTAACCAGATATTTCCGACCAAAATAAAAAAATTTAGACTATTTTCAAAATTTGAAACAAAATTTTTTTTTAAGTTTCAGAAACGCTTGTCAAAGTTTCTACTACGTGACAAAAACACTTGCCAATTATTACCCTAATGGCATTTTTAATTCTGATGAAAATTTAAAAAGTTATATGCTTTTCAGCATTTTGAAAATTTTCAGAAAATAGAACAAACTATTTTTAAAGAGATTGAGAAATTTCAATCAAAATTTTTACTGGATATCAAATATATTTCGAAATTATCCCAATGAAATTTCTCGATTTGGAAATAGAGAATAGAAAAAAGTGAATAAGAACTAATTCTTAGATGTGTGAAAAAAATGACCAAGTGTGGAAGAATTGACTTAAGACATAAAATAAAAGGATTAAAACGTTGAAAAAGTGATTTGATGATAAGAATAAACTAATGCAGTAGTAAATAAAGAAACTGCAGAGGTCTATTTCGTAAATAATTAAATATACATTGTATAAGATTAAAAATTTTAATTAATTTCGAATTTTCCAAATTTTGATAAAGCAAACTTTTTCCATTTTCTAACTATATTTAAATGCGAACTAAAAAGAAATTTGAATTGAAATAAAATTTATATCATGAATAATTGAACATATAACGTTATGAAAATTCGATAGAAAATTTCCTGTGTAACAGAACATTAGCGGATGCTTTAATTAAGGTTAGAGATTGAATTAGAAATATGTTTTTGTACGTGTAAAATAAGATGACCCGTATTTTGTTAAATTATGTTAGCGACGTTTTTATATTTTTTACGAATATTTTACAATTTTAAGGGTAATATGAGTTTTTTTTGCCAATTTTACTATAAAAACTGTGTCATTTTTTCAATTTTTGAGATAACCAGCTTTTCCTTGTTTCAGTTTATCCCGTTTTAAACTTCATCCAAAACCACAACAAATAAAAAAATAATAAAAAACGGTAAATTTATTCCAATTTTTTGAAGAAAAGAAAAAAATGCCCACAAAATTCTACCTTTCTCCTGAAATTTTTAGGAATAATAGGTACTAACATAGTCCATAAATTAAAACCCATAAATTTTCCATTTGGTTTTTTTTTTATTTTCGAAGGAAAAAAATTATTTTTGATTTTTTTGTTCAAAACATTGCTCTTTTTGCAATTTTCAAGATTTTAAGGTTTTTTTGTTCCAATTTGTCATGCTTTTTTACGCTTTTGAAACCGTTGAGAAAAACGAAGAAAGAACAAAAAAAAGGTAAAGCTGTTTCGATAAAATAAATAAAATAAAACCAGAATTTTTCTGAAAACAGCTACCTATTTTTGTCGTTCAAATTTTTAGGATTAATAGGTAATATGTAGTCAATTTATCATAAATTTGAAACCTGGGTTGTGTTTGTATTTCGGGATACATACTAGAAATTCTATTTTTTCTTACTCTTCTCGCATTTTTTGTATTTTACTGTTATTTTTTACTGCAAATCATAATTTTTTTATTTAATGAGGCATAACAATATAATGCGTCAAAAAATGCAAAGCTGGTTACTTTTTCTTTGTTTTACCGTAAAAAAATGAAGACTTAGTCCGCCTCAAGTATTAGAACCTATCAATCTCTTAACTTTTCTCATCAGCTTCGAAAGAGTGAAAAAACTTGACAATCTGGAATAAGAAAAACCTTAAAATCTCAAAAATTGCAAAAAGGGCAAGGCTTTGAAAAAAATTAAAAATAATTTTTTACCCCCCAAAAAAACAAAAAAATACCAAATGCGAAATGTAAAGTGGGTAAACTATATCAGTACGTATTATTGCTAACAAATTCATGAAAAATAAGGAAGGGTTTTTAAAACAATGTATTTTTTCAAATTTGAATAACTTTGCCATTTTTTATGATTCTAAAATTTTTTCTGGATTGAAAACAGTGCGAAAAACTCGATAAACAGTAAATAGAAAAAACTTAATATCTCAAAAATTTAAAAATGGCACTATTTTGTAAAATAAAATTGGCAAAAAACTACTTTTATTCTTAACATTTTTAAATTTTATTATTTATTATTCTTATAATAATGCATAATTTGTTATAAAATATATCAAAAACACTGAAACTCAATTTTTTGTTTTTAATTTGAAAATAACAGTTTTTATTGTAAAAATATCTGGTATGAAAAAACATTTAAGAAAACGAGATTCGAGAATCTCGATCGATTAAGACGTGACGATATTAGAGTATCGTAAGGCAAACCGAGATTAAGTAAATTCTCGATCGATTCTGGTATCGTCTCGCTCGAATGCTGCACTAATTAAAATACAAATACGAAGAATAAGTTGAGACTTATTTTATGATGGACAAGTTTTACAAAAATCAAGGAAATAATTCAACGAATCGAAGGAATGTATTTTCAAATTAAAGAACATTTCTTCGATTCAAAAAATTGTATTTTATTAGAAAATAAAAAAAATCAAATCAGGGACATATTTTCTTTAATTTGAAGATGTTGACCACATATATAAGTAAATGTTTTTAATTCAAAGATGCATTTTTCTGGTACGAGTCAACCATTTATTTTATTATTATTAGGATTATTTTTTATTCTGATTATGTGTTGTTGTTCTATACTATCACAGCGAAGTTTATAATATATGCATGTATTAATATAGAAATGTTGTATCAAATGTGTGCAATATTTAAATAATTTTTCTAGTTCACAGTGTTGCAATACTTCTGGAATACGTGTCTAACGTCGCGTCGTGATGTGGACAAGTCCTAGAAACATAGGTAATAAGAGCACAGATTTAGTTATTCAGATGGATCACCTTCAACATTCTTTTTAAATACTGGATGCGGATTTAAAAACACATATAGATATACGATTTATATTATTATTTACATTTTTCTTGCTTATTTATCTGCGGGAATTCTTGCTACTTACTCGATGTCATTAATGTATTGAATTCGTATTAATAATTAATTGAATTTGTATTAATAATTTATTAATAATAAAAAAGATCCATTTGAAAGGGTGGCCACTGGACCAGTATATCGGGAAATGACCAGAAATTTTGTGTGAATGGGAATTGACAAGTTTTTAGTAGAAAATTCTATTCAATCACTTGAAATATCAAAGCTTCCATATCACTTGATATGATGAAATTCAAAAAAAGTTCGATTTCAACTCTCTTAAAATGGTAATTTCAATTGTTCTTTTTTTCAATTCTTAAATAATTTAGTTAAAAATGCGTAATTCTCACATCGTTTATTTACAAATAATTTCCATATTAGGTCTTCATTTTTAAGCGCACATTTTCAATTTGAAGAATTTTAAAATGCAGTTTTGAAGATTTAAAGAACTCAAAGTTAAAAGTGTTTGAATTCAAAAATTTAGGATAAAAAACGTTTTACGGTGATCAACTTCAAATATATATTAATGAATAATTTTTAAGATTAAACTGTAGTTAGAGTATTAGAAATTGAACGACAATTGATTTTACAAGACGATTATGAAAATGTTTCAAATTAAACATACTCAGAAAACGATTTGGTTGAATCAACACAATTTTTCTTGGTTCAACCACAGAATATGGTTATTATATGTACAACAAAGTATTTGCTTGACCAATCAAATATATTGTTGAATCAACCAAAAGTTGTTTGATTCAAACAAATTTTCGATTCAACCAAATGTTCATGTATTTTCAAGAAAATAGTTATTTTGGTTCAAGAAAAAGTTTTTTCTGAGTGCAATTTACATATTTCATTGTTGAAAATTGAACTGTTTGAAATCGAAAACCTTAGCAGTTAAAAAATTTAAACCTCCGATTAAATCTTTATAAACTCTACTTATTTTATTATTTTACTTATTTTATTCGATTTGAAATCCTATTGAAATATTGTTTTGAGTCTGAAATATTATATTTTTAACCTATCCAATTTGGATTTTTTTTAATTTAAAAAAGAACCATTTTTTAATATTCCGCAATGTTTGACTATTCATTTAGGATGAGCAATTATAAATAAAATATTCAAACTAAGCAATTTGAAACTGAATTTTTTGAAAAAGAAAGCCTTAAATCGTTAAAATTTTAGTGTAAATTTAAAATTTGAGCGTTACACTTTTAATTGTTCCATGTAAAAAAAAATTTAATTTGTTAGTAAAAGTATTAAATTTTGATGTATAAAGAACAAATGAATAATTGTTAATTTGAGACGACTCAAAATTAAAATCATTCAACTTAAAAGGATTTATCTATAAAAAAACGTTTGAATTTTACAAGTATAATTGTTACTTTTTGAAGGGAAAGGGACGAAATTATTGTATTTAATTTTTTTTCGAATTAGGAAAGAAAATTTTCTGTTTTTTAGATTTTCATTGAGTGGGAAGGGATGAAAGTTTGATTAATGATTTCTTTCTGAATTGGAAAAGGACATTTTTTCTAAAACATTACTTTCAATGAGCTAAAGGGAAGAATTTTTTTGAATTGCAAGAACATTTTTTAAAAAGATTTTTACCGAGTTGGAAGGGAGGAACATTTGGTTTTAGATTTTTTCTAAATTGAGGGCCTGGACAAAAAATCCGGTTCTTTGATCCGGCCCTCAATTGAAGGAAGCATGCTTTTATTTTCAACATTTTTATCGAGTTGGAAATTTTTGTTAATAATTGCTTTTCTGAATTGGAAAAGGCCAATTTTTTCGTTGTTAAATTTTTAGTGAGTTTTCATGGGCAAATTTGTTATTTTTAACATTTAGATGAAAAGTGGGAAATTTTTTTTCGATTTATACTGAATTATATTATATTTATGTTATATTTTTAACATTTTTATCAATGTGAGTTGAAAGGGAGGATCAGTTTTAATTTAGAGCATTGGCAATAATAGCGATGATTTATATTTTTAAACCAGAAATGCTTAATTCGAAAGTATTAAAATCTTCCATTTTATACGAGTAAATTATTAAACGTTTGATATAAAACTCTCTGACTAAATTTTTTTGGCAGATTTGATTTTAAAAGTTTAAAATTCAAATAAGTTCCACTTGAGTGCTCAATTTACAATTCAGTTTTGATTATTTTGAATTAAAAAAATTAAGTTTTAAAGTTCGAATTTTTTAATTTCAATGACCGTGAAGTTTGTGCGAATTTTTGCGAGCGTTTTTAACAATATTTAACAATTTTATTTACAATTGAGTTTTTTCTTACTATCGCTTTCTAGCTATTTTTGAAAAGTGACTGAATTTCAATTAATTATGGGTTATTTTTCAGGGGAAAATATTATCTACAACTCTACTGTTTCTAATTTTAAAAGTAAATTTTTCGATTGCTGAAATCGTTAAAACAATTTTTTAAAAAGAAAACTTTTTTTGAAATAAATAACTAAATTTGAAGATTGTTTAAATATTTTCAAAACTGGGAGGAGTAGGGTTGCATGAAATATTTTCCCGGAAAACGGGCCAGGTTTGATTGAAATTCAACCATTTTCAAAAAGCTGGTTTTAAACTTTTCATAAAGTCATATTTTTTCTCTCATAAGGCATAACAGAAAATATTATTTAAATTCTTAAAATCATAGACAATTTTTTAAAGATATAATAATTGAATTTATACCGGATAATATGGACGTTTTTAAGCCCAAAATTTGGAATATTTAGAATTTTCTTATCGAATTTGCGAAGTCAGGCTGCTAGGCATCATTTAGTCGTTGGAAAGTAAGTAAAAAATCATATAAAAGAATTTTCTATATAATGACAGGTATTTATTTTGTATTCAAGGCTTCCGCACTCAATATTTAACGAAAAACGATCCCCAATAGCCTGAATTTGCAAATTGTATAGAAAATTTCATTCTGTGGTTACATTCTGGAAAAAAACCGGCGAGTTCAAAGAGTTTGGAGATCTAAATCAGCCGAGGCTCGAAGTTTATCCGAGAATTTATTAGAGTAGATTAGAACGTTCTAATGTTGCGTAAGGTCATGCAAGTACAAGCGTCATACAAGATTATACATTTTAATTTAAGTTCAATCATCTTCGACTATCTCCGAATAAAACTTCAAATTTATTTTCAAAATATGAGATTAATATTAATTTATTCACATTAATATTAATCGCGAATGATCGCACAAGGAATTGCAAAGCGAACTTGTATAAAAAAAATAATTTTTTTAATGATGAAACAAATTATGATATATAAAGTTGTTCTATTTTGCTTTCACATAGAGGAATCTTTGTAGTGGTAACATTTTTGAAAATTTTTAAATTCATTAAATTAAACGTTCATCAATTTAAAACTGTTTAATACAATGTTCTAAGGAATCGTACGTATGTGTGCCTGTGTGTGTTTGGATGTGTGGATGTAACACTTTTTTGTCACACGATAATTTGAAAACGGTGGCAGATAAATTGATGAAATTTGCACTATATAATATCTTTAAAATCGGGTTTTCATAGTAAAACTTTTTTCATCAACATAATTCAAAGTTGATGTAAGAATATAAAAGATTCCTTGGTTTGAGACGAATCGATTGACCTATAATATTAATACATTGTATGAAAGAGTAGAAAAGTTATGATAATGTATATATTTTTGAAATTGATTTTTATAGTAATAATTTTCTCATCCTCATAATTTAAAGTTGGTGCGGGAATAGAAAAGTTGTGTTGATTCGAGACAAATCGATTGACTATAGTATTGATACATTTTATTGAAGAGCAAATAAGCTATGGTAATTCATAATATTTGACAAAACTGTTTTCTATAGTGAAACTTTTTTCACTAACATAATTCAAAATTGATGCAAGAACTGAAAATATTCCCTGATTCGAGGCAAATCGATTGACCTATAATATTAATACACTTTATTGAAGAGTAAGGAAGTTATGCTCATTTATAATATTTGAAAGAAATGTTTTAAACAGAAAAATGTTTTCATCGACATAATTCAAAGTGGATATTCAAATACAAATTTTGATTTGTCTGATTTGTCATTGTATTTTAAAAGTTTTTTGTATTATTTTGTATTTTTTGTACATTTTTATTTTTAAACTGATCAAAATGAAAAACTTAGTTTGTCTACTATTTAAAAAATTATTTATGCTTCCTCTATGAGGAAGCAAATACATTTGCTAACGGAAAGCAAAGTGCTCGTGAAATGAGCACCATATAATTATAAATACAAACAAAGTGGAAACACTCGAGATCGAATTGACAGCTAGTTTGGTATCTTCTTGATTAAAAATTCACCTTTTTGTTTGAAAATACAATTATCCTAGTTAAGAATTTAGCATTTTAGTTGAAACTTCATCTTTTTGGTTTCATATTCAACTATTTCAGTTGAAGATTCATCATTTTAGTTGAAAATTCATCACTTTATTTGAAAATATAACTATTTTTTTTAAATTAGTTTTTTTTATGGTCCAAAATTATTATTTTTTCGCTGAAAATCGAATTATCCCAATTGAATATTCCATCATTTTAGTTGGAAATTCATCTCTTTGGTTGAACATTATTTTTTAAACTGAAAATTGAAATATTCAATTTTTGGTTCACAATAAATCTTTTTTAGTTGAAAATGCAGGTCTTTTTTTGACAATTCGTATTTTTTGGTAGAAATTAATCTTCTTGGATGAAAATCTTACGATTCCAGTTAATGATTTATCATTTTAGTTGAAAATTTATATTTTTGTTTAAAATTCAACTATTTCAGCTGAAGAGTCATCATTTTAGTTGAAAATTCCTTCTTTTGGTCGAAAATTAATTGTTTAACTGTAGATTTAACCATTCCATTCTTGGTTTAAAATGTATCTTTTTCAGTTCAAAATGCTTCTATTTTGATGAGGATTTACCTTTTTTAGTTGAAAATTTAACTATTCTGTAAAAAAATCATGTATTTTGTTTAAAAACGTGTGGAAAATTCATGTAATTTTTTTGTTCTTTTAACCTGAATTTTAAGTATATAAAGATAAAATAATAATTTGTTTTAATCGGTAATTTTGTTTAAAAATAATTTAGAATTAAATCTATTGTCAAGAACAGAAAATTTAAACTTTAGTTTTTGAAATTATTGTAAGGGAAAATGGGATCGAAAATCACACCACTTCTGAGTTATGAAGTGCTAAAAATTTACACTTAATTTCTGACACAATTTACATAAAATATTCATTCTTTTTGCACTTTCCTCAACTCATTAGACTTATTTTTATTTCATAAATTAATATAAAAATTAAAGTGTGAATATTTTTCCAGACATAGTAGCCTTCTATTCTACCCGCCTGTTCCTTCGCGCCCCACCTTCCCCTTCTATAAAAAATTATACCCAGAAAAAACTTGAGATACCTGGAAAAAACCTGGAATGGTCAGGAAATTTTTTTCCAGTATTTAAGTAGACACACCTGATATCCTCAAATTTGAAGCTTATGAAGTTAAACATTTTTGAAGCATTTATAATCTAACTCACTGAAATATAGTAATCTGCACTATTCATTTTATATTATTTTAATAATTTTAAAATAATTTTTATAGCAGAACAAATTTTTAAATAGAAAATATATTATGCCAATTGAAAGACTTAAAGAAATTTAAAAAATTGTTATTTTAGAATTTTGCAATCGTTTTGTCTTTTTATATCTTTGCTTAAATGTATATCTAGGGATTCTAGGGAATTTCTAGGGAGATTGGCAGATCAAATGAAGAAATCGATTAAGCCAATCAGCCACCAGGTAGTGAAAGCGTGTGAAATTGGTGAAAGATGGCCAAAGAAGATGAAGAAGAAGAGTGAAGAATGAAGAAGTGGCAGCTATTTGTGAAAAGCGTGAAAAATAAAATCGGAAAATGGAGCCTGTACACGATTCGGATGAATATGAGTCCACTGAAGAAGAAGTTGAGGGCTGTTATGCTCGAATTCTAAAAAAAGATGATTACAACTACATCTGGTTTGGAATAAGTCTTGAAAATTTAACTATCCGTAAGTATTCATGAAATAGAAAAATATTAAAACCCATTTTCCTAGGTTAGGTTTTCATAAAAAATATTTTCACAATATATTATTTAAGTTTATTTATTTTTCATTAAGAAACTAGCATACACAATAAAATACGTTATAGTTTTTTACAAAATAGTATATTTTTTAATTAAAGCCCCACCTGGTGAAGAAGTATGTGCAATTACTGATGAGCGTTCAATCTACACACATGAGAGACACAAAGCTGTAAGTTTTGTTTTTGTTTTAATTAAATTATTGCACTATTTCTACAATTGTAATTTCTTATACAGAAAATGTACAAAAAGGTTATATACCATAGAGTGCAAGCTAGTAAATAACGAATTTTTTTTTTCGTAAAAAAGAAAAAAATGAATCTTTTGAACTTCAATGAAGTTCTCCAATTTGAACTTTTGAAATTAAGTATTAATTATTTCGAAACGGTTGAGTAACTTATCTGAAATTATTTCATGTTTAATAAAAGTTCGATTTCGATCGCTAAACATTTTATCATTTTTGGGGCCTACGATAATCTGCAATTTTCCATTTTGAAATTCATCATTCTCAGAGACTTACACTTTAAATTTGAGTCAGTCAAAAGTGACTGATTCGAAGCTAATTTTGTCTGATTCAAATAATGCGCACTAGACAACTGACAAATCAGTCAAGAGTGACTTTTTCAAGTAGTCAATTTGACTCACTGATGAAATGAGTAATTTTAAATTATATTATCTGCTGAATTTTCTTCTAAAACAGGTCAATTTTCAACCAAACATGGAATATTTAAATTTTCAAAAAACGAAATTAATTTTCAAGACAATTTTCAAATTAATTTTTCAACAAAAATAAAGATCAATTTTCAAGCAAGAAGATCAATTTTCAACTGAAAAAAGTTGAATTTTAAACTAAAAAAAAATGTATTAAAAAATAAATTGTAAACTAAACAGTTAAATTTTGTATCAAATCGATAAATTTCCAAATTAAATGATGAATCATTAACCAAAAGAATGAATTTTTATTAATGCTGTTCAACCTTCAACCAACAAGATTTTAATTTGAACTAGAAAACAGTTGAATTTCACCAAAAAGATGAATTTTCAGTGAAAATTTTTTATTTTCTACCAAGACGAATTTTCAACAAAATACATGAAATTTCAAACAAATAGTTGAGTTTCCAACTAAAAAAGATCAATTTTCAGACAAAAATGGTACAGATAAATTTTTAGTTAACAAAATTAATTTAAAAAAAAAACAAGTTGATTTTTCAAGAAAACCAAATCTAATTTTGAATAAAATAGTTCAATTTTTAACCAAGAAGATTTATTTTCTACCAATAAAGACAAATTTATATAATGAGTAACGCTCATTGACCGAATCATTAATTTTGAATGATAATTTGAATGACGTATTCAGTAACTTTTACTCATTAAATCAGTAATTTTGATTGATCTAATGCGTAACTTTCAATCTATTAATCAGTCTTTTGTGGTTAATTTAAATCATTTATTACAACGTAGGAATTTAATTAGGAATTTTTATTTAGAAATTATTTTACTATTTGATTATAGCAGACAAATCAGTCACTTCTATTGGCTACAAATCAGACACTTAAATTGGCTGAGTGATAAAGTCAGCAATATTGACTGATTCATCTGTTAAAACAACTGTTTTTTCAGTAGAAATGACTGTGACCTTTTAGTCAAAGCGTGCTTAATTAATTTAATGAGTCAGATTTCGACTGATTTAAATTTAGAGTTTAATTCCTAAATTCCAGTGTTTCAATTTCAATAGCGTAAATTTTCCAATTGTTCAATTACGCTACAATTTGGAATCTTAATTTTCAATGGTTAGCAATTCAAATACTGATTTTATTTTTATGTTTCTATAGTTAAATTGTTATTTTAGGTTGTATAATTTCAAACGTCTGCATTTAAAATTATTTTTTGTCTCTCCTAAAATTAAAAATTGCGAAATTAAAAAAAAAGCTAGAACTTTTTCAGTTCATCATTTATGAGGAAATTTTTATTCTACTAAAAAATTATTTACCTTTGGAACGTTTTTAATACAGGTTTCACAGTCTTTTCCCTATTCCTCTGCGTTTTCCCTTTTTCAAATTCCCCTTTTTCCCATTTTCTCTTTAAACATACGATATTTAAAAATACAATTGTTTGTTTTACATCTACAAAATTATTCTGTTCAAAACTAGAATAATATGCTACAGCGAGTAGTGAAAGTTTTTTTTTAACTTACAGAATTGTCTATTATAATTATTTAACTTTTTTTTAGATTTGACTAATTTTAAACTAAACTATTTAGGATTTTAAGAAAACTTTAAAGCTTTAATTCTTCAGATTTGATTTGAATAACAGTTTTTAGACATATTATAACACTTATTACCGGGCTTTAGAATTATTTGAGGGTAGCTGAAATAGTGTAAAAAGTGTTCAAATTAAAATTAAATTTTTTGGTTAGGAATAATGAATTGCAAACTTGATTTTCTATTTTTTCAGAGTTGTGAGCTGAAGAAAGAATTTTATTTTTCAATTGAATTCTGCAGTAGTTTTCTTTTGTATATGTTTTTTAAAAGAATGTTTACGTTTACATTTTTAAAATGGTTACATTAGACAATTCGAAAGTGTGTGAAAATTACAAATTTTATCTTGAAAATGTTTCAAATCGAATATAATTAAAATTTTCACAATTACACAACTTAAAATGTTGAACCTTTATTTATAATTGAAAAGTTTGCTAAACCTTTAAATTTTATTATTTCAATTTTTAATCGTAATTTTCACAAATTCTCAATCATATGATTGTATGAGTGAATATCATATATTCTACAAAAATGAAAAAATAATTTTAAACTATTTAATTTAACGATCCTAATTTTTTTTAAATAAAAATAAAAAAAAATGATTTACAAAATTTTCAAAAAGTTTCAAAAATAATTTTTTCTAACAGTTCTAGAATTTTTAAAAATGTCAAAAACTACTGAAACCCAGCTTTTAACAGTTCAGTCAATTTAAGCGCAATTTTCAGTAGATGTTAAATATATATTTTTAAATATATAATCCATATTATTATTATTATTATTATTATTATATCATTAAGCCGTTTCCCTTTCGGGGTAGGCGTGAATTGCTCGGTGGTTTTTCTTTAGTTTAAAATTGAACTATTTGGTTCAAAATTCGTCTTTCAAGGTGAAAAATTTATCTTCTTTGGTCAAAAATTTATAGCTTTTCTTGAAAATTCAACTTTTCCATAAAAACTTCATCAGGTTTGTTAAAAATTAAATAAGATTGTTAAAAAGTATCCTTTTTGGTTGAAAATTCAACTGTCAGATTAAATATTCATCTCTTTCAATCAATAGTAGAAATATTAACTATCAAATTTGTTATTAAAAATAATTTTTTTTTGTAAAGATTTATTTTGGTTAAAAATATATTTCCATGGTTGAAAATGTAACTTTTTTTGTTGTTCAAACTTTATTTTTTATTTAAGTAAAAAATTCAACGACTTAATTTAAAGATAAACCTTTGTCAAAAATTAATTTTTGACTGAAGATTCAACATTTTAGTTAATAATTTATCACTTTGATCGAAAATTCATCTACTTGGTTAAAAGTTGAACTCCTACGTTAAAATTTAATGCTGCCGGTCGAAAATGTTACTATTTTGTTAAAAATTCATTTTTTTATTGAAAATTAACATTTCAACTGAAAATTTTACTATTTCAGTTTTTTTTTTAATTATATTTTTCAGTTGGAAATTCGCCTTTTTTACTTGAAAATTCGTCTCTGTTGGTTTAAATTTCACTATTTTACTATTTTGTTGAAAATCTGTTTCTTTTTTGGCTGCAAATTAATTTAACTAAAAATTGTACTTTTCTAGTTTTGGTTAAAAAATAATTTGTTCAGTCAAACGTTAGACTTTATGGTTTGAAAATTCAAGATTTTGGTTAAAATTTACTTTTTCATAAAAATTTTTTGAATTAGAAATAATTTGTTTGATATTTTCTTCAGACTGGAAAATCTTTCCTGTCTGAAAATATAACTTTTTTGTTAAAAATTCGTCTTTTTGTTTCACAATTCATCCCTTTTTGTGAAATTTCAAAATTTTTTTTTTCAATAAAATGCAACTTTTTATTAAAAATTATTCTTTTTTGGTGGAAAATTCAAATATTTTGTCCAAAATTAACTTTTTTGTTAAAAATTCCTATTTTCGGTTGAAAATGTAACTCTTTTGTAGAAATTTATTCTTTTTGGCTTGAATTTTCAACTGTTTGGTAGCAAAATTAACTATTTGGTTGAAAACTTCATTATTCAAATAAAAATTAACTTTTTTTGAAAATATAAATTTCCGGTTTGAAATTGTACTGTTTTTAAAAAATTCGTCTTTTTGGCATGTAAATAAAACGATGTGTTTGATTTTTTTCACTTGAATGAACGATCTTTCTTGTTTGGAAATATAAAACTTTTATTAAAAATTTATCTTTTTTTCAATTCATTTTTTTTTTGTAGAAATTTATTTTTTTTTGTCACAATGCAACTATTTGGATGCAAGATAATCTGTTTTAGATGTGGATTTCAGAATTTTATTCAAAAATAACTTTTTTGTTGAAAATTTATATTTTCAGTTAAAAATTCAACTGTTTAGTTGAAAGTTAACTTTTTTTATGAAATTCATATTTTTTATTAAAAATTCAAGTGTTTAGTCGAAAATTAACTTTTTTGTTGAAAATTCACATTTTCGGTTAAAAATTCAACTGTTTAGTTGAAAATTAACTTTTTTGTTGTAACTTTATATTTTTCAGTTGAAAACTTGACGGTTTTATAGACACTTCGTTTTTTTTGCTCAAAAATTAAACAGTTATGTAAAAATATTTTTCTTTCTTAACTGAAAAATAGTTTATGGTTAAAAATTAAGTTTTTTTTTTGTTGAAAATTCGTTCTTTTGGTTTGAAAATTCATCCCCTTTTGGAAAAATCTTTTTTGTTAAAAATTCTACTGTTTAATTAAAAAATAAATTGGTTTAGGTGTAGATTTAACTATATTGTAAAAAAAAATGGTATTTTTTCCTTCAATTCAACTGTTTTTGGTTGAAAATTAAATTTTTTTGGTTGCTATGCCCAATATTAAATTTGTTGTTAAAAAGTCAAATTTTCTATTGAAAATTCAACTATTTGTTTAAAAGATAAAGTCCATTGTCAAATTTTTTTATTGAAGGTTCATCATGTTAGTTGAAAATTTATCCCGAATTTTAAACAAAAAAGTTCAGTTTCAACCAAACAGTTGACTTTTCTACCATTTAAAAATAAAAAAAATAATTTTATTCAAAAGAGTTAAATTTTGAACAAGAAAGTTAATTTTCGACAAAATTGGGACTTTGTGCCAAAATACTTAAATTTTTAACAAAATACATGAATTTTCAACCAAATGGTTGATTTTTCATACGAAAAATATTATTTTTCAACAAATAAGTTCATTTTAAAAAAAATTGTTGAATTTTCTAGCAAGATATTCTAATTTTCCATCCTAAAAAAAAACACAAATTTGTAAGAAAATAGTTAAATTTTCAACAAGAGATGAAATTTCAATAAAAATGATTAATCTTTGACAAAAAAACTGAATTTTTAATAAAGTATGGAAACTTTTAAACAAATTTTTACATTTTAAAATCGAAAAAAGGATTTTTCTACAAGCCAATTGCATTTTCAAACCGAAAATATGACTTTTTCAAAGTTACTTTCTAAACAAATGAAATAGTTGAATTATTAACAAATTTTTTTAATTTAAATGTATTACTATTTTTTTCGTCAATGTCAGTCAAACTACTTTGTCGAAAATTCATTTTTTTTTTTCGTTAGACTTTAGTATAAGGTTTCATTTTATGAATTTCATCACTATTTATTTGAAAATTTAACTATTTAATATAAAATTAACTGTTTTGTTGGAAATTTGTTATTTTGGATTAAAAATTAAACAATTTGATAGGAAATTAAACTAATTGACTGAAAATTAATTATTATTCCACAGTTTTTTTTTAAATTCCTGAATTTTCAAAAAATCAAATTATTCAGTTAAAAATGAAATTTTTTGTTCGAAACTCAACTATTTTTGTAGAAAATTCATTTACTGGGTGAAGAATTAAATTATTTATTTGAAAATATAACTATTTGGTAGAAAATTAACTTTTGTTTTGAAAAATCATATGTTGGGGTTAAAAATCCAACTATGTGGTTAAAAATTAAAATTAATTATTTTAAATTGAAAATTCTTCTATTTGTTTAGAATTTTAATTATTTTGTTGAAGATTCAAATATTTTCTTGAAAATACATTTTTTTGGTCAAAAATACAACTGTTTTATTGCAAATTCTTCATATTTTTTGTTTGAAAATTCATTTGCTTTTTGGTTGCAGGTTAATTATTGTTAACTAAAAATTTAACTATTCCGTTTTTGTTTCAGAATTTATATTTTATTATTTTGTTGACAATTCAACTATTTTGTTAAAAAGTAATATTTTTGGGTCGAAAATTCTAATGTTTTGTACAAATTTAGGGTTTTTGTTGATTTTTGAACATTCAACTATTTTGGTTGAAAATTCCACTATTTTTGTAGAAAATTCTACTATTTGGCTGAAAATTCATTTTGTTTTCGAAAATTGATATTTTCTAGTTGAAATTTAACTCTTTTTTGTCAAAAATTTATATTTTTGGGTTGAAAATTAAAAATGTTGTGTAAAAAATTCCTCTTTGTGTTAAATCTATTTATTTTGTGTTTTATAAACTGTAATTCTGTTTAAAAAACAATCATTTTTTTCATCCTCTCTTTGCAAATCACAGGTTTCCCCCAAGATTTTCTTTCAGTTCATCGCCTTTTTTATTTGGAAATGTAATTGGTTTCGTATTGCCTTGATCCACAGAAATGCTCGATGGAGGTTGTCATCTGGGAAATGGATACTCATATAGCTGATTGAATTCCACAAAGCCACACATAATTGTGTCTACATCTCAAAGAAGATTTTTTTTCCGAGCAATTATTGAAGAGAATTACAGAAGCTTTATCAAATGTTGATCCAGCAAATTACAACGAATATTAGTGTTATGCAAATATGCTTTATTGATTGATCCTACTATATTCCAATCGCCTGAAATCATTCTATCTTATCTAATGAAATTGATGAGAAAAATTATTCGAAAATTTCGCACTTATTGTTGTTGAATTAAGAAAATGCTGTTCCTACACAAATATATTTCACACAAAATATATTTTAGACAACGTATAATGATCATATTTTTCCTACACATAATATTTCCTGCACAGAATTTAATACTGTCATATTTTTCCTACACATAACTTTTTCCACATAGAATATTTATCACATAGAATTTAATGTGGTTTAATACTGTTATTTTTTTCCCTAAGCAAAATATTTTCTACACAGAATGTTTCCTACACAAAAATAAATATAAATTACTTTATCCTGAACATATTTTTAAAATATTGTACAAAAAGTAATTCTGTACAATATATTACTTTCATAAAATATTTTCTACACAGAATTATATCGTAATACTTTAATATGCAGCAACAATATTTAATGTGGAATTAAAATCATTTCATTTTCTGTAGGATCTACTTTGTGTAGATAATACTTTGTTTGAAGTTTTAAATATTTTGTATAGAATATATGTCGTGTGGAATATGTTCTGTGTAAGAAAAATATTGGACATAATATTTTGTTTCCTACGCAGAATTTAATATTGTTTAGTACTGTTATATTGTTCCTACACAAAATACTTTCTACACATAATATGTTTTATATAGAATTTATTACTCTTATATTTGTCCTACGCAAAATATTTTCTACGTTAAATATTTCCTAAAAAGAATATAATACTGCTATATTTTTTCTACACCTAATTTTTTCTGCACAGAATATTTATCATACACAATTTAATATTGTTTGATACTGTTATTTTTTTCCTACGCAAAATATTTTCTACACAGAATTTTTCCTACACAAAAATAAATATTAATTATTTCATCGTGAAAATATTTTTAAAATATTCTAGAAAAAATTTGTTTGTACAATATATTTCTTACATAAAATATTTTCCACACAGAATTGAATCGTAATATTTTATCATGCAGCAACAATATATAATGTAAAATTATAAACATTTCATTTTCTGTAGAATCTACTTTGTGTAGATAATATTTTGTTTACTGTTTTAAATATGTTGTATAGATATATATGTCGCGTGGAATATGTTTTGTGTAGGAACGATATTGGATATAATATTTTATTTCATACGCAGAATTCAATATTGTTTAGTACTGTTATATTGTTCCTACACAACATACTTTCTACACATAATATTTCCTACACAGAATTTAATACTGTTATATTTGTCCTACGCAAAATATTCCCTACACAAAATATTGCCTTCGCAGAATATAATGCTGTTATATCTTCCCTACGCACAATTTTTTCTACACAGAATATTTATCACTCAGAATTTGATATTGTTTATTACTGTAATTTTTTTTCCACAGAGAATATTCTCTACACAAAATATTTCCTACACAGAATTTAATATTGTTTCATTCTGTTAAATTTTTCCTACACAAAATATTTCCCACACAGAATTCAATATTGTTTGATACTGTTATTTTTTTCCTGCACAAAATGTTTTCTACACAGAATTTAATACTGTTATATTTTTCCTAGGCAAAAGATTATCTTCACAGAATATTTCCTACAAAAAATTTAATATTGTTTAATACTGTTATATCGTTTCTACACAAAATATTTCCCACACAGAATTTAATATTGTTTAATACTGCTATTTTTTTCGTGCACAAAATATTTTCTACTCAGAATTTATTACTGTTACATTTTTCCTAGGTAAAAGATTTTCTTCACAAAATATTTCCTACACAGAATTCAATATTGTTTAATACTGTTTCTTTTTCTGTACAAAATATTTTCTACTCAGAATTTATCACTGTTATATTTTTTTAAGCAAAAGATTTTCTTCACAAAACATTTCCCACACAGAATTTAATATTGTTTGATACTGCTATATCTATTCTACACAAAATATTTCTACACAGGATTTAATATTGGTTAATACTGCTATTTGCTTCCTGTACAAAATATTTTCTACTCAGAATTCATTAGTGTTATATTTTTCCTAGGCAAAAGATTTTCTTCACGAAATATTTCCTACACAGAGTTTAATATTGTTCAATACTGCTATTTTTACCCTGCACAAAATATTTTCTACTCAGAATTTATTACTGTTATGTTTCTCCTAGGCAAAAGATTTTCTCCACAAAATATTTTCTACACAGAATTTAATATTGTTTAATACTGTTATATTGTTTCTACACAGAATATTTCCTACACAGAATTCAATACTATTATATTATTTCTATACAAAATATTTTCTACACAGAATATTTCCTGCGCAGGATTTAATATTGTTTAATACTGCTATTTTTTGCCTGCACAAAATATTTTCTACTCAGAAATCATTACTGTTATATTTTTTCTAGACAAAAGATTTTCTTCACTAAATATTTCCTACACAGAATTTAATATTGCTTAATATTGTTATATCGTTTCTAAACAAAATATTTCCTACACAGAATTTAATGCTATTATATTATTCCTATACAAAAAAATTTGTACACAGGATATTTCCTACGCAGAATTTAATATCGTTTAGTACTGTTATATTGTTCCTACATAAAATATTTTCTACACCAAATTTAATACTTTTATATTTTTCCTACACAAGATATTTTCTACACAGAATATTTCCTACATAGAATTTAATATTTTTTAGTACTGTTATATCGTTTCTACACAAAATATTTCCCACACAGAATTTGATAATATTATATTTTTCCTAAACAACAGATTTTCTACACAAAATATTTCCTACACAGAATTTAATGTTGTTCAATACTGCTATTTTTTCCTGTACCAAATACTTTCTTCACATATTATTTCCTACACAAAATTTAATACTGCTATGTTTTTGCTACACAAAATATTTCCTACACAAAATTCAATATTGTTTAATACTGTTATACTGTTCAAACACAAAATACATTCCACACATATTATTTCCTACACAGAATTTAATATTATTCAATACCGTTATTTTTTCCTGCACAAAATATTTTCTTCACAGAATTTAATATTGTTTAATACTGATATATTGTTCCTACACAAAATACTTTTTTCACATAATATTTTCTACACAAAATTTAATATTGTTTGATACTGCTATATCTATTCTACACAAAATATTTCCTACAAAGGATTTAATATTGGTTAATACTGCTATTTTCTTCCTGTACAAAATATTTTCTACTCAGAATTCATTAGTGTTATATTTTTCCTAGGAAAAAGATTCTCTTCACGAAATATTTCCTACACATAGTTTAATATTGTTCAATACTGCTATTTTTACCCTGCACAAAATATTTTCTACTCAGAATTCATTACTGTTATATTTTTTCTAGACAAAAGATTTTCTTCACTAAATATTTCCTACACAGAACTTAATATTGTTTAATATTGTTATATCGTTTCTAAACAAAATATTTCCTACACAGAATTTAATGCTATTATATTATTCCTATACAAAAAAATTTGTACACAGAATATTTCCTACGCAGAATTTAATATCGGTTAGTACTGTTATATTGTTCCTACACAAAATATTTTCTACAAGTAATATTTCCCACTTAGAATTTAATACTATTATATTTTTCCTACAGAAAAAAAGGTTCTACATAGAATATTTCCTACCAGAATTTAATATTGTTTAATATTGTTATGTTCGTCCTGCACAAAGTATTTTCTACACAGTATATGTCCTGCACAGAATTTATTATTGTTTAATGCTCTTATATTGTCCCTACACAAAATACATTCTACACATAATATTTCCTACACAGAATTTAATACTGTTATATTTGTCCTACGCAAAATATTCCTTACACAAAACATTGCCTTCGCAGAATATAATGCTGTTATATCTTTCCTACGCACAATTTTTTCTACACAGAATATTTATCACACAGAATTTAATATTGTTTGATACTGTTTTTTTCTACAGAGAATATTTTCTATACAAAATATTTCCTACGCAGAATTTAATATTGTGTAATTCTGTTAAATTTTTCCTACTCAAATATTTCCTGCTCAGAATTTAATATTGTTTAGTACTGTTATTTTTTTCCTGCATAAAATATTTTCTACACAGAATTTATTAGTTATACTTTTCCCCAGGCAAAAGCTTTTCTTTACAGAATATTTTCTACACAGAATTTAATATTGTTCAATACTGTTATATCGTTTCTACACAAAATATTTTCTACACAAAATATTTCCTACACAGAATTGAATACTATTATCTTTTTCCTATGCGAAAGATTTTCTACACAGAATATTTCCTAGGCAGAATTTAATATTGTTTAGTACTGTTATACTTTTCCTGCACAAGATATATTCTACACCGAATTTAATACTGTTACATTTTTTCTAGGCGTAATATTTTCTCCACAGAATATTTTCTACACAAAATTCAATATTGTTTAATACTGTTATATCGTTTCTACACAAAATATTTCTTACACATAATTTCATACTTTAATATTTTTCCTACACAACAAATTTTTTGCACAAAATATTTCCCACACATAGTTTAATATTGTTTAATACTGCTATTTTTTCCTACACAAAATATTTTCTACACATAATTAGATCGTAATATTTTATTATGCAGCAACAATATTTAATGTAAAAGTGAAATCATTTCATTTTCTTTAGAATCTACTTTGTGTGGATAATATTTTGTTTACAGTTTTTAATATTTTGTATAGAATTTATGTCGTGTGGAATATGTTCTGTGTAAGAAAAATATTAGACATAATATTTTGTTTCCTACGCAGAATTTAATATTGTTCAGTACTGTTATATTGTTCCTACACAAAATACTTTCTACACATAATATCTTTTACATACAATTTAATACTGTTATATTTGTCCTACACAAAATATTTCCTACACAGAATATACTACTGCTTTTTTCCTACACATAATTTTTTCTACACAGAATATTTATCACACAGAATTTAATATTGTTTAATATTGTTATTTTTTTTCCTACACAGAATATTTCCTACACAGAATTTAATATTGTTTAATACTGTTATATTTTTCCTACACAAAATATTTCCTACACAGAATTTAATATTGTTTAATACTGTTATATCGTTTCTACACACAATATTTCCTACACAGGATTGAATAATATTATATTTTTCCTACACACAAGATTTCCTACACAAAATATTTCCTACGCAGAATTTAATATTGTTTAATACTGCTATTTTTTCCTGCACAAATTATTTTTTCCACATAATTTAATACTGTTACATTTTTCCTAGGCAAACGATTTTTTTCACAGAATATATCCTACACAGAATTTAATATTGTTCAATACTGTTATATCGTTTCTACACAAAATATTTCCTACACAGAATTTAATACTGTTATATTATTCCTATACAAAAAATTTTCTACGCAGAATATTTCCTGCACAGAATTTAATATTTTTTAATACCGTTATTTTTTTCCTGCAAAACATATTTTCTACTCAGAATTTATTACTGTTATATTTTTCCTAGGCAAAATATTTTTTACACAAAATATTTCCTACCTAGAATTTAATATTGTTTAATACTGTTATATCGTTTCTACACAAAATATTCCCTACACAGAATTTAATACTATTATAATTTTCCTACACAAAATATTTTCAACGCAGAATATAATATTGTTTATTACTGTTATTTTGGCCCCACAAAAAGTGTTTTCTACACAGTATATTTCCTACGCAGAATTTAATATTTTTAAATACTAATATCTTTTTCCTGCACAACAGATCTTCTAGACAGAATTTAATATTGTTTAATACTGATATATTGTTCCTACACAGAATACTTTCTACACATAATATTTCCTACACAGAATTTATGACTGTTATATTTATCCTACACAGAATATTTTCTACACAGAATATCTCCTACGCAGAATTTAATATAGTTAAATACTAATATATTTTTCCTGCACGACAGATTTTCCAGACAGAATTTAATATTGTTTGATACTGTCATATTGTTCCTACATAAATTACTCTCTACACATAATATTTCCTTCACAAAATTTAATACTGGTATATTTTTCCTAGGTAAAAGATTTTCCACACAGAATATTTCCTACACATAATTTATTATTGTTTAATACTGTTATAACGTGTCTCGACAGTACATTTTCTTAACAAAATATTTCCTACACAGAATATAATACTGTTGTATTTTTCCTAAACGTAATTTTTTCAACGCAGAATATTGATCACACAGAATTGAATATTGTTTAATACTCTTATTTTTCTTCTACACAGAATATTTCCTACAAAAAATATTTCCTACACAGAATTTAATATTGTTTAATACTGTTAAATTTTTCCAACACATAATTTAATACCGATCTATTTTTCCTACACAAAAGCTTTTGTACACAAAATATTTCCTACACAGAATTTAATATTGTTTAATAGTGCTAGTTTTTTCCTGCACAAAATATTTTCTACTCAGAATTTATTACTGTTATATTTTTTCTAGGCAAAAGATTTTCTTCACAAAATATTTTCCGCGTAGAATGTAATATTGTTCAATACTGTTATATCGCTTCTACACAAAATATTTCCTACACAGAATTTAATAATATTATATTATTACTATACAAAAGATTTTCTAAACAGAATATTTCGTACCAGAATTTAATATTGTTTAATATTGTTATTTGGTTCCTGCATAAAGTATTTTCTACACAGTATATTTCCTGCACAGAATTTAATATTATTGAATACTGTTATAATATTCCTACACAAAATACTTTCTACACATAATATTCCCTACACAGAATTTAATACTGTTATACTTGTCCTACGCAAAATATTTTCTACACAGAATATTTCCCACACAGAATTTAATAGTGTTAAATACTGTTATTTTCTTCCTGCACAACAGATTTTCCAGACAGAATTTAATATTTTCAAGTACTGTTATATTGTTCCTACACAAAATACTTTCTACACATGATATTTCCTACACAAAATTTAATACTGTTATATTTTTTCTACACAACATTTTTTTTACACAGAATATTTCCTACATCGAATTTAATATTGTTTGATAATATTGTATCTTTTCTACACAAAATGTTTCCTGCACAAAATTTAATAATATTATAATTTTCCTATACAAAAGATTTTCTACGCAGAATTTAATATTATTAAATACTGTTATATCGTTCAAACACAAAATACTTTCCACACATATTATTTCCTACACAGAACTTAATATTGCTTAATACCGTTATATTTTTTCTTGACAAAATATTTTCTACATAGAATTTAATATTCTTTAATACTGATATATTGCTATTACACAAAATACTTTGAACACATAATATTTCCTACACAGAACTTAATACTTTTATATTTGTCCTACACAAAATATTTTTCACACAGAATATCTTCTACACAGAATTTATAACTGTTATATTTTTCCTACACAAAATTTTTCTACACAGAATATTTCCCACACAGAATTTAATATTGGTTAGTACTATTATATCGTTTCTACACAAATATTTCCTGCAAAAAATTTAAAACTATTATAATTCTCCCATACAAAAGATTTTCTACGCAGAATTCAATATTATTTTGTCCCTGCAAAAAGTATTTTCTACACAGTATATTTCCCACACAGAATTTAATATTGTTTAATACCGTTATTTTTTCCTGCACAAGATAATTTCTACACAGAATTTAATATTGTTCAATACTGATATATTGTTCCTACACAAATACTTTCTACACATAATATTTCCTACACAGAATTTAATACTGTTATATTTTTTCTACACGAAAGTTTTCCTACAAAGAATATTTCCCACACAGAATTTATTATTGTTTAATACTGTTATTTTTTCCTCTACGCAAAATATTTTGTACACAGAAATAAATAGTAATTATTTTATTCTGAAAATATTTTTGTAATATTGTACAAAAAATTATTGTGTACAATATATTTCTTACACTAAATGTTTTCTACACAGAATTAAATAGTAATATTTTAATATGCAGCAACAATATTCAATGTGAAATTATAATCATTTCATTTTGTGTAGGATCTACCTTGTGTAGAAAATATTTAGTTTACTGTTTTAAATATGTTGTATAGAATATATTCCGTGCGAAATATATTTTTTGTAGGAAAAATATTGAACATATTATTTTTCTGTACAATGTTTTGAGATTAACTTCATGATGAAATATCACTATTTAATGCTGTGTAGGATTTATTCTGTGTAGGCAATATTTTGTGGAGGAGGAATATTGGACAGAATGATTTTCTGTCCAATATTTAAAAACTATATTCAAGATAAAATAATTACTGTTTAGTTCTCTATAGGATACATACAGTGTATAAAATATTTAGCGTAGAAAAAATATAATGGTATTAATTGACGTGTAGGAAATATTCAATATATACAATATCTTCTATGCATAATAATATCTATACAATATTAAATTCTGTGTAGGAAATATTTTGTGTAGGATATATTATGTGTAGAGAAAAATAACAGTATTGAAAAATATTGAATTCTGTGTAGGAAATATTTTGTGTAGAAAAAATTAAATGTAAGAAAAAAATAACAGTATTAAATTCTGTGTAGAAAATATCTTGTGTAGAAAATGTTTTGTGTATGAAAAATTTGGATATAATATTTTGTTATACAATGTTTTGAAAATATCTTCATGATAAAATATTACTGCTTAATTCTGTGTACAATATATTCTGTGTAGACAATATTTCGTATAGGAGAAATATTGGACAGAATAATTTGTTGTACAATATTTCCAAGATAAAATATAAATACTATTTATTCCTGTGTAGAATATATTCAGTGTAGAAAATATTTTGCGCAGGAAAGATATTACGGTATTAAATTCTATGTAGGAACTATTCTGTGTAGACAATATTTATTTTAGGAAAAATATAACATTATCAAACAATATTAAATTCTTGGTAGGAAATATTCTGTGTAGGAAAAATATAACAGTATTAAACAATATTAAATTCTGAGTAGCAAATATTTTGTTTAGGAAATATTCTGTGTAGAAGAAAAATAACAGTATTAAGCAATATTGAATTCTATGTGATAAATATTCTGTGTAGAAAAAATTATGTGTAGGAAAAATTTAACAGTATTAAATTCTGTGTAGGAAATATTTTGTCAAGAAAATATTTTGTGTAGGGAAAATATGATCAGTATACGTTGTGTACAATATATTTTGTGTTGATTCAATTCAATTCTTAACTTTGTTACCAAATGCAAATTTATTTCTTTGATTGCAATTTTATTTATTGTGTAATGATTTATTTTCCTTTGGTTGAACATTTATCTTCTTAACTAAAAATTTATCTATTTTACTTTGTTAAAAAAATGATCTTCATTAGCTAAAATTTGATTTTCTTTAAATTCATGTATTTTGTTGAAAATTCGTTTTTTTTTATAGGAAATTCATAGTTTTGGTTGAAAAATCACCTTTTTAGTAGAAAATCATTTCTTGGTTTGAAAATTTAACTACTTGGTAAACACCATTTTTTGGTTAGTTAACAATCAATTTTTTCACTGAAAATCAACCTTTGACTACTTTAAGTTGAAAATTAAACTATTTATTTGAATACTTATATATTTTATTGAAAATTCGTTTTTTTCTTCGTTAAAAATTCATATTTTCGGTTGTAAATGATTTTCATTGGTTGAAAATTTAACTATTTTGTTGAAATTTCTTTCTTTTAGTGAATGAATAATTTTTTAACTATAAATTTACCTATTCCATTTTTGGTGGAAACTTATCTTTTTTTGTTGTTGAAAATTTAAATGATTGGTTGAAAATTTAAGTATACTATTGAAAATTAATTTCTTTGGTTAAAAATTTAACTTTAAAAATTTTTTAAATCTTCAAACATTTACATTTTGGTTTTAAATTTTCAGAAATGTTTTCAAATTTTTAATTACTTTTTCAACCATTTTCAAAACTTTTAAACTTACTGAATATCTTTTAAAATTATTCGAATTTTTCCAAAAATTTTCTTGAAATTTTGATGGTATAAAAAAATTGCCTTCAAATCTTCCAGATTATGTTATGACAATTTTGGAAACCTTTCAAAATATTTTCAAATGGGCTCTTAAAATTCATTTTTCAAAATAAAAAATCATTGAAAATTTTTGCATGAATTTCAAGAAAATTCATTCATTATCGTGAAAACTTTCAAAATCCTTAATAAGCTTCAAAATTTGTATTTTAAACTATTCAAAAATGAACATTTGTTAAAACTTTTTTGAAATTTTTAAATCTTTTTTAAACTTTTAAATGTCTCTTAAACTAACTTGATTTTTTTATAAAATCTTGTAATCTTGCTAATTGAAAATTTTTGCTGGCGCCATGCACTTTTTATAATTGGATTTGTTCTAAGCCAATAATTTTTTTAACTCAGAAATCAATTTTTTAACATGATGAATAACAAACGAAATTTTGCAGACTGAAATTAGATGTAAAAATATGTATTTAGCCTAGCTTATCTCCACCAACCCAGGCGGAACAATTTTATATAGTTTATACGTAGTGGAAAAAATTCTGCATAACTTATCACTACGTATAATTTTCACCCGGGTATGTATAGAGCACAATTTTTATTTAACACTCATCCACAAAATGCATAATCAGAAATATTATCACAAATACACAAATAATTAAAAATATATTGATAAAAAAATAATTTCTTTGCAAAATACTGGTAGTTTTCCTGCTCTCTATAAAGATAGCATAAAATTTAATTTAAAAATAGAGCTTATATTTGTAGCATTGTACCTCAGGGTGGAGAGCCAATTTGCACTAATTTGCAATAATTTGTACTAATTTGTACTAATAATGACCAGTGCATTAACGTAATTTTATCGTTTTTTTTTTATCCTCCATCTATCACGATATTCACCTATTTGACTAATGATTCGCAAATTAAAAAAAACACAAATTAGCAATAAATTATGCACGTGCTGGAAAACATCTTTGACGTCAAAGTCGTGAACTCATTCCCCCAAGGGTCCGGATTGATTTTCTGCCACTGTAATAACGATTAGTTTATTTTAAAATCCCACGTTTATTTTTCCTGAACAGATTTGATCTTAAAGTGTGAATAAATTTTGAAGCAGCTCGAAAAACAACCAAAGGACGTATATTGTAGTTATTTAAACAATCTTAAATAAAGTGTTTTATTTTTAATTAAAAATGTGAGAGCCTATTCCAATGAAAATTTACAACTTTTATTTCAGGGAGTAAAACACATCAGTCGACTTGGAAGTAAAGATAAAATATATCACGTGTTTTTATGAGGTTCTTGCGAATTTACAACTGCAATTTTTCTCTTTTCAAGATATTAAATCAAGTATGAAATAGTCAATTTTAGCTTAAAATAATAGAGTGAAAAAAAAACTTTTTGGGCAGCGGATTCTATGTTATTCAATTTTAAACAAACTGTCTATTGGGCAACAAATTATATTGATTTTTTTTTAAGTAGAGTTTTTGGTAGTAAATAATAATATAAAATTCGAAAAAAATCGTTGAATAAGCCAAAAAATAGTTTCTTGGATAGTGTTATATAAACATTAAAAACAAATTAAACATGTGTTTTCAAATTCGCAATTGTAAAAGAAGGAAAAGCATTGTTTTTTTCATTTTTGGATTTAATAATATTGTTCATCGCCAAAAACTATATACTGAAAAAAACTACATAATCTTTTGACGAATGGGAACATTTTTTATTAAATTTTTCAAAATTTGGTTTTCAAAATCCATATACGAAACAGAAGATATCCGATTAAATAACAATTCAAAGGGCTTACTACTGTTGGGCAAATACAAATTTTACCCACTATCAAAAACCGCTAATCGAAAAAAGTTTTTTTTTCGGTCAGTCTACACTCAGAAAAAAAGTTTGTTTGAACCAAAAAAACTTTTTTCTTGGACATGCATGACCGGCGTAAATTATCTTCACGCATATTTTATGAGCTGTTGCTACAGTGCCCTAATTTGTATAATTAATATTAATTTTTTCTCTCCGAATAACATTAAATTTAACAAATTCTTTAATGTTTTCTGTTTGAAGTTCTGGATTTCTTGAACATATACTACCGAAGGCAATTATCTTCACGCGTATTTTTGAGCTGTTGCTACAATGCCTTAATTTTTATGATAAACATGAAATTTTTTCTCCTATAGCACAAAATTATATGAAATTCTATTTTTTTCTGTTTAAACTTATAGATTTCTTGGACATACACTACCGACAGAAATGATCTTCACGCGTATTTTTGAGCTGTTGCTACTATGCCTTAATTTTTATAATAAGCATGAGATTTTTTCTCCAATAGTACAAAATTATGTGAAATTTTTGTTTTTTTGTTTAAACTTCTGGACTCCTTGGACATACACTACTAGAGGAAATTATCTTCACGCGCATTTTCTGTGCTGTTGCTACAGTGCCCTAATTTGTATAATTAATAATAATTTTTTCTCTTTGAATAACATTAAATTTAACAAATTCTTCAATATTTTCTGTTTGAAGTTCTGGATTTCTTGAACATATACTACCGAAGGAAATTATCTTCACGCGTATTTTTGAGCTGTTGCTACAATGCCTCAATTTTTATAATAAAGATGAAATTTTTTCTCCTATCGCACAAAATTATATGAAATTCTATTTTTTTCTGTTTAAATTTATGGATTTCTCAAACATACACTACTGTCGGAAATTGTCTTCACGCGTATTTTTGAGCTGTTGCTACAATGCCTTAATTTTTATGATAAACATGAAATTTTTTCTCCTATAGGACAAAATTATATAAAATTCTATTTTTTTCTGTTTATACTTCTGGATTTCTTGGACATACACTACTAAAGGAAATTATCTTCACGCGCATTGTCTGAGCTGTTGCTACTGTGCCTTAGTTTGTATAATTAATATGAAATTTTTTCCTCCGAATGGCACTTAATTTAATAAAATTATAAACCTTTCTGTTTAAACTTTTCGATTTCTTAGACATACACTACCGAAAGAAATTATCTTGACTCGTACTTTTTTCAGCTTTTGCTACAATGCCTTAATTCGTATAATTACCATGAAATTTTTTTCTCCTGACAGCACTAAATTTAATGAAATTCTACATTTTTTCTGTTTGAACTTCTGGATATCTTGGACATAGACTTCCGTAAGAAATTATCTTCACGCGTATTTTTTGAGCTGTTGCTACACCGCCTTGATTTGTACAATGAATATGAAATTTTTTCTCCTATAGCACAAAATTATATGAAATTCTATTTTTTTTCTGTTTGAACTTATGGATTTCTCGAACATAAACTACCGTCGGAAATTGTCTTCACGCGTATTTTTGAGATGTTCCTACAATGCCTTAATTTTTATAAAAACTATGAAATTTTTTCTCCCATAGCACAAAATTATTTGAAATTCTATTTTTTTTCCTGTTTAAACTTATGGATTTCTCGAACATACGATACCGTCAGAAATTATCTTTACGCCTATTTTTGAGCTTTTGCTACAATGCCTTAATTTTTATAATAAACATGAGATTTTTTCTCCTATAGCACACAATTATATTAAGTTCTATTTTTTTTCTGTTTAATCTTCTGGACTTCTTGGACATAGACTACACTGTTAGAAATTTTTGCAATTTTAGTATACATGGGCATATTAAATGTCCTATATGTTTACTAAATTCATTACACTTTGTAATTTTAGTATACTTATGTATACTAAATTTCTTCCATGAAGTTATATGTATACTGAATTTATTAAGTGTACAGTAAGTTTCTTTCACGTATATGAATTTCATAGTTTCTATATACTAAAATTCATATACGTGTTTACTATATTCAGCTGCGCAAGCGCGTTTTGATTTACGCGAGTTGGGCAACGTGCTTTAGGGCAATCTGAGGTCGGATTCATTCGGATTAAAAATTTGTTTCGTACTTATTCGGATTGAACCGGATTGAATACAATTAATTCTTGACCAATTTGGATCGAACGAAATGTAGACATTTTTTTGGATTGGTTTGAATTAACTAGGATTGATTCGGATACAGATTGCGGAATCTTCGGATGACCTAAATCGTTTAAAAATCAATCCGACTCAGTCTGGTTCACTCCGAACTCAAAAACGAACCAATCTGAAACAATCAGAACCAAATTGTCAATCCAAATGAATCCGAATCAATCCGAATCAATCCGAATTCGGATTTATATACACTGAGTTTTCAATCCGAATGAATCCGAATGAATCCGATTTCGGATTGAATTGGATTCATTCGGATTGAAAATCGTTTTAGGTCAATCCGAGTTCGGATTCATTCGGGTTGAAAATTTGTTTCGAATTTACGCGGATTGTAAGTTCGGATTGAACGGATTAATTCTTGACCAATTTAGATTGAACGAAATGTAGACATTTTTTCGGATCGGTTTGAATTAACTAGGATTGATTCGGATACAGATTCCGGAATCTTCGGATGACTTCGGATTCGTTCGGAATGAATTCCTATCCGATACTTTCCCTGACGAAAGTATCGCATAGAATTTCCTTCCGAACCAATCCGAATCATTCCGGAATCTGTATCCGAACCAATCCAAAAAAATTTCTACATTTCGTTTGACCCTAATCGTTTAAAAATTAATCCGACTCAATCCGGTTCAATCCGAACTCAAAAACGAACCAATCTGAACCAATCCGAACCACATTGTCAATCCAAATGAATACGAATCAATCCGAATTCGGAGTTACATACACTGAATTTTCAATCCGAATGAATCCGAGTTCGGATGGAATTGGTTTCACTCACATTGAAAATTTGTTTAGTTCAATCCGAGTTCGGATTCATTCGGATTGAAATTTTTTTCTGATTTATTCGGATTGAAAGTTCGGATTGAACCGGATTTAGTCGGATTAATTTTTGACCGATTTGGATCGAACGAAAAGTAGTAATTTTTCGGATTGGTTCGAATTAACTCGGATTGATTCGGATACAGATTCCGGAATCTTCGGCTGACTTTGGATTTGTTCGGAATGAATTCCTATCCGATACTTTCCCTGGCAAAAGTATCGGATGGGATTTCCTTCCGAACCAATCCGAATCATTCCGGAATCTGTATCCGAACCAATCCGAGTCAATTCGAACCAATCCGAAAAAATGTCTACATTTTTACATTTCTACATTTCGACCCCAATCGTTTAAAAATCAAACCGACTCAATCCGGTTCAATCCGAACTCAAAAACGAACCAATCTGAAACAATCCGAACCAAATTTGCAATCCAAATGAATCCGAATTCGGATTTACATACACTGAATTTTTAATCCGAAGGAATCCGAGTTCGGATTGAATTAGATTCATTCGGTTTGGAAATCGTTTTAGTTCAATCCGAGTTTGGAGTCATTCAAATTGAAATTTTTTTTCTCGGATTTATTCGGATTGGAAGTCCTGATTGAATCGGATTAATTTTTGACCGATTGGAATCGAACGAAATGTAGACATTTTTTCGGAGTGGTTTGAATTAACTAGAATTGATTCGGATACAGATTCCGAAATGATTCGGATGACTTCGGATTGGTTCGGAATGAATTCCTATCCGGTACTTTCCCTAGCGAAAGTATCGGATAGGGTTAACTTACGAACCAATCCGAACCATTCCGGAATCTGTATACAACCAATTCGAGTCAATTCCAACCAATCCGAAAAATTTCTACATTTCGTTTGGCCCAAATATTTTAGAAATTAATCCGTTTCAATCCGGTTCAATCCGAAATCAAAAACGAAGCAATCCGAACCAAATTTTCAATCTAAATGAATCCGAATCAATCCGAATTAGGATTCATGAACACTGAATTTTCAATCCAAATGAATCCGAACTCGGATTGAATTGAATTCATTCGGATTGAAAATTTGTTTCGGATTTATTCCAATTGAACCGGATTAAGTCGGATTAATTTTTGACCAATTTGGATCGAACGAATGTAGAATTTTTTTCGGAATCGTTCGAATTAACTCGGATTGATTCGGATACAGATTCCGAAATGATTCGGATGACTTCGGATTGGTTCGGAATGAATTCCTATCCGATACTTTCCCTGGCGAAAGTATCGGATAGGATTTCCTTCCGAACCAATCCGAATCATTTCGGAATCTGTATCCGAACCAATCCGAGTCAATTCGAACCAATCCGAAAAAAAATCCACATTTCGTTTCACCCAAATCGTTTCAAAATTAATCCGGCTCAATCCGGAATCTTTATCCGAACCAATACGCGTCAATACGAACCAATCCGAACAAATGTCCACATTTCGTTTGACCCAAATCGTTTCAAAATTATTCCGACTGAATCCGGTTCAATTCGAAATCAAAATCGAACCAATCCGAACCAAATTTTCAATCTAAATGAATCCGAATCAATCCGAATTAGGATTCATAAACACTGAATTTTCAATCCGAACGAATCCGAATGAATCCGAACTCGGATTGAATTGAATTCATTCGGATGGAAAATTTGTTTCAGATTTATTCGGATTGGAAGTCCGGGTTTTAATCAAATTAATTTTTGACCGATTGGGATCAAACGAAATGTAGACATATTTTCGGATTGGTTTCAATTAACTAGGATTGATTCGGATACAGATTCCGGAATAATTCGGATGACTTCGGATTGGTTCGGAACCAATTCCTATCCGATACTTTCCCTGGCGAAAGTATCGGATAGGATTTCCTTCCGAACCAATCCGAACCATTCCGGAATCTGTATCTGAACCAATCCGAGTCAATTCCAACCAATCCGAAAAATTTCTACATTTCGTTTGACCAAAATAGTTTAAAAATTAATCCGATTCAATCCGGTTCAATCCGAAATCAAATACGAACCAATCCGAACCAAATTTTCAATCCAAATTAATCCAAATGAATCCAAATTCGAATTTATATAGACTTAATTTTCAATCCGAATGAATCTGAGTTCGGATTGAATTGGATTCATTCGGATTGAAAATCGTTTTAGTTTAATCTGAGTTCGGATTCATTCGAATTGAAAATTTTGTTTCGGATTTATTCGGATTGAACCGAATTGAGTCGGATTAATTTTTAACCGATTTGGATCGAACGAAATATAGACATTTTTTCGGATTGGTTTGAATTAACTAGGATTGATTCAGATACAGATTCCGGGATGATTCGGATGACTTTGAATTCGTTCGGAATGAATTTCTATCCGATACTTTCCCTAGCAAAAGTATCGGATAGGGTTAACTTACGAACCAATCCGAACCATTCCGGAATCTGTATCCGAACCAATCCGAGTCAACTCCAACCAATCTGAAAAATTTCTACATTTCGTTTGACCCAAATCGTTTAAAAATTATTCTGACTCAATCCGGTTCAATCCCAACTCAAAAACGAACCAATCTGAACCAATCCGAACCATGTTTTCAATCCAAATGAATCCGAATCAATGCGAATTCGGATTTATATACACTGAATTTTCAATCCGAATGAATCCGAGTTCGGATTGAATTGGATTCATTCGGATTCAAAATCGTTTTAGTTCAATCCGAATTCGGATTCATTCGAATTGAAAATTTGTTTCGGATTTATTCGGATTGAACCGGATTGAGACGGATTAATTTTTGACCGATTTGTATCGAACGAAATGTAGACATTTTTTCGGGTTGGTTCGAATTAACTCGGATTGATTCGGATACAGATTCCGGAATGATTCGGATGACTTCGGATTGGTTCAGAATGAATTCCTATCCGATACAAATTGAATATAATAAGGCGATAAATTCAACTTTATTTATACTTTTCAATTATAGTTTTCACATAGATGAAAAAAAAAAAAAACTTGAAAGCATTACCTGATAGGCAAATGATTTTTCTATCCTGTTTTACAGGTATATTTTTTGTTAAAACTTCATCTTTTTTAGGTTGAAAATTCAACTCTTTGGTCGAACTACTTTATTAAAAATTCAATTTTTTGGTTAAAGATTCAGAACATTAGTTAAAATTTTAATTGTCTGGTTAAAAATGAACTTTTTCGGTAAAAAATTTTTGTGGACAGTACGTCCTTTTGGCTTGAGAATTGAATTTTTTTGTTGAAAATTAATATTTTCGGGTTCAATATTGAATTGTTTTGTGAAAAATTCGTCCGTTTGACTTGAAAATTAAGAAATTTAGTAGAAAATTCAACTATTCGGCAGAAAATTTATTTTTTTGTTGAAAATTCAACTGGTTGGTGGAAAATTAAACTATTTGGTAAAAAATTCCATTTTTGTTGTTGAAAATTCAACTGTTTTATGAAAAATTCGTCCTCTTGGCTTATAAACTTTAAAAAAATTTTAAAATCCTTTTTGCTTGAAAATTAAAAAATTTAGTAGAAAATTAAACTATTCAGCAGAAAATTCAATTTTGTTCTTAAAAACTGAACAATTTGATGGAAAATTAAACTATTTGGCCGAAAATTAAACTTTTTGTCGAAAATTCAACTCTTTGGTCGAACTACTTTATAAAAAATTCAATTTTTTGATTGATGATTGATAACATTAGTTAAAATTTTAACTGTCAAGTTGAAAATGAACTTTTTACATAAAAAGGTTTTGTGGACAATCAGTCCTTTTGGCTTGAAAATAAAATTTTGTTGTTGAAAATTTATATTTTCGGCTTCAATATTGAATTTTTTTGTGGAAAATTCGTTTGCTTGACTTAAAATTAAGAAATTTAATAGAAAATTTAAATATTCGGCAGAAAATTTGATTTTTTTCTGAAAATTCAACTATTTGGTAAAAAATTCCATTTTTGTTGTTGAAAATCATATTATTTGTGGAAAACTCAACAATTTGGTGGAAAATTGAACTATTTCGTACAGAATATCATTTTTTTTGGTTAAAAATTCAACTGTTTCGTAGACAATTTGTCTTTTGACTTAAAAATTAAAAATTTAGTACAAAATAAAACTATTGGGCCGAAAATTCAATTTTTTGGTTGAAAATTAAACAATTTGGTAGAAAATTGAACTATTTTTTAAAAAATTCAATTTTTTGGTTGAAAATTCAACAATTTGGTGTAAAATTAAATTATTTTGTAGAAATTTCAATTTTTTGGTTTAAAATTCAATAATTTGGTGGAAAATTAAACTATTTTTTAGAAAATTCTATTTTTTGGTCAAAAATTCATATTTTCGGGTTGAACATTCAACTATTTTCTGGAAATTCGTTCTTTTGGTTTAAAAGTTAAAAATTTAGTATAAAATTAAATTATTTGTTAGAAAATTCCATTTTTTTGGAGGAAATTTAATATTTTCAGGTTGAACATTCAACTTTTTTCTGGAAAATTTGTCCTTTTGGCTTAAAAATTAAAAATTTAGTACAAAATAAAACTATTGGGCAGGAAATTCAATTTTTTGGTTGAAAATTCAACAATTTGGTACAAAATTAAACTATTTTTTAGAAAATCCTATTTTTTCGTTGAAAATTTAACAATTTGGTGGAAAATTAAACTATTTGGCAGAAAATTTAATTTTTGTTTTGAAAATTTAGCAATTTGATGGAAAATTGAACTATTTGGTTAAAAATTCGTCTTTCTGGGGGCGCAAGTTAATTTTTTCAACAAAAATTTGACTATTTGGTTTTAAATGAAGTTTTTTGTTGAAATTTCATGTTACTGAGTTGAAAATTCAGTTTTTTTCTATAAAAAAAATGTTGTCTTGGATGATCAACAATTTAGTAGAAACTTCAAATATGTGATAGAAAATTAAATTTTTTAATGTATAAAATTCTTTTTTTGAATTAAAAATTAATTTTTTGAATGAAAAATTAACTATTCTTGTTTGATGAAAATTAATTTTTTAGTTTAAAAATTTAACTATTTGGTTGGAAATTTATGTTTAAAAATTTCTCTTTTGGTTCAAAAACTAATTTTTTAACTTAAAATGTAACTATTTTATTAAAAATTAATTTTTTTGTTGAAACTTCATATTTTCGGGTTGAAAATTGAATAATTTTGTGTATAAAATTCGTCTTTTTGTCTTGAAAATTCAACTGTTTTGTTGAAATTTCCCTTTTTTTGGAGTACAAGTTAATTTTTTCAATAAAAAATTGACTATTTGCTTGAAAATTAATTTTTGTGTTGAAATTTCATGTTTTTGGGTTAAAAATTACACTGTCAAAAAATTCATCCTTTTGTCTTAGATATTCAACAATTTGGTAGAAAATCCAACTATGTGATACAAAAATTCAATTTTTCTGTAGACAATTCGTTTTTTTAAATTAAAAAGGTAATTGTTTAAAATAAAAATATAACAATTCCATTTTTGGTTGAAAATTGATTTTTTTAATATAAAAATTCAACTATTTGGTTAAAAATTGAAGTATATTGTTGAAAATTTATTTTGTTGTCAAAAAATTAATTTTTTATCTTAAAATGTAACAATTTTATTAAAAATTCATTTTTTTATTGAAACTTCATATTTTCGGTTTGAAAATTAATCTTCTTGGCTGAAAATACCTTTTTTTTGGTTGGAAATTCAATTATTTGATGGAAAATTCGATTTGGTATCTTGAACTTCGTGGGGGGGGGGGGGCGCAAAAATAAAAACTCAATTTTGCTCCTTTTCTCTTGCAAGGATGATAATGTGAAGCGAAGAAAGTCATTAAAATGAACATTGCTTTTAGAGGTCTTTACAGTTTTTACAGTCTTTTACACTGAGCGTAATATACGGAGCGAGTAATTTATTATGGGCATTAAAAGCAAACAACATTTGGAAGGAAAGTGTCAAAATTATCTCATTGAGCTTGTTCTCTAGAATTTATGTGAAAAAATTATATTTTTGAAAAGTTTGCAATTTTTCCAAGATTACAAAATTAAAAAAAAATCGAATAAGTTTGGGAGTATTTAAAAATTTTGAAAAGATTGAAAAAAAATTTCAAATTTGAAAAGATTTCGACAAATTTAATACAAAGTGTGGATTTTCGAAGCTTGATAACAAAAAATTTGGAAGAGTTACCTTTTCAATTAAAAAAAATTTCTTTTTTCTCCAAAAAAACGAATTTTCAACAAAATAGTTAAATTTGTAACCAAGGAGATGGATTTTTAACGAACTAATTCAACTTTCAACCAAGTAGCTGAATTTCAACCAAGAATAATAATTAAATGCGACTGGAGTGTGTGGTACTGCGGTTGTAGGAAGAATGACTGGTGAGTGGTGAAGCGTGGTATAATGAGCAAATATGTGTAGCCATTAAGGGAAAGAAGCAAGCGCATCTAATAAAGTTGATTCAGAAGTAATAAAGTAATAAAGTTACTTCCAAAACTTTTATTACACGAGATTTTTTCAATAAAATTTTATTTTTTTCAATATATAGCATACCATGTCCCAGAAGTCCAGAACCGGGGTTGTAAAAACTACCCGAACTCTACTTTTTAGTCACTGACAATTTGTTTTGCTGCATTAGCAAAAACATTAAGTGTGAAAAATTCTACCGAGTACATGAATATTAGTATTATATTTATTTATGTTCAAGGCAATCAAAGTTATAAAATAAACAAATAAAGCCAAGTGCCAAAAGAAGAAATTTTATAAATGGAAATATTTTTGAATGAAAGAAATGAGTTGATTTTTGACTTAAAAAATATTAATGTTCCACCAAAAATGTAATAGATACATTTTCAATTGGAAAAATTAATTTTTTCTTTTTTAAAGGACAAATTTTCAACAAAAAAGTTGAATTTTCAACAAAAGAGATGAATTTTTAACAAAATAGTTCAAATTTCAACAAAGTATCTGAATTTCAACCAAGAATATCAATACTGACTGGAGTGTGTGGTACTGCGGTTGTAGGAAGAATGACTGGTGAGTGGTGATGCGTGGTGTAACTATTAACGGAAAGAAGCAATCGCATCTAAGAAAGGAAATTCAGAAGTAATAAAGTAATAAAGTTACTTCCAAAACTTTTATTACACGAGATTTTTTCAACAAAATTCTATTTTTTCCAATATATAGCATACCATGGCCGAAAAGTCCAGAAACAGGGTTGTAAAAACTTCCCGAAGAAACTCTACCTTTTAGTCCAATTTTAAGCCAAAACATAAATTCATAATAAAGAAATTCAACTTTTAAGTAAGTAGCTAATTAAAAAAATAATGAATTTTTAATAAAGAAGATTAATATTATCTTTATAATATTTTTTTCTTGAGAATTCATCTTTGTAGGTTGAAAATTAAACTTTTTGGTTAAAAATTCAAATATTTTGTTGAAAATTCAATTAGTTTGATGAAAATCCAACTCGTTAGTTGGAAATTTAATTATTTTGTTTAAATCTCGCGTCTTTTTCGTTGAAATATCAACTTTTAGATTTTTCGTTCAGAATTATATTAATTTTTGTTTGAATATCAACTATTACATTTTTCCTTGAGAATTGAATTAATTGACTTTTAGGCTTAAAAATTTAACTATTTTGTTGAACATTGAACCTTTGTTGAAAATTTATCTCTTTTTTTTTAATTTAACTATTTTGTTGAAAATTAGCAAAAGGAATTTTGGTTGAAATGTCAACTCTTATATTTTTCTTTGAAAATTTAAATCTAAATATATCGTCCTTTCAGCTTGAAAATTTAACTATTTTGTGGAAAATTAAATTATTTTATTAAAAATTCAACTTTTTTGTTAGTAATTCGCTTTTTCTGGTTGAAATATAAACTTTTGTATTTTTCGTTGAGAATTAAATTAATTTTCATTGAAATATCAACTATTACATTTTTTCTTGAGAATTAAATTAATTGACTTCTTGGCTTAAAAATTGAACTACTTTGTTGAAAATTCAACTTTAGTTGAAAATTTATCACTTTGGTTAAAAATTTAACTATTTTATTGAAAATTAGCTTTCTTTTGGTTGAAATTTCAACTTTTAGATTTTTCGTTGAGAATTAAATTAATCTTTTTGTTGAAAATTCATGTGCCTTCTAAATTAATCGTCTTTAGGGCATGAAACTTCAATTATTCAGTTAAAAGTTCAATTATTTTGTTAAAAATGTAATTCTTTTGTTGACACTTAAATTATTTCATTGAAAATTCAAATATTCGGTTGCAATTTCAACTATTTCGTTAATAATTCGCTTTTTTTTGTTGAAATATAAACTTTTATAATTTTCGTTGAGAATTAAATGAATTTTTGTTGAAATATCAACTATTACATGTTTCCTCGAGGATTAAATTAATTAACTTTTTGGCTTAAAAATTTAACTATTTTGTTGAAAATTCAACTGTCTTCTAAATATATCGTTTTTTTGCTTGAAAATTTAACTATTTTGTGGAAAATTAAATTATTTTATTGAAAATTCAGCTCTTCGGTTAAAAATTCAGCTATTTTGTTAATAATTCACTTTTTTGGTTGAAGTATCAATTATTACATTTTTCATTGAGAAATAAATTATTCTTTATGTTTAAAATTCAACTGTCTTCTAAATAAGTCGTCTTTTTGGATTGAAAATTTATCTCCTTGGTTAAAAATTTAACTGTTTTGTTGAATATTCAACTCTTTGGTTAAAAATTCAACTATTTTATTAATAATTCGCTTTTTTTTGTTGAAATATCAAGTATTAAAATTTTCATTGAGAAATACATAATTTTTTTTTTAAATTCAACTCTCTTCTAAATATATATTTTATAAATAAATACAATATTTATTTCTTTGGTTAAAAATTTAACTATTTTGTTAATAATTCGCTTTTTTGGTTGAAATATCAGTTATTAAATTTTTCATTGAGAAATAAATTAATATTTCGTTGAAAATTCAACTGTCTTGTAAATATATCGTCTTTTTAGCTTGAAAATTTAATTATTTTGTGGAAAAATTAATTATTTTGTTGAAAATTTAATTATTTTGTTGAAAATGTAATTCTTTTGTTGAAAATTCAACTATTTTGTTAATAATTCGCTTTTTTTCTTGTTGAAATATAAACTTTTATATTTTTCCTTGAGAAGTAAATTAATTGACTTTTTGGCTTGAAAATTTAACTATTTTTTTTAATATTCAAGCTTAGTTGAAAATTTATCTCTTTGGTTAAATTAACTGAATTTTTGGTTTAAAAATTTAACTATTTTATTGAAAATTTAACTCTTTGGTTGAAAATTCAACTATTTTGTTAATAATTTGTTTTTTTTTGTTGAAATATAAACTTTTATATTTTTCGTTGAGCATTAAATTAATCTTTGTGTTGAAAATTAAACTTTTTAAAAAATTGTCAAAATTCAACTATTTTGAGAATTAGACTATTTGTTTAAAAATTTGTCATTGTAGATAAAAAATGTTGAGAAATAAATTTTTTTCAAAGACCAAGTATTTAGTTAAAAATTCATATTTTTATTAAAAACTGATCAGGGAAAAATCAGGGAATTTTGAAAATCCACCCTGATTGTCCTGATTCGATTATCCTATCAATCTAAAAATTACTACTTGAACCGAAAAAATGAAAGGAATTTTTCTGAAAACCATTGAATTTCGTGTGAAGCTGTGAACCCCCGTACCGACATTTCGAGGACGATTTAAAAGGTTACCGGTCCGCGCCGATGTAAATAATTCGAAATGTCTCAACTCTAATCTGGGGCTTAGTGACGTATAATCTTTTTCGTCTTGTTGCCGCGACCAATCGTAGGAGAGAAATGAAAAAAAAAAAAGAAAAAAAGTCGACCGATGTGAGAGGGAGGGAGAGAAGTGAGAGGGAGGGTGGGATGTGAGAGGGAGGGTGGGAGGGGGAGGGAGAGGAGGTCCCATGCTCGCGGCTAATAAAGAATTTATGGCCCTCGTTACGGGTACGTTTCTACGAATTAATGTCGATTGCCGTGTGCGCACACCACAGTAAAAACGTAAAAACTAGATACGTGCAGAAACCGATTAAGCGAATTCATGAATAACTTAAAAATCTTTTGGGCGCACCTGGCCTCGTCTCGGCTCCTCTCCGTAACGTACATTTATCAAACAAATAAAAATTATCCTCTTCATTCTATGCAAGACTGTTACCCAGTTATAGAAATTTTTTATTTTAGAATTCCAAATTGAAATTCTAAGCTTGAAATTAACTGTAATATGGGGTTTTCAGCCAGTTTGTGTGGTTTTTGTGATTTGTGATGTGTATGATGACTTTGTGAAACTCTTTGCCTGGGGTGATTGCTAGAGAGATTGATCAGCGACTTGGGTCGGAGCGGTGTTGCGGCAAGAAGGTGTTGCTTAAATGAGAAACTTATTTTCAACTAAATATAGACATTTTCAAACAGACAGTGAGATTTTTAACGAGAGAAGATAAGTTTTCAGCAAAATGTGGCATAGTTGAATTTTCAGAAATTACTTTTCAAGTAAATAATAGAGGGAATTTTCAACCAGTGGAATTCATCCAAAAATGACGAATTTTTAACAAAATTGTGGAATCCTCAACCAAAAAGATGAAATTTCCACTAGAAAAGAAAATTTTTCAACAAAATATGAAATTGTTAAATTTTCAGTTTGAAAAATTACTTTTGAACCAGAAAAAAAAAAAAAAAACGAAATTTTCAACCAGTAGAATTCAACGAAAAAAGAAGAATTTTTAACAAAATAGTTTAATCCTCAACCAAACAGATTAATTTTGATCAAAAAAGATTATTTTCAACCAAATAGTTGAATTTTCCATAAAATAAATCAATTTTCCACGAAATAGTTGAATTTTAAAATTTTCAACTAGAAAAGAAAAGTTTTCAAACAAATATGATATAGTTAAATTTTCAGTTTGAAAAGTTACTTTTCAACCAAAACACAAAACGAAATTTTCAACTAGTGCAATTCAACAAAAATAGAAGAATTTTGAAAAAAATAGTTGAATCCTTTACCAAAAAGGTGAATTTTTAACAAAAAAGAATATTTTTAACCAAATAGTTGAATTTTCCACAAAATAAATAAATTTTCCACAAAATAGTTGAATTTTTAATTTTTCAACTAGAAAAGAAAAGTTTTGAACTAAATATGAAATAGTTAAATTTTCAGTTTGAAAAATTACTTTTCAGCCGAATAGTTGAATTTTCCACAAAATACATAAATTTTCAACAAAATAGTTGAATTTTCAATTTTTCAACTAGAAAAGAAAAGTTTTCAACTAAATATGAAATAGTTAAATTTTCAGTTTGAAAAATTACTTTTCAGCCAAAAAACAAAACGAAATTTTCAACCAGTGGAATTCAATGAAAAAATAAGAATTTTCAACAAAATAGTTCAATCTGGAACCAAACATATTAATTTTTAATAAACAAGATTATTTTCAACCAAATAGTTGAATTTTCCACAAAATAAATAAATTTTTCACGAAATAGTTGAATTTTCAATTTTTCAACTTGAAAAGAAAAGTTTTCAACTAAATATGAAATAGTCAAATTTTCAGTTTGAAAAATTACTTTCCAGCCAAAAAACAAAACAAATTTCCATCCAGTGGAATTCAACGAAAAAAAAAGATTTTTTAACAAAATAGTTGAATCTTCAACCAAAACGATAAATTTTTAACAACAAAATTATTTCCAACCAAATAGTTGAATTTTCCATAAAATACGTAAATTTCATGCCAAATAGTTGAATTTTCAATTTTTTAAGTAGAAAAGAAAAGTTTTGAATAAAATATGAAATAGTTAAATGTTTAATGTGAAAAATTACTTTTGAGCCAAAAAACAAAACGAAATTTTCAACCAGTGGAATTCAACGGAAAAAAAATAATTTTTATCAAAATAGTTGATTTTGCAATTTTTCAACCAGAAAAGAAAAGTTTTCAATCAAATATGAAATAGTTAAATTTAAAAAAAAAACACATAAATTTAAAAAAAAGTTGTTAAATTTTGAAGCCAAAAAGAAGAATTATCTACTTCACAATTGAATTTTAAACCTAAAAATATGATTTTTCAACAAAAATGTTAATTTTCTACCAAAAAGTTAAATTTTAAAATAAGTTGTTTAATTTTTTGTCCAAATAATTAAATTTTCTTCAAAATAGTTGGATTGTAGTTTAATTTTCAACAAAAAACATGAGTATATAACGAAGAAAATGAAAAACATGAATTTTCAGTTTACAAAATTAATTTGAAAAATCTCTTTTCAACAAAATGGTTCAGCTTCCAACCATGTAGTTCAAGTTTTAACAACAAAATAAATTTTCAACCAAAAAAATTATTTTTCTAAAAAAAGACAAATTTTCAACAAAGCTCATGAATTTTCAACCTAATAGTTCAACTTTTAACCAAATTAAAATAAATTTTAAATTAAAAATATAAATTTTCAAACAAAACTGGACATTTTTTAACCAAGAAGATTAATTTGCTAATGTTTAGTTGAAAATTAATCATTTTTGGTTGAGGATTCAACTAATTTTGTTGAAAATTCGTTTTTTTGTTGTTGTTGAAAATTTAATTTTTTGTTGATAATTCAATTGTTTTATTGAAAATGCAACACTTCGGTAGAAAATTAAACTATTTGGTTCAAAATTAATTTAATTCTACGAAAATTATTTTTTTTTTAAATTCAACTATTTTTGTAAAAAAACTCAATTATACGGTTAAAACTTGAACTATTTATTTGAAAATTTTATCGATTTCATAGAATATTAACTTTTTGTTGAAAAATTATATTTTCTGGTTAAAGCTTAATTTTTTCGAATGAAAATTAAACTATTACTTTTTTTCAAAATTCGTCTTTTTGGATAGAATGTCAATTTTCTTTGATGGAAAATCATCTTTTTAATTGAGGATTCAAATAATTGGCTAATTGGCTAAAAATATATCTTTCTTAGTTAACAATTCAATTTTTTGGTTGAAAATTTATGTCTTGTTGAAAATTCATATGTTTTGATAATAATAAAACTATTTGGTTATAAGTTCATTCCTTTGGTAGAAAATTAATTTTTTTAATTGAAAATATATCTATTCCATTTTTGGTTGAGAATTGATATTTTTAATTGAAAATTGAACTTTTCTATTTAAAAATTTATGTAATTTGTTGAGAATTATTTTTTTTTTTTGATAAATTTAGCTCTCATTGATTTGAAATAAATGTATTTTGTGGTTGAAGTATCAACTATTGCATTCAACTATTTAATTAAAAATTAACTTTTTTGTTGAAAATTCATATTTTCTGGTAGAAAATTCGTCTTTTTGGATTGAAGATTCAACAATTTGGTTTTATCTGAAAAATTAAAATATTCTATTCATATTTCTCAGTCGAGCATTCAACTATTTTGTAAAAAAAATTCGCCTTGAAAACTCAACTATTTGGATATTAAAATATATACAGGGCACTGCTTTTTGTTGAATTTTAATCTTTTTGGTTCGAAAATTCGATAATTTTTTTGAAAAATCCTTGTAGGTTAAAAATTCAACTATATTGTTGAAAATTTAATTATTTTGTTCAAAATTTATCTTGTTTCTTAAAGTCATATTTTTGGGCCAAAAATTAAACTATTTTCTTAAAAAATTGTCAGAAAAAACTACGGGGGTGCTGGGGGTTCCAGAATATACTGGGAATCCCATTTAAGTAACTCCCATTTAAGTCGTTCCCAGAATTTCAGCCTCGCGGTTTCTGGGTGAGGAGAGCCGCGGGGCCAAAAGAGCGGTGCTTAGTCAAGCGTGACCGCGCGGGACACCGGCGGTGCTTAGTCAAGCGTGACCGCGAGGGCCGCACTCGGCGCATTAGTTGCATCAGGTTGCATCATGCGTTCAAACCCAACAGAAATTATTCATGCGGCTCAATATATTTTTTTTATAGGGACATAATGAAGTATTCACGAAGTATGTGTCTTCCGGCAGGTTATAATCCCTAGAAAGGGGAACGTGCGTGGTTTTATGATATACCCCTCGTCAGAGCTTATTTTCAACGTGCTCGAATTACGTCGCAAGTTCCTTGAAGTAGAGGTAAAAAAAACACAATCGCCTTAACAAAATTAATAGGCGGAAATACTGCGGGTTCAGGGATTATTCGCGTTTTGCCGTTAAGTCGAATAGCTTTGCAACTAGACCAGGTGTAAAATGTATCTTGCTCAGTTGGTTTTATTGGCCCGTCTCTGGTTTATAACGCGTGCCAATTGTTCATTTTTTTAATAATAAATAATTTTCAACAACAAAAAAACGGGGAAAAAATTAATTTTCTGCACAAATTGGTGAATTTTGAGCGAAATAGTTTAATTTTCAACTGGAAAATATAAATTATTGACCAAAAATGAATTTGTTAAAGTTTCAGTGAAAAAACTGATTTTTAAACAAACAAAAAAAAAAGAATTTTCAACCAGTTGGTTAAAGACACGAATTTTTCACAAAATTGTTTAATTTTCAACTAAAGAAGATAAATTATCAATCAAAAATGGAATCGCTAATATTTCAGAAAAAAAAACTAATTTTCAAAAAAAGAATTTTCAACCGGTTGAAGTAAAGACACAAATTTTCAACAACAAAAAAAGATTAATTTTCTACCCAAACAGACAAATTTTCAACATATGAAGAAAAAATTGTCAATCAAAATTGAAAGATACTTTATAAGGTAAAAAAATTTATTTTCAACCAAAAACAAAAACACATTTCCAGCAAAATAGTTGAATTTTGTAATAAACAGATTAATTATTAACTAAATAGTTAAATCCTCAACCAAAATGATAAATTTTCAACGAAAAAACATTATTTTCCTACCCAAATAGACGAATTTTCAGTGAAATAGTTTAATTTTCAACTAAAAAATATAGATTATTAATCAAAAATGGAATCGCTAATATTTCAGTAAAAAAAAACTAATTTTCAAAAAAAGAAGTTTCAACTGGTTAAATTAAAGACACGAATTTTGGACAAAATAATTTAATCCTGAACCGAAATGTAAAATTTTCAACAACAAAAAATATTGATTTTCTACCCAAATAGACGAATTTTCTACTTATGAAGAAAAATCTTTTAATTAAAATTTGAAGATACTTCTTTACGTAAAAAAATTAATTGAAAAAAAAAATTTCCAGCAAAATAGTTACATTTTGTAATAAATAGATTAATTTTCAACCGAATAGTTTAATTTTCTACCTGAATAGACGAATTTTCAACAAAATACATGAATTTTCAACTTTTGAAGAAAAATTTTTGAATCAAAATTGAAAAGTACATTTTTAGTTAAACAAATTAATTTTCAAAAAAAAAATCTAGCCAAATAGTCAAGTTTTATAATAAATAAATTATTAACTAAATAGTTGAATCCTCAACTAAAATTATAATTCAACAAAAAAACATTAATTTCCTACCCAAATAGACGAATTTTCAGTGAAATAGTTTAATTTTCAACTAAAAAATATAAATTATCAATCAAAAATGGAATCGCTAAAGTTTCAGTAAAAAAAAATAAATAATTTTCAACCGGTTAAAGTAAAGACACGAATTTTTAACAAAATAATTTAATCGTGAACCAAAATGATAAATTTTCAAAAAAAAAAAACAAAAAAAAACACACATTTCCAGAAAAATAGTTAAATTTGGTAATAAATAGATTGATTTTCAACCAAATAGTTTAATTTTCTACCTAAATTGACGAATTTTCAACAAAATACATGAATTTTCAACTTTTGAAGAAAAATGTTTGAATCAAAATTGAAAAGTACATTTTTAGTTAAACAAATTAATTTTCCACGAAAAAAAAACGCATTTCCAGCAAAATAGTAAAATTTTGTAATTAATAAATTAATTTTTAACTGAATAATTTAATTTTTTAACAGGATAGTTGAATTTTCAAGAAGAAATATGAATTATCAACAAAAAAGTACATTTTCTTTGGTTGAGAATTGAAATATTTTGTTGAAAGGTAGTGTTTTCGGTTAAACACTAATTTTTTTACCGTAAATTTATTTTATTGGGGAAAAAAATTTTCAATGAAAATTCAACTAAAAAAGATAAATTTTCAGTGAAATAGTTTAGTTTTCAGCTAAAAAAGATAGATTATCAATCAAAAAGGGAATCGTTATTATTTTAGAAAAAAAAACTAATTTTCAAAAAAAAAAAAAAAAGAATTTTCAACCAGTTGAATTAAAGACACGAATTTTTAACAAATTAGTTTAATTTCCAACTAAAGAAGATAAATTATCAATCAAAAATAGAATCGTTATTATTTCAGAAAAAGAACTAATTTTCAAAAAAAGAATTTTCAACCGGTTAAATTAAACTTAAAGACACAATTTTTTACAAAATAGTTGAATCCTCAACCAAAATGATAAATTTTCAAAAAAAAAAAAGAAAAAAAAACACATTTCCAGAAAAATAGTTAAATTTTGTAATTAATAAATTAATTATTAACCAAATAATTAAATTTTCTAACAGGATAGTTGAATTTTCAACAAAAAATATGAATTATCAACAAAAAAGTTAATTTTCAAGTTTAAAATTCATGTTTTTGGTTGAAAATTGAACTATTTTGTTGAAAAGTCGTGTTTTCGGTTAAACACTAATTTTTTTTACTGTAAATTTATTTTATTAGAAAAAAATATTTTCAATGAAAATTCAACTAAATAAGATAAAATTTCAGTGAAACAGTTTAGTTTTCAGCTAAAAAAGATAGATTATCAATCAAAAAGGGAATCGTTATTATTTCAGAAAAAAACTAATTTTCAAAAAAAGAATTTTCAACCGATTAAATTAAACTTAAAGACACAAATTTTTGACAAAATAGTTGAATCCTCAAAAAAAAAAAAATAAGAAAAAAAAAAAATATTTCTAGCAAAATAGTTAAATTTTGTAATTAATAAATTATTTTTCAACTAAATAATTTAATTTTCTAACAGGATAGTTGAATTTAAAAAAAAATGAATTATCAACAAAAAAGTTAATTTTCAAGTTTAAAATTCATGTTTTTGGTTGAAAATTGAACTATTTTGTTGAATATCTGAAATCCTTCAATTCTTTGTATTCATTGATTTTCTTGAATTATTTGAATTCTTCGAATTACTTGAATTCAGGAAATTACTTCAATTCCTCGAATTACTTGAAATATTCAACTTACTCGAATAACTTGAAGTGTTCGATTTACTTGAATACCTTGAATTGTTCCATTTACTCGTGTTACTTGAATCCCTAGATTTACTAGAATTACTTGAGTTCTTCAAATTACTTAAATTTAGAGTATTCCCCAATTCAGAGAATTCCTTGAATTCAGAGAATTACTTGAATTCAGAGAAATCCCTGAATTCGGAGAATTCCTTGAATTCAGAAAATTCGTTGAATTCAAAGAATTCCTTGCATTGAGAGAATTCCTTGAAATCAAAGAAATCATTGAATTCAAAGAATTCATAGAATTTAGAGAATTCAGCGAATTCCTCGAATTCAGCAAATTCCTTGAATTCCTTGAATTCAAAGAAACCTTTGAATTCAAAGAATTCCTTGAATTTAGAGTATCGATTGAATTTAGAGAATTCCTTCAATTCAGAGAATTCCTTGAATTCATAGAAATCCTTGAATTCAGAGAATACCTTGAATTCAGAGAATTCCTTGAATTCAGCGAATTCCTTTAATTGAGAGAATTCCTTTAATTCAGAAAATTCGTTGAATTCAAAGAATTCCTTGCATTGAGAGGATTCCTTGAATTCAAAAAATTCATTGAATTTAGAGAATTCCTCGAATTCAACGAATTCCTTGAATTCAGCAAATTCCTCGAATTCAGCGAATTCCTCGAATTCGACGAATTCCTTGAATCCAAAGAATTCCTTAAATTCAAAGATATCTTTGAATTCAAAGAATTCCTTGGATTTAGAGAATTACTTGAATTCAGAGAATTCGTTGAATTCAAAGAATTTCTTGCATTGAGAGAATTCCTTGAATTGGAAGAAATCTTCGAATTCCAAGAATTCCTTATATTTTGAGAACTCCTTGAATTCAGTGAGTTCCTTGAATTCCAAGAAAATTTGAATTAAAAAAGTTCCTTGAATTTATAGAATTCCTTGAGTTTAGAGAATTCAGTGAATTTCTTGAATTCAGAGCATTCCTTGCATCAAGAGAATTGGTTGAAGTCAGAGAAATCCTCGAATTCCTTGAATCTAGAAAATTCCTTGAATTTATGAAATTCCTCGAATTTAGAGACTTCCTCGAATTCATAGCCTTTCTTGACTTAAGGCAATGACTCCAATTCTTCGAATTATTTGAATTCTTCGAAGGTTTTGAATTCAGGGAATTACTTAAATACTTCGAATTACTCGAATTTCTCAAATTCTTTGAATTACTTGAATCCTTCGAATAACTTGAATTTCGAGAATTACTTTAATTATTCGAAAAATTTGAATTCAGAGCGCTTCTCAAATTCTTCGAATTACTTGAATTCGTCGATTTTGTCGAGTTACTTCAATTCGTAAACTTAGTCGAATTACTTGAATTCTTGGAATGACTTAAATTTATCGAATTACTATAATTCCTCGAATAACTTGAATTCACGGAATGCCTTGAATTCTTCAATTGACTCCAATTACTTGAATTCCACGATTTACCTGAATATTTCAAATTCTTGGACTTTTTTGAATTCCTTGAATTACTTGAATTTAGATAATTCCTTGTGTTCAGAGGATTCCCCGAATTATTGATATTACTTGAATTCTTGGAATTATTCGAATTATTTCAATTCTTCGAATTATCAGAATTTCTCAATTCACTCAAATTCCATGATTTACTTGAATTCTTTGAATTTGTTTAATTCTTGGATTCAATAGAATAACTTGAATTTTTCCATATACCCAATTACTATAATTCTTCGATTTAGTCGAATTACTCTAGTTCTTCGATTTACTCGAATTACTTGAATTCTTCGATTCAATGGAATTCTTCGATTTACTTGAATTACTTCAGTTCTTCGTATTACATGAATTCTGCGATTTAATCGAATTACTTGAATTCTTCGATTTAATGGCATTCTTCGAATTGCTTTAATTCTTTGATTTAATGGAATTCTTCGATTTACTTGAATTAATTCAGTTCTTTAATTTACTCGAATTACTTAAATTATAAGATTTAATCGAATTGCTTGAATTCTTCGATTTAATGAGATTCTTCGAATTGAATGAATTCTTCGAATTGCTTGAATTCTTCGATTCACTTGAATTCTTCGATTCACCTGAATTCTTCGATTTACCTGAATTACTTCAGTTCTTCGACTTACTTGAATTCTTCGATTTAATCGAATTACCTTCGATTTAATGAAGTTCTTCAAATTGCTTGAATCCTTCGACTTACTTGAATCCTTCCATTTAATCGAATTACTTGAATTCTTCGACTTAATCGAATTACTTGAATTCTTCGATTTAGTAGAATTACTTGAATTCTTTGATTTAGTCGAATTCTTCTAATTACTTGACTTCTTCGATTAACTTGAATTCTTCGATTTAATCGAATTACTTGAATTCTTCGATATAACAGAATTACTTGAATTTTTGGATTTAGTCGAATAACTTGAATTCTTCGATTTACTCAAATAACTTGAATTAATAGTCTGGTTCAGGACTATTAGGAACTTATAGGGTTCGGTTCTGGACCCGTCCCCTCAAGAATTTGAAAGGCACGGTTGTCGACTCGAACACTTAAGAACCAGAAGGGTTCGGGTATGGATCAGGACCCTACAGAAATTGTAGGTCCGGGTTCGGACCCGCACCCTCAAGAATTATAAGTGTCCAGTTCGCAACCAGACTGGTCTAACCTAAAACGTTCCGATTCCTGGTCTTTTCTTCTATTTTTTGTTGTCAGATTGAAGTTTGGAACAATTGAAACAATCCTCTGAATCAATTTAGTTCGCTATCCCGGATCATGTATCAATCTGAAGTTAGCAAACTAAACAAGACAGAAACTGGTACTAAAATAGACTATTTGTGAGATCATATGAGAACGGCCAAAAAAGGACCCCATATAAAAATGAATGCCTAGTTCTTACTGTGAAATTAAAAATCATAGCACCAGGAATGTTGCCAATATCCGGGCCTGAGCTACAGAGGTCCCACTCGCATTGCCGGGGATCGACAATAAACCTTCCCGAGAAAAGAGATCATGAATTCGGCTCCGAGGCGAATAAGTTATTCAGGAAATCAAGTGTCGGACGAAAACTCGAATCCTAGTATCATTTCAAGATGGTCGATAAATATTGGGGTACGACAAGAAAGACAGAATTAGGTTGGCACAAAGCAGTTGGATTGGCGGGAAATTTCAAAATGGGTTGAGTTACTCCAATCGACAAAAGGCGTCCTATTTGCTTCTTGAAGTCTCTCATTAGGTCTGGAGGGATCAGGATTCTTCATTATTGTCTAATTTTCGAAAAGTAAATAGAATAAAAAAGACAGAATCTACTCTTAAGCTTGAACTATCTTAAATGATCAACCCAAGTCTTGGAAAACAGCGCAGCTTCTGGATTGGCGGGAGAAAAAGTATGAAATTATTAAAAATAGAAAAACCGAAATAGTCTGAATCTTGAAATTTAAGGTCTGAGACAGGCTTTACCCTCCACATCGATCAAAGATGTTTACACATAAACATGAAAAGAAAAACGTATAATTAGCCGGAAATATTGATAGGAAGGATGTGTGAACTGCTGGCAGAATCGGTAGATGAAGTGAGAGAGGATTTCTGATTTCCGGAGTCAGGTAACGTCTGCGGCAAGGTCTCTTCTAAGTCCTTGGCGATTTACATTTGTTAGCGAATGCGTAATGAAGACTTTTGGTCGTGCATGGGGAATGGCAGGCAGAAAGGAAGGAAGTTGGAATGCGGGATGTCGCGGAGAGGGCTGGCCTGGAGGTGATAACTTCTGATTTACGCTATATTCCTTTTCCCCGACCTTCCTTCTTCCCACGTCACCCGATTCTCATTTTCTCACCTATACACTCTCAGGTTTCGCGAGAAGAGGGCTTCTACTCCAATTAACTTTTAATGGCGGAGATAGGGAAACGTATGCCTGCCGAGTACTGTCTCCCTCTTTCACTTCTTCTTCTTCTTGCTCCTCATCCTCCTCCTTCTGCTCTCGTCCTCATTCATTCCATTTCTCTTCTTCGTCTCTCACAACCCCCGAAGACCATTCTCTTCCTCCACACAACCTCCACCCGGAAAATCTCGAGAGACAGGACCAACTTGTTAAGTAATTAAGTGTCGTTCTAAGTTTCCGTTTAATAATAATTTAGTAACGCTCGTGAACTTGCTAAAGCATCTCGGGACCCGTCCATCATCAGCCGATATTCCTATAGCGGTAAGTAGGTATTTAGTCCTATCAGAAGACGCGTAGTTACTTCAAGAGGGCAATTATACGGTGATTTGTTTATCTCGAGTTTCTCTACGAGAACTGGTATGAACTCTATAGCAGTTGTTTGCATTTTAATGACGTTTTGAGGTCATTCAAAGATTGAAGACAATCTTTAATATTACTGGAAAAGCAAATATTTTTGTGGTCTTGAGCAATTTTCAAATAATGGTATAGGGTGACCCATTTTAATCTATAAATCCAAATATCTTCTAAACTACCCCATCCACATAAAAAACGGTTCATACAAAAGTTGGCCAGGACATAGGGGGTTACGCATGTGTGATTTAACTGTAGCACTGATTTTGACCTTGATGTCAGTTTTCAAGGTCAAGACGATTTTTTAAATGGAAACCCCTATTTTTTTCTGCAGATTTGAATAGAGTGCAAAATTTTACCTCGCTAATGTAGTGTGGAATTCTTGTTTGTGTGAACTTGGGGAGGCTAAACTCAAGGTAAAATGTCCAAAAAATGATCAGTTGCCCTTTTTCTGAATTTACGTGGCTTTCTGGGTAAAGCAAACGTTTAAGATGCTTTAAAGAAGTCGATGAAATGCAGTAGTGCCAACCACCTTGACCACCTTGTCAGCCTCGATCTTGAGGTCAATTTTCAAGGTCATTTCAAGGTCAAGACGATTTTTTAAAATGAAAACCCCTATTTTTGACTGAAGATTTGAATAGAGCGAAAAATTTTACGTCAAAAATGTAGTGTTTAATTCTTGTTTTTGTGACCTTGGGGAGGCCAAACTCAAGGTTAAATGTCCAAAAAACGATCAGATGCCCTTTTTCTGAATTCACGTGGTTTCCTGGGTAAAGCAAACGTTTAAGATGCTTTAAAGAAGTCGATGAAATTCAGTAGTGTTAACCACCTTGTCCACCTTGTCAGCCTCGACCTTCAGGTCAATTTTCATGTTCATTTAAAGATCAAGCCGATTTTTCAAAATGGGAACCCCCATTTTTAACTTCAGATTTGAATGGTGCGGCAAATTTTACGTAATAAATGTACTATGGAAATCTTGTTTTTGTGACCTCAGAGAGGTAAAAAATCAAGGTCAAATGCCTAAAAATGATAAGATTTTTCTAAATTTACGTGATTTTCTAGTTAAATCAAACGTTCAAGATTCTTTAAAAAAGTCGGTAAAATGTAAAAGCGTGAACCACATTCACCACCTTATCAGTCTCGAACTTCAGGTCAATTTTCAAGGTCATTTAAAGGTCAAGACGATTTTTTAGAATGGAAATACCTTCTTTAGACTATCGACTCGTAAAGAACGGGAAATTTTACGTGAAATTTTGGTAGTTTGAAATCTTTCATTTTAGCCTGTAGAAGGTCATATCAAGGTCAATTATTTTTAAAGCGCTTAGAAGCTTGTTTTTCATTTACTGGTTTCCTGTGCGACATCAAAGTTGAAGGTGCCTTTAACAAGTCCAAGATAAGTTGCATCTGATCGTTTTTTGGACATTTTATCTTCATTTTTCACCTCTCCAAGGTCACAAAAAAAAACAAGATTTCCATAGTGCATTTTCGACGTGAAATTTTTAGCTCTATTCAAATCTGCAGTCAAAAAAGGGGTTTCCATTTGAAAAAATTATCTTGACCTTGAAATGTCCTTGAAAATTGACCTCGAGGTTTCTTATGCAGATCGGGTGGTTAAGAAGATATTTGGATTTATATATTAAAATGGGTCACCCTGTATAATTGATATTAATATAAAATTTGGCCTTTTATAGTGTCTCTTATCTAAAATATTCACAATATTTGTTATGATTGGTGAAAATTCATATCTTAACTTTCAGTTAAAATTATTGAAAATTTTACATTTTAATTTTGAAATCTAAAGATTTTTTATTAAAAATACCAATTACTTTTTTTTTTAATTTCTTTTTGAATCTAATGTTTTTTTATTTAAAATGTTTATTTCGGTAAAACGCTCATGTGACCTGAAATAAAAATTATGCATCTACTCTGAAATCTAATAATATTTTTTTTAAATACCAATTTTCAACGAAAAACACTGGCATAATATAAAAAAAATCATGTACAACATTGTAAATCTTCTCTGAAATACAATTATTTTTCACTAAAACTACCATTTTTCAAGGTAAAACATCAGTCTAACTCTAAGTTGTTTAAAAATTTAAAATCTTTTTTCAAAAACAAAGATTTTTTACTGACAATATTGATTTCAGTAAACAATATCAACACAACCTAAAGCTGCATAAAAATTATAAGTCTTCTTTGAAATTGAATTACTTTTCACCCAAAATACCAATTTCCAATGAAAGACGATAACATCACCTAAAATTGTTGAAAAATTGTAAATCTTCTTTGAAATCTAATAATTGTTCAATAAAAATTTAAGTGGTAAACAAAAACTACTATAATAATTGAAATTATTCAAAAATTGTCAATCTGGATCGAAATGTAATGATATTTGTATAAAAATACCAATTACTATTGTAAAACGCTAACGTAACCCAAAATTGATAATAAATTGTGAATCTTCAAACTCTAATAATTTTTGTTTAGAATTTCAATTTCTGGTAAAAAACGCAAACATAACTTTCCAATTACTTTCTAATTGCTTTTTAAATGTTTAAATAATTATATTTTGTGGTTAAACAATTCCCACATCACTAAATAAGGAAAATAATGAATGTTCGGATTAACATCTGTTATTAAAGATATTAGTAAATTGTTGAAACAATTTTCATTTGCCTAAAGTTTTAAATTTTAATTTGTTTCAAAAATTGTTTTTCCTCTGCAGCTCATGAAAAACTAGATTTTTCTGTGAATAATAAGAAGGTTAGTCATATTTAAGAAGACTAATTGTTGCTAAAAACAATTTTTTACTGTTTACACAAGTGGTAGGAAACTCTAGTTTTTAAAAAATTATCTAACTATGTTGCTTATTAATTGATATTCACATCATTTAGATGTGGCAATCACATTTTTCAGCACATTTTTAATTGTTCAAACCACTTTTTTCATTTCATTTGAAAAATTGTTTTTTTTGGTAAGTAGGGGGCCTTTTTTATTCTTAAGAGCAATACTTTTTCTTGGGTACATTTTGTAATTGTTCAAACAACTTTACGATTCACTTGTAACTTTTTATGGAAAATATGTGGAGAATTTTTTTTTATATTTGGTTAACTATGTCGCTCATTTTCAATAATATTGAATGTTTACATAATTCAGATGTTTTCGCAAATCGTTTGATAATTTATATTTATTGTAATACATTTTTTCAAAGTAAGAAATAAATACTTCGTACTCTTAGCACAATTTCATTCCAGAAGAGTAATATTGAATTTTTTTCTTCTACAAATTATTTGTTGGCCTTCTTAAAATCCCCTACGTAGACTGATGAGTACTGATCCTGACTGAATTTTCCATTAATTACAGAAAACATCTACCTTTTAATGATTTGGTAGAAGGACACTGTTATTTAAATAAATTGAAATCATTTAAACAACATAAACTCAGATTTATGTTTCAGAGATTATTTCCAAATAGTATTTTTTTGAAACAGAAATTTTCACATGTTAATGTTTTGGGAATTTTGGGGCCAAAGCTTGCGTGTTCATGTAATCTGATTTGGATGAAACTTAGGGAGATTTTTTTTTTCCGGTAATGGAAAAGATTATTGAATATAGTGAAATATTCATCATATTTCATTTATCCTATTATTTGATCAAACATCTTGTTTCATCAAAAATTATGTATCATCAAGCATTATGTTTCATCGAGGGGTTAATTACTCCTGCAATCTGGTGTACACTCTCTCTGCAATATCATGTAATCTTTTACAATTACTTATTATCCCTCGTTAGGAAAAAATATTGTTCTTAATTTTTTTGAGATTCTGTAAAAATCGTTATAGTATATCATTATAAGAAAATCAGTATAGAAATAGAAAATGTTTAAATATTGCAAGAGTTCATGTAAAAATTGAACTATTTACATATTTATTCAACGTGGGAGTTTTACAAATTTCAAAGAATATAAAGCAATGCCAGAGGACTTCCATGGATTTTAAAGGATTTCATCAGATTTTAAGAAAATGTCACCACATTTTAAATAGATTTCGAAGGAATTTTAAGGAATTTTACAAGATCCTAAGATTTTATTAGTTCACTGAGGATTTCAAGGGATTTCAAAGATTTCTAGGGACTCAAACGGTTTTTTAAATACCACTTTAATGTATCATTTTAATTTATATTATATCCAAGCGGTTTCAAATGATTTATACTTTTTCAAATGGATTTTTGAGTTTTCGAAGGACTTCAAGTGATTTTAAGGGATTATAAAGGATATCAAGAGATATAAACAATTTTTAAGGATTCCAAGGAATTTTGTAGGACTTCAAAATATTTAAAGAGATTTCTAGGGAAATTTAGAAAATAAATGAAATTTTATTGAATTTCGCGTGATTCTTCGCGATTTCACTTTCAAAGAATTTAAGGTATTTCAAGGAATTTCAAAAGATTTCAAGGATTTTAATAAATTTCCAAGGATTTTAAGAGATTTCAAAGATTTCTAGAGATATGAACGGATTTTTGAAACAGAACTTCAATGAATAAGTTTGTAATTTAGAAGTATGTTCAAGAGCTTTTAAGTAGTTTATACTTTTTGGGAGGGATTTTTATTTTTTCCAAAGATTTCAAAGAATTTTGTTGGATTTCAAAATATTTCAAGGGTTTCCAGAGAAATTTGACAAATAAATGAGATTTCATTGAATTTCACGGGATTCTCAGCGATTTCAAGACATTTTAAGGAATTTCAAAAGATTTCAAGGATTGTATTAAAGCTTGGAGGATTTCAAGGGATTTCAGAAATTTCTAGAAATTTAAGCGGTTTTTGAAAAAGAACTTAAAAGAATAAGTTCAATTAAAATTGCATTCAAAGGCTTTCAAATAATTATTACTTCACGGAATAAATTAAATTTCAAGATATTTCTGCGGATATCAATAATTCAAAGAAAGAAGATTAAGCAAGAATAAGATTTATAGGACCTCTGATTATTTTGAAGATTTTATGGGATTATATAAATTTCAATAGGTTTTGACAGATTTTAACAGATTTCAAAGATTTTAATGAATTTAAAATTATTTCAATTGAATTTTAGGAGATTTCAAAGTCATCAAGGACATTTACAAATCTTTGCCATCATATTTCATCAAGCATCATATTGCATAAAACATAAGGTTTCATCAAGCATCATGTTTCATCAAACATCATGTATCATCAATCATAAATTTTTATCAAATATCATATTCCATCAAATATCATGTTTCATAAAACATAAGGTTTCATCAAGCATCATGTTTCATGAAACATCATGTACTACAAAACATCATGTTTTACCAAATATCATATTCCATCAAATATCATGTTTAATTAAATGGCACGTTTCATCAAACATCATATTTTATTAATCATCATATTTCATCAAACATCATGCACTATAATATATAATAGTTCATCAAACAGAATGTTTCATAAAAAATCATATTTCATCAAGCATCATATTTCATGAAACATAATGTTTCATCAAGCATCATGTATCATCGAACATAATTTCGCATCAAATGTCATATTCCATCAAATATCGTGTTTCATTTAATAGCACACTTCATTAAATAGCGTGTTTCATCAAACAGAATGTTTTATAGAACATAATGTTTTATCAAACACAATGGTCCATACAACATCATGTACCATCAAACATAATGGTGTCATAGAAAACAGGTTTCATCAAACATTATATTTGATCAAGCAGCGTGTTTCATGAAACATCATGTACTATAAAAAATAATGGTTCATCAAACAAAATCTTTCATAAAAGATCATATTTCATCAAGCATCATGTTTCATAAAAAATCATGTATTATCAAACATTATGTATTATCAAACATTATGTTTTGTCAAATATCATATTTCATCAAATATCATGTTTCATTAAATGGCATGTTTCGTCAAACAGGATGCTTTGTCGAACATAATGTTTTATCAAACACTATGTTTCATAAAACATTATGTACCATCAAAAATAATGGTTTAATAAACAACAGGTTTTATGAAACATCATATTTTATCAAGCATCATGTTTCATGAAACATCATATACTATAAAACACAATGCTTCATCAAACATAAGGTATCATCAAGCATCATGTTTCATGAAACATCATGTACTATGAAACATCATGTTTTGCCAAATATCATATTCCATCAAATATCATGTTTCATTAAATGGCACGTTCCATCAAACATCATATTTTATCAACTATCATATTTCATGAAACATCATGCACTATAATACATAATAGTTCATCATACAAAATATTTGATAGAACATCATATTTCATCGAGCATCATGCTTCATAAAACATAAGGTTTCATCAAGCATCATGTTTCATCAAACATCATGTATCATCGTACATAATTTTTCATCAAATATCATGATTCATTAAATTGCACGTGTCAATAAATGGCATGTTTCATCAAAAATCATGTATTATAAAACATTATGTTTTATCAAATATCATATTCCATCAATTATCATGTTTCATTAAATGGCACGTTTCATCAAACAGAATGTTTTGTCGAACATAAGTTTCTGTCAAACATAATGTTTTATCAAACATAATGTTCCATAAAACATCATGTATCATAAAAAATAATGGTTTAATAAAGAACAGGGTTCATAAAACATCATATTTTATGAAGCATCATGTTTCATAAAACATCATATACTATAAAACACAATGCTTCATCAAACAAAATGTTTCATAAAACATCATATTTCATCAAACATCATGTTTCCTAAAACATAAGGTTTCATCAACCATCATGTTTCATGAAACATCATGTACTATAAATCATCATGTTTTACCAAATATCATATTCCATCAAATATCATGTTTCATTAAATGGCACGTTTCATCAAACATATTTTATCAAGCATCATGTTTCATGAAACGTCATGTACTATAATACATAATAGTTCATCAAACAAAATGTTTCATAAAACATCATATTTCATCAAGCATCATGTTTCATAAAACATAAGGTTTCATCAAGTACCATGTTTCATGCAGCATCATGTACTACAAAATATAATGGTTCATGAAATAACATTTTTCATAGAGCATCATATTTCATCAAGCATACTTTTTCATGAAACATAAGGTTTCATCAAGCATCATGTTTTATCATGCATCAAGTTCTATTAAATATAATATTTCTTCAAATATCATGATTCATTAAATGGCACAGTTCATCAAATAGAATGATTTGTCGAGTATAATGTTTTATTAAACATAATGCTTTATCAAACACAATGTCCCATAAAACATCATGTACCATAAAACATAATGGTTCATCAAAAATCATGTATTATCAAACATTATGTTTTGTCAAATATCATATTCCATCAAATATCATGTTTCATTAAATGACACGTTTCATCAAACAGAATGTTTTGTCAATCATAATGTTTTATCAAACACAATGTTTCATAAAAAATCATGTATTATCAAAAATAATGACTTAAATAGATCATCATGTTTCATGAAACATAATGCACTATAAAACACAATGCTTCATCAAGCAAAATGTTTTATAAAACATCATATTTCATCAAACATCATGTTTTACCAAATATCATATTCCATTAAATATCATGTTTCAATTAATGGCACGTCTCATGAAACATCATATTTTATCAAGCATCATGTTTCATGAAACATCATGTACTATAATACATAATAGTTCATCAAACAAAATGTTTCATGAAAAATCATATTTCATTAAGCATTATGTTGTATAAAACATAAGGTTTCATCAAGCATCATTTTTCATGAAACATCATGTACTATAAAACATAATGGTTCATGAAATAAGATTTTTCATAGAACATCATATTTCATCAGGCATCATGTTTCATAGAACATAAGATTTCATCAAGCATCATGTTTCATCAAACATCATGCATCATCAAACATCATGTTCTATCAAATATCATATTTCATCAAATATCATGTTTCATTAAATTGCACATTTCATCAAACAGCGTGATTTGTCAAATATAATGTTTTATCAAACATAATGCTTTATCAAGCACAATGTTCCATAAATCATCATGTACCATAAAAAATAATGGTTCCATTAACAATAGGTTTCATTGAACATCATATTTTATTATGCATCATGTTTCATGAAACATGATGCATAATAAAATATAATGGTTTATCAAACAAAATGTTTCATAAAACAACATATTTCATCAAGCATCATGTATCATCATACATCATGTTTTATCAAATATCATATCTCATCAAATATCATGTTTCATAAAAAAAAAAAAAAATGTTCGTCACTTATAACGTTGAACCACCCTATTGTCCACTCTCTAATTGACATAATAAACTTAGATTTATATATCCGAGATTATTTCTAAATAGTACTTTTTCAAAACAAAAATGTTCACACGTTAATATTTTGGGAATTTTGGGGCCAAAGCTTGCGTGTTAATATAATCTGATTCGGATGAAACTTAGGGAGAATTTTTTTTCCAGCAATGGAAAAATATTATTGAATATATTGGAATATTCATCATGTTTCATTTATCCTATTATTTGATCAAAAACCAAGTTTTATCAAAAATTATGTTTCATTAAGCATCATGTTTCATTAAATGGCACGTTTCATAAAACAGAATGTTTTGTCAAACGTAATGTTTTGACAAACATAATGTTTTGTCAAACACAATGTTCCATAAAACACAATGTTCCATAAAACATCATGTACTATCAAATATAGTGGTTTACTAAACAACATGTTTCATCAAACTTCATATTTTATCGAGCATCATGTTTCATGAAACATCATTTACTATAAAACACAATGGTTCATCAAACAAAATGTTTCATAAAACAACATATTTCATCAAGCAACATGATTCATAAAATATAATGTTTCATCAAGCATCATGATTCATCAAACATCATCTATCATCAAACATCATGTTTTGTCACATATTTCATTAAATATTATGTTTAATCAAAAAAAGAACAGATTTTCGTCACTTATAAATTGGAACCACCCTATTGCCTACTCTCTAATTGACAGCGATATAAGTATGCAAATTGCATTACAGTACAAATGGCTTGAAACCAATGCAGTATCGATACGGTGTTTCCCTAAGGGTGAAATTCGATGTACGAGACTTATGTTAAACGGATGTGGCAGATGGCGAGATTTTACCGCGTTTGTATTTTTAGTATGGCGTTGATATAGATATATGTATAGGCATGGATGGTAGGTATGCCATATATCCGAGCTGATGATGCCCATAACCGAAGGCGAACACGAGGTGGGTATATTTCAAGAGAATGTCTGATTACAATGCTGCCAACGGAATATGCCACTTTTTTCTTCTGCAAATGATGGACGGGAATGCCACATACAATATTCAGTGCACTCTCTCGCCACTCGATTCCGCGAGTCAGCTTTACCCATCCCTTTTATACAAACATATTCTCTACCAGCAGAGCCAGTACTTCCGTCAAGATTATGAACTAAAGAATATGCCCGTAATAGCCTATTTGCATATCCTGATAATTTATTATTATCTTTTGATTTACTGTTAACTGTAACCTATACTATGTATGAAGGAAATAATAGAGATTCATCTTACTCTTGCATAGAATGCAAGGTTTATTACCAAACAGTGATGTAATTTTGCAATAGATTTTTTGCATCATATTTTGATTAAAAATTAAAGAGTCGCTGACTTTCATGCTTGATTATACATAAATCAGAAATTAGGCATGACGTTATGTTCAATAATACTCAAAAACGAATTCTAAAGGAGAAAATTTGATATATGAGAAACTGTTTTTAGGTATGTACTACATTTAATTTTCTAATGATTTGTCCACTGACGCAGATTCTTCTTACAGTCAACATATTAGGCAAATAGTATCCCAGGCTGAAATATTATATATAGTTTATATAAAGCGAGAAGTATTATATATAATAATAATTTGTTTTATATAAAAAATGTATGAAACAAATAAATATTATATATAATACTTCCCACTATATATAAACTATATATAATATTTCCGCCTGCGATTTTACGATTTCTGCATTCAAGTTACTTTAGTAATAGTATAAATAGTAGAGTACTAGTTTGTCGTCCGGCCAGTTTGCAAAGTACTTTTGACATTAATAATATTCTACAATGAAGAATTTTTTTTTTATTCAATGAAATTCATTTGAATTTTTTAATTTGAATTCATTATTGTATATGAGTACATTTACGGTTAGTAGCACCACCATAACCTGCAAAATGCGGGATTCATTTGATGTAGCTAATTTAATTTTTTGCTTGCGGACAATAAATTTTTAAATGCTTCATACTTAATTTATTCACTCAGAAAAAATTGTCTTGTATCAAAAAAACTGTTTTATTGAAAATGGATGACAAATTCGTTTAGTCAAACAAATTTTGGTTGATTCAACAAAATATATGATTCACCCAAACAAAAATTTGTGTGGAATTAACCAAATACGCCTGCCAAAAAAGGTGGTCAAAACAACCAACAAATTTAGTTGGTCAAACAGATATTTTTTTGTTCCTATAATAACCATAATTTATGGTTGAACTAATAAAAATGTTTCTCATTCAATCACATTTTTTTCTGATTGTTAGAATTTTATTCATTTATTAATTATTTCAAAAAAATATTACTTTCCAATAATATATTTAGGAAATAACAACATTGAACAAATTAAATCATAAATTTAAATCATGCTAAGGTAAAATGTATTTCAATAATTTTTATATATTTCTCATTGACTTTCAGATGTTCTACTTTATTTTACTTCCGCGAATATTATTTCACCATATGGAATTAGTTTGAAAGATTAATAATACTTCAAATTTCCAGGAAAATATGAAGTAAAAATTATTTGAATGTTTCAATAAGAATAATAGTTTGATGCTTTTGATGTTGCAAACTGTTTGACTAATTATTAGCTGAATCATTTTGTTCACAATAATAAGTTACATAAAGATTGAATTAAAGTTGTCTTTCAATGAAGTAACATAAATTTATTACTTATTTTAAGGTTATGTGATTGAATATTGGATTTTATTTTTACAATAAAAGTTATTTTTTTCTTTAAAATACTTCTATTACAATTATATACTTTTTTCCAGTTTGCTGGTGATGTTGTGAAATAAGTATCTGAAATCAATTTTCAAAATTATATGTACATATATTTTAATTTCTCAAATTAATTTAAAAGGTTATTAATAAATTCAATGTGTAGTAATGCAATTTCGAATTCAATGAACCGTATGATGTAAACATTAATCAAATGCTTCAATGAAAATAATTGTTCAATGCTTTTTATTTTATGAACTGATTTAGTAATCATTAACTTATATGATTGTTATATAATTGAATAGTAGATATAATTTGTATAATAAAAGTTTGTTTTCATTAAAAATATCCCTTTACATGATTTTTCAAATGTGTCTGATGTTGTAAAATGAGTATCTGAATGTAATTTTAAAAATTATATGTAAATATATTTAAAAAAATTTTGTGTTAATTTAAAAGGTTATTAATAAATTAAATGAATAAAAATTCAAATTCAAAGAAACATATAATGTCAACATTATTAGAATGCTTCAATGGAAATGATTGTTTAAAGCTTTTTATGTTGTAAACTCATTTATTAATCATTAACTTATATGATTGTTATGTAGTTGAATATTAGATATAATTTGTATAAAAAAAGTTTGTTTTCATTTAAAATACCCCTTCAAATGACCTTGCAAATGTTTCTAATGTTGTGAAATGAGTATTTGAATGTAATTTTCAAGATTATATGTAAATATATTTCAATTTTTTTGAAATTATTTGAAAGGTTATCAATAAATTAAATGTATAGAAATGCAGTTTCAAATTTAAAGAAACATATAATGTAAACATCATTAGAATGCTTTAATGAAAATAGTTGTTTAATGCTTTCTTCTTGTGAACTGATTTAGTAATCATTAACTTATATGATCGTTATATAATTAAATATTGAATATAATTTGTATAATAAAAGTTTGTTTTTATTTAAAATACTCTTTTACATGATTTTTCAAATGTTTCTGATGTTGTGAAATGAGTATCTGAAGTTAATTTTCAAAATTATATGTGAATATATTTTAATTCTTTGTGAAATTAGTATAAAAGGTTTCTAATGAAACAAAATTTCACAAATTAAAGTGAAAATAAAATAAATCAAATTAAAAATGATTTGAATGTTTGAATAAAATAAAATTTAAATAAAATGTTGTGATTAGATTAATTAATTATTAGCTGATTCATTTTCTTAACAGTATTAAATTGCATAGAGATTGAATTTTACTTTTTTTTTTATTAAGTGACATAAATTTATTGTTTATTTTAAGGCTATGTAATTTATTGAATATTGGTTATAATTTGTATGATAAAAGATTATTCATGTTTAAAATACCTCTATTCCAATTATATATTTTTCGTGATGTGAAATGAGTATCTGCCTTCTGATCACAAAATTATATGTACACACACACACACACACACACACACACACATATATATATATATATATATACATATGTGTGTGTGTTTAAATATTACTATAAATATACTATCATATTATTAGGAAAGTACATTGCTCCAGCTAGATGCTTCACTTCTGAAAGCCAATGTAAAGAAAGCAGAAGTTGAAAAGTTCTATTAAGAGCTAATCGACAAGAAAATGCACGGACATTTTCACAAGAATGTAGAAAAACAGCCCTTGTTGAAGGAGCAAACTTTTCTTTTATCAAGTCATCAGGGCTTGATTCACGTGCAGAAGCTTTCATTTTCGCATGCTAGGACGGTGTCATTTCCACCTTAGTATACCGTGACCGCATTTTATGCCAAGAAGTTCCCAGCAATATGTGCAGAGCGTGTCGTGCACACGCAGAGTACCTAGAATATCAGCCCTCGAGGCCTGATATTGTTCTCCAAGACTTCGAGAAACGAACCACATTCGTGATCGGATTCTCGGCTCCGGCCGACTACAACACCATTGCCTAGGAGAAGGAAAAGGAGGAGAGGCACCAAAACCCTAAAAGGGAGTTGCAACGACTGTATCCAAAATATTCCGAGCGCGTCCTCGGCTTGCGGATAGAGGGTCCCTGTACCAAGGGTTTCTGCTGAATATGGTTACAATAATTGAAAAGCAGTCGCGGACAATTGTCCAGGGATGGTCCTGAAGGAATCACCCCTAAGCGGAGGCGTAGTAACCGTGCCGAAAGCTGAATGGCACCTGGGTGAGGTGTCTTAAACGATGACTCTGGGATACCAGGCGACCTCCCAGAGTATGCAGCCTTATCCTTGCACGCGGGGCTCTGAAAGGATGGACCAACCCTTTCCCTAACTACTCGTAGGCACAACAATGACACCACCAAAACACCAAAAAGTTGTAGATGCGGTTCAAAACGATCGAACGCGCAGAATACCCGACAATGGGTCGGCAAACAATGCCGATCATCCTAGAGTTCGGGGTGCTGAAAATAATTTAGATGGAAACACGTAACTTTTCCCCGTTATAATTTTTTCTTGGATCCCCAAATTTACCTAGAACCCTTTCTGTATCTGTATCTTGACGTTGGACGCCGACGCATCCGTCCATATCTCCTAGCAAAATTATTCTTTCACCTTGATCGCAAGTAGTAATTGTGTCATTTAAAGTGTCCCATTTAACATAATAGGGATAAGCTGCTGCGGCTGTGCCTGCATAAACGTCAGAAAAATGAAAAATTTTCCGGTGCGAATGCGCACCAGTATACCATTTAAGGGTTAAAATTTTATACCGATTTCGGTATATTTTCAAGTGTTCAGAGAATTTTCCCGAAAATAATTCCGAGAACATTTCCGAACGATTTCGGTAAATTCTTAACTTATTTTGGGGATTATTCACAAAATAGCTTCCACTGACCTACGAAAATACAACTTTCGTTTAAAAAATGTGTATAGTTTATATAAAAAAGTTTTAATGTAACATTCGGTCAGAAGTTAAATGGAATAATAATTATAATTACTATACATTTTTTTAATAGTAATATATTTTTTCAATTTCTCGTAGTAAACAAAAATTCTCAAAATATGTAAACAATTAGTCAGTACTAATGCTGAGAATAGTATAAAATGATAGTCTGATATTGATCATCACATCTTTTCATTATAATTATGCTGAAAATGTGTGGCTCACTTATAACCTTGAGAGCTAAGTTCGATTGTGAGATGATAGGCGCGACCTCTTACAGCATTTTTGCTGAACTACTGAATGTTACAAATCAAAAGTTTACCATCGAAAGATGTATTTATTTATAATGATCCATTTCTTTTTCATAAACTGAATAGAGTCGTTTATTCCAACAAATGTTAAGAGTATATCGTTTCTTATTTTATCAGCAAAGCTTCCAATAGTTCAGGAAAAATTTTCTATTTTATTTCCGGTTATTTCCGAATTTATACTGATAAAATTACTTTTAAAAAGCGATAATTCCCCAAATGTTCTAGGGAATCCTTATTTTTAACTTTTATGCAAAATTTCTGTACACAATAGAAATATTCCCTACAAAAACAATAATTTTCAACAAATATTTGAAAATAGTATATTGCACGACCCGAGTTGTGCACGCTATTTTTCATCATACCTTTATCGGAGATCGATTTTCCTTTGTTCGCGAACCGAATTAATTTTGTTCAGAATAATCGACTGTAATATTTTGACAGTAGACAAGAGGTTAGAGTAGTCACTTGAAGTTGGCTGCAGCGTTCGTGCGATTATGACGGAGATGGAAAGAAAGAGAGAGGGAACGATCGCGCCACAATAGAGAGATTCTGCTTTTGCCAATCACGAGCCGCTTTATTTCTTTTCATCCCGCTACGTCATCACTTTTCCTCCCTAGGGAGGAAAAAAAACTCGGCTGCATTCGGGCACTTTCACTTCGCTCTACAGGCATTGAAAATCGATCTTTCGATGAAGGTATGATGAAAAATATTTTTTAAGGAACTTTGATAATCTGTTGGAATGCATTAAAGAATGATACACACATACCCTAGCTTGTGAATGCTGCCGTAAGAACCGACGGGATTTCTAGTCTCATAATCGTCAAAATAGATGGATATAGGCATACAAATTTTATTTGTAAAGTTACGAACGGTTTTTATCCATAAGTCTCCTTGCATAATATTGGAAAGAATAGTAGTACGAGTATCTAGGGAAGACATATATTTGAGACTGCGATCTAGAACGTCACCACTTTCTAAAAATGCTTTGAGAAATTCTCTCAAAGGAATAAGTTGCGCGATTCCATTAATTTCTTGTTGTTGGTGTAACGGAACAGAATTTTGAATTAAAATTTCTTTAACAGTATTTTGTACCATTTTAATTGGAACCGTAATAATATTATGAACTTCGTCAATTACACATTGCACGATATTCTTGGGAATCGAGGGCTTACTGTATAAATTTTTTAGCATTCTTTGCATCTGAAATTGAAAGATAGCAGAAAAATAATTTTCTCCAACATTAGCGTGAGAAGCAGCACTCGAAGTACTGGGTATAGATGAATCATGTGATTGGTGGCAACGATCAATCAACACTAGGCAAGGAGATTCATTTTGATTTCCGGAATCGCTAGTTAAATTTTCACTATCAGGCTCCATTGAAGAGTCAGAAGTTGAGTCTAAATTATCTACGATATCCGAGGGTCTATCAGTTCTGTTTGGGCGGTAGTATTATTCTGTATCGAAGCAAAATAGGAAGAAAGCTCCAATTTGAAGCGAAGCTTAAAACACCAATGACTAATCAAACTCTTTAATGCCAGTTTGCAAAAATATGTGCACATGTGGCAACGCATTTTGTTCTTTATATTTAAATGAAATCATAATGTTTGTTAACAGCCTTTCGCACAGTAAAGGCTAAGACAACATTTCTGTAAAGAGCTCAGCTAGTAATCCCGAACCCGTATTGCACTTGTGATACTAAACTAGTAATACTGAACTAGCATTAAAAATTTGTCTTCGCGGAACGCGTTTCAGTGGTAAAAGCTCACTTACAGTTTTCTCGTGCGTTTCTGGGCACTGTATTATGCTTCTTATTCTTTGTCAGTGTTTTTCCGTCCATAAAAGTTCTCTGCAAGAAATAAAAGGAATAGAAAAAATGAAATTAAAGAAGAATTAAAAAAGGTTAATGACTTAATACTTTAACAATTATTGAGAGTTGTTCAATGAGAAAGTTCAGTACACACATATTGCCCTTATTCGATCCGGCAGCTCAATTTTGAGTCATTTTGAGGTTTTTGAAAAAATTTCCCCAGGTCGTGCTAAAATATGAAGTTGAGGTAGAAAATTTGAGAAAATTTAGAATTTTGTGCTTAAGCTTCCAACGTGCTGTATCATTTTCAGAAGGTCGGGAAATATTTTTTGGGTACCACTACACGTGGTACTCTTTTTTTCACCGAAATATCGTGGTTCGAAGTCAGCAGTGATTTTTAATAGCTCTCACAAAAGTCGTGCGCACAATTTCCGACGGTGGTGTATCATGAAGGTATTAGGTGTATAACTTAATTTTTATCTATTTTTCCAAAAAATATTTTATATTATAAAACATGTAAATACCAGATCAATCTTCGAAATATTGCCCATTGACCTATCAGGTGACTTACGGTTGCCATCACCTTGCCCATTGACCGGAACAGGTGATAATCGGATGGATCCAATGCTGGCAAATATGCCGCTCGCAGGAGAACTTCCCAGCTCAAGTGTAAAATGGTTTACTGAGTCGCGCGAGCAACATGTGGTCGAGCGTTGTGATGGAACAGCATAACTTTTCACCTTCCTTGCCCAGAAAAGGCCATTTACTGGGCAAGGAAGCCGAAAAGTTATCCTGCTCCATGACAACGTTCGATTTCATGTTGCTCGCGCCACTCAGCAAACCATTTTAAACTTGGGCTGGGAAGTTCTTCCGCACGCGGCATATTCACCAGACTTGGCCCTATCCAATTGTCACCTGTTCCGGTCAATGCAACACGCTTTGGCAGACAGGCGATTGCAAACTCTGAACGGCGTTTGAAAATTCGTCGATGACTTTATCGGCTCAAAGACTCCAAGTTTCTTTCGCGATGGCATCCGTAAGTTACCTAATAGGTGGCGCAAGTCTTGCAGAAATAACTTAAAACCAAACGGAGTTCTCAAGACGGGAAATGCCTTGGTATACTCGTAAATGGAATGAGAATCTAATAGGGCAATCGATCTGCTGCAGTAGCAAAACAGGTCTACTCACCTGATGCATTAAGCGCTCAAATAAGGGTGATAATTCTGAGAAACGAAAAAAAAAAAAAAAAACACAGATGATCGGTTATAATGCTTATGAACATACCCTGCGAACCGTCACCTTTGTAGTCCTCGTCCACTTTATGATACGAAACTAGTCTTACATTCACGTTGTTGTAGCGACTCCACAGTTTCCCTTTATAACGAGTTTTAGGAGTAGTTTGCGTTTTGGGTTTTCCTAGCACAAAATAAACCGTCTCACGTTCGGTTGGATACGCTTCCACAATCTCTTCTGCGGCTTTACTGAATATTTCATTTTGAATCCTAGAAAAATGTGTAGTATGACATTAATATATATTGCTACTTTAAAATATGCAGTTCAGAGTAAATTAAAAATAGCAAAACATACACATGTTTGACCGAATAATTCTGAAACAAATAGTCGATTACACATCTATCGAAATGTTGTCGAGCATTCTTGTTGACAGTTTCGCCACTTCTCAATACAATCTTGCCATTGACAGTAGCAGCAAGATGTGCTTTTAATCCGTAAAAAATAATTATAATGTCGTAAAAAACCAGAATTATTTTTTAAAATTAAGATCGATTTTAAATTGGAAGTTTGAATTTAACTTACGTCAGGAAATAGTGATGTTTCCTGTATGTTGAAGTTGTTCCCAAAACTATTATTTTTTACACTAAGCGGTCTACAAATTCGATTGTTAACAGCAAGTTGTGCAGTGGAGTTTTCTTGTGAAACGGAAGGTCTTGAGCTTCCAGCGGCTGACAAACCAGACAGTATTTCACCTGACCTTTTTTTCGGAATCAGCGATTCTGCGTTACAAGAAAACGCGTGAATAAATATAATATTCCAATACGTAAAATATGAATATCAAATTTTATAAATTTTACATTAATCTTTTTCTATAAGTCTTGTGGAATTATCTGGACACTGTGCCCTTTTACAAACTTCTACTCTTTTCTGAAACTCCAACCTCATCTTCGAGATGATGAACAGCTCCCTTAAAAAAATAAGCAAAATTTGTGCACATTTTAATAAAATACTATTTTCAAATCTGTATCGCTATGAATATCTTTTTGATGATATTCTTGGGGTATCTCACTCTTGGACTCTCCTAACCCTAGATTATAAAAAAACTATAATACCGCTTCCATGTATTCTCGAAATTTTTTCATAAATTTCACTTAACAATAGCTGAGTGTAAAATAAAAGATAAAATAAAATAAATACAATATTTTAAAAACCAAAACCAGAGTTTTGAAGATTTCAAAAGATTTTATCATATTTCAGAAAGATTTCAAAGATTTTATACATTTCACAATAATTTCAAAGGCTTTTAGAGACCTTGGAGATTATCTGTCTATATTTGAGGCTGTCTTTTCAAAGCTATCAAACGATTTCAAAATGCTCCACCAGATTTTTGGAGATTTCAAAAGATTTTATCATATTTCAGAAAGATTTAAAAGATTTTATGCGTTTTACAATAATTTCAAAGGCTTTTGAAGATCTTGGAGAATATCTGTCTATATTTGAGGTTGTTTTTTCAAAGATATCAAACGATTTCAAAATGCTACACCAGATTTTTGGAGATTTCAAAAGATTTTATCATATTTCAGAAAGAATTCAAAGATTTTAAGTACCAAGCCTGAGGGCTAACTTAGAAGACGCCATTGTCCCTCACTTCATTTGCCGATACACGCGCTCTCTACAACATCCCTATCCAGATATTGCATGTGAATATATCAGATCTTAAAAATCTAATATCCAAAGATGTTGCCCAGCAATATCTCATATATCGAACAAAAATTTTCAGATCATACGCGCCAATATCTAGATATTGCGAATGACTATCCTCACTTTCATTATCTACTTTCGAATATCTAGTTTTCTCCGTGTAGATATTGGCGCGTATGATCCGGAAATTTTTGTTCAATATATGAGATATTGCCGGACAACATCTTAGGATATTAGATTTTTAATATCTGAGATATTCAAATGCAATAATTGTATAGTGAAGTCGTACAGGGTGCATGTATCGACATGCGAAAACATCTCTGTTTTATTTTGCTGTGCTGCTTATAAAAGTGTGGTATTATACGAACATGTTTTTGCTTACCATTTCATTAAAAAATTAAAAAACGATTTTTGTCAAGCAGGCCTATCAGTTAAACTATCATCCAGTATTAATATACGAACATCGGAACAGAAAAACGTACATCATAACCACAAGTGAGACATAATATGTTATATTATAGGGTTATAATTGGGTATTATTCATGTATTTAAGTTTGACGTGTCGTATTTGAGGCGGCACTAACAACAAATTTATATTTTGTCGAAAAAAATGCTTTCGAAAGAATCGATTGCAAGCCCATGCCTCTGTAAAAGAACAAACATTTCAGCATTCGAGAAATATTTCACGAAACGCAATAAATGCACAACATAAAATCTCTGCATCATTCTTACAATACGAAACAAGCTCTTCCCAAAAATTAACTTAATACTCTGCTTCATTACATTTCTCCTCGTACTAATTTAAAAATTCTTTATGAGATTTTTTTGACATTGTACCCGGGGAATAAAGTTTAATTGCTGCAAGGTGTCCGCAATCATTTTTATTTTCCGGGGTATTAAAGAGATGCCGAAACGTTCCTTTTTTCGCCTATACCCTCTAGCCCAATCGCTGCCGAAAGTGCGCTAAGAGGTAACTGAAAATAATTTAAACTATCTATAAACGTTGTGTGATTAGCGGTCATTGAGATAATTTTATTACCTGATAAAATGAGATCCAGATCTATTTTTTGACCATTTTTATGTTCTGTTAAATATTTTAAGATAAATTGCGCGTCAAACCCTTTAGAATTACAAAACTTTCGTTTTATTTACCCCTGAATCGTGACTTATGGGTTTCATGCAGCAATCATGATTAAATTCACGAGTACATCTACATGTCCTACAAAAAGAAAAACCAAACTTGTGGTTTTTATCCGTTGATAGGTCGATTAGTCGCGATCACAATCACAAATTCGTAATACCCCAAAAACACTTTTGACAGAGGAATAAGAATTAATTCTTTTATGACGGTTGAAACCATCGTCACTAGAAAAGACACGCAAGCATTGTTCACACTTACGGCCTGCGACATGTGCTTCATCGAAGGTTTTTTCACATTCCGGTTACGAAAAACAAGCCCCACAATTTTGCGAGCATCTGTGGTTAGTTACATTTGTGTAACCTTTGTGACAAGTGTGACGCGACCTTTTTCCTAAGATAAAAAAATATAATTTTGGGTCCCTTAAGGCCTCGCACAAATATAAATAAAAATCAAATATCACTCCCCATAGCCCGGGCGCCAGCCTTCCTCAAGGCAATCCTAAGAAAATCTCCGAATAATTCAAAACCAAATAAAAAGAAACGACAGCGATAAGAAACGGTAAGATATAGCGATATACGATAAACGACTTAGTCTGAGAGGCATCCAGTGAAATCCAAAAAGGCAACGGCTAGTTCAGTCCTTATGGTAGAGTGGGAGGTTCAAACAAATATTTGGCTAGATTTTCTTTAAATTTTCAAATCAAAATAATTGGTTCATTGCTAACAATATGAATTTAAACAGATCTGGGCAAATTAGTGATACAATGACAATTAACAAATAAAAAAGATTACAATAAAATGCATAAGAGAATTTATATAAAAAAAATGGAAAAAGAATGTTGCCAACATATAGCATAATAAAGTCAGTGAAGGCTTACAATATAAATTTTCATTAGATAAGGACAACAACAGAGAGTGTCAAACTTATACACAGCAGGGTACATAATTATATGAAGGTCGGGAGGGTACGAGAGAAAACATGTCGAAAACAAGGTTGCAAAAAGGGGTATCAGATAATTAGAACGGGTAACGACAATAAAAATGACATAGTCAATTCAATTTAATACACACTTCCAAGATAAATGCTACTGAATCAGAAGAGACAAAAAAAAAGCATCGATAATTTACATTACATATATCCAAAATGTAAACGTTCTTCCTACCCGGAATAAGTGAGGAATTCCTGAACTAATTGGGTCGGGAAGCATCATTCGTATTTTTAGAAAGAAATCAAGGCACACAACAAAATCGAAAAATCAAAATGATAGGGGACAGATAATTACGTCAAGGTCGGGAAGTGCCAGACGAAAATCGGTTAGAAACACAGCAGAATATAGAATCACATTAACGGTTATACAATTCGATATTGTCTAATTATAATTATTACGAAATAATCATAATGAAATTATAATTGGAAATTGGTCTAAATATAACAATTAAAATTACGACAGGCCATGAGGTTACCGTAAGCCAGACGCCGGCACTCCAAAATGAATTATTTGAATGCGACACATTTGAAAACTAGATCAAAAAATTATAAAGGTGGTTCAGCCAAGAAGATAAACACAAAAATATAAGACAAAAACTTGGCTGGGCCCCTAGGAAGATAAAGATCCTACCTTACGATTTATCGGAGACGCTCCGCTTCTCTACTACTCGACGCTTCGTTACAAAGTACCTTTTGTGGGTCGCAGCTGCAAAGGCATTGTACGTGTGAACAGTCCTCGCGCGCAAGGGGACCGGCAGGCGTCAGATTAGGAGAGAAGAGATAGAGAAAGGCGCCGCGAAACTTAGCAATAGGGAGGCACGAATTCTTTGAGGAAGAAATCCGAACCATGGAATTCGAACCCTTTAAGGGATGGTTGAACTCCTAGGTGAGGATTGGTGGATGAAACCTCGCGGCCGGCGGATGTAGGGTGGTTTTCCATGCAACCCTCGGAAGATTTTGAGAAACAGAGAGGCGTTAATTCTCTTTAGTACGCCCGCACCTGGAACTTGCCTAGGATCTTGGACTCGGTAGTAGAGATGAACAGAAACTAGGAGCAACCTAAAGAAAGTGAATTGAAGGTCCCTGGACAGTAGAAGCCTCGCTAAAGAAGGAGATGACAGCTGACCCTAATCGATGAGTCAACGAGATGGATGTATTCTTGAGTTTCCCAACTCAAGACCGCAGAAATTCTCAAAATAATGCCATAAAAAATAGAATAAAAGAGACAAAATTTTACTTCATTAACTAAAAGAAATATACAGTTAAAACCATGGAGTGCCGAATCTACTTGAAGCGTCAAATATATTGTCATTGCGTTAAAATTTGAATTTGATATCTACTTTTTGTGTTGTGACCGCTCATTTTTATTTCTGTGGCTAACCCTTCCGGTTGGGCCCTTGACTCTCCATTCCGCGTCGCTCCCTTTGCTAGTCGTTTGCGATAAATTATTCTCGGTAAACCACGTATACAACGCCCCTCCCCCTCCCTCCATTCCGCGAAAATTTCCTCCTTCCGGTACGTGATTACCGACTAGTGCACTCACACAAACCCATTGATGACAGGGGGTGGTAAACAGATGCGCGGTAACTCGCGGACCCGTATTCGGCGAACAAAGGGCTGGAGGCACGAGCGCTCCGTTCAGCAGACGAGGCACAGCGCATCACGGCAGTGCGAGCGAGGACGGTCACCGAGGCCTGCAGGCTCGCAGAAGAGCAGGCACACCGGATTGCCGAGGCGCGACGGCTCGAGGAAGAGCAAGCGCGCCAGCTCGCCGAGGCTCAAAGCGCTTCAGAGGAACGGGCGCAATGACTTCGCGGGCCTCGACGACGCGTAGTGGATGAAGCCGTTCCGATATCCCGGCTCGAGATATAACCCTGCGGAGCCAGGGGTTTTTGTAGAGGCAGAGCGTTATTGTAGAACCAGATTGGCGCCTCCTCGATATCCGCTGAGCTCGACTGGGCACCCAGGACCCATGCCGCCGCCGGCCGCCGATCAACTGCAACGATCCGCTCTCGTTGCGAATCCCGGCTTTCTATAATGAGCCACGATACGTTTTTCCGCTCGTTAACATCACCAGCAGCGACCCCGCGACCGACGTCCAGTCCACGTGGACTGCTTCAATACGCCACCGCGTCTACTGGCCTTGCAAATCCCACCGCGAATCGAGCTACCTTCGCCGAGTTCGCTTCTCGACATACGAGCCCCTGCTCCTTCAGGGTCCCCTCTTATCGCCGAAGATGCCGGGGCCGAATCTCCACAACTTTTGGAGGCACTCGTCGCACCAACCTTTATCCTCTCCGAGCCCATAATGCTATGGACGGACTCACTGCGTGCAGAAGTTGATCAAGGGGGACATCAAGAGGGTGTACCTCCCCCCCCTCGCCAGTCAGCGTGAAATACACCAGGGTATGAAAGTTTTGGACGCGTGGCTAGCGCCCCAAACGAAACAGGGTCTCGCTGCTCGACCTCCTTCTCGCGACTAAAAGCGAGCGCTCCTCTTCCTTCGCCCCCCCCCTCTTACAATCCTTCTTCGATCCAATTCCATGGAACACTCCCGCCCTCGACCTCTCTCCACGTGCCAACGGTACTCCGCACTCAGCATTCCGCTTATTTCTATCATTCACTCCTCTCCCACTACCTCACTGCCCCCCCCCCCCATACGCAGACTACCATCGGCGTCCATACGGGGCAGATGACAATATCAGCTTTTGTGTTACGAATCGTTTTTATTGTCGCTAAAGCAACTATGTTTGCAAACTTGAAAAACTTCCTTGCGGCGGCGGCGAATGATACGGAGCTTGGTATAGGGAGACCCAGGTCATTCAATTCGCTGAAACTTTGAATTTTGTCTTCCCGAAATTTAAAAGACTTGAATTTTGCTTACATCGGAGAATTTTTTTTTAAAGCTTATGATTATAGTTTTGCCGGAATTCACTTTCAATCTTTTTCGTGCGCAATACAATCGTGAAGCTTCTATTTTTTCACTAAGTCCTATTGGAGTATCAGCGGGAAGTAAAATGTCATCTGCATAATCTTGCGTTTGAACTTATATTTTTTATTCATGAAAAGTCCTCTCCATCCTTGGTTTAGGAGAAAATCTCAAAAGTCACTTATAAAGAGTATGATTGAAGAAAACCAAGAACTTCCCCCTGCTGATTGTCATAACCCATTATTTGCTCTTTTTCCGCGACCTGATGTGTCATATTCAATATCCTCAAATCATTTTAAAAGATCATGCTAAAAATTCCTAAAACCACATTTGCTGACGTTTTTCGATTTGGGAAGCAAGGGAATGGATGCCCAGTCATCATTAAATGCATCTCTTCTCAATGTGTTGCACCAGGAAAGAAAGAGAAGTAGGTATCGTGTCTGCTAAATTAGTAATTTTATCACTTTCTTCTGAATGAAATGGTAAGATTTATGTTATAAAATGAACGAGTAAAAGTGTTCTACTTATCTGCTTATTAGTACCAACAAAATAATTCAATGAATGAAAGCATGAAAGTGTGTTATTCTACACTAAAATGAAGAAATACGTGTTTCAAAATGATGCAGTTTTTGAACAAATATACATATTCGGTTGGTTTTTCTTTCACGTGATGAGGAATCTTCTCGAAAAGGCAAACTCAAATTTTTTTTTTAAATTGCAGATAATATGGACTACATATTCCCCAAGTTTGCCTTCTGGTTAACAATTTATTCCTATTGAAAAAAAATTTTTTTGGCAAAAAAATCAGAATTGTGAAGTATTTCAAAAACTACCAAAGAGAGGAGCAAATATCAAGGAAAAAAGTTGTTTGGAAATGAATTTCCTTTAAAAAAGCCTCTTTCACTTTTTTTTGATATGTGGCACCACATCAATTTATATAATTTTTTTCTCAATCATGGTTAGCGAAACACTTCTTCAATAGATGCGTTTGAATCATGCTTCAAACCTACCCCTCAAAGTCGCCCATCTAAATTTTCATTGAGGGGCATAAGAAATTTTTTTCTCTATCGCGTACTCAAAGAGATCATAGATTTTTTGCAATAATCAACTTCTTGGAGCCTCATCATTTTTTTATCAACTTTTCACTAACCATCCCTTTCAGATTTACTAATTTCAATTTACTTGGAAGGATGCTTGAATTTTGTTCAATCCTACTGAGAAAATTAAATTCAAGTTTGCAACGTTTATGATAAACGAAAAAATAAAAATAAAAATTGTTTTCTCAAACCAGAAAAAATCGTAAATTTTTTTAAAGAAAATCATTTCATTCTCTTTCTAAAGATTGCCAAAAATGTTTCATCCCGCTCGCAAATGTGTATACCACCCCAATTTATATTTAAAAAAAAATCACTAAAAATAAAATAAGTCGAACGTCTACAATTTTCTTTTACAAAATTATTTCATTCGGTGTGTAAAGATTGCTCAAAAAGTTTTATCTCGCTAGATAATGTGAATTACACCCCGTTTCATCCCCTAACACTTGAAATATTCACAAAAAATACCATACATAATTCGAAAGTCTGCAATTTTCTTCTTTTGGCCAATCTTTGTGCATCGAATAAAATGATGTTGTGAATGAAAATTGTAGATTTTCAAATTGTTGTATTTTTTGTGAATATTTCAAGTGTTAGGGGATGAAATGGTGCGTGCTCCACATTAGCTAGGGAAGTGAGACTTGTTGAGCAATCTTTGCCCACCGAATAAAATAATTTTGCGAAAGAAAATTGCAGACGTTAGAATTATTGTATTTTTGGTGAATTTCTAAGTGGTACCAGAAGCCAAACTTAAAGAATATATAGTCCATGTTATGGACAATCCATCAAAAAAATAAAAAATAAAACATTTCAAATGTGGCCCTTTCGAGAAAATTCATTTTCAAAATTTTCAGGACAACCGCCGCCATTCTGTCAATTTTGAAAATTTTGATCTTTTTCTCGGATAATTCGATAGTGCTAAAAGTTCCTCATGACATGAAAGAAAAACCAACGGAATATGTATATTTGGTAAAAAAATGCATCATTTTGAAAAATATTCTGGCAGTTTTTATGAAATCGTAAGGTTATCTTAAACAGCTCACCATTCCTAAAAAAAAACTTTTTTTAACCAAACGGTGAAACCCATGTTCCTTCATTTTAAATGTAGAATACATAAATTTTCAATTCGCCAAACCAAACACAGCAGTGCTTTTAAAAGCATCTCCATGAAACCTGGGCAGAACATTGTCAAGAAATAACTCGACAATCACTTTTTATGGACCCCCCCCCCCCCGAACAGCCCTCAAACCAGACAGACTTGCTGCGATCGACAACTGACGACTGCATGCCAAGAATTCCAAAACTGACCAATTTGGCGAAAGCGGCAATTCACAATGATGCTAAGAATAGAACTGACACTCCAAAGTAACAACCAGAATCTCATAAAGAAGATACCACCCAGATTCCTGTCAACAACCTAATCAACTCTAGTGACCCAAGGTTCACCTTTTGGAACATTCACGGACTTTCCATCTCACCGATTTTGAACATAGCCTTAGCAATAATGACACCATGAACAAATCAATGTGTCTATGTGAAGATTTGATACAGTGCGTTCAGACAAGTTATTGGCCTGTAATTCTTAAGATCAGCTAAGTTGCCCATCTTCGGCAGGAGTACTGTGCGCCATTCCATCAACCACTTCAGAATAGTCTCTTCCGACTTTAGATATGAGGTGGAAATGCAACCAGATGCTGGTGCGATGAAGGAAACTTCTTCCACCAAAATGTTTTGATACTATCTGGTCCCGGAACGGAATAGTTCCTTATGCCTCTTAATACTTTATTCACCTTCTCGGTAGGTAAATGAGGTAGTTTGGTATTCTGCCTCAGTTTTTATGAGGGCACTGCACAGCTCCTTGTAGCTATTTATGTTCTCCGAGTCTTCTTTAAGTGGATGCTGGACTTCGTGGACTTCTCTCTAAAATACATCGACCTTCTCTGGTTAAGGCGGGTGGTCAACAGTAGCTTGAAGGTCTCGCAAGAGTTAAGATGGGTCAGAGAAAAACTGTTTATTTCCTCTGACCCACCTTTCCTTCCGCTCTAAACTTCTCCTAGCGTCAGATAGTACCCGTATTCAGTCAAAAATATGCTGCAAAAATATGAGTTTGTGATGACGGATCAACAGTTCGCGCGCGAACTTTCGAACCTTGGCAGTGAAATTCCTGTCAGATGTTATGTAGTCAATCACATATTGAATGAGGTACGCGTACTGCCTTGTCCAACCTATCTTTGTGCTGAGGTGATGCATTCGTCTTTTCGTCTTATGATCAGATGTTGGTTATTGTTTAACGGTTTGCATTCGCCAAAGCTCTCGTTGAATTTTACACACTGCAACTGATAGTCTAGAGGTTGGACTCTTTGGAAAATTTCCACGAAGCTCGTCGTCCAATTCGGCCAGATTTTTGGCTAAGAGAATAACCTGGATGTTGACGTTTCTCCTTGTCCTGCGGCATCGCTCTTTCTCTATTGGATGCCTACCCGCGGTTGATCTCAGGGTCTACTCTCTTTCTCTGTTGCCAGCTTCTTAAAGAAATCTTAAAATGAAAGTTGCAGATCTCATGGAAACACCTTCAGTGTAATATACAGTTTTTCTTTTAACCATAATTTTTGTTTAGAAAAGAAGGAAAATGTTAATATAAAGTGCAGAACTCCTTAGAACAGGACCTGTGTTACTCATGTCCCCACGAGACGTTGGAAAGTTGAAGATGTGTGACCTAAATTCTTTCTATGACCAGACACAGGGGTACATCCCCCCCCCCCTAACGAATATACGGGACACTCGCTCGTTTCGCTGTTTATTGCTTGATTGGAATATTTGCGCAATAATGAATTATTGCTTTCGTATTCTGAATCTGATAACGCAAATCCGTTTGACAGTGGGATATGCGTTTTAGGCAATGAAGACGTGTTATTCTCCGTCTGTTGGAGACTTTTTGGACTAGTTGGTGCTAGTCCTTTTTCGAAGAATCTGTAAGCAATTACAGAGGTTAGAATCAAGTTTCTAAATAGAATGTTTCATTCACGAAATTTTCTACTAAATATTGTTTGGTAATAATAATTCCACATAGGGGGCGTTTTAAAGTACGCAACATCTGCAAGAGGGTGTGAAGACACCCCATACACATGTAGCGTTATGCCTATATTTAAGTGACATAAAATCACAGTAGAAAAAACTTTACGTGGGGATGGGAGGGGGGGGGCGGCAAAATTGACAAGAAAAATGTCGATTTGACGGTTATTCTCATTAAATGAAAATAAAATAAAAATGTTCAATTCCATGAAAACAGGTTTCACAGAATCTATGTTAATATTAGTTTATTTGATCCATTTTTACAATATTATAATTAACAATCCCTTACTTCCGACTAGTGTCGCGCAGACAATGTTGGCTACATTGGCAGACAATGATGGTCCACATTACCATTTCAGAGCTATATAGATCTTGATATTGTTTCTCAAAAGAACAATACAAATAAACAAATGTTCCCCATGTACATGGATTCTACAGAAATTTATTTGAGTTTGTTGGTTCGCAATGCCTTTAAGTTGAATCGGTTTTCATAATTTACAAAATAAATAGTAGTATTTTATTTCGGCGAAAATTCAATGATTTCTTTCATGCTACCAATGTATTCGAATAATTCTCGCCTCTTTTTTATGTACAAATATTTCGGATATTTTATTTTAAATGCTACGTAATTTTAAAAGCCTTTGTGCCATTAGATCGACTTCGAATGCTTACAAAATGAAATTAGTTGTATTTAAAATTTATAAATTTTGAACAATTAGACTTTTGACGCGAGTTCCAACCATTATGATCTTTCGAAAAATAATTATCGTTTCACCTTTACTATTCATAATAATTGATGATAAATTATTTTATCATATCCAGGTGTAACATCGTAAACGACTGCTATTACGTGATATTTTGTTCTGCATCTATAGGTAACTGAAAATACAGTCTTTATTTTACTACGAAAATGTTTCTTTATTTTTGCAAGCCGAAGCCATTAGACTTTGAGATTTTTTTCTCTCCATTGTAGTGTGGACTTCGAGCCGATTTCGGATCACAAGCAATATTATATTTTACTTGTAAATTTTCTTAAATTGAATTATAGTTTTCAAAATTGTCGATTACATTTTGTTTACATATATTACCTTAAAATTCTTTAAAATTGGGTGGGAATGGGCGCAGGGACACCACGTTCTACTTTCAATTGAATTGGTTTATCAGCAGGAAAAGTGTATCAGCGAATTTCGAATACCTGGTAGGAGGAGACCTGGACCTGGACCGACGAGGAGGGTCGGCAGGAGAAGCAGACTTGACAGGAGAATGATGTCTACTAGAAAGAGAAAACCAGTCAGAAAACGAAGTGTTGGAACGTTGAATGCCAGAGAGAGTTTCGCCATCAGGTAAACACTCGAACTGTCGACTCAAATCTGCAACAAGAAACAGAGTATTGATTTTTTTAAAGTACATAATCCTATGTTGATACTGACAGTGTGCAATTTCCAGATGGTAATCTTGAAAAAATTGACAGTGCGTGGGACATAAAAAGTACAATGATTTAAATTGTCTATTAAAAGTGGACCTAAAAAATTCTGGTGAATAAATTCTTGTTGATACGTATAGTTTTGAGAAGAGTAAGTAATCGAAAAAAGAAGGTGGCACACATAACCTTATTTCTCGAACTGTTCAGAATTATGGAAAACCTTAAAGAAAGGAGGGCAAGAATCCACGATGCAGTGAATGATAAAAATACAGTCAAAAATTCTCTACTTGGAACTCAATTTTATTGTTTTCAGATTCCAAGGCTTTATATAACAATGAAAACTCTTCGAATTGTACGCTTCTTAGAAAAAACGTATAACGGGGCTGAATGGCTATCCACAGCTATCAGAATGCAAGAATTGAAACGAACGTGTTAAAAAGTCGTTTGAATTTTCGCTTTCTTGTTAATTGAATTATATTTATTTGTTATAGGATTCACAAAATCCATACAAAGAAATTCTAGCGTTTCAGCTTCAGTCTAATTTAGTTTTTACAATTCTTCAATGCGTTTTAACACTCTAGTGACAAATTTAACTATTTTTTTAATAGACATTAAATCTGTACTATTTAATAAGTTAAAAAAAATTTCTCTCACAGTAGTTACCTCATTGCTCTCAGACACATACATTTGTCTTTCTTTATCACACGCTTTACATCAATAAATACATGATTTTCGTCGCTAATTGGTTTACGCTCTTCGCAGCTAGAGAGTTGTTTTTCTGAGAATTTCATCGTCTTAGCCTTAATTGAAATCCTAGTTTGGTATATATTCAACAGTCGCACCTGTGCTACAACTCTTAAGAGGTTTGAGGAAATTCTTTGTCTTAAATACTGCTGGAGACCCGTGCATAATCTGAGGTGTGGAGAGATGAGGACGTCTGGATTCTCTGGACATCTTTTACATAAAGCATATTTTCCTATGCAGCAATCAAAGAAGCTTTTTTCTTTTCCAAAACATCTGCCGAGAGGCTATCCCAGACATCCTCAGCTTCGATTTTGCCGAGGACATTTTTTACTTGCAGGACCTAATTATATTATTCTGGAACCTTTTCTAAATCTTCACAGTATCCCAGTCCCCAAGTTTGAGCGCTATATAAAAGTGTGCTGTTTACGAGGCTTTCGTAAAGTTTATCAACTGGTCGCCAAGAATCGAGATTTAACTTTTGGACTAATGAGATTGTAGATCCTACTGCTATATTTGCCTTAATAATAACACGTTGTGCTGCTTAAAAGAAGAGTGCTAATTCAAAAAAAGGAGTTCCCAGATATACATAATCCCTTATAATTTCTATTCCTTCATCTCCGTATAAAAAAGGAGGGTACTTCTTCTTGTGAACGTGACCACCTTTCTGGAAAATTACTATTTTTATGTTCTCAATTTTAACTATTAGTTCGTTTCTTTGAAAGTAGTCGTAAAGGTGTTTAAGAATTTTTTTCATTGATACTAGAAAGTCCGTCAGGAACGCCATGTCGTCAGCATACGCGAGGAGTAGTATCTCAATCAGATGGTTCATTGCAACTCCCCTAATACCCCTGGAAATTGAATAGTCTCCGATGTCGGCAATGTATAAATTGAAACTATTCGGACTTAACGTTTCTCCTTGTAATACCCCCTTTGTAACCTCAACAGGTTCAGAGGAGATCTCAGTGCCCTTGACAGAGATACTAGTTCCCGCATAAAGGCTCATCAGAATGTTGACAAACTTAGATCCAACTCCTTTAGAGTATAGTTTATGCCATAATAAGTTATGAGGAAGGGATGGAAAAGCACTTCGAAAATCTACAAAGAGAACGAATAATTTAACCACGGAAAAGTTGGCCGTACTAGATGTCTGGTAACTCATACCACATGTCTTGTAATTCTAACTAGACAGAGTTTAATTAGACTGTCTGGCGCGTCTAACTAGACAGCGTGTTGGTTCGTATTTTACTAGACTGTCTAGTAGGGTTAACCTGAATTCTTGTTACCCTAACTAGACATTTTTCTACGTGAAGGAGTGATGATTCAAATTCTCTCCTTTAATGCCAGAGCTTAAGTTCCTCAGGAGACTTTTTTTTTAGCACTATTGAATATTTATTAGATGATAAATGCAAAAACAATGTCACGCGAGTAAAATATCATTAATCATGACGAGATTTGAAAGCTGGTCTGACCCTTCAGCTAGTGATTCTTAATCAAGACAGGACGTACACGCACTGGGGTGATAATGCACTAAAGAAATCAATTTTTCCCCTTACCTGACCATACAGACTACACAATAATACACGTTCGACACATAACGCATTCAGTGCATTTCAGTATCGTTGTTTTCAAGCTGAAAACACCGTTACTTTGCATTTACGCATTCTCTATATCGATTCGGAGGCACTACAATGTTTACTGTCCTAAGCCACGTCAATATATTGCCAAACTGTGCTTAATGCTTCGAAATATGCAGGTCTACTCTTAACCTCAACAGAAGCCACAAGAACTGAATCCTTTTCTTTGTTTTTATGTAATTTTTATATAAAGCTTATTCGCATTCTTTTATCTTTAAATAGAAATAATGAATCATATATTATTTTTCACTGATGGGAAATCAACATTATATGTGTGAAAATAAAAAATTTGGTATTATTCGATTTTGAATTGATAGAAAAAAAGTGATTCAGATCAACAGGAAACACCTTTTTTCTATTCATAATAATTACAATAAGTCCAAAAATAATTATTTGTAAGATTGAGAAGTATGCTCTTATTTTATAATTATAATTTCTTGTATTCAATGACAATTTTTTTATATAAACGATTTTCGATATTTTGTAAATCAAAAAAACAATATTAAATATTCTAAGGCACTTCACAATATTTCCGAGGATTTTACGATATTTCTAAAATTCCATACGGTTTTAAAGAATTGTCTCGAATTTCGGAAGATTTGGAAGGATTCCATATATAGGCTTATAAGATTTCAGGATATTTTAAAGGATTTCAAGAAATTTCAAAAAATTTCAAAATTTTCAAAAATTTTCTGTTAAAGTCAGTTAAATCACTGAATAGCTGGTATTCTTCTCAGCCTTTAACACACTTTTCTTCGGCAAGGAAAAACTGTTCGTTGTATTATCTCTTATATATTGGTCGAAAGGATTATTGATTGTAAGCCTTTAAAGAATGTGAGCCGTCATAAGGATAATAAATACGGAAAAGGAAAGAGCAGAGAATGACACATAGCAAATATCTAAGTTTGCATTCCTCCCGAAGTAATTTTGTATTGAAGCCAATGTCACGCAAAGCTCCTAACCGTGACATTTGCCGCACTTGACCGTAATCATGCAATATATACCATAGCGCTCCAGAAATGCATTGAAAGCAGGAACTTTGCGTGTCAATCGACCGTGAAAGAAAAATAATTGGGTAATCTCGAGTTCATGTTATGCAAATTTCGATTCCTTTCATATTTATATAACACGAAACATTTTTCAAACAAATTGAAAATGGCTTCGATTTTCAAAAATTCAAACGAATTCTAAGACACTTGCATCAAGCTATGACGGCTGACATATTTTGAAGTGGAAAGTATAAATTCTCATTTTTTCTTTTAAATTAAAAGTTTGATTTTTCTATCACCGTTCAAAGTTGATGAAATGTAACCTTTAAGCGAGAAAACTTCCTTCTCCACTTTCTCAAAATCTAATGATATGTTTTAATTAAACCTTTTTTGGTATCGAATCAGCATTTCTATAGCCATTTAAGAAAATTCTTACTTTTTTTTCAAACTGAAAACTAGATTTATTTTCACCGTACAAAATTAAGAAAACTGCCCTTCGAGGGGAAAACACTTCCCTTTCCATTTTCTCAAAATCTAATAATATTTTTTAAACAATCCTTTTTCGGCATTGATTCAGCAACTGAAAGAGAATTAAAAAATTAAAATTGGATTTTTTTTATCACCGTCCAAAGTTAAGAAAATGTGCCCCTCGAAGCGGAAAACCCCGTTTTTTGAGAACGTTTTTTATTTTTCCTGAAAAATCGTGACAAAAATCGTTAGGAAATAGTATGCGTATCACATCAGTCTATCACTCTATCTGCTGACAGCGCCGGTTATGCCTATGCGCTGTGTCACAAGTCTCATACACGGCGCTATCAGCAGATAGACTCATGTTAAATGGAGGCGACGGTATAGATTTCAATGCAAATAAATTATTGAAAAGATCGTAGGGGAGGGTGGGGCTAATTTGACACGTGATTTTTTAGAGCAAAATATAAACCGTGTGAACTTGTTTTCTTTTTTTTCAATAAAAGTGGGCCCTAATACCCTATCTTTATCGAAAGAGTTTCGTATCAGGTATTGTTGGATCGAGAATTCAGTTGACTACAATATTAAAAATGTTAAAAATGTGTCCTTCTCTTTCTTCAAACATTATAGTCAAATCTCGAATTAGTCCCAGGGGGGTGTCGAATTAGCCTTCTTCAAAATCAAAAGCAACATTTTCTAGCAAACTAAATTTTCGATCCAACAGTACCTAATATGTTTTCAAACCATTTTTTTCAAATAAAAAACGACTTGAAAAAAAGTGAGGGCTTAGTCCCTCTCTCCCCTGAATATTTCATGGTCCTTTTCAATTTACGAAGATAATACTAATTTTGTACAGTTCAATTTTGGAAGATATAATTTGTGCAAATGTAGTGAATTTACTGTTTAAGTTTATGACAATGATACAGATTAATTATATATTATTAAAATAAAAAACAGTTATTTATAACAATATTGAGTAACAGAGATAATTCTCATTGTAAATAATTGTAACAATAACATGTTTACATTATGTTCTTACTCAAATATATTGATAATAAACTAATCTAAGCTTAATTTAATAAGTAATTAAAGCATTGGATTATGTTGTGACATTTGTAGGAAGGAATATTAAAGCGGGCATAGTAATTTTCGATGTATGAGTGTAAGAGATTTTTTAAAAGAAATAAGGTAGCAAACATTGTTAGAATGGCTGCTTGGAAGGGTGGTGCATCAGTTAATCCAACCAGGGTAGTATGACTTGGAACACCAGCAAGGGTTTACCCTCGTGGCTTTTGACAGGGGTTCGAGCGTCTTATTTCTCCAGTCACGCTAACGTACTTACAGTAAGCTTAGTTTGGTCACGGACTGCACGAGAGATACATCTGTGTATTTTATATTGATTTCATCATTAGCGCAGCTGAACTTTTTTTCATCCTTCCCTCATGAAAGCTGTACATTGTACAAATAAGCAATGCATTTCTGAATACACTTAAACCCGCAATTAAGAACCTCGGATTTACGACAATCCTAGAATTGATGTCCTCGGCAGTTTCGGTATAAGGGGATCCGCGGGACCAAGACAGAGGCATGAGGGCAGTACTCACAGCGCGTTAGTTGCGTTAGCTGTTGCCTGCTTCCAAATCCAACAGAAATGGACGAAAGCCACTTCAAACCGTGCCAGAATGCAATGTACCTCAATAAATTAAAATACCCCGAAATTTCAGTTACGTTTCACTGATTTCGTAGTAGAAAAAGTTACTTTGGAATTTCAATGAGGTTTAATAAGACATCAGTAATTCAGATTATTCCAATGTATAATCAGCGAAAAGCTATTAAAGTAGCAGTGGACTCACTATGAAATCTGTCAAGCTCACTAACAATAAATAGCTAAAAAGTTGTCACTGAATCAAAACAGTTACAGTTTCAGTAAGCGTCTCTGAAATTTTAGTACATTTTTCTAGTGGAAGATGAGTGAAATTTGGCAGGGATTTTAATGAATAGTTGATGATTTTTTGGAGCATTTTCAATGATTGAAGTAGTAAGAAGTACGTTACTAATTCCCAGGAAAATTTTACAGATTTGAATTTAGAGAGTTAACCTAATGGTTGATTTCCAAAAAGTTGACCACTCTAACTCCTAGTCATTTTATAATTTTTCTTCAAATATGAAATATTTTACAAAAATATATCTCAGTAAAGTACTTATATCAAAGGACAATTCAAGGAAATTGTCCAAAATTAAGACGACTTTGTTTAGAAATATTATAATAAAAGACCCACGTATTCTAACCTGCAAATTTAAAATGAATAATCGCTAAATAGTATTAACCCCATTTTTTAAATATTTGAGATTCAAAGTAGTTCAATAATCTAAAGTTAAGGATTTTAAAAATCACTTTGAAGTACAAGTTTTTTTCTGGTCGCACGCTGCCGGAAAAAACTCAAAAATCATTATTCAAACTATTGATAACGCGGGCTGAAATTGTTAATTTTATACTTACAGAGATTTTAGTATAGTTAAAAATCGATTTGTCAACATTCATTCTACATAAAAGGTCAAAATAAGTACTAATTTTACGTAATACTTTCTATAAAATGTCCGGTAACGCTCCATATTAATTTATCATAATATTATAAGATGAGACGATTCTTTAAAACCCTGACGTCCAAATTAAATATACCGTATAAATAGCCATTTTCCCTATATTTTTGAATATTTTCGTCTATTCCTCATATATTTTAGGAAGAATTATGACAGTTTTTTGTTTTATGTCCTGTCACGCGACCTTCAGCTACGTGCAAAATTCATATCCATCACAAATACATTCCTTGATCTCTTAGTTTCATATTTTCATACTCTCTTGAGTTACACTTCATTAAAAAAAAAAAGCAATATTTTAGGCAGTTTGGAAATGTTTTTGTTTTTGAAAATCGTATTGTCTAGAATGATCAACTTTTTGGCAATCACCCTAATATATTTTTATAATATTTATACGAATAGTGATCAAAAAGTATTGTTCAAAGCTTTTAAAGAAAGTATTAAAATTCAAGAATGTATTCCATTTCTTATTGGCACTCTTGTGAATTAAAATACCAAATTTTTTAATTTAAATTTCAGATATTTCAATTTTGAAATTGCTTGAATGCTTCTTTGAACGACCTAATTATGCGACTTGAATTTAAAATGTTCGATCTATTAATTTAAGAACATACGAATGTAAAATTGTATTATATCATTTTTAGTTTAATGCGTTTTAAATCCAAGATTGTTTAATTTCAAAGTATCTTTATCATCTTTACATTATTTAAGCCTGAATGTTTCATTTTGAAATTTTCTTAATTTGAATGAATTTTGATATAAAACTCTATAATCAACTAATCTTTTTCAAATGCTGATATTTAGACTACGCTCACCGAATTTCGGCTAACCTAGCCGTCCTTTCCAGTTTACCTGGGCTCATCAAAAATATTTTTTCAACGCTCACCGAATTTCTGTGAACCTATACACAAATTTAACATTTATGACTGCTTAATGACGATCACTTTAGAGCCAAAATTGATGAATTAAAAAAGTTTAAAGAAAATTTCATTTGTCCCTTTAGAAGCTTTCAATTTGATAATATTGTCCATATTAAAAATTGCTCAATTTCTTATGCTTCATTAATTTAATTTTCAGGTTTATGAATTTCAATCCTTTTATTTAAAATCGTATATAAATGATGTTTAAAAAAAGCAATTGATACAATATAGAGAATATATATATATTTTTTTTTAATTATCATGTATAATAAAAGTTGTGCGTGACATAAAGCAAAATACTTCGTCATAATGAACAACGCAATGGTGCAACATAATAGACTTTTTTATATTACTTACTTTCAATTCTGCAATATCCATAATTAATATTGCAAATACCAAGGCCACGATGAGAAATGTTTGTAAGTTACGTGGAGGTATTTAAAAAAGGTTTTGCTTGAATACTTTCATAGATGCTTCTCCAATATCATTATTATGTTTATTGTTGTTATTTTTGTATACGTACATATAGGTACCACAGTTATTTGTAATATTCGCTTTTCTTATTTTTTATTGAAAATTATACCTAAATGAACCTATGATATTTAAAAGTTAAATCTTATTTTTTCCCCAAATATCAACTTTTAGCCAAATTTGCTAAATTAATTAGGTACAGTGGAGCATTTTATTATTGAGCAAGTATAAATGAATTAAATTCTATAATTTTTAGTTAATTAATATATCAAAATTGATAGGTAAATTAACGAATATGTTGATCCTGAAAATACACATGAAAACATGATACATCTGCTCTGAAGCGATTTAGAAAGAGGGTGCGGAGTTTAATACTAGTAGCAAATAAAGATCCTCTTAATAAGGTAACATCTGAGGCCAGTTATTAATGAAATAGCATGTCGACATTGTTAAGACCTGTAGGGGGCAGACTGATTCCTATTCATCTCACATATGGCTGATCCATATTCTCTGACGAGGTGAGAATCCAATTTTCATAAATTATCGCCTTTCAATAATTTTTCGGACTATTAAAAATTAGCAGATTTTCATCACAAAAAAAAGTAGAAGGTTAAATCATAATAGGATACAATTTTTCAAGAAAAATATATTATTCTAAGAATTCATATTTAATAACAAAATTTTTGTGTGTGAATAATGTTAAATAACTTTATAAAAAAATGCTTTTAAAAATAATGAGTGAAGATTGAATGATTAGGCGAAGTATTATTAACTAAAACATTATTCATTCAATTTTAAAATTCGCGATATCAAAATGCAATCTTATTATCTAATTGATGAATGGTTTAATTACCGTTGGAAAATATAAATTCTATTCTGAAAGTGCATTTGCTTTCTGTCTTATTTTTGTTAATTACTTTGGAATATAAAGGATATTTCAAGTATGAAAAAAGACAGAGTTTTGAGAATTAATTAAAACGCTTCCTGCGGTGCACCGCATATTATATTTTCCATATTTTTCAAATAAAAATGACGCCGCAGAACTGTATAATATGAAAGTTTTTATGTTCGAGATATTTCTTCAGAACCAATCGCGAAAATGTGAAAAGTTGTAAAATATGAATACCATTTTTACTTTAAAAAAATTTTTTTTAATAGATCAATATTTTAAAAAATTACTGCCAAATTCGGACATATATCATCTAAAAAAGTTTGGAAGAGAAGCAGAAGTTCCCGTGAATAAATTTATTTAAAATAAAATTAAAATATACAAATATGGATTATTGCCAAAAAGTTGAAAATTGCAAGCCCTAGATATTTTCCACCCTTTCTTTGTATAATGAACGTTTTCTGAAAATATCTCTTATATTTAACCACAATTTAGCAAAATATCAACGTTTTAGAGTACTGCGTGTAGAAATTATGAACAAAAAAGTACCCAAAATGTCTGGTAATGCATCTGTTCCAAACTCCACATTTAAAATGAAAATTTGCTAAATATTATTCACAAGTTTTTTAAATATTTTAGATCCACAGACATCGCTTATATTAGGTTGAAAAAAATAATAATTAAGAGGAGGATTCAAATTTTTGTGTCTGGTCACGCGGCATTGCTATTTTAGGATAAGAGTCGGAAATAATTATTCATGCTATTCATAATGCGAACTAAAGTCGTTAATTTTATTCATACAGAGATTTTAGTATGGTTAAAAATCGATTTATAAACGTTGTTTCCAAATAATAGTAAATAATTAACGCTAGTTTTGTATAATAAGACCCTTTTCTAATATACATTTTTTAAATATGTTTAGCTGATATGCATATATTTTTGAAAGATTTTTGAAATTCTTATTTTTTAGCATTGCTAAATAATTTGTCGTTTTCAAATAGTTTTGCAATCGTTTACATTATTCTGACAAGTTATCAGCAAAAATCTAAAAAATTTTTATTTATATGAAATTTGGATTAGAGTATAATAAAGATTACATAAGAACAGACAGTGAAAACTAGGGTTTCAATTTTGCTTCAACTCATTTTTTTACACACTCATTTTGAACTTCAGATATGTTCGTTTTAATGTCGTTTTTTTGTTAAAAATGAAAGTTTACTTTTTTATGTGCATTAGAGATTATTAAATACAAAAGAAAAACTTACCCGAAGAAAGGGCGAATAGACCATGAAAGATGAAAATCGGAATCCCCATCCTTTATCTTTTTTTTTCTTGCCAGGAAATCGACAAAAGTCACTGAACTGCCTTTGTAGTCATCGAATGCAAATTTTTTTCATTCGTTACATACAGAAATTCACACGCTCGTTTTATCACAACCACGCGACATCGCGCAATTTTTTTTAGGTTCACACCTTCCCCTGCACACAATTATTCAATTACAATTCAACTTTAATTATCAGTTACTGAACAATTTAAAAAAAATAAATAATACATCCATTTGTTAATTAAAATACAGACATTGTAAGTTATATACAAGTTATTTTTATCTATTTTTAAGCATGACTTTTTTCACTTATCTATCTATTAATTAGCATCCATGGGGTATTCGTTACTGACACGGAAATGGAAAAAAATGACTTTTATCGTAAAATTCTCGACAGGAGGCGAGGCACATAATAACATTATACGCAAGCTCGTAACTTGACCTCAAGAAATGTCACAGAAAGTTATGCGAAAGCTTCATAGGGGATTATAAACTCCGCATATTATAATAGGGGTGCATTTACTATGAGATTCTTCTTATATGGGTGTTTTTTCTTTCCCTGAGGTCCAAAATGCATCTCTGGGATTTGCAAAATTGATCTCATGTTCTTTTATTCATAAACTTTCCCAAACCAGAAAATTAGATATACAAGCGGATAATTTTCGTAAAATGTGACTGTCATTACTGTTTATTTATTATATTGTCGGAGGATAAAAATTCTCTTTAAAACATTACATTTCGCCAAAATTATACATATATTTGGACCTAAAATACATCATATTTTAAATTAATTTTTTCCCCATGTAAACTAATAATTTGTATCAAACTGTAAAGTATATTTTGCTTCAATAAATGAATTTATTATTGAAGAGCAAGAACTTACGAAAAGTTCAATTCACTTTAAGGACTTTGAAAATTTTAGTATTATTATGAAAACACAATTTTAGTCGCACTTTTTCACATTCTTGTGAAATTTTCTTTTTTATTTATTTATCAATTTTAGATTGCGCGCGCGCCTCTTTTACTGAAGGCATGAGAATCATGTGCGGGCGTCGCGACGCTTCGGCGTTAGAACCGATACTAAAAGAGCGTCGAGACGCCCGCCGTTATCAGACAAAATGTGCGCACGCGTAAAAAGGAAGAGGGAAGTCCCATAGGATTTTGCTATAGTTATTATGGGACAAGGTAGGGTGCGCCTCACACTACCTCAACTGTTCACCTATGGAACGTGCCTAATCTAATTGCCAGCAGATAATACCGCAAGGACGCATACTGTGACAACATAATCTGGTCCGAAGAGTCCTGCGTGAAGTTTCTGATAAACAGGGTGAATTATTATTCTATCCAATTGCATTTCCTTCAAGATTTAAGTTTTTTCACAATTTTATTAAACTGTAACTATTTTGGAAAAATTTAAATAGTTACGTCAAAATTTTAAATATTATTTTTTAGTCTTTCTTGTGCCTAATGCCTAATCCCTAAATCCAGATATGACAGGTTTTGTATTTTTTAGTAGATATTAGGGTGGGTCGAAAAATTGGAAATATTAAATATTACATTTTTTTTAATTCTGTGAATTACAATTTTTTAGTTTTAAACTACTAAATTTAAGATATTTTAACATCTGTAAGGTCTTTAAACGATTTCTTTTTCGAATCCAAGCAAATTTCACATAAAAAATTACAATAATTTTCATCAATAACAAGTGATTACTTTTTAAGGTAGGCCGCTTTAACTTTACAATTATTTATTTTCTCGACCCAGCCTAGTAGATATCTAATCGCGCGCTAGACACGCACATTTTCATAATTACGTTGCGAATTTTTTCAGGCTAATTAATTCACTTTTTGTCTCATTTCATACTTTAATTATTTTAATTCGAAAATTAAATAAACATTTTACAACCAAGGGTGACTGCTAACTTTCAATTGTACATAACTCCTGATATAATTATCCAATTTTACTTTTTAATAGGAAGTTTGAAAAGGTATTTTAACAAGGTTTACAATAAAAACAATTATGAAGTGATATAAAAATTATTTTACCTTCATTTTTCATTTTAAAAAACATTTTTGCGATTTTCTCCCAATGCGGCATTTTGTATATTTTTTTAATTAGCCTAGAAAAAAAGATTAATTTTTTCTCTTTAAAAATATCCCAAAACGAAAATGGGATGGAAAGTATTGGTCAAGTTGTCGAAGGTCATAAGAGCGCGGGTGCCTCACGCCAACTAGCCACGGCGCTACTAGGCGTGCTGTAGTGACACAGTGGTTCTAATAATTGATAAAAATTATTTTTCTGATAACGTGTAACGAATATTTTATTTTAGTCTTACTTTTATGTAGCTGGATAGTTCTGCTCATCTGTTACATGTCGAGATGGATTTTGATAAGTCCTCTTGCTTCTCACGTTTTGGTGAGTTTTTGTTTGTGTTAATCTCTTTGCCACTCACATTTTGGGGTGCTTTTTAGTGTGAGTCCCCTCGCCTCTCACAGTGTTACTAAGAAAATAGTTTTTCTATTTAATTTAACGTTCACGTTGCTCTTCTCTTCGCGATCTATAATTTGAGATGAAATCTACTTTTTTTCTGGCCGCGAGATATCTGAATTGTTCTGAAAGTATCAAAAATTCAGAATAAAATCGAAGTTTTGTTAAGCTTAAGCAGAAACATAATTTTTATGAATTATTAGAACCACTGAATCACTACTGCATGCCTAGTAGCGCCGTGACTAGTTGGCGCAAGGCACTCGCGCTATTATGACCATCTATAACTCAACCAATACTTTCCATCCCATTTTCGTTTTGGGATTTTTTTCAAAAGAAAAAATAAAGCTTTCCTTCTAGCCTAAGGGGTCGTGCACATAATACATCACACGTTTTTCTTTTGTTTATATCGTTGTATCCCTTATCGATTCAAGGCAATTTTATTCTCATCTTTACTTAAACAAAGTAAAAACGCGTGACGTATTATGTGCACGACCCCTAATTATAAAATTATAAAAAATGCCGCATTGGGTAAAATCGCAAAAATGTTTTTTAAAATTAATAATCAAGGTGAAATAATTTTTTTTATCATTTTATAATTATTTTTATTGTAAACCTTGTTAAAATAACTTTTTAAAACCATCATAAAAAAGTAAAATTGGATAACTGTGTGAGGAGTTATGTACAATTGAAAGTTAGCAGTCGGGGTGAATTGTCGAAAATTCGGGCCCCTGTATCTTGACAACCCGTTGTACTAGGTGCCCAGGCTCTCTTCATAGGATTTAAAGAGGTCCACTAGCAGTACAATCTGGCGAGTTTGAATAAGATAGGCGACAACAAAAATTTTAGGTGGGGCACTTGGCAAATTTTACCCCATATATTTAATAAGTTTTAAACACTAAATTATGAACATTTATTTGCTGAAACAGAAAAAGTCGAGTTAGATGAAAAAACGTAGTTGCCAAGAATTGAACCCGGGTTTCCAACGCAGCAATCAGCTTGTCTCTGCAATCTGGTATTCTGGATGCTAAAGTAAGAGGCACTAAACGTCCTTATGTTATCATGCAAGCAAGCTTCAATTCGGTGCTGCCTGCACGTTGTTGAGTACGGGGCATCCAGGCATGGTTACTGAACTGCTGCAAACTCAGTCGAGTTCCCAATAGGACGCTATAAACTGTACTTCGATTAAGACTTCGTCCTTCCGACGAATGAGACACGATAATAAACTTCCATTATTGATGCTAGAAAGTATAGTAATTTATGCTTTCTAAACAATGTATTATATCCTTGAAAATAAACCAAGAATCTTACGATAAAATTTGGACAAATACCACAAAATGCTCCTATTGTAATTCCTGAAAACAAAATAAAATTTTGTTTCTTCGGACAAAAATAAAAGCATTTTGTGGTATTTGTCCAAATTTTATCGTAAGATTCTTGGTTTATTTTCAAGAATGTATACATTGACTTGAGTGTTGGACGTTAAATGGGATTTTGAATTTGATTTCAATCTAATTTAAGATTCTTCATTTTCGAAATATTTATATTCCATTTATATTTATTTATATTTTTGTATCAATTTGTTTCGTTCATTTTTTATAATTGCTAGAAAAAATATGCTAGGATGTAAAAGTCTTCGTAAAAGACTTCTTTGTAAAAGTTCGGTCTGCACATTCCGGCCACTAAGGTGCCGGATTCAGAGACTACATATGCGCTCCTGAGTGTTGACATGAAAAAACACATCCGATTCTGGGCCGCCCAGACCCAAGGCCGGCACAGAATCGGGACTTGAGTGTGTTTGGGTAAAAATGAATATTTTTTTATTTAAAATTCAACTAATTGGTTCAAACTTGAAACACTTTGTTAAAAATTCTTTTCATATTATTTTATTAAAAATTCTTCTATTTGGGTAGAAAATTAATCTTCTTTGTTGAAAATTCATATACTCACTTGAGGATTCAACTATTCTGTTAAAATTTCATTTTTTATCTTTGAATTAAACTGGTTTAAATTTTTGTTTTGTTTTGTTGAAAAGTTAATTTTTATAACTGAAGTTTTAAATATACCATGTTTGGTTGAAAATTCATCTTTTTAAATTGAAAATTCAACTATTTTGTTAAAGTCACCTTTTTGGGTAAAAATTCAAGTTTTGTTGGAAAAACGTAGGGGAGCGGCGGCGAATGCAGTGCGGCGGCTAATGTGGCACGTTCGAGTTTTCGAATATTAACGCAATTTCTGCTTGTGGAGGTAGTTTCATTACATGTATATATATGTTTTCAACGTTACATTATTAGAAAATTGGGATGATTAAATTAATTGCCTGATTTCGATGACGAAAAGTTAGTTTTTGTTCTTTCGCTTGTATTGTTAGAGTAGCTAAAACAAGTAACAAATTACAAAAGTTTCTTGTAAACTTAAAAAATTGTTCGGAAATATACTGTTCCAAGTTTTTTGAATGCTTTAAAGTTTAACATTTTGAGTAAAATTAATCAACTTTTATGTAAAAAATCTTTATTGAATACTATTCACATGTGACTAGTATGGCGCATTCGGGACTAAAATCGGCAGGTAAGATTAAGAATTGTTTAAAAAGTTTCCCCATTGATAATTATTTGAATATATCCTTCATTATGTTATTTTTCATATTGGCCAGTCATTGTGCACTGTTAACAAACAACAATTTTTCTTAACGTTTCAGCAGACATAACCCTCAAATTATTTTGAGACATTCTGCACTGTTAAAAAAACATTTTTTCTTGAAATTTGGGAAGATATAATCCCTTAAATATGTTAATAATATTGAACGTGAATATATTTATCTTATTTTTACGAAATTTTACTAATTTTTCTTCATAGTTTGTTTTTTATTCAATAATTATGAATTGAAATCGAAACGCGCCACATTACCAAACAAGGTCGGACAACTTGGCGCAGATGCACTTTTTGTGCGCCGCATTCGCCGCCGCTCCCCTACTTTCGGATTGAAAATTCATCTTTTATGGTAGAAAATTCATCTTTCTTGATTGAAAATGAACTTTTTTGTTGGAAATTCCACTTTTCGGGTTGAAAAATCAATTGTTTTCTAAAAAAAACCAGCTTTTTGGCTTGAAAATACAACTACATATTTGTTTTGAAATATAATTATGTTTTGTTAAAATATTCAACTATTTTGTTAGCGACATCTTGTTTGGTCAAAAATTCAACGGTTTTATTGAAAAATCATCCTTTTGTATTGAAAATTAACCTGTTATGGTAGAAAAGTAATATATCTTGGTTGAAAATTAACCTTTTTGTTGAAAATTCTATCCTCAGAAAAATTCATCCTTATGGTTTGAAAATGTTAACTTTTTTTGAAAAAGCTCATCTATTATGTAAATATAATATATTTTAACTTGAAATCTTAGAATTTTAAAGTTTTTAATATTGCATTCAATATGGTATGTACATTAATTTTATTTAAAAGAATTTATTCCCCTATTTTTGTGAAAACTCACCCTTAACCCTTAATATGTTGAATTATAATAATTATAATATTATATAATATATATATAATGAAATCCATGTTTATCCAAAGGCTACGTTACTTTCGTTACTTTTCGTTACTCGAAATTTGAAAATTTATAGTCTTGAAAAACTATAGTCTTTAAAAAAAATTGTTTTTTTAGCTACTACCCACTCGGACTCAACATGATCCGCCGCCTCTGAGGACGTCCCCTAGCCTCCGACTCGTGCATCGAGCCTCCGGCTCATGCTGCAAGCTTCACACTCGTCGAGAATCATCTATTTTGCGCCCTTGCATCACAAGTATCTCTTTACGCACTTTATTATATTAGTGTTAAAAAAATTTAACTTTTCAGCACCAAAGCATGTTTGATTTTTCAATTTTTTTTCATGGTTTATCTACTAATGAAGACTGCAGTACAATTGCACACCGCTCACACACATTTATGATCGTGCAATTGCGATAGTCTGGTTTCCTTGCGCAGTCGTTCCACATTTCCTCCCTCTTTCCAACTGCAGGAATCCATGAGGATATTCGGAATTGTGAAAGAGAACGTTTTCTGCTTTCAGCAAGAACGTTTCAAAATTAACATTTGTCTCTCCGAAGTTTTCTGAGAAGCTGCAATGTGCAATGTGCATATTATGATAACCCACACACCCGGTGACAATAAACCGTTTAATTAAGTTAGCACATGTCCAAATGTTTATGTGTGAGTCAGTTTTGATACGGGTCAGTAAAGAAGAGAATGCGGTCCAGATATACACCCTGTAATATTGATCTTTAATCTCTGCCGACGTCCCAACCCCCTTGCTTCACCAAGAATAGAATTTCTCGTACATACTATGACCTGCCAGCTTTTAAGATATTTCCGTCCGGGACGTACAATTTCCAGGCTCAATTCTGCAAAATCGTTTCAGAAACAAAATTCAGAGGAAATCGAAAAAATGACGAGATTGCTTTTCCTAACCATCTATCGAACACTGGAAACGTTCGGTGAATCAGTTTTCGATATACAACGGGTGGTTTCAAAAATTGAATTTCAGGTTTCAAAGACTTTGTTACCAGCTTACATAAAAATAAATAAAAATAGAGAAAAATGCATTTAATTTTTATGTTTTATATGTTTTTTGAATAAACAAAGATTTCCCTTCTAAACAACGTCACTATGAGAATAAATGACACTACAGTGCTGTCAAACTGGGGTAAATATGGATCAGCTTTTATGCTTTATAATTCAGTGAATTTTTCTTATTTTGTAAAGATACTTCATGTATATCTTATAAGCAATAGCCTTAGGTTGCAGAATTGTCTACAAAGTCATACCTTTGTTACCCCGGTGATCTAGAATTACGCCGGTTGACAGTATACTTCGATTTTTTTTTAACATTTCAAATATACTTTAGTACGTTAATACATTATTAATTAAACATACTTCAGAATTTTTTTATCGACCGAAATATATTTCACTGATTTTTTAGCATAAAAAATCTTTCATTCTTACCCAAGCCTAACTTTTCAAACTCTAGTTAGTTAGTTACTCTTATTTAAATAAAATTATTTTAAAATTATACAGTTATTATTTATGTGCACAAATTTTTTCTTAAATAATTTTAATTTAAATCAAAATCAACTACAGAGAGTTATAAAAAATCTTTCAGGGAATAAAATCAGAGGACGTTCATAAAATACATCACACTGCCAGGGGAGGGGCAGGTTTTATGACGATTTGTAATGCAGGAAGGGGGGGTGTAAGGCAGTATGTTGCATCACAAGTGGAAAATACAAATGTGGACAATAATTTTTTTAAATGCTTAAAAAAATGAAAATTAGTGATATTATTTTATAAGTAAAGCCGAGAATAAAACATCTGAATATATTTTTGGTTCAGAATTCAACTCTTTTGGTCAGAAAATCTACATTTGGTTGAAAATTTAGCTATACCATTTTTTGTTAAAAATTTATTGTTTTATCTGAACATTAAACTAATTAAGTTTTCATTTAGAATTCATCTTTTTGTATTGAAATTTTAATTACTATCATATTGTCAATTCATCTTTTTTTGGTAGAAATTTAATCTTCTTGATTGAAAATTCAACTATTTACTTGGCAATCCGTTTTCTTTTATTGAAAAATCAAATTTTTCAACAAAAAATTCAATTTCTCTAGATTTTGTGGAAAAATGATAGTTGTTAGTTGAAAATTCGACAATTTTGTTGAAAAATTCTATATTTTGTTGTCAATTAGTCTCTTTTTCGCAGAAATTCAATCTTCTTGATTGAACATTCAACTACTTGGCTGAAAGTTGAGCTCAACAGTTAAATATTTAGTTTAAGTTAGTTTAACTATTTTATATTTTATATTTATAGTTAGTTTAACTATTGAGTCAACAAATCATTTTATTGTTTAAAAATCTACCTCTTCGATTGAAAATTTATTTATTTACTTGACAATTCTTTTTTTTTTGAAAAGCAATTTGTTCAACTACAACTTTGACTTCTTCAGTTTTTGTTGAAAATTTATCGTTTTTAGTTTAGAATTCATCTATTTGGTTGAGAATTATCTTTTTTGTTGAAGATTCATATTTTTGGGTTGAAAATTCAACTGTTTCGTAGAAAATTTCTCTTTTTGACTTCACGATGCAACTGCTTTGTTGAAAATTCGTGTTTTTGGGTAGAAAATTGTATTACTTTTGTAGACAATTTAACTATTTAGTTTAGAATTAATTTCTTGGATGAAAATGAACTTTTTAGTTGAAAATTCATATTTTTGAGTTGAAAATTTAACTGATTTCCAGAAAATTCACCTTCTTGGTTTAAAAATTCAATTATTTGGTTGAAATTTTTTTTCTCTCTTAACAGAAAAATTTTTCCTGGTTGAAAATGCAACTCTTTTGTTGAAAATTGATGTTTTTGGTTTGAACATGCATCTCTTTTGGTAGAAATTTTCGTTTCTTTGTTAAAAAGGCAACTTTTTGGTGAAAACTAAATCTTTTTCGGTTGAGAATGAATATTTTTTTATTGAAAATTCAACTCCTTGCTTGAAAGTTGAACTTCTCTGTTGAAAATTCATTTTTTGCTCCAAATTTGTTGCAATTCGTCTTTTTGGATGGTAAATTAATCTTTTTTGGTAGAAAAGTTCGTAGTTGAAACTTCAAATATCTTATAAGAAATTCGTCTTTTTTGCATGAAAGTTGAACTATTTCGTTGAAATTTTGTTGTTGTTAATTCAACTATTTGATTAAAAATTGACTTTTTTGTTGAAAATTCATCTTTGCGGGTGTAAAAATCAACTATATCCTAAAAATTTCGACTTTTTAGCTTGGAAAATCAACTCTTTCGTTGAAAATTCATCTCTTTTCATAGAAAATGGCTCTTTTTTGTTTGAAAGTTTAACTTTTTGGTTGAAAATACAATATATTTCGACTTGAAATCTTAAGCATTTCATATTGAATCCAATATGGTACCTATACATTAATTTTATTAAAAATAATTTACTCTGCTATTATTTTCCTATTTTCGTGGCATTGGCCTTTGTGACGTCACCCGGGGGGGGGGGCATCACAAGGGGAAGGGGTGGAGAAAGTGGAATTTAACTATTGTTAAAAAAAAAACAATTTTAACCCGAGTTAGCCATTTCTCAAGCAATCTTCAGTATTATTATTATTATATCATGAAGCCGTTTCCCTTTCGCGATAAGCGTGAATTGCTCGATTGGAAAGTATTGATGTGTGGATGGGTATATAGGTGAAGGGTAGATAGGTATATAGGTTTCAGGTATAGATATTTTAGATTGATCTAGAATTCTCGTGTTACTTATTTAAATAACACGTTCATTCCGCAACACTGCTCCCTTAAATCAGCGATTTTCATGTTTTTTGAGGTTATGGACGAAATCTGACGTGATGGAGCCAAACAGACCCCGAATTAGGATTCAGCGACCCCGAAAACATATGATAGACATAGTCAGACTCCAGGGGTACTTTCTCGATTTTTTGTGTAGAACTGTGTTATTGTTTCCTACTCATTTTTCTATAATAATTCCTATGATAATTTGTATAATAATTTCCTATAATGCTTTCTATACAGATTTTTCTGTAATCGTGAAAAAATTGTAGGAATTTTTATTACAGATATGATTACTACATGGAAATCGATTTTTTGTTGTTGAAAATATATTGAGCTAAAAAATGTATAAGTTCCTTACGTTCTTCTAAACAGAAAAAAAGTATTTGTATTACGAATGATTTTGTTCAGATCATTGATCGCTCCAGTGTTTTATGACAGTAGTTTTTACACAAATCTTATATGAAAACATTCTTAAATACTTAATTTACGCTGGCTATTACAATGTGAATCTGAAGACATATTGCATTTTCCAAACTTGTAAATAAATTTTTTTATGGAGAATATATTTCCACAGGATGGTAGCGGGAAACATGTAAAAAAAGAATAAAAATGTACTTTTGACTTTCAGAAAATCGATCTAGAGTTAAAACAATATTGAGTGATGAGTTCTATAACGGAGTTTATTAAAAATAAGTTAACTTTTTTTGAGAAAGTAAACACTCATTTCTCGAATTATATAAAACTGAATTTGAGCTTCAAAATAAAGGGTAGAAATACTATGGAGATAGTGAAAATGAAATTAAAATATATGTAAAAAAATAATATATAAATATATGTAAGTACAAATATGTACAAAGAATCATTGCGATTCAATCGTCTTTCTTCTCGTAAAGGGAAAGAACATGAATGTCTGTCTGGTATTCAAAATTCATTCTAGTTATTAGTTTATAGTTCAAAATATTAACGACTTGAAGGTACTTCACGGTTCGTATCCAGCCCCCTGGCAGACTGGTTGGCTTATTGCTCATTGTTCCGCCCGAGTCGAGTATTGGCAGTACAGTCTTCCTCAAGCAACAAGCATCACTCTGCAATGACAGGTGCAACTAGAAAGAGAAAGGAGAGACAGTGAAGAACTAAAGTCGGCCTCAAAAGTGTGCGACCCTCACTTTGATCGCTTGCAACACTTTTTATACGGTGGCTATTCTCATGGAATTCCGAAATATGCGTGAAGGTTTATTTCGTGAAATATTGATCTAATTTCATTTCTTCAAACTGCGCTTCAATCACGCTACAAAACTGCACATTTTAAGCCATAAAACAACTTCCTATCACTATTTATTTCTAAGGCGATATGTTTGTGGAAAACGGTCTGTAATTAGTAAACAAATTCATATTTCGAAATTTGGAAAATGCATTGCATTCTGAACACCTTAAGGAGCGTCTGTGAATTTTTTCAGATTTTTCAAGACGTCCAGCTCGTTTTGGGAAGCCTCGAAAGTGGATGCTAAAAAAAAGTGCCTTCAAAACCTTGTTTTTTGGCACGTTTTATATCAGCGCTATCGCAAAAATTTGTTTAGAACAATATACATATTTTTCAGTTCGGGAGACATTAAACTTTCACGTTTACCTGGCCAAAATTTTCTGCGATTTTTTTTTGAACGAGTTGCGAGCGATCAAAGTGAATGTCGCGTAGTTTTGACGGCGACTTTAGTTAATATTAAAGTTTGAAGCTTCCAATAGATTGACCTATATAAGTTACTTTTGAGCATATTTCTTTTTAAACAAGTTTACACAAAAAGTGCATACACAGAAAAGGCCAATTTTCTTCTTCACATACTTAGAGGGAAATACACCACTGAGGCCAGACTGGTGTTTTCGTAAGTTTTACATGAAAACTTGACGATATGAAAAGTTCCAACTAGTAGACAATGATACATGAAAAATGTCTTTAGCTCCCGGACGATTATGAGTGCTAATAGCTAAGTATTGTCTTGGCTCCACATGTACTGGAACCTATTAATATTCTTCTTTTAAATCTATTTTTGAACCAATTTTACCGTCAATATAGCTTTGATATCAAATAGTCTCTGAGGCAATGGATATCTATCAACTACCAATTGTGGATTAAGTGTTATTTTTAAATCGCCGTAAATTCGAATATCCTCGTTGAGTTTAATTACTGGTACAATTGGTGCTGCCCATTTACTATTTTCAACAGGTTTCATTATATTTCCTTAAATTAGTCGGTCTAATTAGGCCAGTCAACGAGGACCAAATATGACCTTAACTTCGAAGTGATACTAAATAAGCTGCATTTTTGTATATAACTTCTAGATGGTATGCTTAACCACAAAAAAAATCAGTAAATTTCAGCCTTGTGCTTTTTTTATAATAATGCAAATTGGTGGTAAAAATCATATTTTGGAAGTTTCTCTTGATTTTCATAGAAACGGTTAGTTTTAGTGAAAAATGGTTAAATAGAAAAATGTTCGGCATCTTATTCTGAACGGATAAGTCGTTTCGACTTTTTTGTATAGTTAACCCTTTATCTAAAAAAGGAGGGAAAAGAACGACTATTGAGAAAACTATTCTTGCTTCATTTATTAATTATTCTTGATGTCAGTGAACCCAAATGGTTCTTAGAAGCACGTCTCCAGGTTACCTAGCACCTCATATAAAGAAATTTGCGATAAATTAATTATCATCTTAAGTACATTTTCTTCATTCATCTTCAGCTCTAAATTTGATACACTTCTTTGGTGCCTGAATGTAGGAACTTCGCAAAACGCTTGCTTCACATGCGTGCAAGATACCTGCAAAGTTTCAATAATTTCCCGGAGCGAAAGGAACAGTCAGGAGTTGTAAATCTCGTACTTTCTCGCAGTGGCTTACAAAGGACCAGGAACTTACTGACCCTTCCTTAGTTACTTAGAATACAGTCGACGAAACTAGTTTATCTCTCATATTCTGTAGAGCGTAGGTGTGAAGTATTTATATATATTTTCACTTTAGAATATAATTGAGTATAGAAAATAGTAACTAAATTCTTCTAGGAAGTCTTTACAGATATTCGATGTTTAAATGCGTATCAAAATAAGTTAACATATTATTTAAAGTAAATAAATTAACTATCTTGTCATTCAATAGGATGAAAGTACACTACTGAAATGAGGAATATTTTTAAGTTACAGGAGCAAATATGATAACTTTGAAACAATAATTATTCTTATAAGACATTGTAATAAACAGATTTCGTTTCAAAACAGCTGACAAGTATACTCTTTGTATAATGATTTGATGAGTACAAATAAATCCTTTCTTCGACCGATAATGTTTATGAATTTCAAATTGTAGATTTTTTATGTCTTACGGTCCACATAAAAGCCTCGGTGGCTCAGACGATAGTGCGTCAGACTTCCATGCAGGAGGTCTGGGGTTCGATCCTTGAGCCGGTACCAATGGAAACTTTTCTATGTACTTCTACCGGGGCTTCGGTGATTCGGAACCCACCTCAAACTGTAGGTCCCCTCAGAAAAAGCTGGTGTCGTACCAAGGATAAATGGGCCTTTCGAGAGCCTAACAGGGACAGGCCCTCTCTAGGAACCTCCGCTCGATGGTCGCTGGACGTCTTCGAGTAATGAACACACACACACACATACACTTACATAACACAGCAGGACAGTGCTTCGAATCTGTGCATCTAACTGATGACCTCAGAGGGATCGCTTCGCCCACCCTAGCGTAGCTAGGGAGGCTGCCGAATGGCAGAGTGGATGAGGATCACTTTGCCCGATCAACAAAGAAGGACGTCATTTACTGTGCGATTGTTACGCCTGGCACCTGAGAGGTACAATCTCAGAACGTTAGTAACAACGAAACCCACCGAGATTCAAATACACTCGGCGAAAGATGGCCGGATTCGGAGTACTGCCTTGAGAATAAAACATGGGTGTGTCACAATAGGATTCATAGCTTGAGTGCTAGGGTGACACCTCACGGGACCCCTCGCCCACATTACAAACTAACTAACTAACTACGGTCCACATAAATTAAAAATAAAATTGGAGCCAAAAAACATTTTCCAACTCAGAATTTATTTTAATTAAAAACTCCATTCTCAATCCTTTACGATTTGGTACAGTGCGTACCTTTTTCAAACGGTTTTTAAACTTGAATACAATTACATTTGAAATTAGTAATATTAAAAAGAACAAGAAATAAATGAATAATTTCGCGAATGAATGTAAAAATTGTACCTGAGATAAAGTAGTTTGAGTTAATCAAAGAATAAGATTAATTTCGAAGAGTAAACACAAAACATCGAAAAGAACATAAATCCGATGTCAATTTGGAATTTTTCAGTCAAATTTGAGTCAATTTTAATTAAACATGAAAATTGTTTCAGAAGTCTCAAAAAAATTAAAGAGATTTCACTCTCTTAAAGACTAAATCTTAAATGAAGAAAAAAGAACTTTATCGTGGTTAGGAAGGAAGAACAGAAATTGACAATTTACAGATACATGAAGACAGTTTACCTAATGAACGTTGATAAACATTCGACGAGTTTTCACTGAAACCACTGACGAGGAAGCGCGCGAAACTAAATTTAAAATTTAAAATGTGAGAAATTTTGTAACTAAAAAAGATGACATGATTTTATAATACTTTGATAAATGTTATTAATGTTTAGAATTTCAGTATGTAGATTAACTGAAATATTACGTTTAGAATATTTTCTCCAAAAAGTCGTCTGCACTCCTATGTCAAGAACTATGCTATAACCTTCCTGACATTTCCACCTATGCTAGCATCGCCGCGAAGTCATGCTAGAAAACTCACTATTCCGCGACATTTTTGAGTCGTTTTTTCATTCTATTATATTGATTTTTAGTTGGCTATAGGAAATATCATATTTTTCACGTCGTACATCAACAAAAACACTAGCCAACGGACCGCGACTTTTTCAACTGCGTCAATGTTTATAAATGTTCATTACGTATACTGTCTTTTGTATCTCTAAATTGTCAGTTATTGCACGTCCTTCCTATCCACGATAAAGATCTTTTTTCTTAATTTAAGATGTAGTCTTCAAGTGAGTGAAGTCACTTTACTATTTTTTTTGAGAGACTTCTGAAACGATTTGCATGTTTTTTTTTTCAATTGACTCCAATTTGACTGAAAAATTCTAAATTGCCATCGGATTTATGTTCTTTATGATGTTTTGTGTTCACTCTTCGAAATTAATCTTCCCACATAGCACACTTCCCGAAAAAAAACCTGGTCGTTTCTTAGGACTTTTCCAAGTGGCCGGGAGAAGAAACCCGGTCTGCTCTAGGTTTGGACCTATACTTAGACCTAGGTTAAAACATAAGTTCATGTCCGCCGCAATTTTTGGATTTAAAAAAAAATTACATAAATTGTACACATTTTTTACGGATGATTGATTATTTTCAATAAAAATAGTGTTTATTAATAATATAGTCCAATCTAGTACTTTTTCAATTTTATATATTTTTTAAAATGGGATTTTGAGATAGTAGCGAATAATAATTAAATTTTGCTTAACAATCCTTAAAAAGCATGTATCTACAAAAAACCTTTATTTTGCTATGTCCGAAAACGTTAATTAACTTTTCGGACAGGGAAAAGCTACGACAACTGGCAAGCCGTCTGATAATTCAATTCCACACTTGCAAGTTGAAGCATTCTTATATCCATGGCGATTAATCTCAGTTGCGAGAAGAAGTAGCACCCAGCGGTGCACTTTGACCAGATGCGGAACTTATGCTCGTAATGCACCTGCGCGGCTGAAGGGGCATTAGTAGCGGGACATTTAAATCAGTGTCCCACACAGTATAAACATGATATTACTTACAGCTTCCAAAATCTAATTGAAATTTAAAAATTGAAAATTATCAGCACATAACTTTGTTCAAAACTATTTACGTAATGATCGGAAAATATTTTATTGACTAAAACAAATATTAAAAGATATTATTCCATTGATGAAGTAATAGTCAAATATAGCAAAAAGAAAATAATTCAACATATATTAGGTTTTAATTTAATTTGAATAATGTGCACGTTTTAAACATTAAATTTCAGGGTGGCCGTTTTATTCAAAGAAAAAAATTCCCGGTTTTTTCCCCGGTTTGCAAACATTTTTCACGGTCAATGAAATAAAAAAATTCGAACTCTATAACTAAAAGTTTTCCACTTGAAGTAATAAAAACTGAGCTGTAAATTAAAGCACCCAAAGTGGAACTCTGGAATTCAAAATTTTTAATCAAAGTATAAAATATAAGCTACTGACACTTTCCAACTGAACAATTTTAAATTAAATACAGTTAAACTACGAAATTAAAATTTTAAACTTTTATAAATTGTATAGTTCAAAGATGCAGATTCAGTTCCAAAAATATAAATCATCATTTTCAGTGCTCAAAATTAAAGAATCAATCTTTTTTTTTAAATTTCCAAAATTATATCATTTTAAGCAATTTTAAGCTAGAAATATTCAAAATTGAACAGTTACATTTTTTTATAACCTGAACACTACGTACATTAAAAGTTAAATTATTTTTATTTTAAATAGTGTAAGAATCCTTAAAATGCCTCAACATTTATTTCAATATCTTCAAAAATGTAAATGTTTTAAATTTTTTCACATTTTAAATTATTTTTGAAATTTCTTCAAAACTTCTAAATCTCATTTAAAATGATTCGAATTTTTTCCTACAATTTTTTTTAAATCCTGCCAAATATAAAAAATCCTTAAAATCTTCCACATTCATTTTTGTCAATTTTGTGAAGGTTGTTAAATATTCTCTTGAAATTAATTTTTTTAAATGAAAAATCATTTTCAATTTTCTTGTGAATCTTAAGGAAATGTTTTTTATTCTTTTAAAGCCTTTCACAATTCTTAATAAGCTTATAAATTTTTTGTTCGAAATCTGAAAACATATATATTTTGTTTTAAATTAGACCTTCAGCTATTTGCACCAAAATTGCGTTACGAGTAGCCGGATTTTTTGGAACACGTAAACACTAGGGTGGTCCAAAAAAAGACGTTTTCGAATTTTTGAGATTAAACTGAAAAATATTGTAGGCTACATGAAAATAGAAAGCCTCTATTTTTTTGTTTTGAAAAAAAAAAATAATTAGTAGGACTACGCAGTTCACTTTTCTCTCTTATGGAGATTAACATGTAAAATTGCATTAATTTTTTCAACTGCAATTCTGCAGTAGAAGTTATGATTAAATTTGTTTGCAACTTTAGGCATTTTTTTTGCATAACCCCTTCACTGCGGATGACGTGTATACACGTCATGAAGGGAACTTCCTGGTGAATTGACGAATTTAATTCAAAATTGGTACTAAGGGGTTATTTGGCTCGCTGAATACGAATTCGAGGTCAACATTCGAAATTTCGAAATGGCTGATCCAATATGGCGACCAAAAATTTTGAAAAATTTAATGAGCTTGTGGATTTGGATGAAAATTGGTAATAGGGGGTTATTTGGGTCGCTGAATACGAATTCGTGATCAAAATTCGAAGTTTCGAAATGGCTGATCCAATATGGCTGACAAAAATTTTGAAAAATCCAATGAGTTTGTGGATTTGGATGAAAATTGGTAATAGGGGGTTATTTGGGTCGCTGAATACAAATTCGTGGTCGAAATTCGAAATTTTGAAATGGCTGATCCAATATGGCGACCAAAAATTTTGAAAAATTTAATGAGTTTGTGGATTTGGATGAAAATTGGTAATCGGGGGTTATTTGGATCGCTGAATACGAATTCGTGGTCAAAATTCGAAATTTCAAAATGGCTGATCCAATATCGTATTCAATTGTTCCTTACTTGACGTTGTTATTTCCCTATGACAATGGATAATGAATTTTTGAATATCGACATCAGATACGTTTTCAGTGAACCAAAAAACCCTTAGTACCGACTCTCATTGAAATCCGCCAATTCATTACATTTTTCAAATTTTGATTCGCCATATTGGATCAGCCATTTGAAAAGTTCAAAGTTTGACCTCGAATTTGTATTCAGCGACCCAAATAACCCCCTAGTACTCGAAAATTCAAACAATTTATACTCACGACATTTTACGATAAAATGAAAATTTGCAGAGTTGCACCGTTTTGAAAATCCAAAAGAAGGAACGAAAATTAACATTTTCAGTCAAGCAACGTACGACACGAAAAATGTTTCTTCTTGCACGCCCTACAAGATTATCATAACGAATCTTTGAATTTTCTTGAAAAATCGAAAACTCACATTTTGATTGCAGAAGAAATAATGGAAAATCAAAGATTTATCTTTATGGTCAAACTATGCAAGATACGACAAATGATGATTGAACATAAATTGTGCATTCAGAAAAGATCTCCAAATTTGTGTTCGGTCACTTTTTGATAGGAGGTGTAGTTTTGGTTTTACTCGTAAAAATAGCATTAAGCGTGGAAAAATCTGCCCGATAAGAGGGCACGTTCTCATAAAAACTTTGCTTATTTTATTTCTTCTTCATCTCGTGTGTTGGTTTTGAAACTATACAAGATACGACAAATGATGATTAAACAAAAATTGTGCACTAAGAAAAAATTTACAAATTTTTTATTGGTCACTTTTTGATAGGATGTGTAGTTTTTGTCTTGATAAGAATGTGTTCCTCAAGGTCGATATAACCTTAAGTTAATTAGTTCTTTTTATGTAAAACTGACATAATTGAACCAAAAGCAGGTCATAACGACGAAGAGATTATTAAGAGAGTATTAGCCCGCGAAGAGCGCAATGGTGAGCACACGAAGTGCGAAAACCTAGAGGAACCGAGCTTGAAGTGTCAGGCAAATGTGCCCGAGCAAAGCGCGAGATGAATACCTAATCGAGTGCGAATTTACGTTTAAAAATGAAGACATAAAATGAAAAAATTGTAGAGTACATGACAAGTTCTTTTACAGTACCACTATTTTTGACATTTTTAGATGGGTGCTGACTGCCCCTGTCCCGGAACAGGGCGGTCTGATGGTTGGTTTTTAAAATGTCATCGAATATACTATTTACACAAAAGATGCAGATGTAATAAAGTTCTTTTACGACACCACTATTTTAGACATGTTAGCAAGGGTGCTGACTGGTCCTGTCCTGGAACTGCACGGAAAAAATGTATCCGTAAAAAAGTCACGGACTAGTAGCTAGGTCTCAGATACGAGAAAAATTTATCGGATATTGATGTAATTCCGTAAATAATCTGCGAACTTTGAGAAGGAATTGATGAACTTGATGTGAAAATTCCCGCGCACGCTCACCCAACCGCGCGGTGCGTGTGTGCGCTCGTTTGTGTGCTTTGGGCTCGTCGGATAAGTGGCTAGAAGTTTTATAACATCTGTTTTGTTTGGACTCGATGGCTGCGCGTGTTTACGCACTCCTGTTTTATGTTTGGAAACTAGTGAGTCAGCAGTCTTTGAGGGGTCGAATCTTCTGAGTTGCGAATTTATAAATTAATATAAATTAAATCGCACAAATAAAATTTTTCCGCTTTATATTTCAGTCTGAAATTTTTAGGAACTGTTCGTAGGAAATTCGAAATGTTCATAAAAAACTTCGAAATTTATGAATACATTTCTCATAGAAATAAGGATGTAATGTTTCATTTTTTATCTCTTATCCGAGACCTAGCTACAAGATCGTGACTTTGGCGCAGAGAAATTTTTTCCGTGTGGGCGGTCTGACGGTCGGTTTTGAAAATGTCATTGCAAGTACGATTTATTCAAAAAATGTCAGTTGTAATAAAATTGTTAACATTTTTTAGTTTTCTGATACGTTAGCAGGGTTGCTGACTGGCCCTGTTCCGGAATCTGACCTGCTCCCTGTGGAATCTTAATGTACACCTTAAATGGAATCAAATCTAAAAAAAACTGGGCGTAATGAAATTACTTGAGAGATTATTCACCAGCTGCCGGACTATTACAGTTGCAAAAAAATAATGCCCTATTTCCACGCACATTCTCAGAATATCTTGTAAGAATTTTCTTTAGTACAACGTCAATCAGAGAATACAATCCCGAGGGTCGCATTTTAGTACACAGATTTGATCTACTATTTCAAAAGGACCAAAATGTTCCCCATGATATCAGCTGTGGAACATGTTTAGAGTTTGAATAAAATAACGTACTACTTACAAAAACGCTTTAAAGAAGGGTGCTAATTTGCAGCTCAAGTTGAAAAAAAACGATCCGTCTAGACTAGTTAATTAAAAAAGTTTAAAAACAAAAATAATAATCTTCTTTCTTATTTTTCGAAAAATCAGTCATTTTACTGTGACAACAAAATCTTTCAGTTACAATTAGGCGACAACTTCGTGTCATTAATCTATTTTATGCACGATTTGGTGCAAGACATTATGGTAGTGCGTATTCCATGAAAAACTACAAAAAAATACTTGAAAGAATGATGTAACTTGTGCATCACGACTCGCACGTTCATTTTCAATTATGAGTGCAATTTTCATTTAAGTTTTGATAACTTATTCATTCTTCACAAAAGAAACTATTACATAAATAGTTATCATTGTAGTCGCGAAAATAGCGAGCTCCCATTGGTTCTATACACCTCTCAATAATTTAAAAACCATTGATCGCACAACATTGTGTCACAATAGTATTTTGTTCAGTTTTGTACCCAAAATGTGTATGTACAAGGTATATGATAAATTCAGGAAATATATATATATATATACGTAATTAAAAACTAAAGTTTAACAACCACCGCAGGGTCCCACTGGGAGCAACTGCCATCTAAGAATGGCAACGGCTCCCAGTAGGACCGCGGTAAATCACAATTATAACCACGTCTCACAACCGTGAGATGGGTCATCACAGGACACACGAAATCACAACGACAGGCCGGCGAATCCCTCGTATGTTTTGTGGACACGAAGCGACCCAAGGATGACAGCTTCCTGCATCCATCTCGCAAATGCCTTGGCATATTTTTGGCACACGGGTATGGCGCAAAGGTTACGAAACAGTGATAATTTCGCACCTCCGAGAGCACCTATCACAAAAAAAAATTACTTGTACCACATATTTTGGGTACAGTCTTTGCAGCTCCCTTTTTAAAGTCTGGATACCACTCCTCCTTTTCTTTCTCCTTAGCAGCGACGTTGTATTCGAATGGAGCCGAGAATTCGATCACAAATATAGTTCGTTTCTCGAAGTCTTGGAGAGCAATGTCAAGCCTCGAGTGTGCAACGGAGACTGCTGTCCGAAAATCGTAGTTCCAGAAAATTTTGCACTTCTCGTGTTGGACAATTGACTCTATCTCCCTTGGAGCGTTCAACAGAGCAGGGTCGCGGCCAACACCGCAAGAGCGATAAAGATGGTAAGAAAGCACACTTAGTGCTCTGCACCTATCGCTGGAAACTGCTTGACATAAGATGCAGTCACGCTATGCTAAGGTGGAAATGACACCGTCCTGGCATGCGAAAATAAAACTCTCTGTACCTGAATTAAGCCCTGATGATCTAAGGAAAGCAAAAGTTTGCTCCTTCGACAAGGACTGTTTTTCTACATTTCTGTGAAAATTTCCGTGCATTTTCTTTTCGAGTAGGTCTTGATGGAATTTCTGCATTCTTCACTTCGGCTTTCAGAAGTGAAGCATCTAGATGGAGTGGATGTGTGGATGTACCTTCAAGCTCTCCAACAGACAGATGATAAGTCTATGAGGTGTTGAATCGAAAGCTTTCCGGTAGTCAACCCAGTCCATTGACAGGTCGCGCTGATGAGCTGCAGCGTATTTACTGACGAACCTGTCAATTAGCAGGTTCTCTCGACATCCTGCTACACCTTTTTTCCAGCAAGGTGTTAAGCACATTTCTCGCCACACAGGTTCAATTCTTCGGATAATCCTGTTGTTCAGGATAGCTGTAAAGGTCTTATACAGTGTGATCAAATAAGTTATCAGCCTTTCATTCTCTGGAGTAGACAAGTTGTCTTTTTTCGGTAGGAGTATAGTGCGTCCTAATACTAGCCGCTGCGGAATGGGCGTTTCCTACTTTAAATATGAGGTGAATATGTAGGCCAAATGATGGTTTGTGGAAGTAAACTTCTTCTACGAGAAGTTCTTGATACGATCTGGGCCTGCAGCGGAAAAGTTCTTCGTGCTCTAAGTGTTTTTTACACATCTTCGGTAGTAATTGATGGACATTCCTCCTCAGATTTTATGAGCTTGTCGCAAAATTCCTTGAAGGGGATGATATTGTCAGTATCTTCTTTCAACTTCAGTGTTTTTGGGATCTTGCATACCTCTTACGAAAAAGTCTCTACCTCGTTGGGCTTGGGTGGTTATTGACAGAAATAGAGTTATCATTGAAGATGCGAGATGGGTCAGCGAGAAACTGTTGATTCTCGATGATCCATATCTCCCTCTTCTGATTTTTCTTCCTTACGTCAGATAAAACACGTATTTTGTCAAAAATGTGCTGCTTGATTGTTAGCAGCTTTGACTTGCTCAATGTATGATTGAAGATCCTTAGCTCTTGAGCGAACTTTTGAACCCTTTCCGTGAGCGACCTACCAGATGTTATGTAGTCAATCACACACTAAATACGGGACGCATTCCGTCTTGCCCATCCAATTTTCTTGTTCAGTTGATACAAGCGTCTTTTGGTCTTTCGATCCATCGTCCGTTTTAGCCTTCGATTTGAATCAGCCAATGCTCTCGCAGCACCATAAACTGAACAATTGATGGTCCAGAGGTCGGACTCCCCCGAGATATCCTCAGGAAGGGAGGCATCCATTTCAGCCAGATCTTGGGGCTTAGGAGGAATCAGTATGTCAATGTTCCTCCTTGTTCTGAAATCGCTATCATCTCTCAAAAAGTGTCTGCTTTCCGGGGTTGGTATAAATTTCGCTTCCTCATCTTCGTCTGCAGCGTGTTCAAGCAGCGGTTGGGGAATCCCTCCACGTACATATCAATTTTGCAAGAGGTAGGCATGTTAATTTCGCAAAGACTGATGCGAAACGTGCTGAAGCTCTGGGTGTTTCTCACACCACAAAGTTTGGATACGCGCCATAAGTCCTCCGCGTACAGGGATAATGCTGGTATCTTAGTAGTCTAGAACGTCATCCTTGAGTTGATTCGTCCACTCAATGTGAACTTTTCGCCTTTTCGCCGTTTCGACGTCGTGTTTCCATTCAAATTATTATTTGTAGCACCCACAACTCCAGGGTGATCGCCACTGTTTGCCGACTGATTGTTGGGTGCTCGGCGCGTTTGATTGTTTTGAACCAGATCTACAACTTTTTGGTGGTTTGATGGTGTTATTGTTGTTTTCACGAGCAGCTAGAAAAGGTGTTTTCCGTCCTTGTAGAGCCCGGCATGCAAGGATAAGGCTGCATACTCTTAGAGATCGCCTGGTATCCTGAAGACACCGTGTAAGACACCTCGCCCAGGTGCCATTCAGTATTCTGTAAGGTTGTCACACCTTCGTTCAGTGGTTATTCCTTCAAGATCATTCTTGGACAATTGTCCGCGACTGATTACTAATAAAAATTGTAATTATGTTCAGCAGAAGCCATTGTTACAGGGATCCTTTATCCGCAACCCGAGAACGCGTTCGGTTGAACACACTGTATAGGACCTTCAGAGCTATCCTGAACAACAAGTTTGTCGAAGAATAAAGCCTGTGTCACGAGAGATGTACGAACAACGTGGTTCAAAAAAAGGTGTAGCAAGATTTCGGGAGAACCTGCTAATTGACAAGTGCGTCTGTAAAGAAGCTGCAGCCCATCAGGACGTCCTGTTAATGGCCTGGATTGACTACCGGATGGCTTTCGATTCAAGCGCTCATAGACGTATCATCTGCCTCTTGGAAAGCTTGAAGGTGCATTCACATATAGTGAGATGCATAAAGAGATTGATGCCCCTTTGGAAAACTAGATTTACTATCTCATATGGAAATCATCATGCGACAACGAACAGCGTCACCTTTCAGAGGGGCGTCTTTCATGGCGATACCATGAGCTCTTTGCCTTTCTGCATCACACTTCTGCCTCTTTCTCTTGCATGACGAAATTCTTATGGATACCTCTGTGGTGGCACTAACCTTCGCGAGCATAAGGTCACTCATGTCTTTCATATGGATGACCTGAAGATCTATGCCTCTGGTAAAAGCAAACTTAAATCCGCTATAAATATCGTGAAGGAGTACACAGGAGAGATTGGGATGGACTTTGTATTGGCTGAATCTGACGAAATTCATCGAAAGAAAGAAAAGATTGTTGGCGTTCCCAAGGACACTGAGCTTGTATATATAAGTGCTAGTAGTCATGGTAACACTTGAGGGAACTACACATACCTGGGAGTGCCTCTAAGTGGTATTTCGGACGTAACATTAGTTAAAGAGTCTCTCCGAAGAAGATATAAGAAGCTTCTTCGGCAGATTTGGTCTTCAAATATGCCGGCGTTGAACATTTAACATCGTTCCAAATGCAAAAGACCCTTTCCTGAAAATTGTCAGCAATCACGAGATGATTGGCAAATTAGCGTTTCTTGACAAAGCCGAGGATTAGGCGGCTGAGACCCTTGGCCTAAATTTTGACATTAGAAGTGCGGAAAGTGCATTACTCCATCTAGGAGCTTCACTGTTGCAAGCCGAAGTGAAGGGAGCAGAAGTTGTAATATACCACCAACAGCTACTTGACAAGAAAATGCACAGAAATTTTCACAGGAATGTCGAAAAACAGTCCTTGTCGAAGGAGCAAACTTTTGCTTTCCTCAGATCGTCCGGGCCTAATTCAGGAACAGAAGGCTTTCTTTTCGCATACCAGGACGGTGTCATTTCCACCTAAGTATACCGTGATCGCATTTTATGTCAAGAAGTTCCCCGCGATAGGTGCAGAGCGTTTGATATATACATATATATTGTGTCAGGGTGAAAATTACCTGTCACATGTTGAAAGGTTCAACATAACCTCTCACCGGCACCGGAAAAACACTCATCCTCTCTTCCGCTTGGGATTTCGGAACGAGAATCACACTCCACAAGGGCACTTTTGGCACGACACTGATTCATTTTTTTATGCGTTTCTTTTATTTTCTTCTATATATTTATTCTTGGGTATCGAGAACTTTGGACGAGAGTGAGATTGACAGCTGAGTATCGACAAAAACAACATGGAAGTCGGAATCCACTAGTTAGTCCTACTCACAAGAGGGTAAAAGAGGAAGAATTTATGCGCATAGTCTGTCCTTTGCCGGCCCACCGATCCAGCGGCACGACAAGATAGAAATAGAGAGAGATAACGCGCATGCAACCGTCCTTTTCTGGCCCATCGGTTCAACGAGTGTTGTGAGGAAGTAGGAGACCAAGAGGAATAAAACGCCAACCATCCTCCTCTATTCAATGTTCGACTGGAAGGACACCACCACTGCGTTCCTTTTATTTTTCTCAAAGTCCATACCGGAAGCCCCTGTAATGGCAGAGGATGCACAAATCTGGTGAAACTGATCCAAAACATCAAAATCTTCTTACTACCGATTATATTTGAGGATTCTGAGTAGAAATTGTGAATTAAAGAAAAGGATCCCACTCAAAATCGTAAGGATTTAACATTAACAAAGTTCTCTTCTGTTTTGGCAGCAGAATTTCGTTACCCCTTTCAGTAAGATGGCTGACGTGGATGACCCAGGAGGCTGCAATTGGCGGATGGCATCGGGACAGGAGGATACAACGTTCCGATTGGACAATACGAACCAACGCAATAACCAAGCCTGCTGACTCTGTGTTGAGCCTCGCATCATTTTCGCTCCATACTCTCGACAGGAGACAGCACAAAATTACACGAGCAAGTCGAAATTTGATAAATAAGGGAAATTTTGAAAATAAATTAAAAGCGAAATGTCTAATCCAAGTAAAGGAGTTTTAAAAAAGGTTCAAAACGATGGTGTAAGTAGGATTTCCATTTTCCTGGCGGAGGGTTTTGGCGGATCTGTGTTCATATTGTAGAATGAAAAATTGGAGATACCAAACCGAGAAGATGAACTTCTCGATTTTCGCGCCGCATGTCGGTTATGTCGCGAGTGCTCTAATTTGAAAAGTTAGCATTTTTTTGTTTTATTGGTAAAAATGTGACTATTGTGTAGTGTTCGAGTCGTACTTCGTGGTCGGTGCTGGCATGTAAAATTTAGAGAATATTGGGAACCGACCACGAATACACTTTATGATGGCAAGATTGGGAATTTACTTTATAGTAGCATTTTAGGTCATAGCAGGATTTTGGCCCGGTGGCTTCGTTAAGTTAAATTTTTTCATCGCCTCGGAACGCCGAATAATTTAGGTTAGTTTTGGAAACTCACAACTGGTTGTATCGTTTTGTTAAGCATGGTTTTTATTGTGATTGGCCAAATGATCGGGATATAAAAATTCAATTCAAAAATGGATTAAAAGTTGTCTTAGGCTAGATAAGAATTTCAAAATGTTGTTAGGGTATTTCCGGGCCTGGATATGTTACTGTCACGAGAATTTACAAAATGATAATATGGAAAGTTGCTGCGACCAATCAAAGTTCAATTTTTCTCTGGTGAATAATGTGTCAATCTTGAAATATTTATTGGTTAGGAGAACCCTTTTGATTTGGTACTTTTAATTTCAGGTCAAATGAGAGGATTTTAGCTAGAAATTTAACATACGAATAAAATTTAGATTATCGCTTACCGAATTCTTTTGTGGAACTATAATGGACCACCTTATCTTACATTATTACCTACTTTGATTTCTCGGGCCTTATGCCAAGAGAGCCACTTTGGCCTATCTTTCCCAGTTTTGTTGTTTTAACTGAACTCATTAACTTTCTTCAATGTATTATTGAATCGGATAAATCGAGAATCAAATGGATAATACTAATGAGACAAATATAAATTGGTAAATTTATGGCTCTATTTGAATGATAAGAAAGCCAGCTATCTTAAAGCAATTATTTAATTTGACGGGAAGTTTTTCAAAGTAATTAATACTTTGCTTCAGGGATAAGTGAATAAATTTCTTTTTAGGAATCCGGTAGTAAAAATTTTCTTGTAAAAATGTCAGACAAAGAAAATGGTGAGGAAACCCCTCAAAAAAGGGAAAGCAGGAAAATCAAACTATCAAAATCTACTTTCGAAAGTAACGAAAAAATATAGCTCAATGAATCAAACGATGAATCTAATTTCGAAGATTCACAAATTAATAATGAGCATCGTTCGACACAAAATCGATCCGAAAATCTTGGTAGATCGAACGCCGACCTTAGTGATAATCCGCCTGATCCGTTGTTAGGTATGGATAGAACGCCAATAATATGAATGAGTCAAATATGGGAGTCAGGGCACAAAACAGGGAATTAAATTCTAATGATGAAGAGGTAGACAATGTTTCAGATATAATAAAAAAATTACGAGAAGATGTTTATAAGACATTTAATAGCAATAATGAAATCCTTGCTTCCATGCAAAAAAACTATGCGAAAAGTCAGAAAAGCCATATGGAATTAGACAATAGGGTAGATTCTTTCGCGACAACGCTTATAAAAAAAATAGATTGCCGTGTAGACAACCAAAGAGAAAGATGTGAAGCGCAAGGAAAATATTCAGAAGAAAATATTATTGATGTTGAGAAAAAAGCCGATATGTTAAAAAAGGCTACGGGAGTAATACATGCAGATCAAGCGGACTTCGTGGTAGCAAATATGCAAAAACAGAAAGCGTATACAGGGCTTGAAAGAACAACAGTTTACATTGGAAAAGCATGTAGATCGAAATATAGGATCGACAAATATGAAAACTCTGCAGGTAAAGAATTATCCCATTTCAAAATTCTCTGGGACAGACCGCGAGAGTCCTATTATGAGAGAAGTTTTAGGCTCCGGAAGCTACGATCATGGTTCCTTATAGCAACCAATCCCGACGCAACTGGAACGTGTACGTCATCCACTTTTGCTCCTTCTGTCCTAGAAGGTAAGCAAGAACGCAACCTGAGAAGAACACATCGGCTACCTAATGAATTGAAGAAGATGCTTATCGACCCAGCAACGTTTCAAAACCTTTTAAATTTTCTGCAAGAAATTAATGTCAAGGACCAAATTTAGCTTGTGTGATAACCATTGTTAACAAGGACAAGCAACGATTTTTATTAACATACAGGAATAATGTAATAAAATTATTAATCAATGTCGTCGCTAATGACCATGTAGTTGATGCGACGTTAAACATCTAAATAAAAAAAATAAAAAAAAAGATTAATTTTTTACGAAAAAAAAAAATTTATAATAAAATACATACATTTTTAACTAAATAGTTGAATTTTCAATAAAAAAAGGTTAATTCTCGAAGAAAAATTTAATAGTTGATATTTCAATCCAGAAATATTATGATTTTTAATAAAAAATAGTTCAAATGAACCAAAAAAGACAAATTTTAAACAAAATAGTTGATTTTCAAACAAATAGTTGAACTTTCTACCAAATAATAGAATTTTCAAGCCAAAAAGACGAATTTTCAGCACAAAAATATGAATTTGCAAAAAAAAGGTAATTTTAAACGCGAAAATATAAATTAAAAAAAAGTTAATTTTTAACCAAAGAGTTGAATTTAATTTGAAAACGATCGATTTTCAACAAAAAATTTAATAGTTCAATTGGTAGTTCAAAACATTGTTTTTCATTGAAAAAAAAAGAATTTTCAACAAAATATTAAAATTTGCAATCAAACAGTTGAATTTTCAATCAAGAAGATTGATTTTTTACGAAAAAAAAACAAATTTGCAATAAAATACATAAATTTTTAACTAAATAGTTGAATTTTCAATAAAAAAAGATTAATTCTCGAAGAAAAATTTAATAGTTGATATTTCAATCCAGAAATATTATGATTTTTAATAAAAAATCATTTTATTTACCCGAAAAAGACGAATTTTAAACAAAATAGTTGATTTCCCAACAAATAGTTGAATTTTCTACCAAATAATAGAATTTTCAGGCCAAAAAGATGAATTTTCAGCACAAAAATATTAATTTGAAAAAAAAGTAATTTTAAACCCGAAAATATGAATTTCCAAACAAAAAAAAAGTTGATTTTTAACCAAAGAGTTGATCTAAAAACGAACGATTTTCAACAAAAAATGGAATAACTAAATTTGCGTTTCAAAAAATTGTTTTTCAATTAAAAAAAAAAAGAATTTTCAACAAAATAGTAAAATTTCCAACCAAACAGTTGAATTTTCAATCAAGAAGATTAATTTTTTTCGTAAAAAAAACAAATTTACAATAAAATACATACATTTTTGACTATATAGTTGAATTTTCGACTCAAAAATATTAATTCTTAATAAAAAATGCAATAGTTGTATTTTCAACTTAAAACGATCAAATTTCAACTAAAAAAGGAACAGTTAAATTTTCATTAAAAAAAAATAATTTTCGATAAAAAAAGCTAATTTTCAACAAAATAATTCCATTTTTTGAATGATTTAAAAACATTCTTATTCTCATTTATATTCTTATAATCAAAAATTTATATTTGATGTTGCAGTGTTGGTCAGATTTGTATGATTAATTATATTTAATAATAATTCGTTTTTGCCTACATTGTTTAATATCAATATTTAAATATTCACTCTCATTTATAAGTTGTGAAAAAGTTCCTCTCTAGCTCTGCTGGGATTCGAACCCAGGTCTTCAGATTACCGGCCTCGTGCTCTTACCCATCAGACCGGCAATCTGAAGACTGGCACAGGGTTCGAATCCCAGCTCGAGAGGAATTTTTTCACAACCTATAATCAAAAATCAATATTTATATATTGATATACGATCATGTAGACGAAAAAAAAAACACATAAAAATAGTTATTGTACAAATTGTCAATAAAATAGTATGAGAAAGTGAAAATAAATTAGTTTTTTTACAAATACCAATTAGAACAAGGGATTTAGTTTATTTTCCGTTTACTTCTTTCGGCAAATACTTAAACGCTGAAATTTCATGTTCCTCCGCAAAATTTCAATATTTGGAGAACATTGTCTGCATACCAAATACCGACTATGATTTGCTATTTTTTTTTTTTTAAATAAGACAGTTTGTTCCTCATCATTCTTTTATGTCACGTCTTTATTTCCTCGCCGTGCGCATAAAAATTGTTGAATTTTTCTGAGTTTAACAAACAAGCATAATGAATTATAGTTTACTTTCCAGTGAATAAATCATTAGGTCCCGGAGTCTTTTTTATAATATATAAAAAATATTTTCAAACTGGGTCCATGGGGGAAATTTTTGCAACTGAAATTTTTAATTAGGATGATTTTTGATTTCGGCAATCAATGAAATACCTTATTTTCATTTGATTACAATTCTTATCTAATTTTGATTATTTTTTCTGTCTATTCTTAAAGAATTTTCAGTTTTTCAAAAATGTGTATAAAATGGATTAAAACTTTCAAAATTTCAAATTTTTTGTTGATTTTGACAAAAACCCGATTTTTCAAAATAGGGGACAATTTCACGCCCCCCCTTGCCACATTTTTGAAAAAGTTAACTTTTTTAGAGTTCTGAGTAGATGAAGCATTTAGGTTTAAAATTCCATAATTTTGAAAAAATGCTTAAAGCTGCAGAAGTTCTGAATAGAGAAAAAAATTGTCATCAATAATTATGAATATCAAAAAAAAAAAAAAAAAAATGAATTTTTAACAAAGTAGTTCAACTTTTAAAAAATGGAATAGATAGGTTTTCAATTTAAAAAAATTCATTTTTAACAAGAAAAAATGTCAACGAAAAAAAAAATTTCAATAAAAAAGATGAATTTTAGACTACAAAAGATAAATTTACAATACAAAATCCAATAGTAAACATTTTCAGGTAAGAAAATTAATTGTGACATGATACATTTTTTTCACAAAATAGTTTAATTTTAAAGCAAAAAGAATATTTTTTACCAAAAAACACGAACTTTTAATAAAATACATGAATTTTCAACCAAATAGTTAAATTTTCAAGCAAGAAGAATTATTTTTTACCTAAAAATATGAATTTTTATCAAAATGCATCAATTTTCAACCAAATAGTTGAATTTTCAACCAAAAATGGAATTTAAATTTTCAGTTTAAAAAATTAATTTTGAACCAAAGAGTTGAATTTTTAACTAAAAGGCTGAGTCTCCAACAAAAAAATATAATTTTTTACAAAGTAGTTCAACTTTCAACCAAGTAGTTGAATTTTCAACTAAAAGAGATAAATTTTCAACCAAAAAATGGAATGGTTAAATTTTTAGATAAAAAAGACCAGTTTTAACCAAAAAGAAAACGAATTTTAACGATTTATTTAAATTTTCTAACAAAATAGTGGAATTTTCAATGGAAAAACACGAATTTTCTTCATAAAAGCTGAACTTTCCACCAAAAAATGACTTCTTAACAAAATTGTTGAATTTCTTAAAAATTGTATCAACTTTTTACCAAATGATTAAATTTTCAACCAAAATCATGAACTTTCGACCCAAAAAGACAAATTTTTATCAAAATACATCAAGTTTCAACTAAATAGTTGAATTTTCTACCAAAAATGGAAGTTAAATTTTCAGTTAAAAAAATTAATTTTCAACAAAATACTTAAATTTTCAACCAAAAATATCAATTTTCAACTGAAATGATGAATTTTTTTACCAACAAAATTAACTTTTTACAAACTAGTTCAAATTTTAACCAAGTAGTAGAATTTTTAACCAAAAAAACTAATTTCTAACAACTAAGGAAAAAAAGGACGAATTTTTAACAAAATACATAAATTGGCAGCAAAATAGGTGATTTTTCAACAAAATAGTTAATTTTTTAACCAAATTTTCAAATAAGAAAGACAAATTTTCACTAAACATTACACAGTTCATTTTTCAGTTAACAAAATTAATCTTTACCAAAAAAAAAGGAATTTTCTAGAACATAGTTACATTTACAATCAAACCACTTTTAACTAAAATCAAGAATCTTTAACCAGAAAACTGATTTTTTAACAGTTCAACTTTTAACCAAATAATTTGATTTTCAACTAAAACAGATGAATTTTCAACGAAAAGTAGAATAGTTAAATTTTTAGATAAAAAAGTTCATTTTCTAGCAAAAGGAAAACAAATTTTAACAATTCAGTTAAATTATCTATCAAAATAGTTGATTTTTTAACCCAAAAACACGAATTTTCAACCAAAAAATGACTTTTCAACCAAATTTTTGAATTTTTTTACAAAGTATATCAAGTTTTCACCAATTAGTTGAATTTTCTATCAAAATTATGAATTTCCAACTAAAAAAGATCAATCTTTAACCAAAAATGGAATAGTTACATTTTTGTTTAAGAAAATTAATTTGCAAACCAACACAATTTTAACAATGTACTTAAATTGTATACAAAAATAGTTGATTTTACAACCCAAAAAGACGAATTTTCAAACAAAACATGACTTTTTAACAAGATTTTTTAATTTCTTACAAGATAGATAAATTTTGTACCAAATTGTTAAATTTTCAACAAAAATTATAATTTTTTAATTAAAGAAAGGAATTTTCAACTAAAAGAGGTCAATTTTCAACCAAAAATGGAATAGTTAAATTTTCAGTTAAGAAAATTAATTATAAAAAAAGAGTTCAACATAATAGTTGAAAATTATATGGATTACCTTTTTAAGTAACTCCGAATTATCTGGATTACTCTGGATTAAGAGTTAATTACTTCGATTATCTAAATTACTTCAAATTAGCCGGATCACAAGTGGAATATTCTGGATTGTAAGTGGATTACGTTGAATTACAAGTGAATTACCTGGATTACTCTGTATTAATCCCAATTACAAGTGGATTACGTCGGATTATAACTGGATTGCTCTGTATTAAAAGTGTATTAAAATTGGATTACTTGCATTGCTCTGTATTAAAACGGATTACAAGTGGATTACTTTGAATTATAATTGGATTACTTTATAATAAAAGTGGATTACAAGTGGATTACGTCGCATTATAACTGGATTACTCCATATTAAAAGTGGATTACAAGTGGATTACTTACATTGCTCTGTTTTATTCCGCATTACAAGTGGATTACTTTGGATTATAATTGGATTACTTTATATTAAAAGTGGATTACTTGCATTACTCTGTATTACGCCGGTTTATAAGTTGATTACATTGGATTATAATGGGATTACTTTATATTAGAAGTGGATTGCAAGTGGATTACTTCATATTAGAAGTGGATTACAAATTAATTATCTACATTACTCTGTTATAATCCCGATCACAAGTGGATTACGTCGCATTATAACTTGATTACACTATATTAAAAATGGATTGCAAGTGGATCACTTGCGTCACTCTGAAATATGCCGGATCACAAATGGCTTACTTTGAATTATAATTGGAGTACTTTATATTAAAAGTGGATTAGAAGTGGATTACTTACATAACTCTGTATTACGCCGGTTTACAAGTGGATTACACTGGATTACTTTATATTAGAAGTGGATTACAAGTGAATTACCTACATTACTCTGTATTACTCGAGATTACGAGTGGATTACTTCATTTATTACCTGGATTTCTCCATATTAGAAGTGGATTACATGTGAATTACCTACATTACTCTGTATTATGCTGGATCACAAGTGGATAACTTTGGATTATAATTCGAATACTTTATATCTGTAGTGAATTATAAGTGGATTACTTGCATTAATCTGTATTACGCCGGTTTACAAGTGGATTACACCAGATTATAATTGGATTACTTTATATTAGAAGTGGATTACAAGGGAATTACCTGCATTACTCTGTATTACTTCCGATTAAAAGTGGAGTACTCTGCATTATAATTAGATTATTACATATTAAAAGTGGATTACAAGTGGATTTCTTGCATACCTCTGTATTACGCCAATTCACAAGTAGGTTACTCTGTATTATAACTGGATTATTGCGTCTTATGACTGGAAAATCCCGTATTATAAGTGGATTACTCCACATTAAAAGTGGATTAGAAGTGGATTACTGGCATAACTCTGTATTACGCCGATACACAAGTGGATCACTTCGTTTTATGACTAGATTAATCCGAATTGTCACTGGATTACTCAATATGAAAGTGGATTACAAGTGGATGACTTGCATAACTCTGTATTACGCCGGTTCAAAAATGGATCACTCCGTTTTATGACTAGATTACCCTGAATTATCACTAGATTACTCAATATTAAAAGTGGATTACAAGTGGATTACCTGCATAACTCTGTATTATGCCGGTTAACAAGTGGATCACTCCGTCTTATAATTTGATGACTTCGTGTTATAACTGTATTACTCTGGTTATAAGTGGATTACTCCATTTTAGAATCGGATTACAAGTGGATTACGTGCAGCACTCTGCATTATGCCGGATCGCAAGTTCATTACTTTGGATTATAATTTAATTACTTTATATTAGTAGTGGATTAGAAGTGGATTACTTACATTACTCTGTATGGCACCGTTTGACAATTGGATTACACCAGATTATAATTGGATTATTTCAAATTAGAAGTGGATGACAAGTGGATTACAAGTGAATCACCTGCATTACTCTGTGTTACTCCCGATCAGAAGTGGACTACTCCGTCTTATAACTGGATTACTCCGTGTATGACTGGATTAATTCGTGTTATAACTGGAATATTCCACATTAAAAGTGGATTGCAAGTGGATTACTTGCATAAATCTGTATTAGGCCGGTTCACAAGTGGATTACACAAGATGGAATGGATCACACTCACCATCGTTCGTCGTTTGCTGCTCTTTGGGCCAGCTATGTTTGGCATCAGCCGAGATAGCGCCCCCATTGTGTTATCTGCTTTTTCTGAAGCAGTCTTGATCTGTTCCCAGAAGTTCAGCTTCCTGTCCATTTTTATGCCAAGATACTTCAACCATTTGGCTGTTTCCACCTCGGCTCCGCAAACTTCGATTTGAAAAGGGTCAGGGAGGTTCCCTTTCCTTGTAAGTGTTACAAGTTCTGTTTTTTGGCGAGCTATCTCTAGACCGTAATCTTCCATCCATTTGGTCACTTTGTTCGAGACTAGGGCAACCCTGTTCTTCACTTGCTCTTCACTTTTCGCGACTATCGCTGCGGCCAAATCATCAGCAAACGCCTTCAATGTTGTGTGGTCTGGTGGATCCATGGTAAGGACCTAGTCATAGACCACGTTCCACAGGTCAGGGCCTAGGGCAGATCCCTGCGCCACGCCAGCAGTTATCTTCCTGCGTCGGACGCCCTCAGTGATGAGGTAGAATAGCTCCCTGTCACACAGGTAATCATCTACCACCTTTCTAAGGTACCCTGGGACCTTGAAACGATTTTCCAAGGCCTCCATAATATCCGTCCTTCTTACCAAGTTAAAAGCGTTTTTAACGTCGAATGTTAATAGGACGCACGCACTCTTTTGTCGATTGTTACCCTCCCAGGCTTCATGGGCCTTCTGGACCACTTCGCTGATTGCGCCGATGGTAGATTTACCTTTCCTAACACCGTGTTGGTTTTTGGCAAACCCACCGGCTGCATCCACTGCCGCTCGGAGTCTAGCTCTTAGCAGCTTTTCGTAGACCTTTCCCGCCGTGTCCAGCATACATAATGGACGATACGACGATGATGTTACGGGCAGGCCCTTACCCTTATCAAGACGAACCGGTCGTTGTATCTTCCAGACCGAAGGGAACATTCTCGCTCGCAAGCAGGCATTGTACATATTGAGCAAGAGATTTGGATACTTTTTTGCTATTGCCGTAATAACCTCGGATGGTATACCACCTGGTTCAGGTGCTTTTCTCGTGCTTGTTCCACTTGTAGCTGCCCATAGCTCCTCAAGAGTAAAATGTGGGGCCTCTTCAGAAGGATATTCTTTATTTTCTTTTTCCGGATGTGTTGGGAAGAGTGCGTTCACAATATCCTCCATCATCTGCGGATCTTTAGGTCCTACCGGTGCCCGGTTTCCCAACCGGCCAGAGATTATCTGATAACCCTTTCCCCAGATGTCTTCGTTGATGGCCTCACATAGGACTTTTCAGCAGCTAAGTTTGCTTTTACGAATTGCATCAATAAGCTTTTTCTTTGCTGCCTTGTATTCCATATTTTCTGGCAATTCGGCTGCTCTTCGCCTAGCCTTGAGAGATTTCCGCCTTAGCTGAAGGTATTCCTTCCTCACTCCGGCTATCTCCTCTGTCCACCAGTATGTGGGCACTCTCCTCTGTTTGCCTGTTTTTTTCGGCATCGACGCATCGCAGGCTTTGGTTATAAGCCGCATCGTCTTTTCAACAAGTTTCTTAGCTTTCCTGCCCATAGAAACCTTTTTGTCTGTCTCTGCAATATTGCAGAGAACTTCCACTTTGTTCAACGTATGTAGCAGCTTATCAACGTCCAGTTTATTAACGTTCCAGCCCTTGTAGAATCTTCGTCCTCCTTTGTTTTGCGGGGATTTTTCCTGATTTATATTTTAAAACAGATGTGCTGGTGCTTCAGTTTCCGCTTCTCCTAAAGTTTGGTACGCAGCCAGTATTAAGAATGGTCAGATCACACCTCACTGCCATGTCAGCGACCGCATTTCCGCGTTTGTCCGACCAGTTCATGCCCCATTGTTGTGACTTAGCATTGGAGTCCCCTCCCACAATTATTTCTCCTTCAGTGTTCCTTATCATGTCCTCCATAGCATCTAGATCCCGATGGAAAATGCCAGTTGCTACATTCAGGGAGAAGTAACAGCTGAAGTAAGTTGCGTCCGGGCTTTTTACCTACACAAATCCTTCACCCCTTCCCCAATCAGTCACCGGACATGTCACGTTGTCTCTTACCCAGATTGCTGATGTGCCCTCCTGATTTGTATACAAGCCTGCTGTCTGCAGATTTGCATACTGCTCACTAATTATAAGCAAGTCAGCCTTCGACTCATTTGTACGATGCCTGAATAAGTCTTGGGCGAGTCTGCTACGCTGGAGATTTCCTTGTATTATTATCGCCATCGAGAGTTTCTTCTCTCTCTCTGGCGTCCAGAAACACCGCACACCTCGAAAATTCTGTTATGTGGTTCAAGTCCTTTGCAGGATTCTTCTCCGCACACAGGTAAGATTTTGGTGTGGCTGTGCAGTCGGTTGTTTGGTGATTTTTTTCACTGCACCTCCAGCACGCCCCTAGTCTGTCAGTTTCTTGACCTCCCGCCGCCTTGTGGCCATATCCGTGGTATCGGAAGATTATAATTAGATTACTTTCATTACTCTGTATTACGGTGGTTCAGAAGTGGATTACTTTCAATTATAATTGGAAAACTATACATTAAAAGTGGATTACAAGTGGATTCCTTGCATTACTTTGTATAATGCCGGTTCACTAGTGGATTATACCGGATTATAATTAGATTACTTTCATTACTCTGTATTAAGTTGGTTCGTAAGTGGATTACTGTGAATTATAATTGGATTACTATATATTAAAAGTGGATTACAATTGAATTACTTGCATTACTCTGTATTAGGCCGGTTCACAAGTGGATTACACTGGATTATAACTAGATTACTCTATATTAGGAGTGGATCACAAGTGGATTACTTCATATGAGAAGTGGATTACAAGTGAATTACCTGCATTACTCTGTATTACTCCCGATTACAAGTGATTGCCGCGGATTTTAACTGGATTACTCCAGTTAAAAGTGGATTACAAGTGAATTACTCACACTACTCTGTATGACACCGGTTTGCAATTGGATTGTACCAGATTATAATTAGATCACTACATAATAGAAGTGGATTGCAAGTGGATTACAAGTGAATTACCTGAATTACTCTGCATTACTCTCGATTACATGTGGATTACGCGTATTATAACTGGATTACTCTAAATTAAATGTGGATTAGAAGTTTGATTAGTTGCATAACTCTGTATTACGCCGATTTACAAGTGGATTACACCGTATTATCATTGGATTACATTATATTAGAAGTGTATAACAAGTGGATTACTTTATATTAGAAGTGGATTACGAGTGGATTATTTGCATTACTCTCTATTACGTTGGTTCACAACTTGATTACTCTGGATTATAAATAAATGACTCAATATCAAAAGTGAATTGCAAGTGGATTAGAAGTGGATTACTCCAACCTGAAAATCTTGAAATCAAATCAAACTAAACTTTTGGAAAATCCGAAAATTGAATAAGTTTCAAAAATCTGTTCCACTGAACACTTTGGTTGGTACAGTTTTACGAGGAAGGTCATGTCATTTTTTGATGTCTGAAGTTTAAGCGAACACACGGACGGCACTATATGAGCAATTTAAATTTAATGTCACGACGTTGGGCTTTCAATGTTGGTGGTGATTTTTATCTCCAGATTGCGACTTCAAAGGAGCAGCCAGCTCCCTTTATTTTAGTCTTTACAAAAAAAGCCGAAAGGTTCTACCCATATACGAAATCCAGTGAGAGAAAAATAATTAAGGTTTAGGCTTTTAGAGGACATTCGATTTTTCTCTTAATTTAAACCAATTTTTCAACTTTTTAACCACTTATAATTAATTTTATCTCTTTTTTGTCTATATGGTCTTATATCAGTATTAAAATATTGATTTTCCTTTATACGTTGTGAAAAAATTCCTCTCTAGCTCCGCTGGGATTCGAACCCAGGTCTTCAGATTGCCGGCCTGGTGATCTTACACTCCAGACCGGCAATCTGAAGACCTGGCACCTGGGTTCGAATCCCAGCAGAGCTAGAAAGGAATTTTGCAAAAAAAGTACCTATACCTATAAAATAATTAAAATGTTTGTTAATATTTTATTTTATTCATTAAAAATTTATTATTTATTTACTAGTGATCTGCTTTTGATCGGTACTTTAATTAATTCAATTTGAAACGCTTTAAATTCCTGACATTTCCAGTTAAAATATTGTACTTTCAAGAAAAAAGAAGAATTTTCAACCAATTTTCAAAAGTTCAATTTTCAACTAAAGAGATTCAATTTTAACCAAGAAGATTAATTTTCTATGCAAGAAGTCAAATTTTCCAAAAAGTACATGCATTTCCAAATAATAGTTGAATTTTTCAATTAAAAAATGATTATTTTACACCAAACCATCGAATGGTTGAATTTTTAGTTGAAAAAATTAAGTATCAATAAAAAAAAAATAAACAAAATAGTAAAATCCTCAAAAGCTTTAATCAGCAGATGCATTTTCAAACAAAAAATATGAAATTTCGACCAAAAGAGATGAATTTCCAAACCAAAGACACGAATTGAAAAAAAATGTCTACCAAAACTGGAATAGTTCAATTTTCAATTTAAAAGTTGATTTTTAACAAAAAATTTCTTTTTTAACAAAATATTTACATTTCTAACGAAAGAGATGAATCTTCAACTAAAAACATTAATTTTTAACAAACTAGTTCAACTTTTAACCAAGTAGTTGAATTTTTAGCCAAAAAAATCAAAATATCAACGAAAAATATAATAGTTGTTGTTTCAACCAAATTAAAAAAAAAATGTAAATCAATAACAATTGAATTCAAGAAAAAAGGGAACGCATTTTCAAGAAAATATTTAAATTTGTTACCAAGCGAGATCAATTTTCAACTAAAATTATGAATCTTCAACCAAAAAAAAATTAATTTTTAACAAAGAAGAGAGTAGTTACATTTTCAACCAAAAATATTAATTTTTAACCAAAAAAAAAGGAAGGAATTTCCAACAAAATAGTTAAGCTTTCAACAAAACAGATTAATTTTCAACATAGTAGAATTTTCAAACCATAGCTGAATTTTGTACAAAAATAATTGAATTTTCAATCGAAAAAGAAGAATTTTTAACAAAACAGTTGAATTTTCAAACAAGAAACATTTTTCAATCAAGAAGGATAAAAATGTTAACTTTTGAATAAAATTGTTCATTTTTGATCAAAATAATTAAATTTGCAACCAAAAAGTTGCATGTTTATCAACAAGGATAAAATTTCTACACGCAGAGATGAATTTTCAACAAAAGAGCTGAATTTTCAAACAAGAAACATTTTTCATTTCAGGAATTTCAAGTAAAAAAAGACAAGAATCCAACAATCAAATTTGGACAACAGACTTTTGAACGTCTTCATTAAAATTTAAAAAAAAAACGAAATAAAAAAAAGGCAACCTTGTTTCTCTTTTTTTTCAACCTTTTTTCCATCCTTGTTTTGTATATCATATTTTTATTTTATTTTTAAATCACAAATTTGATCGTTGGATTCTTGTTTTTTTTTTAATTTTCAAGAATTTTGTAATTAAAAATTATTAGATGTCAAAGAAAATTTAGAATTTTGCAACAACTTTAGATTATGTTTGTGTGTATCACCTGAAATTGCTATGTTTAAACTCAAATCATTAGATTTAAATTAAATGATTAATTTCAAATTAATTTTCAATTAAAAATGATAACTTTTGAATAAAATTATTGATTTTTGATCAAAATAATTGAATCTGTAACCAAGTAGTTACATTTTTAACCAAAAAAGATAAAATTTCTACCCACTGAGATGAATTTTCAACCAAATATTTTAATTTTCAAACAAGAAACATTTTTCAGTCCAAGAATTTCAAGCAAAAAAAAAAGAATCCAACAATCAAATTTAAACAACAGACTCTTGAACGTCTTAACTAAAATTTAAAAAAAAACGAAATAAAAAAAGGCAACCTTGTTTTTCTTTTTTTTTCTCCATCCTTGTTTTTTATATCATATTTTTTATTTTTATTTTTAAATCACAAATTTGATCGTTGGATTCTTGTTTTTTTGTTTTTAATTTTCACGAATTTTGTAGTTAAAAATTATTAGATGGCAAAGAAAATTTAGAATTTTGCAACAACTTTAGGTTATGTTGGTGTGATTCACCTGAAATTGCTATTTTTTAACTTGAATCATTAAATTTAAATGAAATGATTAATTTTGTTAAAAATAAGAAAATTCACAACCTTAAAAAGTTTCGGATTGTATTAGTATTTTTTGTCGGAAGTTCAAATTTTTAAAATAAAATCACTGGATTTCAAAAAAGATTATTTATTTTTGAATAAATTTAGGTTATGTTTGTGTGTTTCACCTGAAATTGGGATTTTTTAACAAAATAATTAGATTTTAATACAATGATTTATTTTGTTTAAAATAATAAAATTTAAAAAAGCTTAATTAATTGCCGATTGTGTTAGTGTTTTTTGCCCGAATTTGAAATTTTTATTAAGCAAAATTAGATTTCGAAGAAAATTCAGAATTTTTAAATAATTTTAGCTCATATGTTGATATGTTTCACCTGAAATTGGTATTTTGTAAATAGAAATTATTAGATTTAAATCCAATTTTTGATATAAAATAACAATACGTTATTTTATTTAAAAAATTAGTATTTTCAAACAAAAAGCAATATAATTTAAACAACATTTAAAATCTTTCAACAATTTTGGACTATTTTAGAGTTTTTCGTCGAAATTGGTACTTATAATTAAAAAAAAAATATGTATTTCAAACATTTCAAAGAATATTAAAAACTTTTCCACAATTTTATGTCATGTTAATGTTTTTTACCCAAAATTGGTATCATAGATTTCAAAGAAGATTTCTGAAATTGCTATTGTTAATAAAAAATAATTAAGCCTCAAAAATTATAATTACAACAATGCAACGGTTTATTGTCTATGCAAAAATATTATATATTAATTCTGAAGAGGTATCAATTTTCATTAATTATCATAAACATTGTTCTTGATTTTATTTTCTCTGATCTTAGACAATAGATAACATAAAATAAACAAATTTTATGTTAATATCAATTTTATATTTTAATTAAATTTGCGTAAGACAAAAAAAATAGCGCGTGTTTTTTTTTCTAGTTCAATGATGAAGTATTAGAGTTTATGTAATTATTTATAATATCTGGCTGCTGATGGACAATAATAAATCGGATGAAATTTTCATTAGACCTTCTCTTGAGGTAATTGGCAGACTCTCGACAATGGATGATTGATTATGCAACGTCAAACGCCCGATGCAATTAGTTATGATTCACATTGAATATCAACTGCGCAATGGATTGATTATTGTTATTATTATTATTATTAAAATAATATTGAACTATAAGCTAGAAATGGAAAATTTTATATGACAGTGTCCAAAAAAGAGATTTCAAAATTGGAAACATACAAAACTGAACAATTTGGATTTGCCAAAGTGCAAAATTAAAAAATGAATAGTTCAGTTTTCAGTTTAAAAATTAATATTCAGAAAAAAAATAATTTGCAACAAAATAGTTCAAGTTTAACTGGGGATGTGGATTACAAATGGCCCCTGTTTTACCGACCTATAATGAAATGATAATATAAAAAATCATCGACTCCCTACTTTACTGACCGATGGCAAAATAATTATATAAAAAATTTGCCTGCCTCTCTGTTTTACCGACCGATGGTAAAATAACACCCTAAATAACCGACAGATGGTAAAATTATAATATAAAAATTATTGGTCTCTCGTTTATAGAATGATGGTAAAATAACTCCCTAATTTACAGACCGATGGTAAAATGAATATATAAAAATTGCCGGTTTACCGGTTTTAACGACTTTACGGACTTAGCATGGGACATAACCTTAAAATTATCGACCTCTCTGTCTTACTGACCGATGGTGCAAGCCCATCTCAGCAGAAATCTGCATTACACTATAACACTACTGTTCTATAAGTTAGAAATGGACTAGTTTATATGGCAGTGTCCAAAAAATAGATTTCAAAATTGGAAACATACAAAACTGAACAATTTGGATATGCCAAAGTACAAAATTCAAAATGGAATAATTCAATTTTCAGTTTAAAAAAATTAATATTCAGACAAAAAAAAATCAATAAAATAGTTTGAGTTTAACTGGGGATGAAGATTACGAATGGCCCCTGTCTTACCACCCTATGGTAAAATGATAATATAAACAATCACCAACTGGCTACTTTACTGATCGATGGTAAAAATATTAAATGAAAAATTGCCAGCCTTGTCTGTTTTACCGACCGATGGTAAGATAACGCCCTACATAACTGACGGATGGTGAAATTATAATATAAAAATTATTGTTCTCTTGTTTACCGACCGATGGTAAAATGACTCCCTATTTTACTGAACATTGGTAAAATAAAAATATATAAATCACCTGGTTACCTGTTTTACTGACTTTACAAACTTCACTGCTTGACCGACTTAGTATGGGAAATAACCTTGAAATTACCGACCTCTCTGTTTTACCGGACGATGGTACAAGCCTATCTCAGCAGAAATCTGCAGTACACTACTGCACGATTGATCTATAACTTAAAAATGGACCAGTTTATATAGCTGTGTTCAAAAAAGAAATTTAAAAATTAGATATATACAAAACTGAACAATTTTAATTTGCCAAAGTAAAAAATCAAAAATGGAATAATTCAATTTTCAGTTTAAAACAATTAATATTCAGGCAAAAAACAAATTTTCAACAAAATAGTTCAAGCTTATACCAAAGAGATGAATTTTCAACAACAACAAAAAAGAATTTTTAACCAAATTGATGGATGTCATACAATGTAGATTAATATTTAACCAAAAGAAATGAATTCTCGAGGAAAAAAGTAAAAGCTGATATTTCAACCCGAAAAGATTTCAATTTTAATTAAAAACAGTTGAATTCTACCCAAATATAGATTAATTTTTAACCCAAAAAAGATCAATTTTCAATTAAAATAATAAACCCTTACCAAACAAATTAATTTTCAACAAAATAGTTCAGAATTTAACAAAAAAGATGAATTTTCAAACAACAATTTTAATTGTATAAAAAAACGAAATTTTAACAAAATGCATTAGTTTTCAACAAAGAAAGACAAATTTTCACCAAAATTGATACAGCGAAATTTTTAGTTAAAAAAAAGACAAATAATTTCTGACCAAAAAACGAATTTTCAACAAAATAGTTCAATTTTCAACCAAACCATTTTCAACTAAAATCAAGAATCTTCAACAAAAAATATCAATTTTTAACAAAGTAGTTCCTTTCTTAACCAGTTAGTTGCATTTTTAACTAAAAAATATTAACTTTTAACTAAAAATGGAATAGGTCACTTTTCAGTTAAAAAAATTAATTTTCAACCCAGCGAAAAAACGAATTTTCAACAAAACAGTTTAATTTTTAACCGAAAAAATTACTTTTTAACAAAGTTGTTGGATTTCCTACAAAATGGATTAATTTTTCGTCAAATAGTTGAATTTTCAACTCAAAAAAATGAACATTTTTAACCAAAAATTGAAAAGTTAAATTTTCAGTAAAGAAAATGAATATTGAAACCAAAAAGTATAATGTTCTACAAAATAGTCATAAACTATTTGGATTACCTATTTTAATTACTCTGAATTACCTGGATTACTCTGAAAGACAAGTTAATTATTTGGATTACCTAACAAACGAGCAAAGGTTATATTCCAAGCTAAGTTCAAGATTATGTGCCATGCTAAGTTACCATCGGTCGGTAAAATAGGTTCATTACCATCGGTCGGTAAAACAGGTAACTCGGTAAAGTAGGGAGCCCATTTTCCATCCGCCGGTAAAACAAGGATTAATTTCACAGTGGCTCCATGTGTTATTGGTAGCTATTTACCCTTGGTTGGTAAGGTAGACTCCTGATATGGCGACTGAGGATCGATCTATGACTGCAGATGTGGATTACAAATGGCCCCTATTTTTCTGACTAATGGTAGTGTTAATATAACATATTACCGACCTCCCTACTTTACTGACTGGCCTTTCGTTTACCAGCCGATGGTAAAATAGCTCCCTACTTTACCGACCGAGGGTAAAATGAACCTATAAAAATACCAGATTACCTGCTTTACCGACTTTACCAACCTCACTGCTTTACCGACTTAGCATGGAACATAACCTTCAAATCATCGAACTCTCTTTTTTGCTGACTGATCGTGAAATGAAACTATAAAAATTATCGGATTACCTGTTTTATCGACTTTACCAACCTCACTGCTTTACTGGCTTAGCATGGAACATAACATTGAAATAATCGACCTCTCGGTTTTACCGACCCATGGTGCAAGTCTATCTCAGCAGAAATCTGCATTGGCAACCTCACTGTTTTATTGACTGCTGGAAACTTAGCAGGGGGCAGAATCTTAAACTTAGCCTGGAACAGAACCTTTGCTCGGTCGGTAACTTAAACTTAGCTTGGATCAGAACCTGGTCTGATGGCCGCCTGGCTTAACTACTGGTGGATTACCATGGATTAGATGTGCATTATTCTGCATTACTCAGCGAGGGAGTTGGTGGGAGGGGGGAGGGGGTAAAAAGGGAAAATATGACAGAAGTTTGGAAGGTTTGAATTCTGTATTCCATAATACGAGTATAGAGATCGATAAACAGGCAGGATCGTCGTGGAGAGACAGGGTTAATTTAAATTATGAATATCGACACGAAATTCAAGGAGAAACTGTTGGAATACCTGGAGAATTCTAATAGGATGCTGCAGAAGCCACTAAGTAAGGTATGCAAGTATGAATTTTCCATACCCTGCTTAATATACCTCAACATCATGTTGAACAATATGGCTCAATTCCAATATTCTCGCTTTGCTCAGAATCCCAGATAATAATCCAGGCGGGAAAATTATATTTAGCCAAACAAATTATAGGGTCGATATAGGGGTAATGCAAAATTATAAAGTTATACTTTAATTAATGATAGTTCAAATATTTGACAAGATTCTTGTTTAAAATTTTGTTAAAATTATCTGTGCCTCTCTTGAAATGAACTAGCGAAATATTTCACTGGTTTCAACCAGTGAAACATTTCACTGGTTCAACCAGTGAGACATTTCTCTGGTTTAACTAGAGAGACATTGCACTGGTTCAACCAGTGAGACATTTCTTTGGTTCAACCAGTGAGACATTGCACTAGTTCAAACTACTATCCAACCGAGCAATTCACGCCTACCCCGAAAGGGAAACGGCTTAATGATATAATAATAATAATAATAATCATCCTCATCCATCATGTTCACCCTCTTATTTCTCTCTACTCGTACCATACTTGGGTCTATAAATAGACAGGTTTGACTTTTATTCGACACAAGGCACTTAACGCTCTAGCAAAGGCTTTACTTTCCATACCGTAGTCTAAGATCTTTATACATCAATAAAATGGATAGATAATTTCAAGATAGCAAAACTGTTTGAAATGTTAGAAAAGAAAAGAACTTTACCTGGTTGGAAAAATGAAAGGACGCGACAGTTTGACAAAGTTAGAAGGTGCAGCAGAAGGATGCAAGGTAGGAAGAGAAAGAGTAAAGTATTTTAGAGAAATTGTACATGACGTAGCTTGTAGTATATGTATTGGGAAATGCAAGGATTAGTTCAGAGAGGAAAAGAAGGGAGAATTGCATCAAACCATTCTTTGGATGGAGTACCTTCTGACGACAGGAATCGATCAGCCAAGTCGTACTATATAAATTGCACGCACGATTGTGGTCCTACATCTGGAATTTAATTTAGTTCACCTTGTGTGAGGTACTTAGAGCACAGCAAAACTATAAACCGCGAAACTCAAATAACAGGCTATGAAGTCGGTACATGTGTAGATACCGCAGGTCGATTCTACTCGACGCGGACGGCTTGGTATGAAGGGTGCGTGTTTATGCTTCTCGTAAAATCCCGTACATACTTGTACCTCTACTCGACCAGTCTGCCCTGAGTATTCAATGCATATTTGCTTTCGACAAACGGCCCGGGCCGTGCCGCTGCAAAGTGCACACATGTGTTCCAAGCCGTTGGAGCTTTTGATCTTCTAAGGAGAGTAGGTCGGTGTAGCTGTACTTACATCTGGCTCTAAACCCACATAAGCCTCGACGTGTTCTTACCCCGGTCTGTGTATATAACGCCCGCCGTTCGAGAGTTTTCAATCTCACATACCCGCACGCTTCGATTCAAGATTAGATGTTACAAATGTTATTCTCCCTTTCAGCTCCTTGCTAGCTCGTCAGAAATGGGCAGAGCCAAACCGAACGCCTGCAGCGCGTCGTAGGTTATACGTTATACGATACGTTATCCCGCGCTTTTGTGCTGGCCCCACTCGCCGTCCAAACTCATTTTACATCCTAGTCGTGATATCTAAAAAGAAATCCGTACCTCGCTTATCGAACATGATTGGATTTCACCCTTTCGACTTTATCACTAAGCATTCTGCGGGAGAGGAATTTCGAGTGAGTATTAGTGCGCGCAAAAATAAATTGCAGGGCTCTAAAGCGACAAGAATTCTGCTTTCGGTATTAAAGTTATCAAGAGTTTTAGAACGCATTATTACTGAGCTAAAAACAATTTTACGTTCCGGATACGTAAACCGTGAGCATTTATGTTTATTTACTAGAATGAAACTCCCACTATTAAATATCATATTTTCTCTTTCACATGCCAATATTGATCAGCAGACCTTCGACTGTGTGACGTCGCACTTTTCAAATCTATTTGAAACCACTTTTATAGTATACTTTATACTATAATAGATATGTCAAAATCGAAATTAATGTTTAAAGTACTAAAATTACTCACAGATATCTTCGAGGGACACAAAAGTGGAAGGCTCTAGTCATATGCCTATTGTCATTAATGTCGAATTCTCCATTGTTAGGTATAAGACAATAAGAAAATAACTTAAGTATTTTATAGGGTTTTCCTCTACTGGTCTAAATTCTTTTCATATAGCAATATTTGAATAATTTTATTTGAATATTGATCTCATAAGTTGTAAAAAAAACGTATCTCTAGCCACGCTGGGATTCGAACTCGAGTCTTCAGATTGCCGCTCTGGTGCTCTTGCCCACTAAAAGGAAGGTTAGGTTGGTGTCCGGCGCCAATATTTTTGTTACTTTGCAGATGAAAAGAGGATCCCAGGCTATGAACAAAATAAATAAAAATTTTGGGCAAACGTTCACATTTAGGGGTTGAAATCATCCCTTCTACATTTTTGAGTGTTTTAGTGTTTTAAGAGGTAACATTGTTGTTTGTTTATTGTTTTCACACAAAATTGTTCTAATTGATGCTGTATTACAATATTAGCGTGATTTGTAGAAGCACTTACCCTCTACATTATCATCATTTAGAAAATCTACCCCTAGATGCTTCGCCATATGACATATATTTAGTTTAAGATTTCGGACTCTGTTGCTGCAAACATCTTGTTTTGATATTATATTCTATTAAGAATCATCAGTGTTATTCTAAATGACCCCTAAATTACGTGTCATCCACCCCTATAATATTATCAATGAATAAGAAATATATTTATTAATATAACATTTTTGTAAGTAAAGGATTGAAATATTTGGATTGGAGAATCAATAATAATGTAACTGATTTTTTGTTAACGATGACCCTTGTTCTTATATTAATAAACCCTTGTTATGTAAAAACGATATGTGTAAAGGTAAGTGTATCTGTGTGCAATTTTTCAACGGAAATATGTACATACCTGAACCTAAATAAAAATTCTTTAAACTGTTCTGTTATATGTATCATCATTGAAATTGCCTGCTAAAAAGAACATAAAAAGTTTCTTAGGGGTAGTGTTTACATAAGAAGGGTTTATTAATATAAGAACAAGTGCCATCGTTAACAAAAAATCAGTTATATTATTATTGTGTATCCGAACCAAATATTTTAATCCTTTACTTACAGAAACGTTATATTAATAAAAGTATTTCTTATTCATTGATAATATTATAGGGGTGGATGACACGTAATTTAGGGGTTACTTAGAATAACACTGATGATTCTTAATGGAATTTAATATCAAAACAAGATGTTTGCAGCAACAATGTCCGAAATCTTGAACTACATATATGTCATATGGCGAAGCATTCTAGGGGTAGATTTTCTAAATGATGATACACTAGAGGGTAAGTGCTTCTACAAATCACGCTAATATTGTAATACAGCATAAATTTGAACAATTTTGTTTAAAAACAATAAACAAAAACGAATGTCACCTCTTAAAACACTAAAAGACTCAAAAATGTAGAAGGGGTGATTTCAACCCCTAAATGTGAACGTTTGCCGAATTTTTTTTTTTATAGCCTGGGATCCTCTTTTCACCTGCAAAGTAACGAAAAAATCGGCGCCGGATACCAACCTAACCGCCCTAAACTACGGAGAGGACGAGATTAATATCCCATAAGCTCCTACGATCAAATTACGTCGCAATTCCTGAACTTTCAAGATCCTTGATTTTTGAAGGTCTAAAATTAATATAAATTTGATGCAATTATATATTATATATTATATTACATATTTTTTCACAACTTACAAAATCAATATTAAAATAACATTTAATATTGATATGAGACAAAGAACTTATACCAGTAGAGGAAAACCAGATAACATCTTTAATTGTTAAGAATGTATCTGGCCAAAACCTATTCAATCAAATTTATATTTATTTTAGATCTTCAAAAATCATGTATAGTCTAGTGGGCAAGAGCACCAGACTGGCAATCTGAAGCCCTGGGTTCGAATCCCAGTGAAGCTAGAGCGATACTTTTCACAAATTATAAAATCAATATCTAAATTATATTATTTAAATATTAATATGAAACAAAGAATTTGAGCAAGTAGAGGAAAAACTAATCATTGAAATTTAAATGGACAAAACCCATTCTATCCAATTTTTTTAGGAAAATAACCCTAAACTGTTACACCCGTTCAAATTACGAGATGTTCAACACCGGAAATAGATTCTCAAAGGCTGTAAAGCCTTCAATGGTGTACTTTCCCATGTAGGGGGCTAATCTCTACAAATCATTTATCAAAGTTTATTCAGAGTTACAAGTCGTCGACATTTAGGACTTGATGTTCGTGTCGTAACCGTCTAAAGCTATATGCTACAATGTATGTAGGAACATTGATCGTCACGTTTCAAAATTAATTATAGAGGTGAAATAGCTTGTCCTAACTGTCTAACATTATGATGTGCCATAATAAAATTAAACTGAGGTGAAATTATATTAAATTATTCTCTTAAACGTGGGATTGCTGGAATTTCGTATCAGGAAGAGGGTGTAAAACATATAACATCAAAACATAAAACATAACTCAAAGCTTATGCAGAGGTAAAAGTAAAATGTGTAGAAACGTCTAACTGATGGCATTTTTTACTCTTTCTAACACATATAGTTCTACTATTTGGCATTCTACTGTCGAACTTTATTATGCACAATGAAAAATGAACTTATTATATACTGAAGGAAATTGACAGGGTGCCAGGTCTAGCTTGGACCAGTTTCTGAACTAAAATTTGTAAAAGAAGAAAATACATCCAAATCTCATAAATTTGATTTACGATGTACCGACTCAATTTCCAAAAAGCTCAATGTACACCAAAAAAATGATATTCTAATTTTAATAATTTCCCACTAAGTTTAAGAATATTTGCAACATAAATAGGCGCCATGAGTATATTCTTAATGTACGATGGAGGCCCTCTTACCTTAAGAATATATATTCTTGTCTAATTTTAAGAATACCCAACTAAGTTTATGACTGTACTAACAACATTTTGACACATTTTGATGAAATATTTAAGGGGTCATTCACAAAATACGTGATACATTTTTCACGATCTTTTAACATCCCCTCCCCCCTTGCGTGACGCTTTTTCCATTGTTCTTAACATGGAGAATGATATTTTGATAAACCCCCACCCACCCTGAACGTATCACGTATTTTGTGAATGACCCCTAATTATTTGCATGTAATACTTACCACTTTTCTTCAAAGCAAAACACTCAATGCCCAAAATTACAACAACAAAAAAAACATTTAACTAAACAACCCGAAAAACATGAATAAATGATAAATTTCACACTGGTATTTAACCTCACTATCTTCCTTCTTTGTTGAAATCTGACATCAATATGACATCCTTAGAATTGGTTGCATTGGTTTGCAACATTAAAATAAATAATTGAACACAGCAAGCCGCATTTGCCTTTGCGCATTTCTTCTTTCTCCCTTTGGTTGGAAGATACTGCTAAAGTAAGAATTTCGGTTACTTCATTAAAAAAATTACTAAGAATATGCCTGTAAGAATATGAAACTCTTAACATTAGAATATCCTTTTTTCGGTGTACAAATCGGAACAAGGGCTAGTTCGAGCTAGAGGAAAGGGTTTCTTTATTTCAAAAACAAGATTCGGGAAATTCAATTCTAATAATATAATTTAAAATGTATTAAAAGTATCAATAACAATCTATTTATGCGTGCATTATACAAAATTTTCTCGGGTGAATTGGTTTTTTATTATCAGCCACGAACTAAGTCAAATGCCTGACGAGTCAAAAATAATATAAATTTAATGCGATGTTTGAAATTTCTTGCGACGATGTCGTACTAGGTACAAAATTAGGAATAGTATTTTAGTCGCCTACTTCCTGATGGTCTAGAAAGTTTCTTACAATACGATAGAATAAGATGGAGTAGAAAATAATGTATCTAATTGATGGAAAGCAAAATAGGATAAAAATGAAGATAGTTAATAAAAGAGAAATAGGGTAAAAAGGAATAGAAACGCATTGCTTTGTCGTAAAGAGAAATAAATTAAAATATTTCGAAGAAAGAGATAAAATTATAGAGTCACTAGAAGTAGAATTAGGATAACAGATACGAAAGGAAATTATTTTTGGAGATAAGAGCAGAGGATGAAAAGCAATGAAATGGGCTGGAGAAGAAGGTATTTATTGAACAGAGAAATAAAATGCGTATTAATAAATTGAATTGGATAACATTATTTGAGAGAGGAGTATCACAGATAAGATTATATAGAACCGGAATGAGGTATAGAAAAGAACTTTACAAACAGGCAGGCCATTGGGAGAGTCCGACAATACATACCTATATAAAAGATGCACCATTTTTCCTTTTAAAAGCCAGGAGGAATAGGAATAGAAAGTAATAATACTTAATTGTAGATTTGGATAAGATGAGATACAAAAAGTTTACAATTTAAATCCTGAATGTTCTATGCGAATAAAAACGTCTATATTTTTTTGTCCATATTTTTAACATTTATGTTCTGTTCTGTACATTCCTGCTCTAGAATCTCTATTGCGTTCTTATTATTTTTCTTTTAACAGAGATGTGACTTTACACTAAAAACCACATTTTAATACATTTCGCAGATTCCATTTGAACCCGATATTTGTATCCATACTATTCCGGATGAATACAATTTTTTTTAATTTAAAAAAATAGTCAGAGGGAATAATATTGAAATAACAGGAGACGGAGGCAGGAAGGGGTGAGAGGAGGGTCAACAAATTTATCTCCAAAATAGCATACAGGATCGCAAATTTCCCGAAAATGTGCAACGATTTTCGTATACGTGGAGAAAATTTACTGGGGAAAGATTCCACAGAAATTGCGTGTAGCTAAGACATAGAGGCGTTCGAACAAAGTTTAATATTATTTTGGTAAACTTTAAAACTACTTTGCGTGTTTATTGAATAAAAATTTTTTAATCTAGAGCTTGCCTCATGCTTCTCCTAATACAATTTTTTTTGTGTATGAATATAAGTAAAGTGAAAAATAAGAAAACATCTCTTTCTCTCTCTCTCTCTTGAATTTTCAAAGTTAAAAATCCACACAGCATTTGGGTTTATCACATGAACTCAGTATACACGGGGCGCGAATAAATTCGCGAGTACAAACAAACGGGGCGAAGAAAGTGGAAAAGAGGACTTGAACGGAAGACCCTGAGTAAACACGAAACAAGACCTGTACAGTCGAGGCCAGTGATAATCCCCCTACCTGCTAGCCGAGATACTTTCTGACTGGAACCCGGGGTTTTAAAACGCTTGGCTCAGCATCGGCATGCCACGCCATCCTAACAGGACCGGGGTCCACTCCTCCGCGTCGTTGCAAACGCGTCTTCTTTAATTTGCATATGCTTTGACTTTTAAATTGCGAGCTGTACACCGTGGCCCGCGACACAAAGACCGCATCGTATATACTAAGGGGGGTTTGACGCTTCGTAGGCGGGGAAAGATATTGGGAAGGGGGGAAATTGTGGGAGAAGCAAGCGGCTTCACGTCATTTGCTCAAGACTTAAGTTAGGCTTTCCTAATTTCCCACGTCCTTTCGCCAAGAGACTTTTTCTCTTCTCTGTGTAAACGAAAGTCGCCAGAGACTTGAATCGATTTTCTCACCATCTCTTGCACGATAACAGCGCTTGTCTAATCGCAGCTAAAGCACTCTGTCCTGGGGTGAACGTTCTGAATGTTGCACTTATATTTTCAAGCCTTGGGAACTATCCCTTTTTTGAAAAAAGCTAAAAAAAATGTGAGAAAAGACACCGTTGAATGTAAACTCTGTTTCTGCACCTTTCTATAATCCAGTCCGACTGAATCCAAAACTGCGCTTGCGAATGTCAGTATTTGCTAAAAAAAGTTCTCACGTTGGCGATGTATAGAAAAGTGAGGAATGTGTGTTTAACAACATTTGAAATGAAATTAAACAATCTAAGTACATACGTTGAAATCACTTATATCACTGCTTAACGTTACATTTAATGTTGATAATAACATTTAAATTGAATAGCTTTAAACAATTAGATAGAAAATAGCTGTTTCCATGCTTTGATTCAATTTTCAGTATTGGATACATCATGCTCACATATAATTTATTTTCATATAATTTATAATGAATAAACCTTGCAAAGCGAAACGACCATGAAAACTCGTGCAGAAATCTAAATGTGGGCCTAGAAGATACTGAACAGTTTTCCCTACTTTTGGTGTGGCCCTGGTCGGGTAAACGGGCAAGGGCCATATATGGCGTGTAACGCTTTTGCCGATCACTGCCCTACTTAGGGCAAATTTGTCACGGCCCGTCCAGTTTTTCCGAGGTATATCCTTCTTTTTAAAAATACAATAAAGCAAACGAAAACTACATTTATGAAGGCAAATTTAGTTTATTTAGTGTTATGCGAATGAAAATACAAATTAGATTAGAGCTATTCCGTTTTTGTCTCCATTTTCTGCGTCACAATTAAGTTCTATTTCATAAAAAAAAGAAAAAAATTATCTCCAATATACGAAAAAGCAAGATCATCTACTAATATATATTTTTTAATACTTAACTTCTAAACATTTGAATAAATGTACCTGCTGCAGAACTATCAGGATCAGCTATCACATCGCTTTTACTGAATGAATTTCGATTAAGTTCTGGCCTGGATGGACGTTTCTTAACACGTGTTTGAGCCAGTTCTAGTGTGTTTTCTTTTTTTATCCATTTGTGCGAGTCATTTTATTATTTTTAATTTAGAATAACGACCCTATATTTATAATTAATGACAGATATATTTTCCGTAATGCCCCATTTGTTCTCCATTATAATTAAATTTACTTGTTTGAAAATAGAAAAACTGGCGTGGGCAAAATAGGGCAATTTCCGCACGGAAAGAGGATTAACATATCATAAGGATAATTAATTATCATTAATTAACTAATAGAAAAAAACTGAAATGAATTTTAGTCGAATATTGACCGAAAATTGAGATTCAGCATTTTTACTCAAAAAGAACTTAAATTAAGACGTTAAACAAATAGTTTGACATGAAGTTGCCCTAGCCACAACTGATGTACGACCTGAAAAAAATAAGACGCAGCAAAAGTAGCCTAGCTTTTTTCGGTGTAATTAATAGCTGGATTGATTTGATTCTTCTAAACAGGCAAAGTTTTCTAGCTTCTAAAATCGACACATTTGTCTATTTTTGTCAATTTTTTGAGCAACAGAGAAGTCTCTATCGAGATTTGCACAATTTTCTTGAATTCATTGTGAATTTAAAACAAATTGTGGGTTGCAGTTTCGAATAGGTGAATTCTCCTATTTCCTTCAAACTCCGCATAGTTATGTATTTTCACGCGCTGATTACGAGATATTGAAATTTAGCGATTCGGCCAAGAACTCATGAGAAGCATGGATTTTTGCGTTTATCTCAGCCAATATGAAAAATTTCGCAAAATTCACAAAAAACTTGTAGATCCCATCGAGATACAAATTTTTTGTTCCATGAATTTTTTTTCATGAGTGATAGTTTCCAAAAAAATTAGTGATACATCTAAGTGACACTCCTGTGACTAGTCACACATATACGTAATTTTTGTATAATTATAGCGTTTCGTGGAGGTGGGGAAGCTCTGCTGTGACTTGTCCCCGGAATAATTTTGGTCAAATCCATACCCCTTTCTAGCGTCTCATGGGGGCGGGAAGGCACCCCTGCTAATGATTAGAGACATAATGTTAGTCAAACTCATGCCCCATTTCAACGTCTCATGGGAGGGGCGAGAAGGCACACCTATGAATATTCACAGATATAATGTTGGTCAAACACTGACTCTTTTCGAAAGTTTCGAAGGGGGGGGGTGGATTCGAAAGAAACCCCTGTAACTTGTAGTAGAAATATTGTTGGTCAAACCCTTTCCGACGTCTTATGGGGGCAAGGCACCCCTGTGAATGATCACAGATATAATTTTAGTCAAACACTTACCCCTTTCTAACGTCTCATGCGGTGCGGGAAGGCGCCCCTGCGACTAGTCACAGACATAATTTTGGTCAAACCTTTCCGACGTCTCATGGGGGGCGGGAAAGAACCCCTGTAAATGACCAGAGATATAAGGTTGTTCAAAAACTTAACCTTTTCGAACATCTCGTGGGGAAGGGGTAACACCGCTGTGACTTGCCGCCGAAATAATGTTGGTTAATCCCATATCCTTTTCCAACGTCTCCTGGGAGGGGGGAGGCACCCCAGTGATTTATCATAAATATAATGTTGACCAAACATCTACCTGTAACATCTACATGTACCCTCGATCTTGTTTTTACATCGTATCTCCCTTGGTTTCGGCTTAGTACCTAATCACGCTCTTCAGCGCGGGAAGATTGAAGTATACTGAAATATTGCACTGAAGTCTGTTATATTTCATCCGATGTGACCATCCACGAAAAAAGGGGCCTAATGTGGAAAAAATCGAACTTTAGTTTTTTACATCAATCGATTGTTTTTTATTTGCTCTTTCATAATAAAAAATATTATCCTGTAAAATGAAGCTACCGCGCGTTAGTCACAGATTGTATCACTAATTTTCGCGGAAACTGTCAATCGCGGAAAGAATGCATGCAATGAAAAATTTGTATCCTGTTGAGAAATATAACTTTTGTTTGCAAATTTTTGCAAAAATTTGCTTAGCAGCTGAGATAAATATAAAAAATCCATGATTTTAATTTTTTTATGCTTTCACCTTGAAAATCGTCTTGTCGTCCATTTTTCCTATCATATTCGTAATCAGCGCGTCAAAATACATAAACATACGGAATTTGAAGGAAATCGGAGAATTCACCTATCCGGAAATTTATCCAAATTATGTAGTGTATCTAGAATTGCATTGCGGTGCGACAATTACACCATGCAAAAAGCAGTAAAATAAGAGAAATATGAGATAAAAATGGATAAAAATGATTAATTTAATTGCCTTATGTGTGCACGCACATCGGCTTGAACTTGAGTCAGCTTCTCTCGCTCCTTCCATAGTTTAGTACTACGTTTGCAAAGGATAATCCTCCGTCCAACTTCATTACGTAAATGCGCAATTATGGTTGGGAATATTTTAGCTTCCGCATTGTTGCAAGACGTCATAGTGGAAGCACCACAATGCGGCGTTATCAAGTGCTGATAAACGATTGTAAATCTCGTTGGAGTAATGATTAACATCAATATATGCCGCAAACAAACATACTTGATCATTATTTGCCCAAAATATTATCTTCTAGTTATCATTTACCTATAATTAGAATTTTTCAACATAGTTACTAATTTAAAAATGTTTATCTGCATTTCATTATTTTTCCTCGTAAACTTTGATTGAAGTCCATTTAATGTTCAAATTTGTCTTTAATTTATTCATGGTATAAATTCCATGTAAGTCGTTTTAGTAGCGATGATTCCTAGGATTTACTCTGCTTCTGCAATAATTTGTAGCATCCGGCTTTCCATAGTCAGTTTTGGGTTACAGTTGTAGTCATTCCTAATTACATCTATTCCGGTATATACATAGTGAGGTCTATTTCCAGTGAAAGTTTAAAATACAACTTATTGAATAAAAACTTGCATCACTAGATAAGTTTCTACCTTAATTCGCAGGATAAAAATTGAAAAATTGGGACACAATACGGAGAAGACCTGTACGCGCACAGTACGCATTCAAGGGGTAACTCAATCCCAGGTTCGCTTACCACTCGAGTTCGCGAGCCCATTGTCTCTGAATGAGATTATACACACTCCGAAACAGAGCTCGCAATACCAAGCCCTCATTGCGATCTCGATAGCGCTGCATTGGATGCTGCTGTTGTAAAGGAATATAACGATCTAGTTTGGAGAACTGTCATCCGAGATGTATGACTCTCCGAAAACTCGGCCACTTTCCTAAAATATGAATATTCAGAGCACAGGTCTGAATAGTATGCTCTGGACTTGTATTATCTGAATATAAAGCTCAGTCTATTATTGATTATACAGAATTTAGTGAATCGGAATCTAAAACCTTGATGTTGAATTCTCATCTTTTCTGGAAAATGCAGATTTAAATATTTTAAAAACGATGGAAGTAAAAATATGTTAAGGGTTTTGCATTTTTCAAGCTTTGCTTGGTAGTATTTTCCAAAGGTAAAAATATTCTTTGAAATTGCATCTAACCGATATGCGTACAAGTGATGTGAATTTCGAATGAAAATTCATTTTATTGTACGAGTTGAAAATGCTTTCAACGAGCTGACGACATATTTTTGACATACCTGGATTTTCTCCACATTACATTTAAAGAAAAATGAGTGATCCAAATGTTGCTAATAATGATAAATTACCAAAGACTAATATCATCAATACCATTCGAGAATATCCTAAAAAAATTCACAGTATAAAGGGAGATAAGTTCAGAAAGAGAGAGAGAGAGAGAAAGAAAGAGCGATAGACAAGAGGAAGTTTGGGTGTAAGATGACAATGCCGATGACGATGGCAGTGACAATAAATGATAACGATGAATGGCGGCGATGGATGATGACGATGAGACAAAGCGTCACGAGTGTGATTGCAAGAAGACCAAGATGTAGAAAGGGAGTATCCAGAGATGCGGGTGAAGGGGAGGGGGAATATTTATATAGTTTTTTCATTCACGATTTTCAAGTACTTGAGTTTGAAATAGTTTTAAAACTTCCCTTACTTCCTTCCATAACTCGAGTATTAGAGACTTTGCCTTCTATACTTTCTCCCGGTCTTCATTTTTTTTTCAGGATTGGACTTCTTTTTTTGTATGTTTTTTATTTTCGCCTACTCTCGGCCCTTGTTTTGGTGGATTCGAGCTTTCTGTTTCATTGCTCTTTATTTTCGCTTACTCTCGGTCCTCCTCTGAAGGATTGGAGTACTTTATTTCCTTGCTCTCTATTTTTTCTTGATGCGGGTCTGATGGATGATTCAGAGATAGTAAACAGTGGAACCGAATTTCATGGTAGATGTGAACTTAGGAATGATGACGATGTAATCGGGCGTCAGCAATTATTATTTGTAGTTTCAAGTGTTCAATAATAAGAATTGAAAAAAGTGTATGGCATACGAAATTCTAAATCGTCTTAGATCTAGGTGAATCGAATAAACGCAAGGACATCTTTAGTTCCAAGCTTATCTAATTCGTCTAACCTGATTTTTCTTGCACTCGTTTTCTGTAATTAAGTTTTCAGATTCTACAAACCTTCCATTACCCCAGATTGAAACTGCTTTACCAATCATTTTCTCCACTGCACATTCTTGTACGAGTATCACATCCTTACACGTATTTCGACCTTCTTTAGACCGAAGGTGCGCGACAATTTGTTCACTAGCGACCTGAACTAGAGTGATCGAACCCATTCAAAATAAAGTCAGCCATTTCAATACACGACCTGTCATTAACCAGTGATGTCAAAGAGAAAAATCGATACGTTATTAAAACGACTGTGACTGCACATTCGGAACTCAGCATGCCGGGTTTTTGATTTTCAACCTCTCTTTCCGAACCTCCACTTTCAAACAGGAGGAGGGGTTCGAAGTGAGACGTAAACGGACAGTTTTCACCGCTCTCAGGTTGCCGGAGTCCACGATCCAGCGATCTTTCACTTTCAGTCGGTGCCAACTGTGCGGCGAACGCAAGAGACCTTCCTCTCAATTGGATTTGAATACGGAATTAGGGTCGTTATTCTTTCGAAGGAAGCGGTAAGACGTAGTTTTACGAGTAAACGTGTAAAGGGTATGAAAAGTACCACGCAGAGATGTTCTTATTTCCACAAATAAGCTGTCGCAACTATAGCGTCGTTAAAGAAAGTGTGGAGATTTTCGAATCTTCAAAAACTGCGATAGAATTAAGGTCTATTAAAACCACCTTTCCAACTTGTCTCGGTCTCAGTCATCACAAATAAATAATAATCGCGATAAAGACTCTAGAGTGACGCCACTTGACGAGAATATTCATAAAAATCCCTCAGAATAAAATAAATTTGTTAACAAATAACAGATGCAAGTAGAGAAACACAACCATAGGTCGGTTTCTTTTCGGACAGGTCTCCCATTTATAGGATGAATGGTAACTGCGATATTTTCAAAATTTTGTTGTGTGCACGTCATTTTAATTTGATTTAGCATTTGCATGCCTATATTTTGTATACATGTAAAGAGATACGCAAAGGGAACGTGCTCGATGGATAGTTTCGGGCGTTGCGTTAAGCTCTTTTTTGCATTATCGCCCCATCTCGGCTGTAAAAACAAAGAGCGTTTCACGCCGCCTGATTTAACATTCACCAGTACGAAACGCCGTGCAAATGCACGTGCACGTACACGGAAATGTGCATGTGAAAACGTGCAGGAAATACGACTAGAGAAAGACTTGGATAATACGTCGAGGGAGTTCGCGATGCACACGTAAGGGAATCGCATATCCCGTTCGTTGCACTTCGAATACCCTGCCTTCACTCCCTCATCTTTTTTTCTTTCCATGCCCTCTTGTATTCTACGCAGAGAGTAAAAAATAGAAAGGGATAAATTCTTAACGGTAGAATCTGCGAGATGCATTCGGAATTTCCTTCTTACAGAATAAGAACATTGCCCTGAAACTTCTGTGTACATGCGTGAGTATCTATTAATGACCCTGCATGGCGCAGGAAATTCGAGGATGAGAATATGCTGTTCATTTCAGTGTTATGTATTTTTAATGGCAGAGAGTCAAGAAATGGAATTAATGAGTAAAGCAGTTTCTAATACTTTTAATAATACTCACTTCCAACTTGAAGATGTTGATACTGCATTTTAAAATTGAGATGTCTCAAGTAACTACGGAAATGGACTTTCTCGACAATAGAAATTTGGGTACATAAAAATGATGGTACGTGGCAATGGGAGAAAATGAGATTCAGGCTGAATAACAATTTGAAAAAATGGAAAATTGTGACAAAAATGGGGTCGAACGAATATTTGGGAAAAGGAAAGTTATGGCATATGCAAATAGAATTGGAGCAATATTCATGTGACTACAGACACATTTCTTTTTTCCACTATTTTATTCAACTGTTTTGTCGTCGTGATTCGAAACTGAAATCCGATACTAGCCACACTGTTCACGTAAACCAAACGAATAATAGGAGTCTATTAACTATTCTATATGCTGAATTGTAAATTTGAAGATCAATAAGTTGTAAATTAAAGGAGTTCAGGCCAGGCATCTAGTCTGGCTTATGTCTGGTTTTGGCAACAAGCTCCTAAATTATACAATCGATACACCACTTAACACCAGAAATGTGAGTACCCTATGATTAAAAATATATAGTTTGAATTTCAATAGAGGCCAACCGTTCAATTAAAAATCGTCGTTTTTTTTAATGCCGAAATAGACTTCAGGACGGAATTTGTTATCACCTAAATTGGTTATTAACGGAATACAGTTACAGAATCATGCGATATGCCATATATGCTGGAAATAGATTCTCCTAGGTTCAACACAGGAACTTCATGAGAGGGCCTTACTTTGTAGTTTAATAACAATTCGAGATTTTTAGATATAGGAATAGTATTTTTACTATGAAGAAGCACATAAAAAACTATCGATTGGTGTACAAAACTAAAAATCGATTTTTACGCGATAGGGCTCTTTCTTCGCGGACGGTCACATATGGGATTACTCTCTCCAATCATCTATCTGAGTTCATTTTGAGTCAGAAATCGTCAAAATAATTATCAATCCTATAGTCATAACCTTTAAAAGCTGTTACCGCAAATATTTACTGTAATGAATATATGAATGTATGAACCAGAGGAGAAATTGGTAGCTGTCAATTATGAATTAATGACAATTACGTAAGAATACTGACATAATAATATATTATTTATCTAGAAGGAAAACTCACATTCAGATAAATAGACTAAGTTTGCATCCTTGGTGTATCACTGTACACGACACTTTTATGTATCAAACGTATGATTTAAAAGTTCATCACGTCTGAGATTTGAGAATAGGTTGACGCGGTCATAATCGCACACAGGCGAAATCGAACGCACATATGCGGACTACGATTATAAGCTCATGATACTTCTAGAAGTATTATGGACTCATTACACAGCTCCTCGAAAAAAAATTCTTGAACTAGAAACGAGACCCATCATTTCCTATGTATTTTGAGCCGCTGATCACGAATAATTATTTTTTTTTCGAATGATGTGACTTCGAATTTCGACCTTACAGTTACTACCTTAAATTACACAACATCGTGAAATTTGTTCTTTAAAACTGACAGCTGCAAAACAATCTCATTTCTTATATCAGTTGATCACTCACGCTTCTGTCCGAAGTTTAAATGTTGTTAACCAGACAGTTCCATAACGCCTAGTCCTTGTGCAGTTACACGAGAAAAAAAGCGTTATAGCAATATGTTGCTAGGATGCTTTCTGCGTTTGACCGCAGTTCCATGATTGAGCAAGACTGCAAGCAAACTTGCTGCTGTTATGAACACTGGAAGAGACGACAACTGCCTCTCAAGAGAATGTGTAGAATGATTCGCATTTCGGTTCTCCGCAGTAACGAAGCTAGGGAAGGCGCGCTGCCCTGCAAGGGACGTTAGAGTGTGAGGATGGAGCTACAGTAAGGTTCGAAAAAACATGGAAAATGGCATTTTCAGTCATTTCCTGCAGTTATTGAACTTAATAAATGGCTGTCCTAACAAAATCAGCACAGTTGTTTTACTGCGCACACGCGCATCCACTGTCGTACTTCCTGTTGTGTAAATATGGGAACTTTCAGAATTAATAAGACTATTGTTTTCCCCGTAAATTGATATACACTAGAACTTGAGTTTGTGCACGGTTTGGGTTATGACCTTCTGCTCGAAGCCAGGCTTTCAGAACGTGCACATGAGGGTTGTATTAACATTGACAGTGAGCTGGCACAACGTGACGCAGTTATCCAGTTAGGTCGTCAGGGTACATCGCTTTGTAACCACGCTACTGTTTTGTTACGCATCACTGAGCACGACACATCTCCCCGCAGCTCCTCTGATCCGAATCCGCCGGGCGGCATCAGTTCTCGGAATGCACAAATCAATTTTCCTGAAACCCAAGTTCGAACCGAACTTTATGGAATTTTTAGTTAATCTAAGAAGTGAAAATTTACATCTAAATTGTGCCAAGTCACAGCACTATTACACAAAAAAAATTTTTTTTCTCAATTTTGTCAACTCTGAGGTTTCTCATCATGGCTAAGTTAGGTATTATTTCGGTGATTTACAAATACTTTAATATTTTAAATATAGTGTTTTCGCACTAACCTCACACTGCGTATAATATTCATATTATTTTTAGAATCATTCTTGCCCTCATTTTTTTACACAATTATATAAATATTTTTACTAAAGGTTCTTTTATCATTATTGTTCCCAATTAGACTTGTGATCAAAGTTCGTAACATCCAAAAGATTTCACGGATTGAAAATTTCAGTTCTTCAGTAAACTGAATAAAATTAATAGTTTCTTGGAAAAATATTTATCTTAACATTAAATGTGAATATAGATTTAAAACAAAACAGCGTTCAATCAATTTAAATCTGTTTTATTATAATGAAAAATATTTGAGATAAGATAAAAAAGGACGACTCAAGAAGATATCAAGGAACTTAAGGTTTGGTTATAGTCACTTTTTACAAATAATTTGTTTAGTAGGCTCTCAACAAAAGAATTATTATTTAAAATTGTTTACTATTCAGTAAAAAATTACATGATATGGTAATAAAGATTTAGAAAATATGAAAAGATAAGATTTTCATATTTTAATTTCATCACAAATATTTTGCATATAATTGTCTTTCACTTACAATTATTTAATAAATAGTTCGTGTTACATTATCTTTCTCGTGAATTTTCAGCGTTGAACACGCAGTGATCAGCATGAGGACCCGGGCGCAAAAGCGGATCACCAGTGATGTAATTTATAAAAAAATATATATTTATTTTTAATGCACATTCTTATCTTTGAACATCATCTTCTTGATGATAAGCTAGGTTTTAAAATTTTCTGAGACTGATCTGCATTTGGAACCTGGGTCCAAGTGTGGATCAAACTCATACCTTAACAGCAAATGTTCTCAAACTGATGATTTTTTTTTAATTTGTCAATTTTTATTTTTCATACGAATGGAGCAACCTAATGTATTCTACAATATTCAATTGGAGTTGCTTGTATATAGTTTAAATGTAATGACAAGATATTACAATAGAATGTTAATTAAAGTAGAAATCGAATGCGACACTGATAATTTCGTAGCAGTTTATTTTTTTACGAGAATAGTTTATATTACATCACGTGAAAAAAAATCAAACTTTAGTATTTTAAATTTTGATTGTTTCTCAAATTCTGGGAGACACGACTTTCCTCTACAAAGGCAATGGCACCAATTAATTCTTGTCCTCGGACATAATTAAGTAAAATTAGTCCAAGTGGTACTGATACACGGAAGATGTCGAAATTTTGCTCGAATTGTCACAAAAGCATCCAATATGGTACAAAAGGTTTCTTTTGACATCAGAAAACTTCTTAGACGCGTTGCCAAAGATTATTTTAAAAATGGTGTCATATTTTTGTTAAATGTTCTAGTTTTATAACACTAAGATATTTAAAGTTTCTTTTTTTATTCTGACGCTCCCCCCATAATATTCCTAGGCAGGAAGGTGCTTGGTACAGGGGGTGCCGCATTGGTAACTCTGGTAGGTGACTTCGATTTGGTTAGTTAGTTTCAGGCTATACTATCTGATACTATACCTATAGCCTTTGTTAATTCGTATACTCATAGGAGGCCTGTTGCCGAGAACTTGCGGGGCAAAACGTCCTCCACCATAGGAATTTTTTTGCCCCTCTGTGGCGACACCCGTTGCGACGACAGCCTTCAGCTGAAGTGTAGACATGCAGGTGCACCGTGCGTGCACGTGCACGTAACGTTTGAAGAGACTGAACAATTTAGCTGGGTTGTCTCATCTTTATGGCTCTGAATTTTAATTTATTCGTATAGAAGGCATTATTATGAAATGAAACATTTATCCAACTTAAAAGGCTACCAATCTCAAATGATAAAATATAAATAATTAAACGTTTTCTCTCTATGACGGGCATGTTATTCTGGCACTCAGCATTCGATGATTTTAAAGGCGATATTGATCCAAGTTACACCCTTTTATTCTAAATTTAGAATAGACCCAAGTGTAGCTTTTAAGCATTTGGACGATTCGTCTTTCACAATGCATGGAGTCGCTCCAGATTTCTCGGAAATCATCAGGCAAGGGGTCACCTGACTATAGGGGCGTTCAATCACTCTGCTACAGGGGTAATGAGTTATTGCTTCTAAAAAAGTTTTTTCTTCACTTCTACTTGTGATATTATATTCTTTACTGTTTTATTTTCAATAAAATCTGCATTTTGTTATCCTTTCCACCTTCAACCACCCAATCTGGTGGATACTCACCCACTCAGTTGTGTAGTGGCCGCTAGTGCGCCCCTGTCTGACTAATAAAATCCTGGCGTGAAAGTCTCTCTTTTTCACATGAAAAACGTTTATTGCTCGTCTCGATGCTCTTCAATCTATGAGCTTCGTAGGCGAAAAAATTATTTACATAGTGGAAAAAATTATTTCTGTTTTCCACTATGAATAATTTTTCTGTCTGGGTCAACGGACCGGAATACCTCGAATGAGGATGAGTGGGGTGTGGTGTCATTGCGGGAGATGGTGACTATTACAAATAACGCCCGTATTTTTTGATTGGCTTCAGAATCACCCACAAAACAAGAAAATATTTTATTAAACTTCTGGTATCATGATTTGATTCTATAAACGTTTTAAATGTATTAAAATTAATTAAATCTTGGGCCGTCACATACGGGGCATGACGCCGCACCGCGGCGTGCCCATGTATTTTAGCAGGGAGCAAGAGGTTTTAACTGCTTTCGCCACATAATTTACATTGATTAATAATAAAATATTAAATCAGTGTTGAAAATTCCTGGAGTAATTTTTTTCGTTACATTACACTTTCCAGAAGTGATATGACGGTCTCCGTACCCCAATGTATGGGGTACGCTGAATGAAATGTAACATCCACCTATTAATTAAATATCAAATAATGGAGAAATTAAAAAGTGGTTCGGAGTAATAAAATATGTTCCCTTGTAATGTAAGCTTCACCTTAAAAAATACGCACATCAAAATCACATTTCAATCATAATTTATAGGGCATTCAAGTCAAAGGGAAACACCATACCCCACTCTCCCCTAATTGAATATAGTCTTTTCCTCCAAATTTGTTGCTAAAACCATCACCTAATCTCAAAATGCCCACACTTCCCCATATTCAAATTCAAAAGCACTTGACTGAACTTTTTGGCGAATTGAAAAAGCAAATTTCCCACGAAGGGTGAATTGAAAATGATTGGCAAAAGGGCGCTGGTCGACTTGATTCAACAATGCCGTTGAATCGAGAGAGGTTCTCGCTCTCGCGTGCTGAATATCAGCATCGCAGCTCGCGAATGCTATATAGGTATACGCATAATACCTCTCGCCCGCCGTCAGTCATTCAGTCAGTCATTGATACCGGGGTGTGATTAATGAAGAGTCAAGGTTCGGGATCACAGTGCCGAGTTGAGAAAGGGGCTGAGGAAGGGGGCAAGGGGGTGAGGGGGGGGTTGACACAGAGAAGAATGTCGATACCATACCAACGACGAAATATAAGTACACGCCGCTAGAGCCGGTGAACATTAATTATATTTAATCGGCGAACAGATATTTCGCTTTAGTGAAAATCGCACTACAGTTCCTTGGGCGTCTCTCGGTATGCGGGAATGGAATAAGACGCGGAAAGAACGCGAGGCCCGAGTAGCAAGAAACCCCGGCATTCAGAACGATGAGTTATTAAGTAGCGGCTTGGAGTCGAAAAAAGAGAATATTCTGGTATCGCGGCCACGATAAATTCATATCAATGCAGCCATCTGGACAGGTTGCTTTCAGCGTTCACTTTTCAACTAGAATCGTTTTGTTTCTCACGGCCGGTGTCCATTCCATTCAACCTGAAGATAGTCTTCAGGTGATTCAGGAGCTATTTTTAATTTCCGGGTAACGAATTGCTTGGTTGAGGTATTTCGGGGTTATTTGGACATGTTTATGCAGAGTTAGAACCGTTTAGTTGGAATGTTCAGTTGGATCCGAGGGGTTAGTTACTCCTGCAATCTGGTGTGCACTTTCCCTCTCTGCAATTTCATGCAATCCTTTGCAATCCCACGCGGAGAAAAATAGATGTTCATAGTATATGATATTTTAGCCAATCATACAGATATTAACACGTAACATCTTCTATCTTTTTGAGATATCAAGTTTAAATATGTTTTTATGCTTAACTGAAACATCCAAGTTGTTAAATTCGTACAGGAAAACATGCCAGGCATCTGACGACTACTTGATGAAGCTTATAGTCAATGACGTTCGATTTTGTATTTCGTGCTGTATGTAAACTTGTGGAAAAAATATTATCACCAATATTTTGTTTACAAATATAAATAATAATGCTGCAAATATTTGGATAGGGTATAGTGGTTGACTCAAGTGCGGTTTCTTCTTCCACAAATGCTTCAAGGCAAGAACGTTATGCATTGCTTATCTTTAATACCCACAGAAACTAATCTAATATTCATGATTATAAAATTTTCACCATTATGAGAAAAACACTATAGAAATAAATAATGCTGAAATATTGAAAAATTGATGCAAAAAATAGAGAAAGTACAACTGAAAGATATATTTATTCAACTCAGAATTTTAACAAACTTTGAGGAATTTCAGAGAATTACAGAGATTTCCATGGATTGTAAACAATTCTGTTTTATGGGACTCCAAAGAATTCCAACAAATTACGAGGAAGTTCGACGAATTGTAACGCTTTTAACAAGATTTTAAGGGTTTTCCAAATATTTCCACTAATTTAAAAAGATGTCATCGATTTTAAGAGATTTAAAAATGTTGCCACGGATTTCAAAGAATTTCGAAACATTTCAAGCAATTTTTGGAGGTTTTAAAAATTTTCAAAAATTTTCAGAGATTATAAGAACTTCCAAAAGATTTCAAGAGATTGACAAATTTTCAAGCGGTTTCAAAGAACTTGGAGGATTTCCAAATATTTCTAGATATTTCTAGCACACTTGAGAAAACAGATTAAATTAAATTTTAAGGGTTTTCAAGCGATTTAAAATATTTTAAGGCATTAAAAAATATTACAAGGATTTTTTCAAGATTTAAGGATTTTCCTAAATCTCCCAGGATTTCAAGGGATTTCAAAGATTTACAGGCATTAAAATTTTTGTTTACATAAGTATAATGAGTGAGTTAACATTAATTTCTAGACTTTTTAAAATGGATTTTTAAGTTTTTCAAAGATTTCAAGGGATTTTAAGGGATTTCAAGAAATATACAAACTTTCGAAGGATTTCAAAGAATTTTGAAGGATTTGCAAACATTTCAAGGGATTTTGAGGTTATTTAGGAAATTTCACGTGATTTGAGGATTTTATTAAATTTTCTGGAAATTCAAGGGATGGAAATGTTTTTTTTTTCAAATAAGTTTTATTTAATTTCTATTCAAGAGATTTCAAATGAATTATACTTTTCTAAATGGATTTGTACGTTTTTTAAAACTTTCAAGGGATTTTCAGAGAATTGTGTAGGATTTGCGAAGACTTTGAGGGATTGCTGAAGATTTCAAGGGATTTAAGGTATTTCAAGAAATGTGACCAGATTTGAGAATTTTTGTATATCTCTAAGGATTTCAATAGATTTCAAAGATTTCTATGCATTTAAACGTATTTTTCAAGAGAACTATAATGCATACGTTTAATTTGATTTCCATTTAGGAGATTTCAAATGATTTTTACTTTTTAAAGTGGATTTTTATGGCTTTCAAAGATTTCAAGAGATTATAAGGGATTCCAGAGGATTTAGGATTTTATCAAATCTCCTGAAATTTCAAGGAATTTAAATGTTTCTTTAATTAGGAAGTTTAGTTTAATTTTAATTTAAGAGATTTCAACTCATTTATACTTTTCTAAATGTATTTTTACGTTTTCCAAAGATTTCAAGGTGTTTTAAAGAATATGAAAAGATATAAAAAATGTCAAGGGGTTTCAAACAAATTTGTCAGGTTTCCAAATATTTTAAGAAATTTCTGGAGAAATTTGAGAAATAAATTCAATTTAATTGAATTTTAAGGGATTTTCAGCGATTCCACAGATATCAAAGGATTTTGAGGTATTTCTGCCAATTTCACAAGGTTTAAGGATTTTATTAAATCTTTAAGGATTTGAAGGGATTTCAAAGATTACTAGTAATTCAAACGGCTTTTTTTAGAGAACTATGATATATAAAAGATTTTAAAGATTTCCAAAATTTACCGGAGATTTCAAGGAATAGCAAAAGATTTCAAAAATATAATGGATTTCAAAGAATTTTGTAGGATTTCCAAAGCTTTTAAGATACTTCTAGTGAACATTAAAGAATAAATTAATTTTGAAGAGATTTCTAGCGATTTCAAACATTTTAAGGGATTTTAAGGCATTTTATGAAATTTTACAATATTTAAGGATTTCAAAGATTTCTAGGGATTTAAATGATTTTTTAGAGAACTTTCATGAATAAGTTTAATTTTATTTGAATTGCAGACTACAATTGTACGATTTGAAAATATTTCAAGGGATTTCTAGTGAGCTTTGGAAACTAAATGAAATTGTATGGCATTCCCAGCGGTTTCAAAGATTTCAAGAGATTTTAAGTTATTTCAAATAATTTTAGAAAATTTGACAATTTTATAAAATATCTGAAGATTTCAGGGGATTTTAAAGATATCCAGGGATTTAATCGATTTTCTGAAAAACTTGAATGAATAAGTTTTATTTAAATTATATTAAGGGCTTTCAAATGATTTACACTTTTTCAAATGGATTGTCTCTTGTTGATTGTTGATTCTAAAGGATTTCAAGAAATATGAAAAATTTCGAAATTCTTTTAAATCTTTGGAAATACCTTGAAACATTTGAAAATCTCTTCAAATCTTCGAAATTCTCTCGTATCCCTCAATTCTTGTGAATAAATTCTTTGAAATTGAATTTTAATATTATAAAATCTCTTGAAATCGCGTGAATTTACATGAAATTTAATGATATTCCTTCACATTTGTTTAAGCATCCTACAATATCGAAAAGTCTTTTAAATCTTTCAAAGATTTTAAAATCATTTGAAATACCTTGAAATATTGAAAATCTCTTCAAATCTCTAATTTTTTGTAATTAAATTTTTTTTAAATTAATTTAATTATTATAAATTCCCTTGAAATCCCGTGTAGTTAAATGAACCTGATGATATTCCTTAAAATTTCTTTAAATCCTTTGCAATGTTTGAAGTCCTATGAAATCCTATGAGATTCTGAGAAATTCGTTTAAAAACCTTATTGAGAGCCTTTAAAATCCCTTAAAATTGCCTAAATACTCGAAAATCTGATGAAATCCGTTGAAATCCCTTAAAAACCTTATTGAATTTTAGAAATTCGTTAAAACCGCATGAATTTGTTTAAATCTCTTAAAATTATTCAAATCTTTGAAAGTTCATTGAGATTTTTCTTATCTCTTGAAAATTCCTAGAAATTCTTTAAAATACCCTAATTTATTATAAGTCTCTTAAAATTCTAAAATCTTTAAAATACCTTATAATCTTTCAAAGTCCTTCAAATCTTGAAAATAGATTCTTTGCAATTTTACTAAAATGTTATGACATCCCTTGAACTCCCGAGAAATTACATAAAATTTCTTAAAATCGCTTGAAATATTTAAAGTACCTTGAAATCCTTTGAGATCCTGGAAAATTAAGTAAATCATGTTATAGAGAGCTCTTAAAACCCTTTAAAATTACTAAAATCCTCGGATCTGATAAAATCCGGTTAAAATCGATAAAAATTCCTTCAAAATCCTTTGAAATATTTGAAAATATTGAAAATCCTCTGAAATCTCTTGAAATCTTTTCAGATTATCTTAGGTCCCGGTATACTTAATAATTTTTTGAAGGGGGTTTTGGATTTTTTTTTGTATAATTGAAACTAACGAGTTATAAAAACTTTATTCGGTGAGTATATGTGTTTAAATTATTTAACTCGATGAATAAAAAAAAATGTTAAATGATTTTGCGGGTAGTAGTAATTTCACAACTTACAAAAAAGCTTTGTTCTTATGGATATTATTTTTTTACAGAATGATGGAAAGAAAAGTCAAAATACTCATCTGTAGATTAGTATAAGTCTTTTTATCGTTATTAAAATCTTTCATTGTATGATTAATTAATTTTAAAAACATGAATTTCCTATACAGTTGATTTGTTAAAAATATTACGCAACAGTATTCCCTTCATGTTACTGATCGTAACATTTTTCTGAACCCCCTTCTTCTAAAAAAACTGGTACGTAATTTATGGATTGCCCTAGGCCTAGAGTTACAAATGAAGGGTAGCACAGCAAAACGTATCAAGCCACATTTGGCCGATTTTCCAGAGAGATAAAAAACGTCCTATCAAATCTAATTTTCAGTTTAATTCAAAACTGAAGTCCCGGTATAATTTATAATTTTTTAAAGGGCTTTTTGGATTTTTTTGGCATAATCGAAAAACCGATTTATAAAGCATTTATTTGGTGAGTATGTGTGTTCGAATTGTATAGAATTTTCTACTTAATCTCATTTTCGACAAAATGTGCGTTTCGTTTTGCTGTCCTACCCTTCAAATATAAGACGTGAACTAGAGTGGTTTCTGTTGAAGAAACCGATCTTTGAATTTTCTTCAATGCTGCAGCTACACATTTTCACAGGCACTAACGTAAAGGTTCTAATTAATAATAAATAATCAGACGTCACCTAAAGTATCACCATTCCGATTATGAATACTCGAACACCTAAGCAGCAACCGGCAATATTTAAATCACAAAAGAAAATCCGTTCTCTGTCATAAAGAAATTCATAAATAACGCGCCTGTCATTTTTTTGCCACCATAACAGGGTGTTGTCCAAGCAAATAAATAATAACGGGGTAACAAGAGGGTTGCGAGTGATCCACTAATACAGGTTGTTTCACTGGACTCAGTGGAGTCAGGAACGGGATGTACAGTCCTGGAATGGGACGAGATGGAGACCGCATTAATAAAACATTAAGGTTTTGTAGACGATGTATCGATGTAGTGTTTATATTATCTTCTTTGATGTCGACATGTGAATTGGACAGATTTGTTATTCAGACTCCGTACATAAAAGTGGTGAAGTCTTGCTCCGCTCCGTTTGTGGACAGGCTGCGACGGCAGGCAGGAACAGACGGAAGGATGGACGGACGTAGACGAACAAACGGACGAACGAAGGAACTCCTTTCCATCTTCTTGGTCCTCCTGCTCTTCCTCGCCTGCCACTCACCCCGAAGGTTTATCTGAGCTCACTTACATTTCTCTGGAGTCTGGTGAACGTTGGGGGACTTTGAGAAGAGGTTGCTTATATCCTCGATAAACGCACATTTCCGCGATAAGAGTCAAGCTATTTTATACACTCGTTGACAAGTGCAGGTGTTGTTCAAAACGATACCAATTCCTCGCCAATTGGGAAGTAGAGGGATAAAGATCAATTCGATATTAGCTGTTCAGTGGATGAGAAACGGGCATCAGACTTGTAAGAAAAGATTGCTTGATATGATGGAACCCTGTAACAACTCTCTAGGGAATGGTATAAAATGATTGGCGTTAGCATCTTTGCAAAAAAGTTTTCATTGAAATCGATTGATTACACACTGAAAAAAATTCTTTAAGACCAACATTTGGTTCTGATTAAACTAATTCTAGTTGGAATGACCAGGATTCCTTGATAACAAAATTATGGGAATACAGTTGATTCAATTATAGCAACCTATTAACACATAATACACGAAACCTAGTATCATTGACATGGTAATATTTGTAAATATTTTCAATAATAGAGGAGTGGATTCATGATCTTCAGTACAAAGGGCTCTTTCATAAATAATTTCAAGTGAATTAAGTGTTCAAAGTTTGATCTTAGAACGACTGCTTGAATTTTATAACATACAAACTCTTTTGTTGTTCAAGTCCTTTGATGCGTAAACGAAATCTGTTGGGTATAAGACATTTTTTCTTCAAGTGCAACGTGCAACTCAGGTCTCAGGAAAACAAAAATCGTCCGAAACTATGATAATAATTTTCGAGATTTGGAACAATTATGTACATACAGGATAATATGAAATATATATGATGTACTTTATAGGATTATTATTAAAATTTGGAAATCAGTTCGCTGGGTCAACAATGCTATTCCTAATTATTGAAACTATTTTGCCTTGGAAAAATAGACAAATACTTGAGTTGAAGCGACGTAATTTCTTTGTTGGTTTCACTAAGTATGAACTTGGTCATTCTAACTATTGTAGGGTTGCAAAGTTGTTGCCGGTTCCAACTGGGTAAAATAATCGATTCCTTCTATGCGGGTACAAGGAATTTTTTTGGTGCAGTTGTGAAATGATATGGTCAATTGACAATAATTCTGGTGAAAAGCAATTGAAAAGTGAATCGCATATATCCAATAAGATTACAGATAGGATTTGATACAAAAAGTCAATACTTTTGAATCCGTTTTCTGTATCTGAAATTTTAGAAATTTCCATAACATTTATATGAAAGGCTTTTGATAGATATTCTATCAAAATGAATGATCATCTTTATTGGAAGTGTCCTACGTTGTTCCATATTTTCCCGCTACAAAGGGAAATAATTTCTATCAAACCTTTTTTGATAAAAATTCAATCCAATTTTATTAAATATGACATCCCACATTTCTATCCACTTTGATAAGCAAGCTCAAAACGTTTTACCTAATTCTATCCGTTGGAAAATCTTATATTGTATCTTTCCTGAGTTTTTTAAAATAACACTCTATCAAATCTTATCTGCACCACAGATGTATTAAATCCAATGTTGCAGAATCTGGAAAATTTCTATTGAATTCTACTCGTCGAAAAATCATTTATTTCTACCAAGATATTGTCATTAGAAATCTATTAAATCTTATGTAATGAGAAAAGTTTGATAGGAAGGAATAAGATTACTCGACTGATACAATTTGTTAAAAATTTCCGAGATTCTGATACGTAGGATTCAATAAAAGCCGGAAGTGGATAAGAGTTGATAGAATTTTAATCAGAAGCTGTTGATAAAAAAGTATAAGATATCTCGATGGATAAAGTTGGATACAAAATTTCAAGATTTTAGAACATTGGATTTGATACAAATCCTGCGTTAGTAAGATTTGATAGGATTTTAATGAGAAAATATTAATATAAATTATATCAAATTTCTCGATGGACAGAATTTGATAGAAATTTCCAAAATTTTAGAAGACAAAATTCGATATAAGTTAATTTTTCAATTTTTTATAAATCCTATCTGAAAAAAGTGGTGCAACGAAATATCTCGAATACCTCGCAATCATTCTTGTTGCAAACCTGATTGGTTTTTCATTACTTGAAGTTGTTTTATATCTTAAATTTGAAATTTTCAATGTACAAATAATCACTTTCGATAAGAAAAATCATAGACAACATTACTTGAACTAAGAAGCATTAATTTTGAACATCAATAAGTATTCAACAAACATTAATACATTATTAAAAGTATTATACGTAATAATAATTTAAATTAAATAATAATTTTATTATCAAGGAATCCTGGTCATTCCAGCTAGAATTAGTTTAATCAGAATCAAATGTTGGTCTTAAAGAATTTTTTCAGTGTGCAATCGATTTCAATGAAATATTTTTTGCAGGGATGCTTTGCGCTAGAAATGAGTATTTTTTGAAGAATTTTAATATAGAATCATGAAGTTTTGAAGAGGACATGAAATTTCAAAAAATTGCAGGTTGTGTTAGTTTTTAACCTAAAATTAACATTCTTAAACAAAAATCTTCGTCAAGTTTCCCAATTTTCAACAATTTTCTGTTATGTTTGCATTTTCCACCGGAAATGGGTATTTTCAATAAAAACTTATTAGATTTCGAAGATGGTTTATTATAATTCTGAAGAATTTTCTGTTATATTAGTGTTTGACATAAGAAATTATTGGTATTTTTGATAAAAAATTATTAGATTTCAAAGAATATTACCAATTTTTCCACAATTTGAGGTTATGTTGGTGTCTTCCACCTAAAATTGGTATTTTGAAACAAAAAACATAAAATGATTTTTGTTTAAAATGAAAAAATCTATAAGCTTAAACAGTTTTGGACTGTGTTGAAGTTTTTCGTTAGAAATTGAAATTTTTATTTAAAAAATATTAGATTTCAAAGAAAATCAGTTACTTTTGAACAATTTCAGGTTACTTTGGCGTTTTACATCGAAAATTGGTCTTTTAAAACAAAACTTAAATTATGAATTGAACAAGATTTAGAATCTTTTAACAATTTTGGATTGTGTTAGAAAAATTATATTTCAAATATTTTAAATAATTTCAAATATACAAATTTTCAACAATTTTAGGCTATGTTAACGTTTTACACCGGAAATCAGTAGTTTTAGTGAAGAATCAACAGATGTCAAAGAAGATTGCAAATTTTGGATAAATTTAAGGCTATTCGTAACGTTTTTGACTGGAAATCGATGATTTTTAAACAAAAATCAATATATTTTGAAGAATATTTACAATTTTTTAAAAATAGTAGAGTAGGTTAGCGTTTTTCATGCGTGATTTTAATTTTTTAAATTAAACTTATGATTTTGAACTACTATAGTATATTTTAGTATTTGAAATACCAAAATTTTGTTATTATATTGATTTTATATTTTAATTTGAAGATTGCGTGAGACAACGAAAAATTGCGCACATGTTGGTTTTCTAGTCTTCTAAATATTTATTTGACTTTGCCAACTTTAAATCCAATCTTTTTTTTTTCTTTGACCTTATGAATCGAAAAGTTTGGCTACATAAACGAGAAGTCAAAACTGAAGAAAGAAACGGCAATTACTTTATTCTGCCTAGAAATATCAAAATGTTAGTGATTTCTTCATATTTTTCGTATAGGAATGTTTCTTCAGAACATTCTGTCGATAAAATTAAATATTGATGCGATAAAATGATATTTCGTTATTTATTTTTTATATCTACACATAAGATCAATTTGTTTATTGATATTAACTCTTATTTAATAGAGAATCCGATATTTATTTCTGATAATAAATAGAACAAAGCCCCTAAGAGCAATAAAGCTAAATTATTGGATTTTACAATCTAAGAATATAGAATCAGAAATTTCAAGAAATTTCAAAATTTTCAAATTCATTCGTGAACGAATAGGTCAACATTGTGTACTTCTTCATACATCTCCTCGGCCTCGAATTAAAATTGTACCTACCTATGATCAGAATCGTAATGATGTAGGGACATTATTTCACAAATAGATACAATGTTTATAGTATTTGAGAAGATCATCACTATAAATAATACTATGATCCATCAAAACTTCAGTTTGCTGCAATTTCTGTTGCAGCAGACATTTATAGATGAAATCGACACCCTCGTAAGCATGTATAAATTAATAATCCATTCTAAATGCTGTCATCGAATGAATACCAAATGGTAGCATCACTCGACCTTCAAGAGGTCCATTAAGATTCCTCTCCTCCTCTTCACAGAATGCTACACGAAATCGCCAATGACGTTAGTTAACATGCTCTCTTAATCTGATGTACAAGAATAAATATTTTATCATAAAAAATTCTTCAAATCTTACTGCTGAAAGAATTCTGCAGTGAATGTTTTATTTTTAATACACTCTAATATACTGGCTACGAAAAAATTCCTGGCTTACTACCTACTTGATTTCATTTATTAATCCTGAATTTTATATACTTACCTCATACATCTTGCTTTTTCACCTCATGATTTAAAGAAGAATCTGATTGTAAGTAATTAGATTTACAATGGTCTTTTTTATTAAATTTATTTCAATAAAACAAACCGCTAAAATTCATAAATTGATAAGAGATTTGTTTAGATGACCGAAAACCGTACTTCAGAGAATAACAGCAAAGTTTATGTTTCTGTTTATTAAATTTAGAGAAAATCTTCAAAAACACAAACTTAAAAAAGTCAACTCGTGGAACAGAATTGCACAAAAAGCCTTAATACTCTTTCCCTTATTCTTGTTCGGTCTTTTTTATGCCACTAGGAACCAACATTTTCAGCCAAAACAGGTGAAAGAACGGATCTTATTGGTTTTCCAAATTTTTGTTTATAAAATTTCCCATCAAATGAAAAATAATTTTATTTTATTTAGTGTATTTTTTAAATGTCAACTCATTTTTTAATAGACGCTAGAATGTGACATTGTGGAATAGTGATTTCTTACATGAGTTTTAGAAAAACAACACAATTATTGTCCTAATATTTAAAAATTGTTTTTGACTTTTTGACAATTTTGCTAAGTTATTTTTCTAATTTCCTGGTTGAAGATCTTATTGTTGATATTATTGGTCTTATTAAATAATTAGCTTTATGAGCTTTTATTAGACCATAGGATAAGGAGAGGACTATATTTATTGTATCAATATCACACTCTTTAACATTTCTTAGATAACCTTTTCACTTTAAATTTATTTAAACCCACGAAAGTTTCTTTTTGTAATTTTAATAAGGTCATTATCAATGAATCCAAAACTATTTCTGTCATCGAGAATTTTTAGCTAGTATTTTCTGCTTTATAGCTATAGTAGCTAAAGCTGATATTCGTCCATAATTCTTGCAGATAATATTTAGTATTTTCAACTGAGAAAAAGACCTTTCAGCAGGATAAAGTAAGGAGCATTCGCAAATTTCGTCAATTTCGCCCTAATGTGCAGAAGAAGTTCACCAAACTCATTTCGCGAATATATGTTATCGATGTTGCGCTCATTTCCATCTGTTAAAATCAGTTGCAAATCTTACAAATTCCGCAGCAAAGATTCTTTATTCATCATTCGATGTTCAGTGATATTACGAAAGAATCCAAAGTAATTATTACATTCGTTAAGAATCTGAAAGCGTTCTTCTATGAAAAAAATTGCTGTATCAATGGTCTGGTAGAAACAGTCCACGCGGAAATTGTCACTTGGATCATTCATTATCTGATCAGCATGTTTATAATCAAAATTGACCCTTTTTCATCACCTACGTATTTGTGCTTCAGCTTTGAAATTTACTTCAACGCCTGCAATTTCTGCCAATTCCTTAGCATTTGTTTTGACTGAAGCATACTCTGGATTAGATCTACACTGTTAGAAACTTTCGCAGTAGATTTAAGTGAAAAGTAGATGAATTCCATTACAGTGATAAATAATCCTTAAAGTTCTGATGCTTTAGTTCAAGAACCAACTATTGAAACTTAAGGATCTATAGTACTTAAACTTAAGAAACGTGAATGGAAACTGATGAAATTTGTATTGAAACTTTATCCTTCTCCTAGCTACATGTATATTCATGAGAGTAAGAGAGAAACGGCGTAACTGTACTGAATTGAAACATTTTTAACACTGCGAAATTCAGAAAACGATACAGTTGTGCATCACAAATTTTGCAAGTCTTGTTTCTTTATCAACGAATTATGAAATTTTTAGCACGTTTTCGATCGAGAATGTTGAGAATACGCACTGATTGATGAGTGATACCTTTATTCTTAGTTTCTTAGAAGCATCGAATATCATGTTGAAAATCAAAACCAAAATCGACAGCCACTTCTGCTTAACAAAATCCTAGTGTCGATTTCATAATCCTGATAGTGATTCTGAAACAACTGTGGATATTCAAGAAAATTATAAAACGATGGTCTGCCTGACTATAAAGAAAAAATTATGGATGATACTTGGTACTATCCAGAAGATCAAACTGACCATCTAAATTTTGACACTCCAAGTATGACTATTCTCTCAATCTGAATTATTAGAAATTTTACTAACGCAATTAGTTGCATTATGTCTGACAGCTAAATTAGTAATATCATCACTTTCTACCGAATGAAATGGTAAAATTTATGCTACTTAATTAATTAGTAAGGGTATTCCACTATTCTGCTTAGCAGTACTAACTTACTAATTCAGTGAGTAGCAATGAATTGCTAGAGAAACATAATTTAATAACTTTTGTAAAGCATTCTGCTGGTTTTTGAGTTTTAATTAAGAATGTATAATGGTTTCTCACTTTATATTCTGAGTATATTATTATATTAATAATTATTGTGTATGAACAATACAATATCCAAAATTCAGACAGTACAGACATTTTCTCTTTTCAAAACAAAACACAACAATTTTAAAAACATGAATTTTTAACTAAGAAGATTAATTTTTGTATCGAAAAATACAAATTTTTAAATCAAATGGTTGGATTTTCAATTCAAAAAGATAAGTTTTCAACCAAACAAAGGATAGTGAAACTTTCAGTCAAAAAGATTAATATTCAAAATAAAAAAAACGTACAAAAAAAAATTTTAATTTTCAACCAAATAAACGAATTTTCAACTAAAATGATGCGTCTCCAACCAAAAAATTAATTTTTAACCAGTAGTTCAACTTGCAAATATGAAGTTGAATTTTCTACACAAAATATTAATTTTCTAGAAAAAAAAAAAATTGTAACAAAAAAATGCACTTTCAACCATATAGGTGAATTTTTAACTATAAAAGATAAATTTACAATAAAAAATGCAATAGGTAAACTTTCAATTAAAAAATAATAATTATTAACCAAAATAAATGGAGAATTAAAAAAAAATTGACTTTCCAACAAAAAAGGATACTTCTTAAAAAGTTTAATTTTCAACAAAGTACATTCATTATTCACTAAATGATGAAATTTCACACCAAATAGAATCATTTTTAACCAAGAACATTAACTTTTTACCAAAAAATACAAATTTTCAACCAAATAGTTCGATTTTCAGTTGAAAAAGATAAATTCTCAACCAAAAAATGGAATAGTTACATTTTCAAATATAAACATTCACGTTTCACAAAAAAAAACAAATTAGCTAAATAACATTTAAAAGTTTAACCAAGAATATTAGTTTTCTATCCGAAAAGAACAATTTTTAACGAGATACATACTTTTTCAACCAAATAGTTGAATTTTCAACTAAAAAAGATAAATTTACAATAAAAATGGACTATTTAAATTTTCCATTAATAAAATTAATTTTCAATTAAAAAAATTAATTTTCTACAAAAAAAAAAGAATTTTCAATAAAAAAGATTGATTTTCAACTAAAAAAAGCTAAATTTACAATTAAAAATGGAACAGTTGAATTTTCAGGTGAAAAAATTTATTTTTAACGAAAACAAGGACGAATTTTCAACAAAAAAGTTGACGTTTGAACGAAAAAGGATACTTTGGATTAAATTGGTTCAATTTTTAATAAAATGCAGTAATTTTTCATCAAATAGTGGACCTTTAAAAAAGATTAATTTGCTACCAAAGAAACATGAATTTTAAATAAAATACATGAAGTTTAGTAAAAGCATGTAAGTAATACAAAAAAACATTTCAGGTAGACAAAGCGTTCTTAAAAATGGTAATATTTAAATTAATATAATTTTATAAAATCATTAATATAAAACAAAACTGGATTTTCTCATTACAATTTAAATAATTTGAAAAAGGTAAAAAAAAAATTGTTTTCTCATAAAATCACTGTAAAACTAATAGGACAAAAACTAATAGATAATTTTTCAAGAAAAGAATTAACTTTTAAATTGTTGAATCGAATAGTTTTTAAATATCTCCCTTTTTGTTAAATTTTATGAATAAAACTTTTCTTACAAAAGTGTGCGATGGAATTTTAGAGCATTTTGGAGCCAATAAAATGTGTTTTGGAAAAAGTAGCACTGACATGATTTCGTGAAGAAAATGCTTTTAGTATAAGTTTAAATTTATTTTGAATATACCGCTGAAAGTAAATGGCGTCTCTCATATAGCGCATGCGCATTTACGCTGCTGCTGCCAGCACGCCCTGACTCTCGCTCCTCTCACAATTTTTCGTTTGTGAATAACTGAATTCTGACTTCAATTTATTGCAACTTAAATGATTTGGCCACTGATATTATTTTTCGTGTCTTTTTAGGTTATTTGAAATGGGTATGTTTTAGTTTAATATTAAAGAATAAGCGAATAGTATAAAAGAGACTGGGAAAGAGTTCTTGACAAAAGTTAGGTTACCTAAAATCTATTTTGAGAAAAATGAACCATCTTCGAGGATTATAGTGTGCAGAAATTGGCAAACGTACTGAAGAATCACCAGACTCGACTTGATTCTAAGGAATATTTATGTGCCTTTTCTTGTGCACAAATATAAAATAGTATAAAAATGTCGAAAACCGACAACTCAGATAGTTGGCTAGTATGTTTATATGTAATTTGATGTATCGTTTGTACAATTTCCACAGTCAGTAATATTTCAATAAAATTCTCGTCACTGTACAATCAGCTTTTAAATTTATTTAAAATTATCGTTTCAAATAGTTATGAACAATACATATACCACCTCAATTAGTAGTAGCATTACCAAATGCCTTTAGTAGATATAGTTACTAATTTATTGAGTCTGTTATTCTTACACATTGAATTAGTAGATTTTTACTAATTATCAGTAAACGAATCAGTGCTATTTGAATTAGTAGGAAACTTCTACCAATTAGTAGTTTTCTACTAATACAGATTTAGAGAGTATCCATTTTTCTCCATATAGAGTCAAAGGTTGCTTTTGAAGATAACATTTTTTATAAATTGTGATTGAAAAGAAATCCATTTTATCATGAATAATTTTTGCAGAATGAGCAACAAATTGATTCAAAATTTAAAAATAAACTTCTCAAAAACCTCACTTTTCGGTTCATTAGAGACAAGAATAACACAATGAAACAACAGGGAGAAAAAGGGAAAAAGTCAACCAAAAAACAACCTCACACTTTTTCCTTTCTCCATCTTTTTTATACTGCGCTGGGACTAACATGTTTCGAAGTCATTTAGACCTCCTCATCAGGGATTATTTAAAGGGAATAACTTAAGGTATGAAAAAATAATTAAACCTGTAAAGAAAATATTTTAAAAATGCTAATACAATATTTGATTAAGTTTAATGTCATCAATTATATTTATTGAGGAATTGATTGTTTTATAAAGAAGAAATCTTTCTGTTATCTAGTCAAAGAAAATTATTGTAACCAGTTAATTACTCTATCCCATACTTTATTTTATGAGAATAGTTTCAAAATATATTTCATATCTAGTAAAAATTTCGATAGACATTTTTTCATCTATCAGAAAAATATTTTTATTCTCTATTTTTTGAAAATTTTCAAAATGTTGAAAAGCATATAATTTTTGAATTTTCATCGAAATAAAAAATTTCATTAGGATAATTTTCAAGAATCTCTCCCATCTGAAAGAAATTTGGAGAAAAATTTCTGAAACTGGAAAAAAAATTTTTTTTTAATTTTGAAAATGCTCTAAAATTCTTAATTTTGGTCGGAAATATCTGGTTAACGAACTTGACCTTCATTTTGGGACCCATAAAAAGTTTATCAAAGGCTGACTCGATTCGACAAATCCTTCAAAAGTTGGCGTGGCTTCAAAATTCAGGTAACCATACATACAGACATACAGAAAGACAGACACCGACAAAATTTTATGATTTCCGGAATCTGTGAGTGCCAAAACGTAAAGATCCGTTAAAAACCAGAGATCGAAAATGTGGACGATTACATTACACTCTCATGAATGAGAATGTAAAAAGCTTCATATACGTCAGCCAGCTGATTTAACATCCCAAGGAAAAAGACATTCGTTGAAAAGCTATTCACATTTGTGTCACCAAAATGTGAAAAGCTGCTTTCTTCTATATCGATCAGATATTGCATTTAGAGACATTCACACATTTTTTTCGTGTGATTGTTGTGAAAAGTTATGGTAGTGTTTAAGCTTGAAAGGGGATGGAAAGGATTGCGTGCGGACGTCCTACATTTTGTCGTGAGCGCCCTACGAATTTCTGAATAGCCTCTGGGATTCAACCGTCCCACGCCTAAGCTACTGAGATTAGCACCGTGAACGTGGTGGACATATAAACACCCGAGAAACAAAGGAGCAGCAATGCCACTTGCTTATTGTCATTTTAACTTTATATTGTTCCGCAAGAAAATCTGGTGCAAGTTAGTTTAATTGTTGGCAGAAGGAGGCAGAACTATTTCTAAGTTTGCAGGTATTTTATCATAAGTATGATACTTATCATTTTTATTTATCCGAATCGTCAATTTAACTAATTTTAATTTTTACTAATGATCAATTTCCCTAATTTTTACACTTTTGAATTGTTATTTGTCTTAATGTTTATTTTACCGAATGAGAATTTGAAATCAGTTTGATACTTCCGAATTAACATTTAACATAATTTTCATTTTTCCAAATTCTTATTCGACATGATTTCCATTTGGCGTAATTTTCATTGAACCAGATTTCTGTTTTCTCGGAAGCACCATCTGCCCTAATGTGCAAATTATATAATTTTTATTTTTCATTACGGAAATTTGGGTTAGTGAAGGTGACGCTTCACAAAATAGAGTAGGTATAGATTAGACCAACATTTCAGTTTTCAATAATCTCAGGTGACCACGAAATCACTGGAATCGAAACTCGGTATTAAGTGGATACTAGATGAGAAATGAGAAATGAGAATGCGCCTTAGAAAAAATATTAACGATTGTAACCGTAATTGCCACGCTGCCATTTTTGCAAACCCCATTCCCTTCTAGTCTTTGCTTTTAGCAGTGGGTTTAAAATCTAGTGATTGAGGATAACTTCAAGTGATTTTGTGGCCAACTGAGATTATGGCAAACTGACATGACAGTCCAATTAAATTTGTTTACCCACATCAGCGGCTTGCATTCAGGGCATAAATATAATGTCCAAAGATTCAGTATGGGTCTTCATATTCTCCACTTTAACCCGATAGTAACCGCCCACAAGGGCCCTTTTCATGCAGACGCCTACAAATAATAAATATTAATAATAATTTAGGCAAAAAGGCTCTCATGGAAAATTGATATTTAATATGATTCATATAGAAGATTTGAAAAATATTTCAAATATCTATTTTATTCCAGACAAATATACTAACAAAAAAAGAGATTGTTTAAAATGATTCTCTTTATTGTTTAATTTATTATATCTTCATAGCTGAAAAGGAAAATCAAAGTACAAAATTTCTGGAAAACAGCAATTTTCTAATTGTCAAGAGAAGATGGTTATAATCAATAATAAACTGTTTGCACATTTATGTTTGGTTACTTGACTTAGTTATTACCTCACAAAGCGAAAAGTTAACAAAAATTTGTATATTTAAGAAAAAGACCTAAATTTCTAACATTATCCAAAGAGAATATTCGTAAAAATAATAATAAATTGTTTGAGCAATTATGTTTCTTAACTGGAATTAATTATTACTTCACTTTAATTGAAAATTCGACAAAAAGTGTAAAATTTCAGAAAAACTTTGAATTTTTAGCATTATTCTGAGTGAATATTATTATAAATAACTATAAATTGTAAAAAAATTATTCCTGTTCAATTTAATGGATTATTGCCTCGCTCTAATTGAAAAGTTGAAAATAAGTTAAAAAATTCGGAAAAACCGCGATTTTTTAAATATATTCCAAGAGAAAATTGCTAAAAACAATGATAAATTGATTGAAAAATTCGTTCGAACTTCTAGTTATCATTATAAAGTAGTATTTTATGTATTAGAAACAATTTTGATTTTTTAAAATCACAAAAAAATGATAATTAGCGCCAGAAAGACGCGAAACCCAATTTTTCACTTGTAAGGGGTCTTGGGACCCTATAAAACAGACTTATGGGGTGATATTTGAAAAATGAGTTTTTATTCGTATTTTATTTATAATTGTGAAAGGAAGTATTGAGTTTCAACTCGATACACCTAATATTGAAGATTATGAATGAAATTTACTAAAACGTCTTCTTTTCTTATGGGAAATAAGTGTTCAACTTCATGGCGCTTGCGGAACCTTTAGATATAATAGAAAAAAAGACGCTTTTTGAGTGGTGGATTCAAAAACATGGGGGGCCGATATGCATGAAAAATCGAAAAAAAATTTCCAATGCATTCTGAGATTTTAGTGTGCTAAAATCTTGGTTTATGGTGTTGGCCTTTGAATTTATTTAATTTTAAATGTGGAAATCCACAACTGCCTTCATTTTCGCAGGTAACATGAAGAAGAGACACCATATTTTTGCGTCTATACTCTATATAATCCCTCTTTCTCATTAGTATTTATGACAAATAACAGAGCTGTTAGAACATAGACACAAGGTGTTGTAAATAGAATAAAGTTTTCCAGTGTATAAAAGATCTGATTTATACATTTCAAGGGGTGGGGCTTGAGCCCTCTCAGCCCCCCCCCCTGGCTACGCCACTGACCCATATGTATGTCGGTAAAAAAAAACACTAGGAAAAAAAAAAATTTGAGTCATATTCATTCACCTTTCTATGTTGCATGTTTCTTAAAGTGATCACGCAACAAAATGGAAAGTACGACGTTTCTGTAACTTTCATAGTATATAATAATAATAATTATTATTTTAATTTTTGTCAGTCTCGTTTTTCATTTTGATCCAGAAATAGCTACTATAAATTGCAATAACGAGTAGATTTCTACTTTCCCTCAAATAGGGAAACTTTCTGCGAAAAGCTTTTCTTACGCATGTCGTGCTAGGGTTAGTCATATCCAATTTAGCTGGGCACTCGTGTGACACGTATGCGATCGCGTTTGTCACGTGATGTCCTCGCGTGCTTCAGAAACTACACGTTTCGATAAAGCAGATACGCCCGACTTAGCTACCAATTTATACTTACAATTATTTGCCATTTCTGTTCTATTATAGACTCAATGTATTGTTTTCTTATCATTTATTTAGCAAATGATCAAGAAGACTTCTACCCTCCTATCAATTTACGAACTCTTTCGAAAATCACTACTCAATCGGTCAACCACCTTATTCCTCAAGCTACGAATATGACGAAACAACACGGAAAAGACTTACTCTGCAGCAATCTGGAAATAAATGATACAAAATCTTTTTTTATAACTTTCAAATACCACGATATAAACATTTTTTATTTTCAGATCCAGAATCGGTTAAATCCTAAAAATCTGTGATTAAACTTTAAGGACTTTTACTTTGTTGTTGAATAGAGTAATTCAGAATAAACTTGAAAGGACCTGATTCATGTTAGAGGATCAATGTTCGTTGCTAATGCATAAGTAATTTCATTACGTGTAAAAAGATCGAAGGATATAGCCAAGATGAGAAAAGAGAAGAGGGCGAGAGAGGGAGGGCCAGCAAGGAAAGGCCAGCTTTAGGTTGGGTGTTCATTCCAAGGGACGATCGCACTTTTATAAACTTTGTCGTGTACTAATCCCCCTGGCCCTGATCCCCTACCGTCGTGTCGGCCTGAATCGCTCCTGTACCAGGGAAACTTCATCAGTACGTCATTTCGCGTCTTCAGGACTCGATCCCCGCTTAGGAACCTTCGTTTCCTCTCGTTACCCCAGGAGTGGGCCACGCCGTAAATTGGATTACGATACGTGACGTCATTAGCTGTATGCTTTATTTAGAGTGCGAGTGAGTTCTAAGCCTCCGAGCTTGGATTTTCACCCCCCTAATCAACCACCTCTTTTCTGATACAAGATACGACGCACGATCAAAATTCCAAGTCAGGGATTTCAGCCCTCACTGGGATGAGGATAAGTCAATAGTTCAGGAATTTTTATAATGACATTTTCAAAACATGTCTTGAGTTTTTCATAGGGGGACCTTACAAATTTCACCAGGTTTTCAAATACAGATAGATCCCAGGAAAAATTAATCAGTTTTCTCTCGTACAATATACCATACTTCTATATAAAAATTGTACGATTAAAAGTTCAGCATTGAAAAGAAATTCTTTATTTTGTACGAAATAGCTGTTTGTGATACAAGTGCGCAAAATATATGATTGCTTACGATTGTGAATTTCTCAGCATGAGCCGCAGGCTTGAAGCAACAGTCGAAGGTTATTGCACGGGGAAGCGAATGCGAAAATGTAGACAAGTGCAAAGAGCTGAAGGCGAATGCTTAAATCATACGAGTCAGCAATTGTTTGTGCGTAACTTTATCTACTTGTATGAAAAATAACTATATTTCAAAGCGCGCATGTGCCAATATTGTGTTCGAACCGTTGACTGCAATGAGATAGATTTTGTATGATTTAGAGTCGTGCAAAGTCCAACTTTCGAAATGGGTGTTACAAAAAGTCTCTTTCTATATATTCTGTATGAAACACAAAGTTATCTGGACTGTACAAATAAACAATAACATCTGAACATATGTTCAACTCTAAATTAATATCTTAAAAATTCTCTCTCAAAAATTAGATCAAAAGTAGCAAATTTTTCGTTGAATCGCATTTATCGAGATGAGGCACTCACCCTCAGATAATTGGCGTCATCGAGTATTTAGAAGAAAAAAGAAGAGTGAAGATAAATAAGGAGGGTAATAGTTCGATTAAAAAATTAGCCATAAGGTTTTAAAATCACCCTCTCGAAGTTCGGCAGAATGATCTTGGTCAACAGAATGAATACCGGCACGCGCCATTCTTTCCGGACGTCTGAATAGACTTGTAACGAGTGGCACGAACCTTTTTTCGAAAGGGAGTGTGAGAAAGATGAGACTAGTGCGGAGAAGACAGTAAAATAGGAAGTTAAAAAGAGAGGGTGAAAAGAGTATGCTGGGACTCAGCAAGGGAGCATCATATGGGTGAGGATGAGGATGAGTGAGACGTATGAGGGTGAGGTCGAGGCGAGTGCGTAATTGTGTTATTTTGTACCCATTTCACGTGAGGGTCATAGTCGGAGAGCGAGACGTACATAAACACTGGGATTGTTTTATTCATTCGGTTCGTTGCACGACCGACGCGTGCCACACTAACTCTTTAAGGTTCTTCATTGTCACCAAAACGTCAACTTTCAACTTCTCCCTCTCAATTACTTTTTGCTCAGTCTTTCCCAACCCGTCCTCTCTATAACATTCAAAATTTCATTGAAATTCAAAAAATTACCACATGTAGTGACATTTTTGGGCAAGATGTTATTCTATTTACACATACGAGAATAAAGAGTGAGAACCTGTGGTCTTTCATGTGACCGACCGCAAAGGCAGCGTAAAATTGAGTTACGGTGTAGTTTATTTTTTTATTAGCACGGCAAACCGACGCACGGTGCCGGGTGCAGGGGTGGCTTTTTGTGGCTAAAGGATTTCTCGATAGCAGTTTTATAGCGTGTCAACACGCTTTCACAGAGAGGGGTGGCCCGCAACCGGAGTATAAAATCAAACGCAACTTTGCAAGAGACGATCAGTTTCCTGCAATTTCCTAAAAAAAACGGTCACTTTCAATGTCAGAAAAACAGTTATTTAAAAAAAAAAATTGGTGAGCGAATCGTTAATCATAATTAGGCAGGAGTTATTCCAATTTTCGTACATCTTATTGGGATGAATAAAATCTTGAGTTCATACTGACGGTAGATTGGTATGAATGCAATCGTGCAAGAAGAATAAACACAGAGATTGAATTGTTAGAAATGGTCCACCCTACACTCGCCGGAAAATGCTAAGGGGATAATGAGGAAAGGCAGGGTCGTCGTAGGGTTGTAATAAGGTGGCTTAAAGCTGGAAGCATGCTAGTCACGTTTCCACCCGCTGACAGATGCGGCTTATACGTATGACGTGGTATCAACCCCAAATTTCCCCCAACTAGACACTGCGTGTCACCACGGCTCTAAGACCGTGGAATGTACTCAAGCTTCACCTGTCGCCCTCGAACTGTGAAATCTCATCCGACGGACGTCTCCCCTTTCTGATATCATCCTCAAACATCCACAAAAATGATCCGTAAGACAGAAAACCCTAACAAATTATTCCGAAATTTATTATCAATATTGGAGTCTAACTTGTCCTCTATATGTTACTCCTAATTAACCCCAGTAATAATACACACTGTCCTCGACTATTCATTATCCTATACATACTTTCCTGACCTATTCTAGTTCTTCAGAATTGTAAAATAAATAACCCAAGATTCTGTCGGAAGATCCCTCTTGTAATCTAGAATGACATCTAAATCTTGTGAACAATCTGCTAACCAGACTTCAAAAGCCAAGATCTTCAAACGACTTCTAACGACATTCATCCTCGTTAAAGGCTGATAAAGATTTTTCGCGTTATTGCCTTTACAGTCAATTTCGACGATTACAGTTAAGATAAAGAGAAGATGAGGTATAGCGAAAGGGGTGAAGGAGCAGTCACTTGAGAAGTTACGGAGAATAACTCTGCTGAAGCGACCTTGATTTCACCATTTCAGTCATCACCCCTCGCTTTGTAATTATTGATTTTCCGCTGTGGCCTAACTCCCCTAACTTTGTAGAGACAGAGTCAGTGAGGAAGAGGGAAAGAGAGAGTTCAAAATGCCTTTTGTCCCCCTTTGGTAACGCATAGCGTACAAGGGCTCGTCGCAATCCTCTCACCCATATTTTCGATTCCTTCTTATGCGTGTGTTTACAGAGAGCTGATTTTTAAACCACTTAACTCGTTTACTCGATGAAATCCAGTGGTTTCCATTTAAAGAAATTTAAATAAATCAATAGCTTTGAGAGTTAACTCTTTGATGCCTGATTTATTTTACCGTTGATTCGAAATTAATAAATTTTCCAGCGATACGAATGTTCACTAGGAAAGTAAGGAGCATTTTAGAAAGAAGTTAAATTCTTTCTAACCTGCCTGTCAAGCTATCCAATTATCCATTTATAAATAAGAAATCAATCGTAAAACTCTTAAGAGTGTGATTAGAAATAGATACGATGTTCCCTACCCTAAATTATATGTAACAAAATCATCCATATTAATATAGCAGTGTACATTTTGGTTTCAACATTTTAACTCGTACTTTAATTTAAGAAGATGCTGAAAGATGTCATTTGTGTGGCATTTTTGGTATTTAGGCTGTTCTATTACATTGGCATCCACATGATCCCTTGATTTATTACTTTTACAACTTCAGATTAAAATTTTTATTTATAATTTCCTAGAATAAAATTCAAGGTCATCCTCTATAATCAAAATAATTCATATATTGATTTATATTATACATAGGTTGATCTTCAATTGCCTATAATTTTCACATCATTTAAAATCAAAATTTTGTCCTGAGTACGAATTTACCATTTTTACAGGCTACGAGAATTGATTCTCACACCCCATGTGTTTTGGAGGTTTTTGTACCATCTCTATATCTCTATATCTCTATATCAGTGACTTGAAAATTTATCAGTTTGCATTCTTTATATCTAGAGGATTTCTAGTGCAATTAGTTTCATATGTTGTTAAATAGGTGGTGCAGTTGGTAGGGTTCATCCATTTGGTTGTCCAATTTCATCTTTCATCAGACATGAAACGTTTTCAAGGTTGAATTTTTAGAACAATGATAATTTATTCGGATAAAAATACATTTCCAAAGGCTGTACAATTTTCCAAAGTCTCGCTCTGAACTCATCCAATAATGAAACACATTATTCGCATAAATGTTCTACTCTCTGATGGGATTAAAACTAAAAACATCTTTTGGAAACATTCTAGGAAGCTTTTCTCAAAGCATAGGTTTGTTTGATATTTCTTATCAAGATTCATCTTGATAGTTAAAGTCTAATTTCAACTTATTCATTTACAATTGATACAAAAAAGCTCTGTGTCCGATGAAGTGAATATAAAACGAACATGAATGTGCAATATAGTGTATCAATGAAAAAAAGTATGACCACGGTACTCACCTCTGCCAAGACTCGATGGTGACATGGACATTACGGGCCTGCTGGTCTCATAAGTTGTGGGTCTTTCAGAAATCTTCATCACAGCTTCTTGTGGAGTAGTTTCTGCCGTCGTGGGAACATCTCCAGCAGCAGCTGGACTAGTAGTGGTACCAGTGGTCGTAATAGTTGATATCGTGATACTATTGTTATTAACGTTGTTATTGCTGTTTCCATTTGCGGTATTGACAGTCGAGCCGCTTCCGTTAGATGCATTACTAGTCGAACTGTTGCTCGCATTCTTGTTATTACCGGAATTGTTACTGCCGGTACCGTTACTACCCGTACTGCTATTACTTCCGGCGCTACTACTGCTGACTGCGGAAACGCTGACAACTCCTTCTCTAGCGATATCCTGAATCGCGCTCGCTGCTCTTGAACCTATTCCAGCAGGTTGAAGAATAGTATATTGTTTCGAGTTAGCATCGGGGCTACCGACTGGTGGTAATCCGGCAGTTGGACTCTTATTGGGTACCATGGGATTAGTCGAAACTTCACGCTGAATGGGATGTACTTCCTCCTTTGGAGATTTCAACTGCAAGAGAGATACGGTCGACGGGTGTTTCTCTTCAGACGATGGAGAAATGGCCGTTACTGGTTGCAGTGTAGGCATTGCTGGTCCGGGTGTTGGATAGCCGACAAAAGTTGCAGAGGCTGGGTATGGTCCCATGGGCGGAATGCTTGTTGTTGTGGTTCCTATAGTCGCAGATCCTCGGCAATTAGATTTCGAGTGGTCAGTGTTCGGAGGTCTGAAAGCCGAGGTTGCTGAAAAAGGAGAACCGACAGCAGGTGATGGGGAGGGCGTTGATGCCACTGAAGAAGCTACTTTGATGTTTCCATCGCTGTATTGTCTCTGATAGTTGCTGTAGATTTGCTGTTGATTATGCTGTCTTAAAATTGGGGAAGGGCCATTTCTGGAGATTCGGTCTTCTCTTTCAGCAGATTTATCCCTGTCGAGTTCCTCCTTATCCGCCGCTGGGTCAGACATGTCGATTTCTAATTCGTTGGAGGAATCGTCAACTAACTCGTTGAAGTCTGGGGGTTCGTACCTTGAGTACTTGTCGTTTCCTCTGTCACTCTTGGCAGGTCTACCGTTCGCTGATCTTTTTAACCCTTCGTTCTGATTTTGTCCACAATGAATTGTGGTGTTATCTAGATTTATCGGATTATCGAGATCTTTTTTGTATTTTATTGGATACTGTTTCGTTAGCTCGAATTGCTTCATTTGTTGTAGGGCTCTTCCACTCCTATCCTGACCTCGCAACGATATAACGTCCTTCAGAGAACAACCGGTCTCGTTGCTCGTCGTGGAGGAGGTGGAAATAGAGGAGGGTGAGAGTTTGGGATTGTCCTTCTTCTCCTCGAACAGATTCTCAAAATTTGACTCGTACCTATCCTCGTCCAAGTTTCCTCTCTGATACAAAGAGCCCCTGGGACCAGGCCAACTTCCGGAGAGGCTTTTCAACGCCGCTTCCGTTTCTCTTATCAGCGTCTCGTCGTCTTCCGTCTCCTCGCAGTTTTTGCTCGACTTTCTGGCGGGACTTCCCGAATTTCCTGACGTAAATACTCTTTTCTTTTGAGGCAGAGGTACATTCTTACTAGATTCGCAGTCAACTCCTTTTCGCAAATCATCGTCTCGAACACTTTTTCTTCTTCGTTTTGCAGCCGCATCGGGCGTATCCATCTCTTGTGGAATGCCCGACTGTATACCGAGTTGTCCCTTCTTGCTATTTATTGTAGAAAGTTGCTGCAGCTTCGTCTTCCCAGTGGCCGACTCTGCTTCCAGCTTCCGCTTTTTGAGATGGGCCATTGCATTCTGACCACCTGGTACGCTTGTGAGTTCCACCCTGGAACAGAAAAATTCCAGAGTATCGTCTAGGCACTTTCACAACACGAATCACGAATCTTAGTATTCGAGTCAGTTTTTATCAATCCCGGTTCACTGAATTAAATGTAGGTTAAGTGTTTCAGAGAATCTGTGTCATCAGTGAATCTTAGCAATACCTACTTGATCAGCAATTGTCAAATAACTATGGCTGGGTCTAGGGGACAATGGAGGCTATCGTCACTATCATCTTGTTAATGCGACCGCACTTGTAATATTGGAACCAAAATGAAACTTGAAATAAAACAATGCACTCAAGTTCACCCAAAGTTCAAGGGTCTTAAAGTCTTAGCCCAAGTAATTATCTTTTGTTTTCTTCGCAGGACATTGATACCCCAGTTTCTTAATCGAGTGCACAAAACTTTCGGTTTATATTCGCGCATACACACACAGCCATACCAGTGAGAAAAAATAATTTTCTTTAGCGAAAGTAGAACAAACCCTTCCCGAGAGGGTGCTCGAAAGCTACTGTGCTATGTTGAAGGGAAAAGGCGAGTCGGGGTGGTTTCAGTGCATCTAGAGGGGATGCTCTCTTGCGCGAGCAGCTCGTTTCTGCTTCGTCCTGAAAGTGGGGGCGGGTCTGCGCACTGTCCACCCCCAAGTCTCAGCAGAACGCGACTCCCGGACACGGCTGCCCCTCTCTATCTTCTACCTCGAATCGTCCTGTTTCCTTCACCACCCCTGGAGACACAGGCGAACCAAGAGGAGGAAGAAAGGCTGGCTGCCAGGAGTTCGACGCAACCCTGGATGAACACCAGAACGAAAGAGTGACCGGGTGTTGGGTTTCATGCAGAGCCCACTATTTTCTCCTCTAAAATTCACCTACGCAGCCGCTACCCGATACCTTGCCTTCCGAAAATCTGCAAAGTGCCGAATACTATTGGGTACCATTTCCAAACCTTAATCCCTGGAGAATCGAGTTCCGAAGTTGGATTCGATAAAGGGGAGTAAGGAGAAATTAAAAGGCAAACCAATATCCAAATGACGAAATAATTCTACCTTTCAATTACGGGAAATACCTTTCTGTGACTTGAAACTATTCAGGGTATTACTTATTTGGCTACGGTTCAAAGCGTTTTGTGTCGCAGTCACCAATTAAGATTTAAGTAGGATTTTAAATAGCTTATCATTTTTTTGTAAAATGAATAGTTGGTTTCAGAAGAGAATACTCTAGTGGACGAAACTTCTTTTATTAAGAAATGAGTTGACCAGATGATGCAGAAAAAAGTGAAATGTTTGTTAAAAATAATTGGCTTGGCACATAGTTTATGAGTTTAAAGAGGTTTTCCAGTTAATCTAACATTTTATAATCACTTTTTGCAATTCAAATTGTTATTATCATAAAATGATTATGATAACGTTTATGAGGAGTTTCTGCTAACAAATATTATTTTTCAGACAAAAAATGTCAACGTTCTTGATAAATTCATGCAAATTTTCAATACTTTGTGTAATAATTATTATATTAAAAAAGTTGCAGAAGAAAAGAAAAATCACTTTCTTTGCTCAGAATTCCTAACTATCGGTAGACGACGTAGTATGTGGCGCCACCCTTACCTTTATTATTTTGATTTAGAATCGAAAGTAGGATCCGTGGCACGATTCACTTTTTGTATCAAGACAATAATATCAATATATAAAAGTACAAATTTTCTTAAGTGTGAAATTAGGGATTCTTAGTTTTCGAGTAACTCTTAATGAATTTGTCATCTAAATTAGAAGCTTCAATGAAATAATCCCACATTATTTTTTCATTATAATATTCATAGAAAAATCTTGAAAATTTGGTTTAGAAGGATTTGTCCAAAATTCAATAAATTTTCAGAAAATGAAAATTTTAGGAGTGATGCAATATTTCGAATTAAAGTTTCTGGAAAGATTTCTTCAAATTAATCATTTCAATAGTTGCCATTTTTTATTTCAAATTTTATCATGTGATAATTGAGTGACTTGTACTTATAATATGCATTCTTAGCTTCCAACAAATTTCTTCACAGGGAGTCATCGTGGCTCAGACGGTATCGTGCTTGTCTCATGTTCCAACACTGCAGCCTTGGCAGCCACGATGGCGCGGGTTCGATTCCCGAAGCAGGAAGTGAGGCTGGATGTGTTTTCAGAAAGCCTTGCTTCTGTCCCTTGGTATACTACCCCACAGATACCCTACAGTTTATAATTCACCTTATAGTACAGTCGCTAATGACCCTGGCAGTCGATGCGACTATAAACACTTAATTAATAAAAAAAATTTCTTCACAATTTCAAGGAAGTTTGATCAATTTAAAGGTGGAATAGGACTGACCGCAGTCTTGAGGACTTGCATCAAGATGCTTTTCTATCAAGTTGGCCGCGAGCATATATATATATATATATATATAAGTTTCTTGGTGATAGGAGTAACCGACATCTCGAATTAGATAAACCGGGATTGGAGATTCGAAGAGGAAGAGAAGGATCAGCGTCAGCGCTTAGAGCTGCTTCCTGGGATCTCGAGAAAGGCTTCCCTTAAACCTTAAACCCTCCTCAAACCACTGAGCCCCGGAGTTTAGAGCAATGAACTCGGCACTGGCAAGAACTATAGAGAACAGGCCGACCAAAATCAGAAGTTAAATCGCACCGAGCGCTTAAGACATTATCACTTTTCTTTGCGGACCAGTGCTCACCCGCCCAAGAGAACGACTTCGAATTGAAGAGAGATTCCCTTAGAAAAGCAGATCGATGCGTCCTCGTCCACCCTCCAATTACGAGCCATCCCTTACGGCCTGTGGGGAATAATTAGAAAGCAGCCCTGGGCATATATGGGTCTTGATGCTGTGAAAGAGAAAGCTTAGAATACCACCGTCTGTGATAACCGGTCGAGTACTTGTTACGGTCGTTATTCCTGCAGATTATCAAAGTTTAAAAATATTTATGCTACAGTCGCTACAGCATTTTAACTGTCACAATTCCCCTGATTGATCTATTTTCATGCTGTATCTAATTGATCTAATTACACAAAAATATCAAGAAGAATTTATGTGATCCATGTTAAAAAAATAAGACAATAGACTGCAGCATAAGGGGCGATATCAGTGAAGCTTAAACGATGGAAATATAAATTCCAAGGGACGAGGGAGGGTAGATGTTGTCTTCAACTATAAATTTACGACATTCATTATTTTTATATTGTGACATAATAAAGCTATCGTGAAATATAAATTAAAAACAGTTTCGACCTCTTATTGTATGAATGTAAATAAGTGTTCGGAGTCAAAGGTCCAAGTAATAAAAACATGTAGAATTTAGTTGAAAAGTGGCTATACGTACGTTTCGGACTCAGTCAATCAGAACAATGTGATTCATTCTCATATAGAAAATTGTTTGTAAGCAATAAACTGGAGATAGAAATTTTATGTATCAATGTTATCAAAATAGACATTGATATCACAAAGATTAATATAAGAACAACATTGTTGTGATTTTGGAGTGAACCAAAAGGTTCACATAAATTGAAGTTTCACATTTTAGTGAAGTTTGTGGAAAAAATTATTACGAGAAGCAAACAGTGTCTTTCAACTGACAAATTTCAAGGTGTTCTATAGAGAGAAAACGTGTGAGACCGGGTGATATCGACTAAACCACCGTTCTAGCAAACAATGTATAGATCGTATTTACTTTTGTTATAGCAAATATTTAAGAGATTTGATTTAAAAATTTTGTTTTTCAATTTTTATTTTGAATTCTAAAACCAATATCTTTAGTTACAAATGTTAAAAAACTTCCATGTAACCGGGTGATATTCAGTTGTGGGCACATTCATTACCCAACTTATAACTATTATCATGATTACAAACTTTATTTGCTAATTATGTGTTCTATTATGAAAACATAGTCCCATTAACAATGTTAAATGTGCAATATGTAAAGAAATGAATGCATTCTACTTTGGAACAATGTACGCAGGTGTATTGACTCAACTGACATTATCGCATATTTAAATCCCTAATAGCACGGAACCGGTGCACTCGAATTCAGTCCCGCGGTCAGAATTGAGGAAAGTGGCTGTACACGAACTCAGTCCCAAGTTCAGTCCGGCGGCGCAGTCCCCTCCGTTTCTTCTTTCCCCCACCACTGGCGGTCCCTTCGTACTACCGTACGAGGAGGAGAGAATGAGCGCGCGTGAGTGAGAGAGAGAGAGAGAGAGAGAGGAAAGATGTCCGAAGGAGTCAAACCTCTCTCTCGCTCCAACTGTTTCCCAACATTTTCCCTACACTTCTCATTTTTTATGTATGTGTGGCGGGTTCGAAATCAACATACGCTATTTTGGCTTTCAAATTTAAATGCAGTTTTTTACATTTAGTAGTTAAGTGAGCAAATGCTATAGAATATGTAAAATGTCCCATCAACAAAAATCACGGAGAGCTGGCACAAAAATGTTAAATTGAAAATAGTAGAAAACATGATAACATGTTTTTCTCTATCATTGACAAGCATCAGATTTTCATTTCTATTACTTTCTATTTTTACACTATCTAGGGCATCATGAACATCACTCAAAATTTTTGGTAACTTTGGCTCTACAGATCTTCGATCTTCCTGTAACGTTCCCGGAACGTGTAAAATGTCCGCCGCTTGGGACCGTTTCAGGAACGTTCTACTGGAATGTTCCGAACAGAAATTACCGTTATTGTTATCAATAAATATCGCGTAAACCGTAAGTGATAGGTCAACATTGATGTCTGTTTATAATATGGATATCATATTATAGTGCAGTATATGCGGTACTCAAAACTCAAAAATGACATCCATTTTTACTTATCTCTTATGGTTTATGAGATAATTGTTATTAAAAATAACAATAACGGAAGGTTCCTCTCAGGTCCCAGTGGAACGTTCCACTGGAACATTCTCAAGTGGTGGACCTTTTACACGTTCCGGGAGCGTTCCGCTGCAACTTTCTAAAGCTTCCCGCGGAACGTTCCGTGCTATTAGGCATGATTTTACTTTCCTACCAGGTAAATTTTGAGAAATTATTGTACAAGGTATTATAGAATGAGTCAAACGCACTATCAGATCGTATAATCAACCTTTTGTCTCAGGTGAATGAAGGACAGTAAGTAGTTTTCTCAGGATAGGATATTGTTGATTTTTTTATTTTCACGCATATACTCTGATGGTATTATAGATTTTGTTCGAAACCAACATGTTATGAGTCTATAGCGTCCCCTGAAAAGTGAGCTTTACATAGCCCTTGACTGAATGCTGTCAGCTACTGACAGATTATTAGTTCTGAATGCCGCTACACTGACAGATTACTAGTTCCACAAATAGCCACTGAATAACGCGCAATGTATTCTCTAGCCGTACTGTTGACACACACACACACACACTTCCATACATACACATGTATGTAATACTCTAGCTTGGACCCAACTATTTTCAAATTTCGCACCATACGAGATTACCACCCTAATAGCACTGAACGTTCCCGGAACGTGTACAATGTTCGCTGCTTGGCAACGTTCCAGAAACGTTCCAAGCAGAAATGGCCGTTCACGTTATTATTATCAATAAATATCGCGTAAACCGTAAGAGATAGGTCAAAATCGATGTCAGTTTATAATATGGATATCATATTATAGAGTACTATATGCAGTACGCAAAACTCGAAAAAGACATCCATTTTTACCTATCTTTCACGATTTACGAGACAATTGTTGTCAAAAATAACAATAACGGAAGGTTTCCCTCAGGTTACAGTGGACCGTTTCAATGGAACGTTCTGAAGCGGCGTACATATTATACGTTCCGGAAACGTTCCGTGCTATTAGGGCAATCACAGCCAAGCAGATGCCTGCCACGTCAGTCGTATGTTTTCACGATGAAAGATATTATAAACCTCACGACTCACCATTCAGACGGCCATACAGTCTCATAACATGCTTTTATTTTGTACTATTATTGGATCATTTAAAAGATATTGGCAATGTGCTGTTAAATTCTAATCGTAAGTTCTATGATATCTAGATGTAATCAATACGCAGGAAAATATTCTCTTGTATCAAAGGGATGGTTCTGCATACGTTAAATGTAATTTTCTTTTAAATGTAAAGTCAAGAGAATTTCCATTTGTCTCAGAAAAAATCTTTTTGCAGCACACATTATCCTTTTGCGACAAACTTTATCTAATACTGCAGTGCAATAATTTTGTTTATATAAAGAAGATATTCACGTGGGCCAAAACAAAACAGGCAAGAGGATGATGCTTTTGTCTTGACACAACTTTTTCTTCGAGTACAATTAAATCGTTAGATTAAGCTCATTGAAAAATTAATTTTGACATGAGAATCAATTAAAACCGAAAACTAGGGGATTTGAGAAAAACTTAAGTGGTGTATTTCTATTTGACAATTATTAGGGTTGGCGCGAACAGCCGTTTTTGGTCGAAGGTATATGAATGCGGTTTCATTAATTAATTAGCAAGTATTAGCCTCGATCGTTGGAGTAGACTCACAACGTGGTGGCATAGACGATGGCGCCTCTACCGGGAGGATTAGAGTATTAGGCTACGTCACGTGAGTAAAGTCTAAAGAGCCTCCTTGTAACTATGTTCCAAGAGATAGCCCAAAGTTGTCTTCCCTTCCTGCTTTCTCGAGTATCCCTTACCTTAGTCCTTCTTCGGCTCTCGACAATTCCAATTAGATGAACCGCCACCGGATCACAGCTCTTAGCGGTGAGGCTTACCCCGGATTTCCCGCGAACTTGGGCCATGACGCTTGCTACGAAATATCCGTGTTAATGTCGACCCGTGGTCAGAAAATCGAGGCGTCATTGAATCGATATAATAGGGGTTCGATATAATGGCCGAAAGGCTCAATTCCATAGCGACTAATGTATACCAATTGGACACGATCTCCAGACCAAATTCATTTCGAATCGGGCAGGCAGTGCATGCTCGATTCGCAGAATCATTTGAGTATCTAAGCCAATATCGATATTTGACTTTTTTCAATTCTGATATATATGTTTGTTCGCTTTCAAAAACCGCCGGAAAATTACCAATAATTCAAAACTGAAAAAATCGCGGCGGTTTTTCTGAAAATCTCTACACTACATTTTCTCAAAAAGGCCATCGTTTTATTTTTTCTTCATATAGTTGGAAGTTGGCAATAATATCAATAATTTGTCCGATATAAGTTTATTTTGTGCCGGTGTCTTGGAGAAGGGAAAATTAGATTTATTTTTGATAAATGAGGGGCTGATAGCAAAAGCGGACTAAACAAAGTGTCGGAGCAAAAGCGGGTTGATGATTTCTCCGCGTAAGAACGAATTAGCCCACGTGCTACGAGCAAAACCAGGTTAAAGATTTAACTCGTTTTTGCCCGTAGCGCGCGGACTAACCCATTTTTGCCCGCACTCATATTTCGATTCGGTTAAATCTTGGTCATCATTCACGGACCACAAAACCAAAACTTAATATTTTTACATTTTTCCTGCGGATTACGAAAGAGTGAACCTTTCACCAGAATCTTAAAAAAAAGTTTAATATCTTAATTAGTTAAAAAATACAGCAGTTTAAAAAAAACGACCATTCTTTTTTTTATGTAGAAAAAAATTTGGCGCCTGATCCAAAAAGTTTTCTAATGTCAAAACAGGACTAGAATTGACGAAAAGGCCATTTCTATTTCACCCATAAATATTGTTCCAATTGCCATTCAAAATATGCAGTATAATTCTGTTTCAATAATAAATTATTTCCAATATAAATAAACAAACATTTGAGCACTTTTTCTGGTTAAAAAAGTCATCAGTAAAAAATTTCATCTATTTGAACGTTCGAAATTCAAGCACATTTAAAAAGTCGCATAAAATTAGAAAGAAAGCACGTGGAATTTCGAAGAAAGTCCAAGAAAACTAAAAATTTCATCAAATTTTTAAAGATAATGAAAAAAAGCAGTATCAGACACTAAATGACTAAAATAATAACTTTATTTGTTTAGGAATATAGATTACATCATTATGATTGATTTTCAAATATTCTTTGTACAATCAAAATAAAGTTTAAAGTTAAAACAATTTTTTAACAATAGTCGTTTAGCTTGAAGGATTCGAAATCAGGTTTTAAAATATTTCTTTCAGAACTCCTACACTTGAAATTACTCAACAATAAAGGCTTTAAATTTGAGACTGCGTAATTAGGCATTTTCACTTCATCGTCAGCTAACTTCACTTCGTTGAATGCTGAGGGGAAATCAATGGATCAAATGCATGGGATTCGGTCATTTTTTGCCCTATTTTACTAATATCTTCGTAAAAACTAATTTTTTCTATATAAGTGTATAAAGAAATTAATTTCTATTTTTTAATTACTATTTAATGAAATAATAAAATGACTGTAATTATTATTCATCACGAAGATATTACAGAAATAAAGTTTTGTCCCATGCATTTGGTCCATTGTTTTCCCCCTCAGCACTCAACGAAGTGAAGTTAGCTGGTGGTTGAAGTGAAAATACCTAATTTACATATGAACTTATTAATTTCTTATCAATTGAACTTAAAATTAATTGATCTTAAATGTTTTCGACTTAAAAATGTCCAACTGTTAAGGTTTTGCACTTTCAAAAAATTAAAACTTTGAATACGGATTCACGCAATTAGAAATTGTTTAATTTCAAACTTTTTATTTAAAAATTGTCAGTAGATAGGCAGGGAGTGTTCTGGACCACGAAACCTACCTTACCGACTTCGAGAACATTATAAATCTGTAGTGGTTCATATACGTGCTAAGTTTTTAGAATGTTCTCGAACGGTCCCAATCCCGATGATTTTACAAAATGTTATTGCTTAATTGTGAGAGATGAATTTGCGTAAACAACGTCAAGGTTATTTATTATCTCAATTAAGCATTTTGCGTAAAAACTATTAAGTGCACGAAAAGCACAAAAAAAAATTCGCGAAACCTACCTTACCGGATTCGAGAAACTTCTGCTGCTGAAGTGGTTCGCGTCCATGCTAACTTCCTAGGTCTAGGACACTCTTGGTGGCTTCATCAAATTATACTGTGTAATTGTCAGAAACGAATTTTACATAAACAAATTCAAAGTTGTTTATGAGTTTAATGACGCATTACATTTTTACGAACTTGAGTAAATCGAAAGCGGCAAAAGCTTTTTCAAAACCACAATTCAACCGAGTGCGGTTGAATTGTGGTTATAATCGACGTTTTCCTCCTGCTATAAGCACATTAGCTTCAACGCCCCAAATCATTTCCGCTTCGCCCGCCCGTCTCGACGACGACCCGTCATGGAGGAGGACACAGAGTTATATGGACTTATGTACTTGTGTACTCATTTGCCTCGGACCCACCACAACGTTATAGCCGTGAACACGTGTTTCTCTTAGCCAAGACTTCCTTACTAACTGCGTTCCACTTTCGCATATGTTAAACTGTTCCCTCCGCACCACTCCCTTATTCTGGATTAAATTCCTAGAAAAATTAAGAATAAGTATAAGGAGCTGTCCATAAACTACGTTACCAATTTTAGGGGATGGGAGGAGGTCCTTACAAAAACTACGGTTGGTACTAATTGGGCGCTAAATCGGACATAATTGGGGCCCTGTAATGACGCTATCGAGGACCTAGTGGGGCGATGCGCAGGCTCTATTAGGGAGCAAGTGGGGCGCTATCAAAGACTAGTGGGGCTCTGAGATGGTTCTTTTGAGACAGTGTTCTAAAAAGTGTCTACTGCGGTGGCAGCTAAATATCGATCGGAAGAAGACCACCCAGTGGGATCAAAATATCTCTATGACGTTTACGCCGACCCACAGTTCACCGGCATCCCGTAAAACGGGTTTTGCCCTCGCTTCGCCACGACCAGAAATCCTTTTGTCCCGCTTCTGTAATGCACAAGTGCAACGGTTGTTTCTCAAGATAATTACGAGACACAAAGCTCGCTAATCTAACAAGTTTGTTGCCTAACCACCGAATTACAAAGGTGTACCAACTTTCCTTTAACCCATGAGACTCTTATTAACTCTTCTTGCTTTAATAAATGTATTAAAAAATTGATAAAACCTTTTTACAGGTTATTTTAATTATAGTTTTAGGTCTCCGACGTTCGTGGAGTATTCAGTATAGGAAACACTTTACGACCTTCCTTTTCGTCGAGATTTCTCAATTTTCCAGAATACAGCGTCTTTTCGAGCACTCGACTACTTCCAAAACATTAAATTTTCTCTGAACTGAACCTCTGCAAAGGATATCAATTTTTTTAGACCAGTAAAGTTTTATTCGAATCCAATAAATCTTATCATCTCCTGGCACTCCAGTTTCCTGTTCAAAAATTGATAAGAAGTGTATAATTTGCGAGAGGTTTCTCCACTTCCTAGAGAATTGGGTTTGCAAATATTGCAATGATTGAATGCACAAGTAAAATTACCCCGATTTGACATCTTGAAATGCAATCAAAGTTAATATCAGCCTTGCTCTCGACACTAGGTCGATTCTATTCCTGTTGCTTTCCAGTTTCCACCTCTTCCGTTGCCGTGACGACCCATACCACTCCATCGATCTACATTGCAGCGTAGTTACCGTCTCACGTTCCGAGATCCGCGAGTCATCCCTCCCCCTCCCATCCAATGCTATTTTTCCCGCCATCCCTCTCGATCTTGTTGGTCGTCTCACTTTGTCTCCCACACTCGCATGAGTCGTGCCAAGGTCCGTTTAGATGTTTGCAATACACAGAACGAGCACCTTTACCCCAGACTTGATTTACTTTTCTTTGTTCATCGCTTGTTAAGGAAGTCCCATGAATATCCATTTCGCGGAGAGACATTATCAAAAGTTAGATTAAGCATTCCTATTTAAGGATTCTAAAAGTGAACAGCTTAACGATCAATTTCTGTAGTTACAATTATTAGTCCACTTGAATTAATAAGCAAGAATCAAGAAAGTATTGCTAAGCTAACTAGTGTCTCTATAGCACACCTGACAAGGCTCTACTCGCGCCGGGTATGAACCACACTCGCGTCGGATACGAATCTCAATAGCATCTCAATAGCGTTCATGTCCAGAGCCTCACTCGTGCCTGGTCAGTTCGTCATTAGCGCCGCACTCACGCAGGGTAGGAAACTCACTAGCGCCTCAATAACGCGCCTGACCAGCGCACGGTGGGATAAACAATCAAACATTTGTTCCAAAACAGCCCAGAATCGACAATTATTAATCGATTTTTATCAACTTTAAAAAAAAAATACTTTTAACTAAATTCCAAAGTGTATGAGCGTCGATTTTTGAATGTTTTTATTGCACTTTGGTGTTAACAAATAAAGTGCAAAAAATGAAAACTTTTATTCTCTATCTTTACGTAAAAAATCGAAATTAATTCATCAAGTCTTTTTATTCATTTTTATAAACAAATTGTATAAACATATTTCAAAGTTGGTGGTTATGCGATCTAATTTTTTTTACAAATATACTTTGTATTCCTCCGTTAGTGGTGCAGAATGAAAAATATGATAAATAATCAATATCTGTTCATTTTATAAACAAATTACATGAACAGATGTAAAATTCCAGGATTTAAGGCAAGAAATAAGTCGTGTTTTCATCATAATGCTTTGAAATCGCCCTGACAGGGATGCTTTCACTAAAACGGCTTTAAATTGTCATAAACAAAATTAAAAAAACAAATGCACTATTCGTCAATCAATTGCAGAAAAACATTCTGCTTTCACTGAAACTATTTTAAATTGGCCAAACAGTGATGTTCTGTTAAAAAAATCAATTTTTGCAACATATTTGTTATTGTTTAATACAAATTGCCAATTCTTTTGACACCACATAACATATGTTGGAAGGACAATATTTTCTGGGGTTAAAAGTTCAACTATTTGCTTGAAAATTCATCTTTTTGGTTTTAAATCCAACTGATTTTTTTTAAGTTAAATCTTTTTTGTGTAAACTATGTCTGATGTTTCCGCTTGGGAAAGAGACTTAAAATACCTTATTTTAAATTGTAATCAAAACAATATTTAATTATTTATAGATAAAATAGAAATGGGAAAAAATATTTCGTTCATTTGAACGCTCAGAACTTCAGGTACATTATTTTAAAAATTCAATTATGTTGTTGAAAATTTAATTGCTTTGTTGAAAACTCAAGTATTTTGTTAAGAAGTCATCTTTTTTTGTCGAAAATTCAACTATTTTGTTGAATAAGAGATGATAAATGAACAACTGATTATTTGAGGTATAATTAGCATTATTCGAAGATTCGGCAGTGAAATAGATCCGATCGGTCAACGACATTTTTGCAAAACGTCTCGTGGCAGAGTGAGCGAGGAATCGAAGTAAAAGCATTAAAAAACATGAGCTCACGCCAGAACGAGTATCGTTCAGCCGTTCGAGGAGGAGGCGTCCTTGGCTCAACTTGAGAAATGCATGGACTGTAGAAGCGTCAGGTTCTAGTCACGAAACCCGAGTCGGTACTCGGGAACAATGTCAGTGCCAGTGTGTCCACAAATAAGCGTGATTGCCATTTAGAGATCAGGTTATATCAGTTGTTCAAACTTAAATCCATTCAAAACAAATCCTAACTATAAAATAATGCTTTTCTATTCTAAATCATTAAATTAGAACTAAATCAGTCATAACTTGAAAATTTATTAACAATTTATAAAGTTATGAACAATATTTTAACCTTTTAAGTTTCATGGGCAGACCAGTTGTTTGAATTTTTGTCAGACCTTTCCCTGATTTCAAGGTTTTCCCTGACCTACGGTCAACGTGTTAATTTCACATAAAAAAAATCATTATTTAATTTAGTGAGCTTTTTTAATTACTAAAATAAATACGCTTGGTGAACTTGGCAAACTTCTCAAGTGTGACAATTCAACTGAAAATAATTTTAGTTTTACAATTTTAGCCGTTTTCTTGAACAAAGTGTCGACGAACAAAATGCATAGATATTTTTAAATTTTGGAGAAAAGGTAAAGATGGGGAAAAGAAGTATAAGCGAAGACAAAAATTAACAGAGTGGGTGGGGGGGGAAGGAGCGGTGGGTTCAAAGGACGCGATAGCGAGGCAATGACTGCTCGTTAAACTGGAAAACAAACTACAGGGAAACGATCTGGGCCTGGGGAAGTTGAAGAAACAAGTCTGGATTGCTTTTCTGATCAATTTAAAAAAATGTCCATAGCTACACCTAATAAGTATAGGTCATTAGACTCTAGAATAGAGGAAAATGTACTCTTGAGGGAGAGAGAAATAACGTTAATTACTCAAGGATCAATCTCCTTTCTCTTTCACTTGTTTCCACGTCATTATCTCTTCTGCTCTTATCTCACCAAGTAGGTGATAATTTTATCGACTTGCAAATAGATTCTTTTTTTAAGGAGTGGGTGAACAAATATTCTATTTAAAACGATTCTTAATTATATATATCAACTTCCTCTTATCATGCTTATCAATCTTACGTGTTTGTTTTAAATCATAAATTACTATTGTTACATATACAATTGTTTAATGATATCAAGTCTCAAAAGTTTTAGAACTCCTTTGGGGCCGTCCATAAACTACGTTGCCAATTTTGGGCCTTTTATCTCCCTCCCCCTTCCCCCGAAAAGTAACGTAGATAAAAATTCACTCAAAACAGGGCAAATAGGGTAATTTTTCAGGAAAATAGGATGTGCTTGAAGTTCTGAACGTTCAAATGAAGGACATTTTTTACTGATGACTTTGTTAACCAGACAAGTGCTCAAATGTTTGTTTATTTATATTGAAAATAATTTATTAAATCAAATTAATTTAAATACCATATTGCATTCAATTTGAAACACTTTAAATTCCTAAAAATTCAATGTACCTGATTGCCGAACGTTCAAATGAACGATATATTTCTCCCCGTTTCTATTTTACCCATATATATTGTTCCAACTACAACTTAAAATATGCATTATAATTCTGTTTCAATAATAAATTATTTCCAATATAAATGTACAAACATTTGAGCATTTTTTCTGGTTTACAAAGTCATCAGTGCAAAATTTCGTTCATTTGAACGTTCAAAACTTCAAGCACATAAAATTTCAAGTAGAAATATATTGCATTTTTAATCCAAAAGGACGAATTTTTTAACAAAATACTTGATTTTTTAACAAAATGCTTGATTTTTTAATCAAACACTTGAATTTTCTGTGTAAAAAGATAAATTTTCAACCAAATATTCTATTTTTCTTGCAAAAAAGACGAATTTTTAACAATAAAATGAATTTTTAATGAAAAATGTAATAGTAGTTAATATTTCAACCAAAATGAAACAAACAAATTCTCATCGAAATTGATAAATTTTGCATCAAAGAGTTCATTTTTCAACAAAAAAATTAAATTTTCAACAAAATAGTGGAACTTTTAATCAAATAGTTGCATTTTTAACCTACAAAGATGAATTATCATGAAAAATTATCATAGTTGCATTTTTAACAACAACAAAATATTAAATTTCTACCAAAAGAGATGAATTTTAAAACCACAAACACGAATTTTCAACCAAGAATATTAATTTTCTACAGAAAAGACGAATCTTCAACTAAAACAAAAATAAAAGTTCATAAAACAATTGTTTTTTAACAAACAAACAGAAAACAAATTTTCAACAGAGAGCGTTCCATAGTAGTTCAATGGTCATAAAAATAGTTTAGTTTTTAATTGAATGTTTAAATTTTCAAACAAAAAGATGAAATTTCAACTAAAATGATGAATTATCAATAAAACCAAAAGAATTTTGTAAAAATTGCTATAACTTTAAACCAAGTAGTTCATTGTTCATGCAAGAAATATGATTTCTCAACGAAACATGTAATAGTGCATATTTCAAACAAAAACTATTTTAATTTGAAATAAAAAACAGTTGAATTCAACCAGAAAGGACGAATTTTCAAGACAGTACATGTATTTGTAACCAAATAGTTGAATTTTCTACTAGAAGAGACCCAATTGTTAATTAAAATTATCAATTTTAAACAAAAAATCGAATAGATACAACTTTACTTTAAAAAATTAGTTCTTAATAATAAAAAAAACGAATTTTCAAACAAAAAGATGAATCTTCAACCAAAAAAAAAAAATTTTTATAAAGTATTTGAATCAAGTAGAATTTTCTTTCAAAAACGCAAAATAGTTGCCATTTACATTAAAATAATTAAATTTTCAATTAAATAGTAGAATTTTTAACCAACCGAGAATTCCGAACCAAAAATACTATTGTATAGACTCTTCAACCAAAAATAGTTGGTTGTTCATGTTTGACCCTATTAATTCAGTTTGCATTCAAACGAAAAAAACTATCTATAAATATTGCCCCAACTACAATTAAAAATAATGCATTATAGGTTTCCTTTGTAATAAGTAATTTTTAATGTAAATAAATGAGTATTTAGCACTTTATCACTTTAATAAAAGGAAAAAAAGGGGAATAGGGGAAAGAGTATGAAGTCTGAAATATGAAAGTGCTTTCCAAATTTATTAAGTTATTATTGAACTGTACTGTTACTCACACTGACCCACCCCCCTGTTGCCTACCGTAATGATTGAGCACCCCCCCCCCCTTGAATTGGTAACGTACTTGATGTACGGCCCCTTTTTATGTTTCTATCGACCCTTCTTTTCCCTCCTCGTTTTATCATCCTATCCTCGGTTTTTTTTTTCTTTTTCTTGCACGTAAACTTGCAACAAGGGAAGCGTGAGAGGAATTCGCGAAAAGTATCATTGTGTCCCTCACCATTAATAACCCGGTAGTCCGGAAATACTGCTCCCATCGTCGTTGAGAAATAAGTTTTCGTAAAGTAGATTCTAAACATTCAGTTTTTTGGCGGAAAATGTCAAATGTTCAAAGAATCCGAACATTATTAAGTTTTTTTCATGTTTCTAACGCCAAAAGATTACTGCTCTAGCAGAGACTTTCTAGTATTAATAATTTAGTAAAACAAAGTAGATTTCACTTATTTTACGCTTCCTTTAATCTTTTCTTTATTTTATTTTCTACAGCTTGCTTAAGAGCAAATCGTTTTTATTTTGCTTTTCCGGTCGACGTTCTCCGCCTCGTGCTCTTTCTGAAAACACAATACAACCTCAGACAGAAGCGGAACAAGAGAAACAGTAAAGAGTCATCGAGCAACGGTCGCTTCACAGTATAGTAAATAGTTATTATACGGCATGAAGAATAAACTATTGACTAAATGTAGTAACACGGGAATAAATACACGGACTGCCAAAAATGGTCCCTTACTTATTACTACCCTCTACTAGGTAACTAGGGGTTGCTTCGGGGTCTCCGGAAGGTTTTCGAGGGTCGGTGGATCCTTTATTGGACTCACCCTCTTCCAGCCTCGATTCCACCAGTTTCAGTTCTTCAGCAGTATCGCCTCTGAATGTAGAAATTATTGAGGCAATTCCTCCATCGTAATTATGCGGGTTCGTGAAACAATACCCGGTCTTGTTCTAGTTCTCTCGATATACCAACTATTTTTCTCCCAAGGCTTTCAATGAACTCTCGCCGCTCGAGGTCAGGATCGAGCGCATATCGTACGTCCCATGGGTAAGAAATCGACAAGCCAAGATCTTGGATGTAAATTTCATGGCCCTTGGGGAAAAATGTCTTGTTCATATTTTATCACCTAATCACGTCACTCTTCTCTTTGTGAATTCATTCTTAAATCAAATTTAATTATTCTTTTAAATTCCTCGTTATGTCTTAAAACTTCCTCTAATTGAGTCCTTTGACTGAAAAACTTATTTCAGACACATCGACAACAAAAAAGTGAAAACCGATTCTAATTCTTCAGGCTCTCAATTCATGAGATTTGGGACGTGAATTGTTTGCCTGGTACCCAACAGTGCTTCCATTGTGAAAAACTTTAGATCGACGATCAAAGAAGTAACTTTTGCGTTCTTTCGTTGGCCGCTGAAGACGTTGAACCAGTGAAAGTTTCAAGTTCGGTGTTATTGACTCTCGGCACTTTCCTCCTTGGTCTCATTGAACTCGAGACGTGGAAATTTTCGGTTTTCCTCCAAATTATTATCCTAACTAAAAACATCTTTCGCACATATATCGAGTCAGAATCTATTCTAATGGTTTCGTTCTTTTGCTTTTAGAATACCTCCATAAATCAATTTTTTTAAACCATTTTTGGGCTATTTTTGGGAGTTGCATTTGTACGTGGTCAATGACACGAACGACCAGAGTATTTCCGCTCTATTTGGTCTCGCGTTTCGTGTTCGCCAACCAGTACTCTTCATTATCTGTCCACAGTAGGCTCGGCTCGCCTCTTCCATTTTTCTCCCCTCGAAATCATTAATCGGGCCGAAAGCTTCGACCGAACAAGTTATGGGATTTGAAATCGCTGCCGATAAACAGTCGCTCCAAGATATATTAGAATCGCCTGTGCGATTTTTTTCGGGGTTATTAGTCGATTAAAACCATGACGCCTATTGAAGCGTTTCACAATTCAAAGTCCGATTCGAACCTAATCGACCAATGAACTCTACTCCATTTCATTCTCATGTTTGAAATATCTTGGATTTTAAAGAGCATCTACATTTTGACGTTTACTCGAAATTATCTTATATTTAATCACGATCTTGTACTGAAGGAATAAAATTTGCGAATATAGCAACTTCTTTTGTGATGAGAATCAGGAGTGTATTGCGAAAGTAGGAAATGGTGGTAAATCCCTTGAAAACTTTTCGAAATCCTAGGCAAGCCTCGATGTCAAAATTTTTCAAAAGATTTCAAGGGATTTCTAAAAAGTTTACGATATTTCAAAGATTTCGACAGAATCCAAGGACTTTTAAAGAATTTAAACTGATTTTAACTATTTTTACCACACCTAGGCGATTTTATAGGATTTCCAACGACTTTAAAGATTTACAAAATTTTGATGAATTTTAAAGGATTTAAAAGATTTTAGGGTATTTTATAATATTACAAGAAATTTCAAAAATTTCAAGGGATTTCAAAAGGGTATCAAAAATATCAAATGATTTCAGGGGATTTTAGGGAATTTCAAAGAATTTCTGGAGAACTTTAGGGAGTAAATGAAAGGGAATTCTAGAGATTTCTATAGATTTCCTGGGATTAAAATGTACCTGAAGTTCAGAACGTTCAAATGAACAAAACATTTTTTCACAGTTTTATTTTATCAAAAAATATTGCTCCAACTACAAAATAAATAATGTATTCGAAGTTTATTTTGCAATCTGTTATTTGCAATATAAATTGAATAGATATTTTAGTGTTGTTTCTAGTTTACAAAGCCGGATTTCAAAACTTTTATGCGCTTGAAATTTTGAACGTTTAAATGAACGAAATTTTGCACCGATGATTTTGTAAACCAGAAAAAGTGCTCAAATGTTTGTTCATTTATATTGGAAATAATTTATTACTGAAACATAATTATAATGCATTTTTTAAATTGCATATGGGTAAAATAGAAATTGAACGTTCGGAACTTCATGTACATAAAACTTTTAGGGTGTTTTAAAAGATTTCAAAAAATGTATCAAAGATTTCAAAGGGATTTATTAAATTTTGTGGGATTTTAGGGGATTTCAAAGATTTCATCGTTTTTTAAGGAATTTCGAAAGATGTTACAGATTTTGAGATTTTTACTCGATTTTACTCTATTTTCGTGGTGTTGATAGGGATTTTACAAGATTTAAGGGATTTTATTAATTGCAAGAGATTTCAATATATTTTAAAGAGTTTATTTTTGTGTCATTTGAAGTACTTTAACGAAATTTCACAATTTTCAAGGTTTTTCAAAGAATTTCGTAGGGTTACAGAAAATCTCAAAGGATTTTAAAAAAGTATCCAGGATATCAATGGTATTCAAAAGATTTCAAGGGATTCCAACGGATATCTAGAGAATTTTAGTGAATAAATTAAATTAAATTTCAAAGAAATTTGAGGGATTTCTACTGATTTTAGGGATTTTACCAGATTTAAGGGTTTCATAGAATATCAAATATATATAGGATTTCAAAGTCTTTATGTTTATAGGATCTTCAAGTACTTTGAAGATTTAAACAATGAATTGCAAATGATTTAAAAGAGTTCAGGGCTATTTACGAAGTCCCAAACAAATTTTTAATAGATTAAAACATTCTCAAGGGATTTTAGGGAAATTCAAAGAATTTTTAGAGAAATTTGTGGAGTAAATGAATTGTAATTAAATTTTAAGGCACGTCTAGGAATTTTAAAAGTTAGATTTCAAGGAATTTTTACGCAGTATTTACAAAACAAATTTACGAAACAAAGAAATTTTACAATATTTGATATTACCATGTTTTCCAGGAATATTTAGTGGGTGATGTCAACAGATTTAGGGTTTCTTAAAGGATCCTAACGTATTTCAAAGTTTTTAGGGTATTTTAAAAGATTGGTAAAGATTACAAAAGTACTTAGCTATCTTAAATTTCTCAAATGAGTTCAAGGCCTGCCTATAAAATCATTCAAAATCCCTTAACATATTTAATCTTGAATACTTTCAACTAGGTCAACTATGAGTTTAACCCTTGCAGACCCAGATCCCAAAAACGTTTTCAAAACCCATAATTCGGGTCTTAAAGGGTTAATACCTAAACAATTCAAATTAAAAAACAAACTTCTTGAGTTAAGGTAAAGGATAAACCCTTCCAACTGACTTTCTTGAAAAAAATGTAATCAAATTAGGTAGGATTCACCTTGAACGTACCGAAACTTAGTCAAACTAACCTCGAAGTTGACTTTAATCGAATTCAAGAGAAGTAATCGAATTCTTGTACCTGAGGGAAAATCAGCCGAACAAGTGGTCAACACCTCGAAGGATTCCAGTTGCTTATTCGCTATTGATTCCAAATCCAAACCTAAAGAATTTCGGCTTCAGGAAATGTCAAGGTCGCAGACATAGGTAAAAGGAAAGGCGGTTTCGGCATTTTGAAGTGCAGCCAAAGGGCGTCTTGGTCAATTCTACCAAGCCGACTGTGAAAGGGAGAGCAGGTCGAAAAATATTGAAAATAAATGGCCAGGAGGAGAGATTGAGTAAGAAGGTGAATATGGTAACTGCTCGTTGCGAGGGGGAATTCGAGTGGACCAATTTAATTATTTTGTTGATAAAGCAACTATTTTGTTAAAGTCATATATTTTATGAAAAATTCTTCAACCAATTGGTTGAAACTTGAACTACTTTGTTAAAAATTCACTTTTTTGGTTAAAGATTCATCTCTCTTGGATTGAAAATTTAACTATTTTGTCGAAATTCATGTCTTTTGTTGAAATTTCGTCTTGTTTGGTTGAATTTAAGTAGTAGAAATTTTTGTTTCATTGTTAATTTTTAAACTGAAAATTAAACTTAAATTTTTTTATTGGAAATTAATCTTTTGTGGTAAAAACTTAATCTCCTTACTTTAACATTCATGTTTGTAGGTTAAAAATTCAGCTATTTGTACAAATAGCTATTTTTTAGTAGTCATACTTTTTGCTCGGAAATTCCCCTCATTGCAACAACTCAGTAGGCAAGCGAGAAAAAAGTCGTCCCCTAAGCTAAGCCTAGCATAATACGTTCATGGTTCTACCTGCCATGTAGAGCTGCTCTAGCTCTCAGCTAATTCTAGATTCTAGTGCATTATGCTGTTTGGCTTTGCACACGTATATGAACACGAATGTGTAGGGCGTAGGCATTAGGCACACCGACTGGTCTCAACTAACTCTTTGGCAATGACAAGTGCCTTCGCCCTATCTATCTCTCACACAGGTGTGACGCAGATTGCTCTGCAAGATCAGTTATTAGTGTCATACACACTCTCGCACTCGGAGAACATCTCCTAATGAAGATTTAGTTTGACAAGCTGATGGTCTACTGGCCACCATTTATAACCAACCATCCATCCATCTCTGAATTGTACTAATATTTATTATTAATTAACATTTACGCTGGCCTCTGAAGCCTTCGAAAAGAATTCACGATCTTTACATTTTTTGTTGAAAAATTTATCTTTTTTAATTGAAAGATTACCGGATAGCTTCGGAAAATTTCGTAATACTAGTCAGTGCCACAGATTGTTGTAAATTCTGGGATCACATTTCGTCCTCTTTTATACCTAATCCCCTTTTCCACTTTTTTGCCCTTGTGAAAAATCCTCTAAAACGTCTAAAATCGCAAATTATGACCCAATTTTCCTTTTTTATCTTCAAAGTTTGGATTCATTTGTTTAGAATCATAAACAGGAATGCAAGACATTGAAAAAACAAGACGCTTCGAAAGAGTTCCGAATAAGCACATAACCTAAAATTCATTTCAATGAAACCCTATCTGTAATAATTCCCATGTCATCCAAATTGCATGTTACTGAAAATTCTTTCTTCCGAAAACGATGTCTGGCATTCTGAATGGCTGAACAATGCCGCGAAATTTGAATCAGTCAATCAGAATGCCAGGCGTCAATTTCTGAGGAATGAATTTTAGGTAACATGCAGTTTCGCTAGTGTGGGTATTATGACAGATGTCGTTTCATTTAAATGAATTTTAGGTTATGTGCTTTTTCGGAACCATAAAAATGAACTTAAATTATAATTCGGTAAAAGAAAAATTACCTCAAATCGTAATTCGGACAAATTAAAATGATGAAAAATGGTAATTTGGAAAAATAAAATAAATTGGAACAGAAAGTAATTCGGGAAAAAATTATTTTAATTGGCAATTAGGATAAATAAAAAACAGGAGGAAATTGCTATTTCTTCAAATGATTTTAGGTAAAATAAGAAGATGCTGTTCCAATATCGAAGAAAAGAAAGTCACTTGAGGCTAAACCCCAGCGATATTAATAATCCTTGCCATTCTGTTATTTCAAAGACCCGTTCCACATACTGCTCATCCCGTAAATTGCGTTATATAGGTATATCTTTTACGATCGTCAATAAAATTACCAATTTTTTTCGAGTCTGAAGCATCGAGAGTCAAGACCGGAGACTATCTTTATAGACTGCGTCCTTGTAATTTCTCGGGGAGAAGTTAATGATAACCGTCAGTAGCCCGAACCTCGGGGCCAAGTTTTGCTTCAAAAGAGGAACCTTCTAGATTTAAGTTTGAGCTCCTAGCTGGCGCGGCATCGTGCCGATGGCGATGGTAATATCGATTTAGCAAAGGCTCCATCCACCTTCTACTCTCTCTTTCTTTTCTTATCTTTTAGCAACCTTTTCCTTCCTCCATCTTTCCGCACGCGGATACCCCATACACAGACGATCTACCCCTTAACAGAGATAAACTCCCAGACTTCTGTATATTCTTTCACCACATATGACGTCGCATTTCTTTCCCTAGTATGCGTAAATCTTTTCAATTTTTCATCCCGGGCTTCAGCAATACCCGTACGAATTCGCAATAGTCGATATGAATAACTCAGAATCGCTGGGAATGTTCGTTTCAGTTCTGAGAAGACATTTTCAATTTATCGGTTTGAATTAATCGTGTGTTCGCCAGAAATTGCTGAATAAGCTGCGACGAATTGGCTGGTGCCTTGTCGTGGTAAAGGGCTTTGAATTAATTGTATTTCGCCAGAAATTTCAGAATAATTTGCAACCCAGTCGCCACTTTTCTACAAAAAAGGATGTGCTTGAAGTTCCGAACGCTCAAATGAACGAAGTTTTTTGCTAATGGCTTCGTAAACTAGAATCAGTGCTAAAATATTCATTCATGTGTATTGGGAACGTTCAGAACTTCAGGTACGTCGCGCAAGAAGTTTCTTATTAGCAGACAAATTATAAAGAAAAATAGTTAATATTTCAGGATGGGCTTTACAAAAAAAAAAAAATGTTTGGTTATTTCCTGGGGGTCTATTATGTATATAATATCACTTTTTATTTTTCATGTGTCATTGTTTTTGTTGTTAAAATCATGCCATATGTCGAAGCTAATTGTAAGTGAGCATTGAAATAAGACGTGAGTTTGATATCAAAAACAATGACAAAAACAATGACATGAATAAAATGCATATGAAGTGAAATTAGAGATGTGAAATCATACATAAACATAATCGACCCCCTGGTTAGCAAACTATTTCCAGGTCATTAGGATTAACAAATTCAAACTTTCAAACATGAAAATTTTTCTAATTTAAGTACTAAATACTTAATTACAAAATCAAAACATTTAAAGCATTAGAGTTCCTTTGAATTTAAAGTATTTAAAATAAAAATTAACATATTTTAACTTCATCAAATTATCAAGCTTTTAATCATGTAAAATTAAAAATTAGAAACTCTTTAATTTAATGTGTAATACAAAAATTCCGATACAGTATGAGTAGGGGTTTAAAATAATATTTCCATTAATGATGAGAATTTTTGGAACAATTTAACATTTGACCATAAAAATGAAGATCGACAATAAATTAAGACTTTTCGAATTAACGACTGTTTTCTTGTTTTCCTTTTGTATTCAAATAAAGCTTAGGTTTTTTTCCTTTAAATACCTTCGGGTTAAACAATGAACATATTAATTGTTCATAAAAATAAGCGTTTGGTAGGTTTTGTGCCGATACTATCTTTTAACGATTTACGACTCGCTTAATGTATCAATAAAAGAGCTTATGCTCAATAGAAAGAGTATGAAGAACCCTATCGTAACTATAGTATATAAAATTTTTTTAAATATATATTAAAAGAGTGATAAATCGTAGAAGAAGGTAGTAACTGCACAAAATATGTGGAATACTTATTTTTATTTCAGGTTAAAAGATTGATATATTTTTTATACACACTATAATTACACATTATGATTGTTAAATAATAATAGTAATGTGTATATAGTGTGTATAATAAATACATCAATTTTTTAACCTGAAACTATTTAAAGAAGAAAACCTAAGCTTTCTTTTCAGTAAAAAAAAAGAAAAGAAATCATTAAAAATTGTACATTATAAATTATTTTTATCTGGCCAACAACGCTAACATAACAAAATTATACATTAAAAAATTTATAATGTCCCTGATAGAGCATTTAAAAATTACGAAACTTGAAAACAAGTATTTTTGAATTTTATTTTTTGAAGCGGAGCAAGTTTATAGTTTCAAGGCCTCAAAAATTAAACTATAAGTTTAGAAATTAAACAATTACAAACTTTGTTTAAAATTGAAGAATTATTAAAATATGATCTTAAAACTAAGTCGTTAAAAATTAATAATTTTCCAATTGTCCAATGTGCATAACGTTTTTCAAAATTCGATAATTTAAATATAAATTCTAAAGTGTAAAATTAATAACTTGAAAATCAATAATAAAGCATTTTCATGCAAGGGGAACAACTACATATTGCTTCAAGGGACAAGGCAATTTTGAAAGATTTCAAACTGACGTATATTAATAAACTGTCACATTGACATGACAGAAAAAGTACCGAGACCAAGAACACGCGAAAAGCGAGTGAATTATTATTAACACTAATAACAATAATAATATGAGCTGAAATGCATTTTTGTTGGCCAATAAAATCATGCCATTCAATCTTGGATGTTTCCAACTGGATGACGTTCAAGTTTGTGTGCCAATTGGAAATAGTTTGAACTTGAATATTTTCAACTAGAAGCGATTAAGTTTGAATAATGTTAAATATAAAATTGTTTCATCTTGCAAGTATCAAAGGTTTTTCCCTTTTCCCCCCTTTTCAAATTCCCCCTTTTTCCCCCATTCTCGAAAAACTTCCCCTTTTTCTCCTTAAATGTACAATATTTGGAATATGCGAAAAATTCTTTGAAATGAGTAAATGTAAGTAATTAAAACTTGATATGTTATTTATTCATTTTTATAATTAAAATTATTAAATATGAAAAAATGTATGTGGAAATAATAAAATGCATCTGTATAATATTGAAGCCCCTGAATCAATTATTTATGAACAAATAGAGTACAAAAAACAATATATCTTAACATAAATATAACTATGCAAGTGCAAAAAGTTTCAAGTTTCTATCTTACCGACATTGAGAACATTCTACAGCTGAAGTGGTTCGTGTCCCTGCTAAGTTCCTAGAATGTTCTGAGTGACGTCATCAAATGATATTCTGCAATTGTGAGAAAGGAAATTTGTGTAAATAACTTCATTATAGTTGTGAGAAAAACATGGATGTTTTATTGCTTCCTTATAGATAATAAATTTAATTAAAAAATTCCTGTCTTTACTTATTTAGTGCGCAAATAACTAAAGACAAGAATTTATTAATTGAATGTATTATCTATAAGGAAGCAATGAATCATTCTTGTTTTTCTACATTATATTCAAAAATACTTATTCGTAGGGTAATGGAAATTACAGAAGAAAAGATATGGGAAGTCCAAAATGGATTTATGCCAGGAAGATCATGTACAGATCAGATATTCAGCTTAAGACAGATCACAGAAAAAAGCTTGAGAGTAGAATCCATGATAATCCACTTGTAATCTAGATAATTCAGCGTAATTCAGGTAGTCCAAGTAATCTCCTTGTAATTCGAAGTAATCTAGTTCTAATCCAGGGAACTCTATTTGTCACCTAGAATAATCCACTTGCAATCTAGGTCATTCAGAGTATTTGAGGTAATCCAAGTAATCCAAGCAATCCCTTGTAATTCAGAGTAATCCACTTGTAATCTAGATAATTGAGAGTAATTCAGGTAATCCAAGTAATCCTCCTGTAATTTGGAGTAATCCACGTCTAATTCAGTGAATTCCATTTGTAAGTCAGAGTAATTCACTTGTAATCTAGATATTTCATAGCGATTTAGGTAATACAAGCAATCCCCTTGTAATTCAGAGCAATCCGGTTGTAATCCAGATAATTTAGAGTAATTCAGGTGATCCAAGTAATACCCTGATAATTCAGAGTAACCCAGTTGCAATCCAGTGAATTTAATTTTTAATCCATGATAATCCACTTGTAATCTAGATAATTCAGCGTAATTCAGGTAGTCCAAGTAATCTCCTTGTAATTCGAAATAATCTAGTTCTAATCCAGGGAACTCTATTTGTCACCCAGAATAATCCACTTGTAATCTAGGTCATTCAGAGTATTTGAGGTAATCCAAGTGATCCAAGCAATCCCTTGTAATTTAGAGTAATCTACTTGTAATCTAGATATTTCAGAGTAATTCAGGTAATCCAAGTAATCCTCCTGTAATTTGAAGTAATCCATGTCCAATCCGGTGAATTCCATTTGTAAGTCAGAGTAGTTCACTTGTAATCTAGATATTTCATAGTGATTTAGGTAATACAAGCAATCTCCTTGTAATTCAGAGCAATCCGATTGTAATCCAGATAATTTAGAGTAATTAAGGTCCTACAAGTAATACCCTGATAATTCAGAGTAACCCAGTTCCAATTCAGTGAATTTAATTTTTAATCCATAATAATCCACTTGTAATCTAGATAATTCAGAGTAATTCAGGTATTCCAAGTAATCTCCTTGTAATTTGAAGTAATCTAGTTCTAATCCAGGGAACTCTATTGGTTACCCAGAATAATCCACTTGTAATCTTGGTCATTCAGAGTAATTTAGGTCAGCCCAGTAATTCCCTTGTAATTCAGAGTAATCCACTTGTAATCTAGATATTTCAGAGTAATTCTGGTAATCCAAGTAATCCTCCTGTAATTTGGAGTAATCCATGTCTAATCCGGTGAATTCATTTGTAAGTCAGAGTAATTCACTTGTAATCTAGATAATTTCGAGTAATTCATGTGATCCAAGTAATCCTCTTATAATTCGAAGTAACCTAGTTCTAGTCTGACGAATTAAATTTCTAATCCAGAGTAATCCACTCGTATTCTATTTGTCTTTCAGAGTAATCCACTTTTGATTTCGAGAATTCAGAGTAATTTAGGCAATCCAAGTAATACCCTTGTAATTAAATGTGATACACTTCTAATCCGGTGAATTCCGTTTGTAATCCAGCGTAATCCACTTATAATCTAGATAATTCCGAGTAATTCAGGTGATCCAAGTAATCCCTTTTGTAATTCAAAGTAATCCAGTTCTAATCTGATGAATTAAATTTGTAATCCACCAATAATCTACTTGTAATATAGATAATTCAGAGTAATCCAGTTCTAACCTAGGGAATCCTATTTATTATCCAGAGTAATCCACTTGTAATCGAGATAATTCGAGGTAATTTAAGTAATCTTTATGTAATTTAGAGTAATCCATGCCTAATCCGCTATTTCCATTTGTCAGTCAGAGTAAACCACTTGTGATCTGGATATTTCAGATTAATTCAGGTAAAACAATGAATCTATTTGTAATTAAGAGTAATCTACTTGTAATATATATAATTCAGAATAATTCATGTTATCCAAGGATTGCCCTGATAATTTCGAGTAACCCAGTTCTCATCCAAGGAAATCTATTTGTAATCCAAGGTAATCCACATATTCTCTATATAATTCAGAGTAATTCAGGACATCCAAGTAATTCCCTCTTAATTCAATGTAATACAGTTCTAATACGGTGAATTTGATTTTTAATCCAGAGTAATCCAATTTTGATTTCGAGAATTCGGAGTAATTTAGGAAATCCACTTGTTAGACGGATTAATTCACCTGAAATCTAGAAAAATATATCTATAATCTAGAGCAATCCACGTATTGTCCAGAATAAACCACATTGAAAATTCATTTTCTTAATTGAAAATTTATTTATTCCACTTTTCGTATGAAATTGATTCTTTTTAGTTGATAATTCAAGTTTTTTGTTGTGAATTCATTTTTTTGGGTAAAAACTTGACTATATTGATGAAAAATCCTTTTTTTGCTGAAAATTAATTTTTTCATCTGAAAATTTAACTATTTCATTTTTAGTTGGAAATTCATATTTTTATTTGAAATTTAACTGCTTGGTTGAAAGTGGAACTACTTTCTTAAAAATGATTTTTTCTCGTCGAATATTCTTGATTTTAGGTTGAAAATGGTTTGCTTAAAAATGAAACTATTTCCTTGAAAATTTGTTTTTTTTTTTGTGTCAAAAATTAACTTTTTAATCTAAAAATTGAAGTGTTTTATTTTAGGTGACAATTTGTCTGAGTTGAGAATTCATAAATTTTGTTAGAATTTCGTTTTTTTCTTAGAAAACTAAAAATGTTGTTTGAAAATTCATCTGTTTGCTTGAAAATTGAACTATTATGTCAAAAATTAAATTATGTAGATGAAAATTTATTTCTATTGCAAAAAATTCATCTTTTTTGTTAGAAAGTTTTTCTTGTTAATTAAAAATTTAAATATTTGATGAAAGTTACACTATTTGAGGTAGAAAATGTACAATGTTTTCGAAACGTCGTTTTCTTTTCGTTGAAAGTTAATTCGTTATGCTGAAAGTTTAAATATTAACTTTTCATAATTATGTAAATCTATCTTTTGAGTTGAAAATTCATGTATTATGCAAATTTTTTTCCACAAAATTAATCTTTTCGGTTGAAAATTTTACTACTTGGTCGAACGTTGAACTACTTTGTTAAACATTTATTTATTGTTGGTAGAAGCATCAAGTGAGTTGAAAATGCATCTTTTGGGTTGAAAATATTTTTTTTTTTTGTAAAAATTCATTTTTTCATTGAAAATTTTATTGTTAGATGCTAAGGCCTATAATTTATGAGCAAGTAACTTTCAATTATGGATTAGAAGCTACTTCACTTGTGAGCAATAAGTTTCTTTAATTACGAATCTCAATATAATCACAGAATATTATCTTCTTCCGCGTAGCTATAATTATCCTAGGATCAATTCGTTTTTACAATTTTATACTCGGGTATTAAAAAAGGGATTAGAATCACGGTTGGACAATCCTCATAAAAATTTATTGTTGAGACCTTAGTTACGTTACATAAATATTTATAGAGACATTTACACATTTCTGTGTAAATCGAGAACAGTATAAATTAGAAATTCATTAAATTGTTTCTAACAAAATACATAAATTTTTAAAAAAATATCTGAATTAAAAAAAAATCTATTAACGAATAGTTCAAATGAAGAAATAAATTTCAAACAAAAAATAGAAGATTTAAATTTTGCGTAAAGAAAAATCTTCAAACAAATAAAATAATTTCTGACGAAATAGTTAAATTTTCAACCAAACAGATGAGTTTAAAACCAACAAGACTAATTTTATTCAGAAAAAAATTTATTTTCGACGAAATTCAGGAATTTTCAACCAAATAGTCGAATTTTCAATTGAAGAAGATAAAATTCTAACCAAACAGGTGAATTTTCAACTAAAAATTTGCATTTCTACCAAAAAAACCTTTTAAACTAATTTTCGAAAAAGTTTAAACATATGCACACCATATTTTTGAAAACTGAATTCAGATACTCATTTCACAACACCAGAAACATTTGAAGAATTATATATTTGTGATAAATATATTCAAAATAAAACATAAACTTTCATTATGCAACTTTTAGCCAATATTCTATTACATAACTTTCAAATAAATAATCAATTTATGTTTCATTCCAATATTCACATCATTTTCACTTTGACTTCTTTTTACTTTTCACTTCCATTTGTGAAATTTTGATTTATTAGAAACCTTTTTTCTACTTATTTCACAAAAATTGAACCATATTTACATATAATTTTGAAAATTAATTTCAGATACTCATTTCACAACATCATAAATATTTTTGAAAATTATCTAATTGGAATACGGGTATCTTAAGTAAAAATAAACTTTTGCTATACAAATTATATCCAATATTTTATTATGTTACAATATATGAGTCAATAATTACTTAATCAGTTCACAACATCAGAACACTATTTTCATTTAAAAATTCTAATAATTTTTACATTATATATTTCTTTAAATTTGAAATTTCATTTCTATACATTTAATTGATCAATGAAATTTCATTTTAATTCAAACAAAAATTCAAATATATGTATATATAAATTTGAAAATTGAACTCAGATACTCATTTCACAACATCATCAATAAAGTTCAAAAAAGTATGCAATTTTAAACATGAAATTTCATTTCTGAAAATTCTAATTATTAATAACCTTCTAAACTAATTTTCAAAAAAGCTAAGATATATGTATACCATAATTTTGAAAATTTAATTCAGATACTCATTTCACAAAATCGCAAACATTTAAAAAATTAGATAATTGCAATACGGGTATTTCAAATAAAAATAAACTTTTATTATAGAAATTATATTCAATTATATAACAATTATATCAGTTAATAATTACTTAATCAGTTCACAACATGAAAAAAATCACAAAATTATTTTCATTGTAACATTCTAATAATTTTTACATTATATGTTTCTTTAAATTCAAAATTTCTTTTCTATACATCTAATTTATTAATAAACTTTTAAATTAATTTAAAAAAATTAAAATAAATATATATGTTTATTTGGAAATTCAACTCAGATACTCATTTCACAACATCGCCAACAAATTAAAAAAAATGATATAATTGTAATAGAGGTATTTCAAAAAAAACTTTTATTATAAATATAATAGCCAATATTCAATTACATAACCTTGACGTACACAATCAATTTATGTTACTCAATTTGAAAACAATTTAAATTTAATCTTTATGCAATTTAATATTGTGAATTAATTAAACAGTTTGCAACATCAAAGGCATTAAACTATTATTTTCATTGAAATATTCAAATAATTTTTACATTATATTTTGTTTTGAACTTAAAATTATATTTGTGAAAATTTAAATTATTAATAACCTTTTAAACTAATTAAAACAAAAAAAGTGAAAACATATATACACCATAATTTTGAAAATTGAACTCAGATACTCATTTCACAACATGAAAGTTTGAATTAATAATAACCTTTTAAACTAATTTAAAAAAAGTTTAAACCTATGTACACCATAATTTTGAAAATTGAACTCAGATACTCATTTCGCAACATCAAAAACAATAAAAAAATTATATAATTCGAATACGGGTATTTTCAATAAAAATAATCTTTTATCATGCAAATTATATCCCATATTCAATTATATAACAATTATATTGGTTAATAATTACTTAATCAGTTTACAACATAAAAAATATCACAAAATTATTTTCCATGAAACATTCTCATAATTTTTACATGATATGTTCTTTAAAATTTTTACTTAAACTTGTGAAATTTTACTATATTAATAACCTTCGAAACTAACTCTGAAAAGTTTAAGTCTTAACAAAATCAGTTAATAATTAATTAATCAGTTGACAACATAAAAAGCAACAACAATTATTTTCATTGAAAACATCAAATATTTTTTACTTTGTATTTTGTTTCAAGTTTGAATTTCCATTTTTTAACATTTGAATTATTAATAACCCATTAAACTTATTTTCGAGAAAATTAAAACATATATACACCGTGATTTTGAAAATTGAATTCAAATACTCATTTCGCAACATCACAAACATTTAAAAAATTATATAATTGCAATACGAGTATTTTAGATTAGAATAAACTTTTATTTTACAATTTATATCCAATATTCAATTATATAACAATTATATAAGTTGATAATTACTTAATTAGTTCATAAAATAAAAAACATCACAAAATTATTTTCATTGAAACATTCTCATAATTTTTACATTATACGTTTCTTTGAATTTGAAATTTTTTCCTATACATTTAATTTATTAATAACCTTTTGAAATAATTCAAAAAATTTAAATATATGTGTATGTAAATTTGGAAATTAAACTCACATACTCATTTCACAACAAAACCAACAAATTTCAAAAAAGTATTCAAGAAAAAGCTTTTATTATTATTCGAATTTTTTCAAAAATTTTCTTAAAATTCTGTAAGAGTATAATTTTTTTGTTTCACAGGATTTCGAAAACAAGTCGAGTCAGTTTAAAAGATATTTAGGACTTTTGGAAAAATTATATTTTAAACTGTCTCGAATTATTCCTAAAAATTTCAAAAATCCTTTAAAATTAAAAAAAAACTGGCCTTAAAGCTTTCAGATTTTTTACGAAATTAGTAGAAATCTTTTAAGATGTTTTAAAATCTTTTTCGAAATCTTCCAAAATTTATATATATTTTTTTAAATTTTTGTAAATCTTTGCAAATTTCAAATTATTTCTTTTAACCATTTCCGAAATTTCGAGCGTTCTGAAATATTAAAAAACTGCTTTCAAATTTTCCAGATTTTTTTGTAATGATTTTTGAAATATTATTGAATGTTTAAAATTTTCTGAAATATTTTTTTGAAATTTATATTTTTTAAATTAAAAATTGATTCAAATTATTCCATGAATGTAAAGAAAAATTTTTGTATCGTGAAACTTTTCGAAATTTGTTTTTATAATTTTTCATAAAATTTTGCAGTCTTGAAAAATATTTTTAAAAGCCTGAAAAATTAAAAACCTTGCCTTAAAAATCTTTCAGATTCTGTTTAAATGATTTTGGAAATATTTTAGAATGTTTTTTACTCTTTTTAAATACTCTCTTAAAATTAATTTTTCAAAATAAAAAATCCGTGCAAATTATCTCATGAATTTCAAGACATTTTTTTTTATCATCGCGAAACTTTTCAAAATGCATACGAGTTTCAAAATTTTTAATTCAAAAGATCTTTTGAAAAATTTGGCGTTAAAATCGTAAAATGAAAATTATTTAAATCCGAAAGTCTCAAATTTTGAATCATTCATGTTTGAACGTCCTATTTTTGAGATTTCAATTTGAAATCATTCTATTTTGAGTTTCTTCAGTTTAAATTGAAATTGTTCAATACGGAACGTTTTGAATTGAAAATTTTTAAATTTCAATTCCTCTATAACAAAATTATCCAATTTTCAAATTTTTGTTTGAAAATTTTGCAATTTTGAGAATCATTTATTAAACATTTTCAACACTTTCAATTTCAAATTCTTTAACTTTGAAAGCTTTATTCAGAAATTATACAAGTTTACTTCCTTTTCATACTATTTCAAAATAAATTTTCAAACAGAAAATATAAATTTTCAACCAAACAGTGAATAGTTTAGTTTTCAGTAAAAAATGTATTTTTAAACCAAAAAAATATATATTTTGAACAAAATATTTCAATTTTCAACCAAAAATTTGCACTTCTAGCAAAAAATAACCTTTTAAATTAATTTTCGAAATAGTTTAGACCATAGTTTTGAAAATTGAATTCAGATACTCATTTCACAACACCACAAAAATTAAAAAAATATATAATTGTGATAGATATATTTTAAATGAAACATAAATCTTCATTATACAACTCATAGTCAATATTCAATTACATAACTTTAAAATAAATAATCAATTTATGTCACATGATAGAAAAAAGCAAAATTCAATCTTTATATGATATAATATTTTTAAAAAAAAGAATCAGATAATAATTAATTATGCTGTTCGAAGCATAAAATACATTAAACTATAATTTTCATCCAAACATTCATGTCATTTTCACTTTGAATTTTTTTTTAATTTTTACTTTCATTTGTGAAATTTTGATTCACTAGAAACCTTTTATACTCATTCCACAAAAATTAAAGCATATTTATATATAATTTTGAAAATTAATTTCAGATACTCATTTCACAACATTAGAAATATTTTTAAAATCGTGTAATTGGAATACGGTTATTTTCAATAAAAATAAATTTTTATTAAATTGTTTATATTTTTATTGTTAGAAAATAAAAAAAGAGATGTGAACGCGCGCTTCGCGCTCGTGCATTTACTCATAGTAATTATTGTAACAAGCAAACCTCCGGTGCAAATTTGACGATGCGTGAAAAGGGTTCCAGGGACTTTGAATCGGAGGCCATCCAATAGAAAAATGCATGGTATAAAAAATTTAATCACATGCTTATTGATTAATTGAAGACCTTGAATATTCGATGCTCACAAGAAAATTTTATTAGTAATTTCTATCCAATGAATATGTTCAGTTTCTGGAAGAACAGTTCCGTTAAAATGTCACTAATTATCCACAAATAAGAAGCAGTGACCCTAAACTATAATTTTGAAAAATCCTTCCAAATTTTAACTCAAAAAAGTTATCTTTGATATAAGAAATGTAATGTGTAGATTTTTAAAGATTTAAAATGTTTCAAGAGACAAAAAAAAATATTTCAAAATTCCTGGCAAAATTTAAAACTTATTTTTTATTTTAAAAAAATTTTCAAAACTTTTCAAATTATTTCCTGGTATTCCGAAAAAAAAAATGGACGATTTTAGTGCCAAATTTTCCAATCAGTAAGAAAATTTGGAAGCTTCTCAATGTTTTTGAAATGGTTCACGATGGTAAAAAGTTTCTTAAAATTCCTAGGAAAATTGAAACTGATTTTTTATTTTGAAAAATAAATTTTAATGGAGGATTGACAAAGATTTCAAAATATTTCTAATTATTTCTTAAAATTTTGGAAAAGATTATGGACGATTTTAAAGCGAATTTTGTTGGATTAGCAAGATTACAACGTTTTATAAAAAAAAATGTTGGTGAGTTCAAAAGATATTTGGAAGTTTAAAAAAAATTCTAAATTAATTTGAAACAGGAAAAGATTTTTTAGAAAAAATGTGCATTTTTTAATATTTTGAATCACAAAATTTTGAAACTTTCATGCATTTTTAAAAGTTTCACGACAACGAAACAAAAATCCTTGAAATTCAAAAGATAATTTGAACGCATTTTTGTATTTTGACAAATTAATTTTAAGAGAATATTAAGAAAGAGTTCAAAACATTTTAAAAGATTTCCAAAATCATTGAAACAGAATCTGGAAGATTAGAAAACACGTTTTTCATTTATTCAGAATTTTAAACATATTTTTGCAAAAATTTATATAATTTTAAAAGGTATTTAGAAGGTTTAAAAGTTTTGGCAACAGTTAAAAAAATGATAATTAAAATTTGGAAAGATTTTCAAAAATTTTAAACAAAATATAAAAGTTTGGAAGATTTTGAAAAAGATTTCAAAACATTTCTAAAGATTTCTACAAACTTCAAAAAAGATCTGGAAGATTTAAGGGCAATTTTTTGTTTATTCTTCAAAGATTTTTCAAACTTTTAAGAATAATTTGAGTCACTTAAAAACATGTTTGCTTCTACAACTTTCAAAACTCCTAAATATCTTTTAAGCTGACTTGAATTTTTCCTAAAATTTTGCAAAATCCTGTAAAATAAAAAAATTATATTTTTCGGACATAACCAAAATCTTCAAAAATCTTTTTCAATTTTTTCAAGAATCTTACGAAAATGATATTTCTATAACATTAAAAACAAATGAAGAAATAAACCTGAAAGGAAATATTTATTCTAAATTTTTATTTTGTATTAAAAATCATTTATCCCCTCAAAATATAATTTTGGTGACATTTTTTTCTTTCTTGACTGAAAAACTTTTTTTGGATAAAAACTGAACAATTTGGTTGAAAATTCTTTTCCGGTTAAAAATGCAACTGTTTAAAAATTAATGTTTTTTGGTGGTGGATTTAAATACTCTCTTGAAAATTCATTTTTTTATCAAAGATTCTTGAAAAAATGTTATTATTTTGGTTTACAATCAGACCAGTGAAATTTAATTTTTCTGTTTGGTTGAGGATTCAGCTGTTTTGCTAAAAATTTGTCTTTTTTGGCATGAATTCAACTATATTTTATTTAAAATTTCTTGTAAAATTTTAACTAATTTTTTATTTTAAAAAGTTAATTTGAAGAAAAAATTGACTAAGATTTCAAAACATTTTAAATTATTTCTTGAAATTTCGAAAAGTAATATTGTCGATTTTAAAGCCAAATTTTTCAATTAGCAAGATTACAAAAATTTATAAAAAAATTATATGAAGTTTGAGATACATTTAGAAGTCTAAAAACTATTTCAAATCAATTACAAATTTGAAAACATATCAGAAAATTGAGAAAATAGGTACATTTATGAAGATTTGTAAATACATTTTTTTAAGCTTTTTACAGATTTTGAAAGGTTTCACGATGATATAAAAAAATTCCTAAAATTCCTTCAAATATTTCAACTGATTTTTCATTTGAAAAAATAAGTTTTCAGAGAAAATTGACAGATTTTTTAAAAATTAAAAATTATTTCCTAAAATGTCAAAAAAGAATGTGGAAGATTTTAAAGCCAAAATTTTCAATTAGCAAGATTACAAAGTTAAAAAAAAAATCAAATAAGTTTGAAAGATATCTAGAGGTTTTGGAAAGATTTAAAACTAATCAAAAAATTTTAAAGATTTTTAGAAAGTTAAGAAATGTACATTTTTGAATATTTAGAAATAAAATTTTTTAAGTTTCTCAAGGATTTGGAAAGGTTTCATGATAATAAAAAAAATTTCCTAAAATTCACGGGAAAATTCAAACTGATATTTTATTATGAAACATTAATTACAATAGAATATTTAAAAAGATTTTAAAATAGTTCGAAAGATTTCCCAAATTGTCATGACAGAATCTGGAAGATTTGAAGGCAATTTTTGTACTTTTGCAGAATTTAAAGAAAAGTTCGGAATAATTCTAATAATTGCAAAAGACATTTAAAAGATTAAAAACTTTTCGAAATGAAAAAAAAATAATAATAATTTGAAATTTGAAAATATTTCCAAAAATTTTTTTTTAAATTTAAATTTCTAAAGATTTCGAAGCTTTTCAAGAAATTTGAAAGAAACAGAAATTTAAAAAAATCTTGAAAAATACATTTGTAAAGAAAATTTTAAATGATTTCAAAAGATTTCAAAAGATTTCTATAAATTTCAAAAAAGATCTGGAAAGTTTAAGGGCAATTTTTCTTAATTTTCAAAGATTTTTCAAAATTTTAAGAATAATTCGAGTCAGTTTAAAACATATTTTTTTCGAAACTTCTAAAAGTCCTAAATATCTTTTAAACTGACTAGAATTTTTCCTAAAGTTTTGCACAATCCTGTAAAATAAAAAAATTATACTTTTTTAACAGAACCGAAGTCTTCGAAAATGTTTTAAAAATTTTTTCAAGAATCTTACACAAATTATATTTTTATAATCTTAAAGACAAATGAAAAACAAAACCTAAAAAGAAATATTTATTCAAAATTTTTATTTTGTATTCAAAACCATTTATCCCCTTAAATTATAATTTGGGTGAAAATTCGTTTTTCTGGTTTGAAAATTTTTCTCTTTGGTTGACAATGTCACTATTTCGTTGAAAATTCGTATTTTTTGGTAGAAAATTGATCTTTTTGGTAAAAAATGCATCTATTTCGTTAAAAATTCATATTTTCGTGTTGAAAAATTAAACCGTTTTGTAGAAAATTCGACTTTTTTCAAAATTTTTTAAATCTTTTTTTATTTAAAATGTAACTAGCAAAAAAAAACTTTTCGTTGAAAATACAGCTATTGTGTTAAAATCTTTTTGGTTGAAATATCATTTATGTCATCGAAATAATATAATCAATAATTTAATAATAATAAAAATTTGAGACTAATGTGAAAAGTTTATTTGCAACTTTTAAAATTAAAAGGTTTTTAACTTATTTTAATGTTTTAAATTTTCGAAAATTCCGGTTACTTTTAAAGATGTCAAAAGATTTCCAAAATTATTAAAACAGAATCTGGAATATTTGAAGGCATTTTTTTTTATTCTTCAAAATAAAAAAAAAAAAATGGTAAAAATTCAAATAATTTTCAAAGATATTTAGAAGATTTAAATGATTTTTAAATTATTAAAAAATAATTTCAAATTTGAAAAAATGTACAAAAATTCAAAACAAAATGTAAATTTTTGAGGATTTCGAAAACATTTTCGAAGCGCTTTAAGAAGTTTGAAGAGATTCCTGAGAAAATTTGTAATAACTTTTTATTTTTAAAAATTAATTGTTAAAGAAAAGTTAAAAAAGTGTCAAAACATTTAAAAAGATTTCTAAAAATGTCGGAAAAAATCTGGAAGATTTAAGGGCAATTTTTTTAATTTTCAAAGAATTTTCAAAATTTTAGGAATAATTCGAGTCAGTTTAAAAAATATTTATTTTCAAAACTTCTAAAAGTCCTACATATCTTTTAAACTCACTCAAATTTTTCCTAAAATTCTACAAAATTTTGTAAAATAAAAAAAATTATTCTTTTTCGACATATCTGAAATCTTCGAAAATCTTTTTGAATTTTCTCAAAAATCTTACCAAAAAAATATTTCTATAGCCATGATAACAAATAAACCTGAAAACGAAATATTTATTCAAAAGTTTTATTTTGTATTCAAAATAATTTTATCTGTTTTGGTTGAGAATTCCACTATTTTGTTGAAAATTTGTCTTCTTTGGTTAAAAATGTAACTAATTAAAAATTAATCTTTTTTGGTCGAGGATTCAACTAATTTGTTTAAAAATTCATTGTTTTTATTGAAGATTTATCATTTTAGTAAATAAAAAATATGAGTTTTCAACTAAAATGATACATCTTTAACTGGAATAGTTATATTTTAAATTAAAAGTTGAAAAAATGTTTAACAACAAAAATTTCAACAAAATAGTTAAAATTTTAACTGGAATAGTAAAATTTGCAGTAAAAAAATTAATTTTCAACCAAAGAAAAAACGAATTTTCAACAAAATATTGAGTTTTAACAAACGAGTTTAACTTTGAACCAAGTAATTAAATTGTTATTCCAAAAAAGATGAATTCTGAACGAAAAATGTAGTATTTGATATTTGAACCATAAAATATTTTAATTTTTAATCAAAAACACTTGAATTAAAAAAAATACGACTTTTCAACATGAGTGGAATTTTTAACTAATGAAGATTTTTCAGTCAAGAGAGGGAAAAAATGGCTTAAAAATTGTTGAATTTTAAAGCAAAAAGATGAATTTTTAACAAAGAAGATTAATTTTTTATCAAAAAGAACGAATTTTCAACCAAAAACGATCAATTTTTAACCAAAAATATAATAGATAATTTTTCAGTTAAAACAATTAATTTCAAACGAAAAAAACGAATTTTTAACAATATAGTTAATTGCAGTAATATAAAGGTACTTTTGTAAATAGTAATTATTATTCAATTTTATATTTTAATTTAAAAAAATTGAGCACGCTCTAAAAAAAATGCCCTGACTTTAAAAAAAAAAATCCTGACATTACCAGGTTTATTATTTTTTTGTTTTTTATTTATATATATATTTTTTGTTTTTTATTTTTATTTTTGTTTTTATATTTTTGAAAATATTTCAAAAGTTTTGAAAAATGTACATTGTTTAATATTTGGGAACAAAATTTGAAGCCTCTTAGGGATTTTGAAAGGATTCACGATAATAAAAAAAATTTCTTAGAATTCATGGGAAAATTTTTTATTGATTATTTATTTTGAAAAATTAATTTTAAGAGAATATTAAAAAAAAAATGTAAAAATATTACAACAGATTTTAAAAGATTACAAAAGATGTCTAAAATCGTCATAACAGATTCCGGAAGATTTTAAGGCAATTTTTGTAATTCTTCAGAATTTTAAGAAAATAATTTGAAATTTGAAAATATTTCAAAAAATTTCAAACAAAATCTAAATTTTTGAAGATTTTGAAAAAAGTTTCGAAGCTTTTTAAGAAGTTCAAAAGGCTTTAAGAAAATAAAAAAACTTTCTTAACATTCCTGGGAAAATTTAAACTGAATTTTTATGTTGAAAATAAATTTTTAAGAGAAACTTGGCAAAGATTTCAAAATATTTTCAATTACTTTAAATTCTAAAAGATTTGAGAATGGATAAAAAATGATTTTAAGTTTGAAAAGATTTCCAGAAATTGTTAAGGAACTGTAAATTGTTGAAGATTTTCAAAAGAATATCTTATTTTTCGACCAAGGAGATAAATTTTCAATTAAAATTATGAATCATTCAGAAAAAAAATAATTTTTTAACAAAAGAGTTTGACTTTCAAACAAGTAATTAAATTTCAATTCCAAAAAAAAGATGAATTCTGAATAAAAAATGTAGTATCTGATATTTCAACCCAAAAATATTTTAATTTTTAATCAAAACAGCTGAATTCAACCAAAAAAGACGACTTTTTAACATGAGTTGAATTTTTAACTAATGAAGATTTGTCAGTCAAGAAAAAGAAAAAATTGCTAAGAAATTGCTGAATTTTCAAGCAAAAAGATGAATCTTCGACAAAGAAAATTAATTTCCCCCAAAAAAAAAGAATTTTCAACAAAATACGTGAATTTTTAAACAAAAGCGATCAATTAAAAAAAAAAAATTGGCAAAAAATGCCAAACTGTGAAATTTTTTATAAAAATTGTTTAAATAATAAATAATTGTTATCAATTTTCAAAGTATTATAGTAAAGAGTCATCGGAAAGACATCCCTAGTAGATTCCGTAAACAAAAATTGAGCCTATTCATTGGAAAATCTCCAAACTTCGAATTTGTTTATAAAAATTGTTTAAAAAATTATTTAAAAAAAAATTATTCCTAATTAATGGTAATGGAATATTCATTTCTCTCACAGTTTATACAAAATGTATTAATTTAATAAGCTAAAGATTGTCAATCCCAAAAATTACTTTTCTTTATTAATTTGTTTTATAACACAATAACAATTTTTTAAATTATTTTAACCAAATAGAAATTATTCCCATATAGTTGTAACACTGTTTTAAGATTTTTTTTTATCAATCTGAATTTCTTGAAAGAAATGGCACTCGGGAAAAATAAAAAAATAAAATTTCAACTTTGTTGTTAAATGAAAAACTTTTAAACAATTTAAAAAAATCTAATCACACAAATCTTTTCAAAATTTAAAAAGCTTTCATTAAAAAAATTTTCAATTGTTTTCTCTTGAGGATTATATTTTTTGGTTGAAAATTCCACCATTAAAAAAAAAATTTTGATTGAAAATGCAACTTTTTTGGTTGATGATAAATTTTCTTTCGTTGAAAATTCATCTCTTTGATTACAAATGCTTTTTTTTTTGGTTCAAGATTAATATTTTCAGTTAAAAAATTAGAAAAAAAAGCATTTGTAACCAAAGAGGTCTTTGGTTGAAAATTGAACTATTTTGTTGAAAATCTGTATTTTTTATTGAAGTTAATTTGTTAAACTGAAAATGTGACTATTCCATTTTTGGTTGAAAATTGATTTTTAATAGCTGAAAATTCATGGTCGAAATTTCTTTTTTTTTTTGTTAAAAATATAACTCTGATAGAAAATTAAACTATTTTTTTTTTTGAAAATTCGTATTTTTGGTGAAAAATTATTATTTGCGAGTTAAAAATTGAACTGTTCAGTAGAAAATTCGTCCTTTTGGTTGAAAATCCAGCCATTTTGATAGAAAATTAATTTTTTTGTGTGAATTTTTTTTAATATTCGTATTTTTTGGTTAACAAAAAAAAAAAAAGAAATTTCGATCATGAATTTTCAACTAATAAAAATCAATTTTAAATCAAAAATGGAATAATTATATTTTCAATTTAACAATTTAATTTTAAACAGAAAATACGAATTTTCAACAAAATAGTTCAATTTTCAAGCAAAGACCTCTTTGGTTAGAAATCCATTTTTTGTTTGAAAATTAATTTTTGTAACTGCAAATTAATATTGAAAAAAAAAAAAACGAATTTGTAATCAAAGAGATGAATATCAACCAAAGAAAATTTATTATCAACCAAAAGGTTGCATTTTTAATAAGAAAGGATAATTTTTTTTAAATGGTTGAATTTTCAACCAAATAATAAAATATTTTACTACAAATTAATTAAGAATAGTAATTTATTTGCCATATATTTATAGTTTTATTTTTTTTTTCGGCTACTTCCTACTGAAGATTAGATTTTGAGTGAAAATTTGTATTCTTTTGTTGAAAATTCCATAATTTTCTTAAAAAGTCATACTTTTGGTTTAAAAAGAATATCATTTGGTTGAAAATTTAATTTAATTATTTTGTTGAAAATTCTACTATTTTGTGGAAAATTGAATTATTTCGTTGAAAATTCAAACTTTTTTAAAAAATGGCATAATTTTTGGTGGAAAATTTAACTGCTTTTTTGATTATTAATTTTTTTGTTATAAAAATTTAAACCCTTTGGGTTGAAAATTAATCTGTTAGACAATTTATCTTTTATCGTGGAAAATTAATTAAAAAATATTAAAAACTCTAATATCATATTTTTGGGTCAGTATGCACCTCTTTTGGTTAAAAATTCAACTATTTTGTTGAAAATTTATTTTTTTGTTGAAAATTAAACTATTTTGTGGAAAAATAATCTCTTTTTTGGTCGAAAATTCAACTGCTTTTTTAAACATTCATATTTTTGGATAAAAAATTGATAATTTGGTAGAAAAGTAATCTTTTATAGTTGAAAGTTAGTTCTTTTTAATTGAAAAGTCTAATATTATATTTTTGGTCTAGAATTCATCTCTTTTCATGAAAAATTCGGCTATTTCGTTGAAAATTTAATTTATTTGTTGAAAATTGAACTATTTTGTCAAAAATTTATCTTTTTTGGCCGAAAATTCAACTGTTTTGTAGAAAATTTAATTATTTTGTTGAAAATACAACTTTTTGGTTGAAAATTTATCCATTTTGTAGAAAATTCTTCTTTTTTGGTTAAAAGTTGAACTATATTGTTTAAAAATCATTTTTTGCTTGCAGATTCATCATTATGGTTTTAAATTGATCTCTGATTGAAAAGTCATCTTTTTTTGTTAAAAATGAAATATTTTTACTGAAAATTTTACTTGAGCATTTTTGGTTCAAATGTCATATTTTTTAGTTGAAAATTCATCTTTTTGAGTTGAAAATTTATCTTTTTAGTTGAAAATTTAATTATTTTGTTGGAAATTCAACTTTTACGTAGAAAATTTATCTATCTTGTAGAAAATTCTTCTTTTTTCCTTAAAAGTTGAACTATATTGTTTAAAAATTATTTTTTGGTTGCAGATTTATCATTATAGTTTTAAATTTATCCCTGATTGAAAATTCGTGTTTTTTTGTTAGAAAATTAACTATTTTTACTGAAATTTTTACTTTTCCATTTTTGGTTGAAATGTTATCTTTTTCAGTTGAAAATTTAATTATTTTGTTGAAAATTCAACTTTTAGGTAGAAAATTGATCTATTTTGTAGAAAATTCTTCTTTTTTCGTTAAAAGTTGAAATATATTGTTTAAAAATCATTTTTTGGTTGCAGATTCATCATTATAGTTTTAAATTTATCTCTGATTAAAAATTCGTCTTTTTTTGTTAAAAATTAACTATTTTTAGTGAAAAATTTACTTTTCCATCTTTGGTTGAAATGTCATCTTTTTTAGTAGAAAATTTATCTTTTTAGTTGAAAATTTAATTATTTTGTTGAAAATTCAACTTTTTGGTAGAAAATTTATCTATTTTGTAGAAAATTCGTCTTTTTTGTTTAAAAGTTGAACTATATTGTTTAAAAATCATTTTTTTGTTGCAGATTCATCATTATAGTTGTAAATTTACTCTCGTTATCTGACAGTTTAACTCTTATTTTCAGTATAAATTTATTTATTTTCAATCGCATGTAAACAAGTGGAAATCATCACTCAGGAATTGCCACTTTTGGAAAACAGATGGCGCCAGGCTGTTTCCGCGGCCGCACTCAATATCACTAATTGAATCTATAAGTTGGCGTCATTGGTATATTTAGTAACACTGTTTTAATTGACTTACTTACTGGTTTACCCAATGAAAGTCAGAAAATCTCTGGTTCACCAGTGATAATTAAAAATAGTAATTCAACTAGCGAAAATTTCACTGGTTCAGGTCAAGAGAGTGAAGAGTGAAATTGAAGAAAGTAGGGTTGATTGAAGTTGATGTTGTTGATTGAAGTTCTCCAACATCATTGAGGTAATTGTTTCCAATAACTTGAAGATGATGAAAAGTCTATTTAAACTTCTAGTGCACCCTTAAGGTACCTTAAGGTACTTAAGGGCCACAAAAATTCTTTAACCCACGTGAAACTCACAAGATACCTTTCTTATAGAACGTCAAATTACAAAAGAAATTAGCGAAAAATATAAGTGTGAGTTTCTTTAAAATCTGCTTTTAATATTTTCAAACAATTCGTTGCTATTTTGCATGATTTGAAATTGACTCGTTCATATAATTCAATCGAATAATTTAACAATCAACAAAACAATTAATATACTACCTATAATTTGTCTTTGCAGAATTATCTTCTGTAATTTGCTGCGGAAATCCTCCTGTCAGTGATCTTCCTACCATCGATATTCCAGCTAATGTGAACTTTTTGCACATGAGAGGAGTCCTTGCAGACCCACCAAAAGTAGCATTGGATAGATCTCATGACTACATCATTGGATTTGTCGCAGAAACACCAGGTGGTGAATATATATTGACTCCAATGTTGGCTGTGACACCGGAATTTGATGGTGTAGTAGGAAATATTAAATTACGCATAGAAGGCGACATTTATCAGCATTATGTACCAATAATGCCACGTGATCCTATAATTAAGCTGTTCTACAAGAAACTTAACAAATCACGGATTCGTACTGCCCGTTTCGTGGATAACTTGAACATCCAAAATTCTGCAGAAAGAGAAACACCTTTCCGCACATTTCCTTCCACTCAGCACGCCAGTACTTCTCATGTTAACGCAAATCATTCCAGTCGACAAGCCAGTACTTCTCATGTTAACACAAATCCTACCAGTGGGCAAGAAAGTCCTGTCAGTGAGCAAACAAGTCCTCGCAGTATGTTCTCAAATTCTTTCAGGCAATACGAATCACATGAGGTTCTCCCCAGGTAATACCGTAATCTGGCAATCACATCATACTCAGGGAGTGAAGCTGATGCAAAATATCATTAGTGACATTCACCACACGTCATATGAAACAAGTCCTTTTGAAAAAAAGAGAATTGTTTATGATATTGTTATCAGCAATATGTTCTCTGATTACTAATGTTTCAGTTTTTCACTTTAAAAGTACATATTATTTGTTTATTGCTGCGATTCAAGTTTCTCAGTTCCGAATTATTATTTGAAAAACGCATGAGGAGGAAAAGATCTTATTCAAATCATTCATGAGGAACAACCATTTTTCTTATCTGCTGGTACTCATTGAATAGTCACTGCAAATTATGGTAGGGTGTCTACCCAACCTGGGAAACTTGGAAAACCTGGAATTGTCAGAGAATTTTTATAAACCTGGGAAAACCTGGAAATGTCAGGGCATTTTTTCGAGAAGGTGCTTAATTTTTTTTTAATTGCAATATTGATTAACAATGTTTCTCCAGTTGTAAAGGTAGCTTTATATTACTGTATTGAACTCTTTTGTTGAAAATTCGTTTTTTTGTTTGTTTCAAATCAATTTCTTTAACTGAAAATTCAACTATTCTATTTTTTAACAATAGTAGGTGTTTTTGTGTCGACCAGGGTAGTAGTTAATAAGAAGAGTGAAAAAAAGAAACGAAAAAAAAAACATCCACTCTTCTTATTATTTTGTTGAAAATTGATCGGTTTTAGTTGAAAATTCAAGTATCTGGTTGAAAATTTATATATTTGGTTGAAAATTTGTTCTTTTTGGTTGAATTCCATCGTTTTTCATTCAAAATTTCAATCTTTTCTGGCTAAAATATTAACTATTATATTTTTTGCTTCGAATTAATCTTTTCTGAATGAAGATTTAATTACCTGGTTGAGAGTTACTCTTCTGTTGAAAATTAATTTCCTGTTGTTCAAGATTCATCACTTCAATTAAAAATTCATCTCCTGGATTAAAAAATGAGCTATTTTGTTGAAAATTCGTTTCTTCTTTGGCTAAAAATTAATTTTTTTACTGAAAATTTTACTATTCCTGTTGCAACTTTAACTATTTTGTTGAAAATTTGTTTCTTTTTTTTTTTGAAAATTATTTTTTTTACTAAAAATGTAACTATTCAATATTTAGTTGAAAAATTATCTTTTTTATATGAAAATTTTGACTTCTTTTGTAGAAATTAATCTTCTGGGTTGAGAAGTAATCTTTTTGATTGAAATTTAATGATTATAGTTGAAGACTCATAATTTAGGTTGAAAATTCATGTTTTTGGTTTCAAATTCAACTATTCCAGTTGAAGATTCATCATTTTAGTTGAAAATTCATCACTTTGTTTGAAATTGTAACTATTTTTTTGAAAATTAGCTTTGTTTTCATTGCGAATTAGTTGTTTTTTTTCTACCTGGAAAATGCAACTATTCCAATTTTAAATTACTCCCTTTTAGTTGAAAATTAATTTCTTTAGTTGAACATTAATTTTTAAATTAATTAATTAATTTTTGAAAATTTAATTTTAATTGTTGGTTGACAATTTATCTTTTTATTTGAAAATTAATGTATTTTCTTGAAAATTTGTATTCTTTAGTAAAAATTAATCTTCTTGGTTGAAAATTCATCTTCGTGGTTAAAAATTAACTATTCCAGCTAAAGATTGATCATTTCAGTTCAAAATTAATGTATTTTCTTGAAAAATCGTCTTTATGGTAGAAAATTCATCTTCTTGGTTGAAAATTCAAGTATTGCAGCTAAATATTCATCATTTTAGTTGAAAATTCATCATTTTAATTGAAAATAAAACTACATCTAGTTTAAAGCTAAATTGAATTTGTTTTTAAAATAAATTTCTTTTTGTGGATGGACGTGGCTAGAGCTCGGATGGGTGACCGTTTCTGGTTTGTTATTAGTAGTGTTTTTCACTGCGTTTAACTACTTTCGAGTGGCAGGTTTAATGTCGAGGATGGATATAAGATACTCGATGATATGGAATATCTTTATGCAAACTCGACTGTCGGTAACCGCCTGCGGTTGGGACAGATTTTCTGCAGTTTTTCTCTCCCATGGCTGAAATTCCATGTAAATGTAAGCATTCCTACTAAAAATGCGGCTGCAGACGTTACGGGATACTGAGTAAAGTTAGGTTATATAAATCTAGATGTTCAAAAATGATGTAGATCTCAATAATAAAGTATAAATAAAATGCAAAATGTAATCTAGTACATTGCGTTTGTCTTTATTTTCCCTATACTGCCTATTCACTCTTGTTGTATGGAAAAAATTAATTTCTTAATTTCGTAAAAAATACCGGTGAAAAAAAAAAAAATTTTTTTAGGAAAAACGACACAAGGTTTAAAAAAATGAAAGGACAAAGTTGTTCAATTAAAGAGGTCATATGTTTGAGGAAACAAAAGGTCAAAAATTTTAGAGACAAAAAGAAAGATCGAGTTCGATAACCAGCATTTTTCAACCAACGGTTCTGGTCTTAACCACAAAAAAAATTATGAAAAATCAAAAATTCAATCAGATAATTCATAATCATTAAATTTCAGTTGTCGATGGTTTGACCTTTAATTTTGAACGTCCTTTGCTGAAATATGGGGGAAGTACAATGACCGAGCATGGGACCCAAGAGTCTTGGTCGGTAAAGTGGAAACCTACATCATAAAATGGGATAAGAATTTTTTCCGATATTTACTGCACCAACTGAAGGTAATCTAGATTCCTCCTTGCCAACTGAAGGTAATCTAGTTTCCCACTTTACCGGATGAAGGCAATCTAGATCTCGAGATAAACCATTGGAGGTAATCTAGATTTTTACTTTGCCAACTGCGGATAATATATACCTAATACTCATAAGACACAAAACTCATTGCTTCTAGGTAGCTACATTTTTTTTTCTTTTTTTCTTCCTTCCAAGGATTTGTTCACTTTAGCTGAATTTAGGCCAAACATTTTTAGGCCAAATGCTCAATTCGAGATTCATTTGAAACTCTTCCTGAATTCCCTGAAATTCATTAGGATTATCTTGAACTATCTGCCAGATTCTTCCTGAATTCCCTGAAATTCATTAGGATTATCTTGAGCAATCTGTCAGATTCTTCCTGAATTCCCTGAAATTCATTAGGATCATCTTGAGCTATCTGTTAGATTCCTCCTGAATTCCCTGAAATCCGTTATGATTATCTTGAGGTATCTGTCAGCTTCTTTATGAATTCCCAGAAATTCATTAGGATTGTCTTCAGCTATCTCTCAGATTTTTCCTGAATTCCGTGAAATTCATTAGGATTATCTTGAGCTATCTGTCAGATTCTTGCTGAATTTCCTGAAAGTCATTAGGATTATCTTGAGCTATCTGTCAGATTCTTCCTGAATTCCCTGACATTTATTAGGATTATCTTGAGTCATCTGTCAGATTCTTTCTGAATTCCCTGACATTCATTAGGATTATCTTGAGCTATCTGTCAGATTCTTCCTGAATTTCCTGAAAGTCATTAGGATCATATTGAGCTACCTGTCAGATTCTTTCTGAATTCCCTGAAATTCATTAGGATTATCTTGAGCTATATGTCAGATTCTTCCTGAATTTCCTGAAAGTCATTAGGATTATCTTGAGCTATCTGTCATATTGTTCCTGAATCCCCGGAAATTTATTAGGATTATCTTGTGCTATCCATCAGATTCTTCCTGAATTTCCTGAAGTTCATTAGGATTATTTTGAGCTATCTGTCAGATTCTTCCTGAATTTCCTGAAAGTCATTAGGATTATATTGAGCTATCTGTCAGATTCTTTCTGAATTCCCTGAAATTCATTAGGATTATCTTGAGCTATCTGTCAGATTCCTCCTGAATTCCCTGAAATTCATTAGGATTATCTTGAGCTATCTGGCAGATTCTTCCTGAATTCCCTGAAATTCATTAGGATTATCTTGAGCTATCTGTCAGATTCTTTCTTAATTCCCCTAAATTCATTATGATTATCTTGAGCTATCTGTCAGATTCTTTCCTAATACCCTGAAATTCATCATGATTATCTGGAGCTATCTGTCAGATTCTTCCTGAATCCCGTGACATTTATTAGGATTATCTTGAGCTATCTGTCAGATTCTTTCTGTGTTCCCTGAAATTTATTATGATTATCTTGAGCTATCTGTCAGATTGTTCCCGAATTCTCGGAAATTTATTAGGATTATCTTGTGCTATCTATCAGATTCTTCCTGAATTCCCTGAAATTCATTAGGATTATCTTGAGCCATCTGTCAGATTCTTTCTGAATTCCCTGAAATGCATTAGGATTATCTTGAGCTATCTGTCAGATTCTTTCTCAATTCCCCGATATTCATTATGATTATCTTGAGCTATCTGTCAGATTCTTCCTGAATCCCGTGACATTTATTAGGATTATCTTCAGCTATCTGTCAGATTCTTCCTGAATTCCCTGAAATTCATTAGGATTATCTTGAGCTATTTGTCAGATTCTTTCTGAATTCCCTGGAATTGAGTAGTATTCATCTTCAATTATCTGGGTAACTTCCTGAATTCTGTAAAATTAATTAGAGTAAATTATAAATTATCTGAAATTGATTAGGAACAGTTTTGAAATATGATAATCTTTAGAATTTATCTCATCTTTATTAGTTTCTAAGAATAAAAAAATTGTTTTTCTTTTCAACTTTCGACATATAAATTGAGTACTTTGACACAACTTCACCTCAATAGACATTTTTTCTTATTTTGAAAGTTCTCCTTTTATATAACAGTAATAAATTTATCTTTTTTAGTTTTGTCCACCGTGGTTTAAAAATTACCAGTGAATTGGAGTTTCCTTTGTGGGATTTAAAGCGGATTGTTGTTTTAAATAGAATTTTACTTTTATGTCATAAAAGTTCGTTTCCATGCTTTTTAAATCTAAATGTGATCAATTCATGACTGAGTAAATCTCTTGTTGATACAAATCATAGGAAAATATATTCAAATATTTTTACGTACCTATAAAATATGAATAACAGAAAAAAAAATATAAGGGGATGATTGAAAAATGGAAAAAAATAAAATTCCTGACAGTGTAGAATTTCCGAGGAAGAAAATATTCGCAATAGAAAATTTCTAAAATCATAAAATTGTTTAAATATAAAAATCCTAGCTTGAAAAATTCTCGAATATTAAAATTTTCACACAATTTATAATATTGGAAAATTAAAAAATGCCGAAAAATAAAATTCGTGACACTGAAAAAAATTTCCGAAAAATAAAATATTCGAAATATAAAATTCCCTTAAAGTTTATAATATAATTGAATTTGAAAACTTCCGAATAATAATAAACAATTAAACAAATTATTTTTTATGAAATATTCTTTATTCATTAGGATTTCAATAAATGCTATATTTGAAATATAATTGAAAAAAAGGTAAACACTGAAAACTATTTGCCGAAAGATAAAATTCCCGAAAAAAATTCACTAAATTGAAAAATAAATGAAATATTAAAATCACGAATTAGAGAATTTCTAAATAATAAAATAATTGCTGACGCTGTAAAATTTCCAAAATAAAAAAATTGCCGAAATATGAAAATCCGGAATTGGAAAATTCCCGCACAGTTTATAATATTATCGAATTGAAAAATTCCCGAATAATAAAATTCTCGAGAGAAAATTTCCCAATTTCAAAATATTTGACAATGTCAAATTTCCGAAGTTATAAAAATTTCCAATTTTGAGAATTAAATTTTTTTAATAAATATTCTTTATTTACTAATAATTCAATAATTAAATGTTCGGGACAACTAAAAAATCCCGAAAAAGAAATCTTCCGACTCTGTGAAAATTCCCGAATTATTAAATATACGAACTAACAAATTTCCGAATATAAACAATTAAAAAATTGTTTTTCAATAAAAATTATTTATTTATTAAAAATACAATAATTAAACATTTTTATCAAAGAAAATTGTTTTCATGTTTGCAGTTCTTTAAAATCATTGTTTGAATTTGAAATAACAATAATTGTATAAAAATTGTATAAAAAAATAAATTTAAAAACAAGTGCGACATGAACGAAAAAAAATTCAGTCTGAAGTAATATTTTCCAAACAAACTTTGATTTTTTTTTAAATCCGTAATTCGATTTTTAAAAACGCCTTTTGTAATTTTTTTCGAATGGGATTCACATTTTCAAACAAAAATTTTGATCCAGAAATATATTTTTTTCCAATTATTGTCATTTTAATTTCAGACAATAATTTTTAAAAACTTTGAACAGTTAACAAAAATTCCTTGGATAAGAATATTTTATAATTGTATTTTTAATAAATACATAATATTTGAAAAAAAAAACATTTTTCAAATATATTTCTGGATGAAAGATTCTGATTTAAAAAATTATTGTTATTTTGAATTCAAACAATAATTTTAGGAAACTTTAAGCATTAGAAAAATTTCTTTGATAATAATATTTTATTATTGTATTTTTAATGAATAAATAATTTTTATTTTTAGAAAAGACAATTTTTTAATTATTGGAATTCGGGAGTTTTCTAGTTCGGATATTTTATAATTCGGCAATTTTATGTTGTAAATTTTCTTATTCAAGAATCTCCAAATGGGACAACTGAAAAATCCCGAGAAAAAAAATTCGGACACTGGAAAATTCCCGAACTGGAAAATTGTTGAATAATAAAGTTCTCGAATTATAAAATTCCCGAATAATAAAATTCCAGAATTGGAAAATTTCCGAATAATAAAATTGCCGAATAATAAGATTTCCGAACTGTTTATAATATTACTGAATTTGAAAATTCTCGAATAATAAAATTTCCGACAGAAAACTGCAGAATTATAAAATATTCGAACTGAAAAATGCCCGAACTTAAACAATTAAACACTTTTTGTAAATATTATTTATTTATTAAAAATAAAATAATCAAATATTGGTATAAAAAAATAAATAATATATTTATAATACTATTATAAACTAATATTATAAATATAATAATATATAATAATATTATAAACTAATAATATAAATAATAATATTATATTATAAACTGATTGGGAATTTTATTATTCGGGAATTTTCCAATTCAGAAATTTTATTATTCGGGAATTTTATTAATCGGGAATTTCATAGTGTTGGGGATTTTATTTTTCGGGATTTTTCAGTCGTCCCTTTCAAATTTGGTAATATTATAAATTGTTCAAAAATTTCCCACTTCGGGAATTTTGTTATTCAGGAATTTTCCAATTCGGAAATTTTACAGTGTCGGGTATTTTATTTTTCGGAATTTTTCCGCCGTTCCTTTTAATTCGGGAATTTTCCATGGGAAATTTTATTATTCGGGAATTTTGTAATTCTGGAATTTACTATTTCGAAAATTTTCTTTTTCAGGATTTTTCAGTAGTCCCTTTCAAATTCGGTTTTATTAGAAACTGTTCGGGAATTTTTTAATTCGGAAATTTTATTACTTCGGAATTTTATTATTTGGGAATTTCATTATTCAGAAATTTTCCAATTTTGAAATTTTACAGTGTCGGGAATTTTATTTTTTCACATTTTTCAGTCGATCCTTTCAAATTCGCTAATATTATAAAGTGTTCGGGAATTCTCCTATTTGGGAATTTTATTATTCGGGAATTTTCTAATTCGAAAATTTCCCAGTTTCGGGAATTTTATTTTTCGGGAATTTTCATATTTGGTTATATCAAAAACTGTTCAGGAATTTCCTAAATCCAGATTTTAAACTTCGGTAATTTTATTATCCAGGAATTTTATTATTCGGGAATTTTATTCTTCGGGAATATTGTTATTCGAAAATTTTATTATTCGGGAATTTTATCACTCGGGAATTTTATAATTCGGGAATTTCATTATTCGGGAATTTTGAAATTCGGTAATTTTATTATTCAGAAATTTTATTATTTTGAAATTTTCCAAATTTGAGAATTTTACAGTTCCGGGAATTTTGTTTTTCGGGGTTTTTCAGTCATCCCATTGTTTTTAATCAATATTATTTATTTTATGAAAATGAAAAGATAAACTATTTTAATCGAAGAAAAATTTGTTTTTAAGTTTAATTTTCTAAAATATTGCATAAATATTTCATTATTACATTCTCAATGAATAAATGTTTATTAAAAAACAATTTAAAATATCTGAAAATTCGCGAAGTTTCTGGGAATTTTACAGTGTCATATATTTTATAATTCGGGAATTTTCTGTCGGGAAATTTATTATACGGGAATTTTCAAATTTGGTAATATTAATATTATGAACTGTTCGAGAATTTTATGATTCAGCAATTTTCCAAATTTGGGATTTTTATATTTCGGCAAATTTCTATTACTAATATTTTCTTTTTCGGGAATTTTATAATTCGGGAATGTTCTAGTTTAAATATTTTATAATACGGCAATCTTCGGTCGGGAATTTTTTAATTTGGTATTCCTTATAAACTGCCCGGAATTTTATTATTCGGGAATTTTCGAATGCAGTAATATTATAAACTGTTCGGGAATTTCCCAATTCAGAAATTTTATTATTCGGGAATTTTCGAATGCAGTAATATTATAAACTTTTCAGGAATTTTCCAATCCGGAATTTTATTATTCGGGAATTTTACTTTTAGGGATTTTCAGTCGTCCCTTTCAAATTAGTTAATATTACAAAATGTTCAGGAATTTTATTATTTGGGAATTTTATAATTCGGGAATTTTTCTATTCGGGGATTATACTTTTGGGCATTTTTCAGTCGGCCCTTTCAAATTAGGTAATATTATAAGCTTTTCGGGAATTTTCCAATTCGGAATATTATTATTTGGGAATTTTCCAAGTCGGGAATTTCACTTTTCGGGATTTTTCAGTCATCCCTTTCAAATTAAGTAATATTATAAACTGTTCAGAAATTTTCCAATTCGGAATTTTATTATTCGGGAATTTTACTTTTGGCGATTTTTTAGTCGTCCCTTTCAAATTAGGTAATATTATAAACTGCTCGGAAATTTTTCAATTCAGAATTTTATTATTCGGGAATTTTATTAATCGGGAATTTTCCATTACGAGAATTTAAATTTTCGAGATTTTTCAGTCGTCCCTTACAAATTAGGTAATATATAAACTGTTCAGGAATTTTCCAATTCGGAATTTTATTATTCGGGAATTTTTCAAGTCGAGAATTTCACTTTTCGGGATTTTGCAATCGTCCCTTTCAAATTCGGTAATATTATAAACTGTTCGAAATTTTCCAATTCGGAATTTTATTATTCGGGAATTTTATCAATGGGGAATTTTACTTCTGGGGATTTTTCAGTCGTCCTTCTCATATTAGGTAATATTATAAACTGTTCGGAAAGTTTCCAAATCGGAATTTTATTATTCGGGAATTTTCCAATTCGGAATTTTACTTTTCGGGATTTTTCAATCGTCCCTTTCAAATTAGGTAATATTATAAACTGTTCGGAAATTTTCCAGTTCGGAATTTTGTTATTCGGGTATTTTATCAAGCGGGAATTGTCCAATTCGGGAATTTCATTTTGCGGGATTTTTTAGTCGTCCATTTCAAATTAGGAAATATTATAAACTGTTCGGGAATTTCATTATTTGGAAATTCAATTATTCGGAAATTTAACTATTCGGGAATTTTCAGTCGTTCCTTTCAAGTTAAGTAACATTATAAAATGTTCGGGTATTTCCCATCTCGGAATTTTATTATTCGGGAATTTTTCAAGTCGGGAATTTCACTTTTCGGGATTTTGCAGTCGTCCCTTCCAAATTAGGTAATATTATAAACTTTTCGGAAATTTTCCAACTCGGAATTTTATTTTTCGGGAATTTTACTTTTGGGGATTTTCAGTCGTCCCTTTCAAGTTAGGTAATATTATAAACTGTTCGGAAATTTCCAGTTCGGAATTTTGTTATTCGGGTATTTTATTAAGCGGGAATTTGCCAATTCGGGAATTTCATTTTGCGGGATTTTTTAGTCGTCCATTTCAAATTAGGAAATATTATAAACTGTTCGGGGATTTTTTAATTCGGGAATTTCATTATTTGGAAATTCAATTATTCGGAAATTTTACTATTCGGGATTTTTCAGTCGTCCCGTTATATTTTTGTATCTAAAAAGTAAAATTTGTTCGAAGAATTATAATTCTGGAGATATTCCGCAACCCTTGAAAATTAGCATTTATTCTCGTATAATTTATCAATTTTCAAATTAAAATCAAAATGACGTTTACTTTAAAAATTAGTTCTGTTCCGAGTTATACAAGGATGTTCCAGATATCTTGAAAAATGTGTAAAGACAAGATTAAGTAGCTTCTTTCGAGCCAGAAGAAAATTTCCTTTTCATTAGCCAACAATTTATGGGACTTAGACTTCTTGACAAATGAGACTTTTTGAACCATTGTCGGATAATTAACATTAACTCATTTCGAAATATCGGTTCTTGCATACCTGATAAAGCTAAGCCCATTCACTGAATTTTCTGTCAAACATGATTCACACAATTATTCTAAACTAAATTTTATTTTATTTATTTTTATTTATTATCTATTTATTTATTCTATTCTTAAATTATTCTAAACTATAAAACAATTAAAATTAAACTATAAACTATTTCGTTTTTAATTTTCATACAAATCCATAAAAAAATGATTAAAAAAAATATATATTTTGAGCTGCAGCAAGCCCCATAAAGTTTAACACTCATTTCCCATAAGAAAAAAAAAACGTTTTTATTTTATTCAGAATCCACAATACTATGTAAATCGAGTTGAAACTCAACATTGCTCTTCACAATTAGCTTGAGAATACAAATTAATAATCATTTTTTTTTAATATCAGCCCTATAAGTCTATTTTATAGGGTCCCATAAACCCCATGAGTGGAAAATTGGGTTTTCCCAGTTTTTGGCGCTAATTATGATTTTTTGTGGTTTTTTCAATATAAATTGTTTCCAATACATGAAATACAACCTTATACTTATAATTAGATGTTTGAATACATTTAAAAAAAAATTATTATTGTTTTTAGCCTTTTTCTTAGAATAGAGTAAGAAAGCAGCGGTTTTTTCTTAATTTTTCAACCAATTTTCAACTTTTCAGTTGGATCGAGGCAATCGTCAATTAAATTTACCAGAAACGATTGTTTAAACAATTTATTATTATTTACAATGATATTCTCTTAAAATAATGCTTGAAAATTGTAGTATCTTCTAAAATTGATAATTTTTGGAACAGTTTTCTGTTAGAGTGAGGTAATAATGAATGAAATTTTGAAGAACCATATTGTTTAAACAATTTATCATTATTTATAATAATATTCTCATAGAATAATGCTAAATAGTTGCGGCTTTCTAGAAAATTTTCTACTTTTCATTAAATTTTCACTTAGACCGAGGTTAGAATTAATTTAAGTTACCAAACTAAATTGTTTAAAGAAATTATTATTGTTTATAACTATCTTCTCCTACATTAATGCTAGATAGTTGTGGTTTTTTCTGAAATTTTAATTTTTTTGTCTACTTTTTACTTAGGGAGACAATAATTAATACAAGTTAACGAACATTAATGTTTAAACAATTAATTATTGTTAATAAATATATTCTTTTCATGTCATTTGCTAGAAAGTTGCGGGGTTTTCTGCAATTTTCAGCTTTTCTTTGTCTTTTTAGTTAGAAAAAATAACAGATATTAATATTATTTTGAACAAAAAGGTTATCAGTAAATACTTCAAGGAAAAATTATGTTTAATATGATATATAGACAATTTGAAGAATAATTCAAATATCTGTTTTATAACAAAAAAATATATTCACAAAAAAGAAAGGGATTGTTTAACAAATGATTCGTTCTTTTGTTTATTTATTATTTTTTCATAAGAAAACAGCCAAAGGGAAGTTAAAAATTTCAGAAAAAACCGAAAATTTCTAGCAATTATACAAGAGTTAGTTATAAACAATAATAAATTGTTTAAACAAATATTTTTGTTAAATTGTATTGATAATTACTTCACTCAAAATGAAAAGTTGAAAAAAGGTAAAAAATTTGAGAAAAAAACGGAACTATCTAGCATTAAGATAGCAGAAGATAGTTATAAGCAATAATAAATTGTTTAAACAATTATGTTTCTTCCAATTATTTTATTTTTACATCGCCCTGAGTGAAAAGTGGACAAAAAGTTCAATATTTCAGAAAAAAGCAGCTTTCTAGCATTGTTCAAAGAGAATATTATTAAAAATAATAATTATTTGTTTAAACAATTAGTTTGCTTCAATTTAATTATTTTTACCTTGCTCTGCGTGAAAAGTGGACAAAAAGTTAAATATCTCAGAAAAACCTTAACTTACTAGCAGTATTTAAAGTTAATATTATTGAAAATAATAATAAATTGTTTAAACAATTATGTTTGTTTACTTGAATCAATTATCACCTAGCTCTGATTGAAAATTTGACATAAAATGGAAAATTTCAAAAAAAGCTGCAACTGTCTAGCATTACTATGGAGGAGGACAGTTATAAACAATAATTATTTGTTTAAACAATAATTTCTCTTCAATTTCACTAGTTTTCACCTCGCTCCAAGTGAAAAGTGGCCAAAAAATTAAATAGTTGAGAAAAAACCGCATATTTCTAGCCTTAATCAAAGATCATATTGTTAAAAATAATAATGAATTGTTTAAACAATCATGTTTGTTAACTTGAATTAATTATTACCTTACTCTAAGTGAAAAGTTGACAAAAAGTGGAAAACTTCAGAAAAATCTGCAACAATTTAGCAGTGCTATAACAGAAAATAGTTATAAACAATAATTTGTTTCAACAATTATGTTTGTTAAATTGAATGATTTTCATCTCACTCTATATGAAAAGTGGGCAAAAGTGAAAAATTAAAAAAAAACTTCAACTTTGTAACATTATTCTAAGAGAATATCATTATAAATAATAAAAAATTGTTTAAACAATTCTGTTTGTTAGCTTGAATTAATTATTACCTCACTCTATATGAGAAGTAGGTGAAGTGGACAATTAAAAAAAAGTGCAACTTTCCAGCATTATTCTAAGAGAATATTATCATAATGAATAATAATAAATTGTTCAAACTATTTTTCTGTTAAATTCAGTTATTGTTGCCTCGCTCTAACTGAAAATCGGAAAATAATTTTAAAAATTGCAAGAAACCACGACTTTCTTACTTTATTCTAAGAGAAAATTTCTAACATAACAAATTAATTTTTAAACAAAAAGATTAATTTTCCACCACAAATAGTTCAATTTCCAGTTGAAAAATTAATTTTCTATTAAAAAAACTATTTTTCAGACGAAGGAAATGAATTTTGCACCAAAGAAGTGCGGGAAACTCCTAATTCCTAACTCCTAACACATAACTCCTAACTCCTCAATCCAAACCCCAAACTCCTAACTCATCACTCCTAACTCCTAACTCATCACTCCTAACTCCTAACTCATCACTCCTAACTCCTAACTCATCACTCCTAACTCCTCACTCCTAACGCCTAACTCATAACTCCTAACTCCTAACGCCTAACTCCTACCTCCGTGACTTTTTCACACAAAACGACGCAATTTGAATAAAAAAGATACATTTTTAATAAAATACGGCAATTTTCTAAGAAATACTTCAATTTTGAAGTAAAAAAGATAAATTAAAGAAAATACAATACTTTAGTTTTCAGTTGGAGAAATATTTTTTAAAGGAAATCAGATAAATTTTCAACGAAATAGTTAAATTTTCAACCATACGAATGCATTTTTTACGAAAAAGATTAAATGTCTATTAAAAATGGAATTTTTGAGAAAAAATTGAGTTTAATTTTTAGTTAAGAAAATTTCACAAAATACAGATTTTTTCAAACAATTAGTTGAATTTTCAACTGAAGATTGATTTTCAAAAGTGATATAGTGAATTTTAAACGTGAAAAACAAGAAAAATTCATCAGTTTGTTAAAAAAATTAATTCAATTTTTAGTTGATAATTAATCTATTTTAGTTTAAAATTCATCTATTTCCTGGAAATTCCCTGAAATTTTTTCAATCTCCTGCAAGTGCCATGGAATTTTTTTAAATACCATAAATCTTTCAAATTCTTTAAAATCTCATTAAATTACTGAAACTAATTAAAAATTCCGTAGAATCTTTTTAAATTCCCTAAATTAAAAATCTTCAAATTGTGATAACTTTGAGAAATCTTTTAAAATTTAGGTAAAATTTTTGAAATCTTTGTGAAAATTTTCGAAATCTTTATGAAATTTTTGAAATTCTTGCAAACTTTTGAAATCCTTATGCATTCTTTGAAATATTTCTGAAATATTTCTGAAATCTTTTGTATTTGTTTGAAATCACTGGAATATTTGTAATCTTCAAAAATTATGTAAAATCGTTTAAAATCTTTGAAATTTTTTTAAATCTTTGAAATCTGGTGTGTTGTACTCTTCATGAAATTTTTGAAATTCTTAAAATCTTTTGAAATCTCTATGAATTCTTTAGAATATTTGTAAAATTTTTCTGAAATATTTTCTATTCGATTGAAATCACGGGAATATTTGAAATCATTGTGAAATCTTTGGAAATCTTGTAAAAAAATTTGAAATCATTTAAACTGTTTGAAATTCTTGAAATCTTTTGAAATCCTTATAAATTCTTTGAAATATTTGTGAAATTTTTCTGAAATCTTTCGTATTCTTTTGAAATCACTGTAATATTTTTAATCTCTATGAAATATTCTAGAAACTTTTGTAATGGTTTAAAATCTTTGTAATGTTTTGAAAATTTTGAAATCTAGTGTACTGTACCCTTTTTGAAATCTTCGAAATTCTTGTATTATTTAAAAATCTTTAATAAATATTTGAGATATTTGTGAAATATTTTGTATAAATTTGAAATCATTTGAATATTTTAAATCTTTGTGAAATCTTTTGAAATCCTGTAAAAATTTTTGATGTTTCAAATCTTTGAAATCCTTGAAATCTTTATGAAATCTTCGGAATATTTAAGAAATTCTTGTGCAATTTTTCAGCTTTTTAGTTCCAAGTTTGAGTTATTTTTTTTTTGTTGAAAATTAATTTTTTAATTGAAAATTTAACTATATCATGTTTGTTTGAACAGAAATCTTCTGCAGTTGAAAATTCAACTATTTGTTTCAAATTTCTGTTTTCAACAAATTTCTTGTAGTCAAGAAATAAAAATAATTTCAATCAAATTGTGCAATTTTCAAGAAAAAAAAAAACGAATTCTCTACAAAACAGTTGAATTTTCAAACAAAAAATATCAATTTTAAATCAAATGGATTTTTGAAAAAAGTGGTTACTAAAATGATTATATTACAACCAAAAGATATTGATTGTGAAATAAAAATATAATAGTAGAATTTTCAATTTAAAAAAGTTAACTTAAAAAAAGATGACTTTTCTACCAAAGAATGAACTTGCAATTCAAAAGGACCAAAAATGATCATTTTGTAACAAAATTGTGGAATTTTCAACAAAATGATCTAATTTGCAACCAAAAGAGTTAAATCTTTCAGCCAAAAAAAAAAATACTTTTTAACGAAATAATTGAATTCTTAACAAAATAGTACAATTTTAACCAAAATAGATTAATGCTACCAAAAGTATTATTTCAGGCTTTTCAATTAAAAAGGTTTAACTTTTAACCAACAAAAAATGACTTTCATACCAAAGGATGAATTTTCAATCCAAAAGGACGAATTTTCTATTCAAAAAGACATATTATTAAGATAAGAGAGCAATTTTTGACCAAAAATGATAACTTTTTAACAAAATTGTAGAATTTTTAACAAAATGGTTCAATTTTCGACCAAAGTAGGTGAAATTTCACCCAAAAACATGAGTTTTTTTCAAGAAAGTTGCATTTTCAACAAAATAATTAAATTTTCAGCCAAATCCAAAAATGCTTAACCAATTTACTGTGATATTATTCTGTTTTTCGAATTGTCATGCTGGCTTGTTTGTTCTCGGTTCAACCTTTGGCTGATTTTATGCAAAAAAATTTAAGTTCAAGATTATAATAGTATACTATACTTGTTTTAATTGAAAAATTAATCTCCTAACACAAATTTTTTGTCAATACCTAAAGCAATAAAATATTCAGATAATTACCAGTTCTGCGTCCTCGGTTTCAACTTGGAATGGAATGTTATTAAAAATTATGCCTTGATAAATGCTTAATTTAGATATAAAATTCGTTCGCCTTTCTCCTGAAGTAATTATTTTTGTGATCATTGGATTAGGCTGGGTGCAATTGAGTTTTAAAAGACCGTCATGGTCGATTTTTTGGCCTACACAAAAAAGTTTAATCTTAAAATTAAAACCTTTACCAAAAGTTTCAAAACTTTAATCACACTTTTATAAAATATAATAATACTTACAATAGAATTGTGAGATTTTATCGGCGAATCCTCAATTCACCAATATGTCACAGGTTTCCTTATCCATAATTAACATTTTTAACTGAGGAGAAAAATATATCAAACGTACAGGAGCGTTCCTGAATCACATGTCGCATGCGTGTGGCTAAGTAGCGGTTTCGATTGACAAAATAATTTCTTTGATTTAAAAAAATAGTTTTTTTGATTCAAAGTACTAAAGTGAAATATATTACTTCTTTCATTTCCGTCTGAAATTTCTTTGAATCAAACAAATATTTATTTAAATTAAAGAAAACCTAAAGAAACCGCAAAAAAATCATAATTAGCGCCAAAAACTCGCAAAACCCATTTTTTCACTTATGGGGTTTCTTTGGGATCCTATGAAACAGACAAAAACGTATTTTTTTCTTATGAGAAATACATGTTAAACTTCATGGGGCTTGCGGCACCCCTAAATATATTTTTTTTTTTCAAAACACAAAAAAATGGATTAATTTTTGGGTGGATTCGAACAAATTTTGGGGGTTGTCCCGATGAAAATTGAAAAAAAAAAAATTTCCAATGCATTTTTGGACCATCCTACGCATCCTACTATCCACTGAGTGGCAGTGGAACCAATTTTAACTGAAAGTTGTTTACACATTTTATTTTATTTTTAATAATAGTTCTTTGACACGTTGAAAAATATTTAAAACCAAATTAAAAATAATTGATAAAGAATTTTTAACGCTAAAATTTGCCGAAAATATCGTTATATCCGTATTTTTAAAATTCCTATCTTAGTATAATATGAATTTAAATTTAAGGAACTCGAAAGTTCGAATATTAGTATTATTTGCTAATAATTTTCCGCTTATGAAGTTGAACTTGTTAATATTGGGCCTTACGATTCATATGCTTAGTGCACCTTTGTGATTAAGGTCAATAAATTTCACAAATTTTGTTACTTAGTAAGAATTGGTCAATTTAATAGTATTTAATATATAATAATATCTTAAGAACTATTACATTTCTTTATTTTTTCCTGAATTTTTCGTTAACTATTAACTTATAAAATTTACAATTTCAAAAATTTTAATTATACTAAGGAAGGAATTTAAAAATACGATTTATAATAATATTGTTGGAAAATTTTTTCGTTAAAAATGAATTAAATAAGAAACTGATTTGACCAAAAAGGGCCCGTTCAATTACTTTAAATTTGGGTTTAAATTGTTCGTACAATGCCAAACTGTATTCAAAAACGAAATCTCATTTGTTCAAAATTAAAATTTGTACTGTGAAATGTGTTTTCTATTTTCTAAACCAGTTATTAATTTTTTTCGGTTACACTTAGACACTGCCATTAATTAATTATCTGAAACACTTTGAACCTAAACAATATTGTTTAAATATCTGAGCATTAAATCGTTGAAATTCGTATACGAGGGTATTTGAAAAAGAAAACACAAATTCAAGACTTTCAAATTTCAAAGGAAATGCTCATTGTATATAAATATAGATATAGTTACAACCTGCCTGCACCAATGGACACTTTCCGATGTAAACTTCTTCACGATTGGAGCAGTAGTTAAACATGATTATTGCAATAAATGAAAGTTATTGTAAGAAATTTGTGCTGGCCTTAAGAAATTTTATTTATACCAATACAAAAAAATGGTTTCTTGATGATTTTGGATCGAGCATAGGTTTTGTAGCATTCTTTCGGAAAACTTGCCATCCGGCTCGTTGGTCTAGGGGTATGATTCTCGCTTCGGGTGCGAGAGGTCCCGGGTTCAAATCCCGGACGAGCCCATTCTTACTTTTTTGCTATTTTTTTCTATACCAAGCCCATTCCTATGTTTCTGTTCTTTTTTCCTAGACCAAGGATTTAATTTTTTTTGCTCTTTGATTCCCAGAAATAATTGAAGGAATTGTGTTATTCTGTCGGTTTTCGTTTTATTTTGGTACACGTGTCATTTTGCACTTGTCACTTTTATAAACAAGTGGTGATCATGTCACTTTCATGGGATCCGTCGAAAAACCACAGTGATAGAGAGAGGTAAGTGTTTTTTCATATTTTTAAATATTTTTGCAAGTTCTTAAGTGCTTTATTAACAAAAGTGAGTATGAATTTATGCTTATCTTATTGCGAAAATTGTGTTTTTCACCTTGAGTTAAATCCTAACCTCAAATATTTTCGAGCAGAATAGCAGATCCTCATAAATATTTTAAAATACATATTTTGAACCATAAAAGTTATAGATATGTTATTTTTGTATGTCCACATTATTTTTTTTAGATATATTCTTGTTTTTAATTGCTAGAAATATGAAATTGAATAAAAACTCGAATAATATACAAACTTGCTTTTCGAATTTAAAACAATGTTATTTATATTTTGCTGAAATATTTTGTGAAACCAGGAATCAAACATTGATTCGAATCAATTTTTCTATAATAATTAAATTATAAACGGAATGCTTATTTACTAAGTGGAATAATATTTTATTGATCAAGTTTTTTGTGACAGGTTAACCTCAAATTTTATTTCCACAGATTTTTGTCATTTTTGTTGTCAACATTTCTATAAATACTAGTTAATTAAAAGCATTTTGCAAAAGATTGTGAAAAGTAAGGAATAATTACTGTCGTTATGCATATTATTGGTCTTTAGTTTTGAACATTTAAACTGTTTTCGAGATGAAGAAAAGCAAAATATATCCAACATATGGAACTCTGCTCCGATTTGTAGAAAAAAGAACCAAAAAAATTGAAATAATAGTATAAATTACTGTTTTATTTATACTTAAAAAGAGAATTTTTAAATTATTGTTATGTTAGATTGACTTTACTTCTGTTTCAAAAAAGATCCGGGGAATTTGTGGTCATAAATTTAAATGAGAGATTTTTATTTTCTGCGTAAAATTACTGAAGCCAGCATGAAAGTCAAACTTAGAAAAATTTCTGGTGCTGTTTTTTCTGCCTTATCCTAAGTTTTTATTAAAAAATTGGAACTCTTATATCCATATAGAGTCATCAATTCAAAACTGAACTGCAAATTAAAGCACTTAAAGTGGAACTCTTTTAAATTTCAAACTAAAAATTTAAGCTTAAACATTTTTTAATTCAAAGGCTCAATAATTTACATGTATAAAATGGAAGCTCTCTACATTATGATCAATTTCAAAATAAATTCCGTTAATCTACAAAATATGAAGTTTTAAACTTCTATAACTTGAATAGTTGAAAGATTTCTAGTCAAAAAATAGAAATCCACGTTATCATTTTCAATGCTCTTAATTGAAGAATGAATCAATAAATTTCCAAATGTTGAAAATTATATCATTTTAATGCAATTTTAAGCTAGAAACAATAAAAACATTGAAAATTGAACGATTTTAAATTTCGTTTAAGTCTTAACGCTTTTCAAATTAGAGGTTACATTATTTGTATTTTAAGTCGCTTGAAATCAATAATTGTTCAATTGTTATTTATACATAAGAAAAAGAATAAGGTACCTATAACAATGTAACAAAATGAAACAATTAAAATTCTAATGTGCAAAGTTTAAATTTAGCACTCTGAAATTTTAACAATTCAAGGCTTTCTATTTTAAACAATTTAGTTTCAAGTTTATCATTTTTGCATATTTGATTTGTAATTTCTCATTTTAAGTAAACAATCCAATATTGCTAAATAATGAAAAAAATGTCCTTTTTTAATTAAAAAAATTTCAAATTACTTGGTTTAAAAATTGAATATTTTAGACTGAAACAATATTTGAAGATACGATTTGAAATTGAATAAAAACATTTAATTATGAATCTATTAATTTGAAATTATTTGAAATTTGAAAATAGTATGCAAATTTTCAATCGGACGTTCACATTTCTTTAACTAATAAGGCTTTTGAATTTAAACTGTTCAATTTTTATCGTTTAACTCTGTAAAGTGTTTAGTTTTTAGTAGATTCAGAATCGTCTTGTAAAATATTTTTCTCGGTTTTTCCCGGTCTCAAAAATTCCCGGTCATTTCCGGTCGATTGGCCAGGTGTTTTAAAATTATTAGTTTTGGGATTAAACATACAAAAGGGTCGAAAAAATACATTTTTTCAATAAATTGTTTCCATTTTTGCATGAACATCAAAGAATTTTTGTTATTAATAATAATATAATAACAATAACAGAATATTTGTTTTGACAAATTTTTAATCATAATTTTTTTTTCAAATTTTATTTTTTATTCATCTTAGTATTTATTTTAGTAATCTGTATACTATTTTAAATTTGCTTGTACTTTTTGTATGTTTCGTTTTGAGTGATCATTAGTTTGAAGAGCGAATATTTCATGTCACAAGTTTTTTTCACAAGCTTAGGAACGTTAACAAAATGAAACAAATATTCATTAAAATAGCAATAACAATTTAATAGTACAATTAACTTTTTAAATACTATTTTTAGTCAACATACACTATACTACTAAATTTTTTAAAATAAAACAATTTTCTTGAGCTTATTTCGAAGCTAAATTTCAATACAATTTAATCGACATTTTGACAAAACTGTGCTGATTTTTGCTTGAATTCTGCCATGATTTGAACTTAGAACAAATAAGTCGTAATCATTTCCAAACATTCGTTTTACCTTGTTTTAAATTTTGATTTAAAAGTAATAAATGTAGTTTTTCTGATACTCATCATGCTTTGAGTTTTCATTTCAAGGTATTTTCTTTAAAACTTATCCTAAACCGGTCATCTTGGTAAAATCATGCAAATACTGATCAAATAATATTAATTTTGTGAAGTTTTCTTGTATCTTTTAGTACTTTTCAACTAATAATTACGTGCGAAATTGAGACACATTAAAATTTTAAATGGGAATTTTTAAAATAAATATTTGGTATCAAAAGGTTTATAATTGATCGATTGTAAATTAAAAAGTGAAAAATTGTACTACAATTTTAAAGCCTTAATAGTAGAACAATAATAAATTGAAAATGTTCAAATAATTTAAGATTATAACTTTCAAAAGTTAATATTATTAATATTAATTCATTTGAATTAATTTCTGTCTCTCCTAGAATTCGATCGAAAAATTGATTATTTTATTTTTAAACAGGTGGATCTGCATTTACCCCTTGTACTTGAACAGCAAAAAGACAAGAGGAGAAGGTCGAAAGTTGCCAAAGGATAAGTGTGTCGAAAATCCTACGCACCAGGAAATCAGGGACGTTTTGCTGTCAGCGGGTTTAAAAGTAGGTGTCGAAAACAAGCTCCATCCAAGGGAACGAAGCAAGGAATTATTATACCGAGGCCGAATCAGAGTGCAATTAAGAAATGATGATGGCTCTCCAGTCAATCCAGATTTTCCATCACGGGACTCCATTCTACTTCATTTAGGTACATTAATTCCCAAGCTGAAGACTCGACAAAGCAAACAGTCCTCTGGTGAACAATCTTCACAACAACCTTCTGCTTCAAAGAAAGGAAAAGGCAAGGGGCGAAGGTAATCGGTCTCGAAGAAGAGAGTCCCTTACATTTTATATTTAAGTAAAGGTATTCCTGTACATTTTTTGATCATGCAATTTATTTCGAAAGAGAATACTTGGAATGCTGGTTGTGGCAAATCTGGTAGCTCAATATTTGTCATGAGTTTCATGTCTAATGGAAATAAAATTTTGTAGTGTGTTGAAGAAATTCTTGATCTTATTGATTAACGTTAAGACTCGAAAATTTGACAATTTCAATTAGCTCTTATTTTAGGTGATAAAAGTTGAACAAATAATAATTGGAAGAAAATACTCTAATGTTTGTCAGGCTTGTTGTCATAATTGTAAAATTAATTAAAGACACCTGTCTTGAATAAATAACTTTTTTTCTATCAAACATTTTATTTGATTGTCAATGGAAGTTTGTGATAGAAGTAAAATGCAGATGGCGAATTAATTAATAAATAATAATTATATGTACATCATTATTCTAGATTTGAGTAACATAGAAACTAAATTTTCGGAACTTACATAGACGTTGTTATTTTTATCTTCAAATTTGTTTTATCTGTAACTTTCTTTACTGATTTTTCTTCAGGCTCTACTAATTTAACTTTAGGCTCGACTACATTAACTACAGGCTCGACTAATTTAACTTCAGGCTCGAATAATTTAACTTTAGGCTCGACTAATTTAACTTCAGGCTCGACTGATTTAACTTTAGGCTCGACTAATTTAACTTCAGGCTCGATTAGTTTAGCTTCAGGCTGCATTAATTTAACCTCAGGCTCGATTAATTTAACGTCAAGCTCGATTAATTTAACTTCAGGCTCAATTAATTTAACTTCAGTCTTATCTGCTCGTTTCTCTAAAGTTTTCTCCGACGTCTTCTCTAATTCTTTCTCTAATGTTATTTCCTCTGATTTCTTTAAAGTTTCTCTTTCGAATGCCTCTTCCATTATCTTTTCTGTAGTTTCAGCATTGGCTTCAGAATTTAGAACTTCATCTGGCAATTCTTCCGAATTGTTCATTGCTTCTCTAGGGAATTTTCTCTTAGTTAATTTCTTGCTCGTACTTAATCCTTTGCTCGTACTTAATCTCTTGCTCGTACTTAATCCCTTGCTATCACTTAATGCCTTGCTGTTACTTAATCCGTTGCTTTTACTTAATCTCTTTCTGAGAGGTTGTCTAGCACGTTTCGGTAGAGTTCTAGGTCTTTGTCTAATTTTTTTCAAGCCAGATCCACGTTGACTAATTCTCTTTTTACTAATTTGCTTCGTTTTTCTTGGTGCTCCAACAATCTGTTCATCATCAGAACTTTCTTCCAAATTGGGACCATTGTTTTTCTGATTTAAACGAGTTGCACCAACTGTTGGGGAACTAGGTACCTGAAGCATGGGTAAAGAGAATTGTGAATTGATTAAATAACCATTCGCATTTGGAATGTATTGAGCACGCAGCAGTGGAGAGTTGAGAACTGCAATTCGGGGAGCACCAGGATTCGTTTCAGGTGTAGCTGAGCCAACTTGTGGATCAGATGAATCAGTTTGAGATTTTGTCATTCCAACTTGTGGTGATTCTAATCCAACTGTTTGTCCTGGCGTTCTTGACATTGCCAATTGAAGGCCTTGTTGTACTAAAGGCTGGAATATTCCTATTACAGAAGAGACGGTTTGTGGAATCCATGACAATCCCGACGTTCCAATCGTTGGTTGAACAGGTGCCCCTACTGAAGACTCATCATCTGCTTCATCTAGCTCATCACCTACTTCATCTAGTTCATCGTCTAATTCATCTGGTTCAGCATCGTCATGTGGAGATGCAGCATCGCCCGCATTTTCCACATCATTGGCATCATCATTACTGTCCGAATTTGATGTTGGAGCTTCTAAAGGTTCCTGTCTGGATGTGCCAACCTGTAAAATAGTTTCGTTTTTAGAATTGGAACTCGGTTAGAGAGCAGTTTGATGGGTTAAAAATGAATCAGATATTATTTTGACGCTTTAATTTCTTGTGATACTCACTTGATTTTGTGGAATTTGAAATCTCCCCAAACCGTTGAAAATGCTTGTAAGTGGTCTCTGAGCCAAAGCAGCTACCAGGTCATTAAGCGTATACAATTGAATTTGAGGTGCCGCTGTTTTCGGAGCAGAATCTGAAGTATCCGCGGGGTTCGTGTAACCTGGCTGAACAGGTAAACTAGCACCAAGATTTGGTTCCGTATCACCAGAATTATCCAATGAGGCATCAACTGTCTCTGTCGACCTTAGTGGACAAACTTTCCTTGCTGCACCAACGATATCAGAATCCGTATTTTTTGTAGCATCATTTATACCAGAGTCCAAATTTTGCGTTTGTGGAACAGGAATTTGAATCCTTCCTATGGCTTCAACTACATCAAAGATAGGCTGAGGGTTCATCATTTGCCCCAGAACTGCGGGGGAGATTTGAGGTAGTTCTATAGGCTGTGCTGCACCTAACAATCCGGAATCAGCAGACAAACCTTCAGGTAGTTGCCACTGCAGATTACCTAAAAATCCGCTCGGACTGGAAGAAAGTCCTGGTGATTGTGGAGCATCTAATCTGCTGGAATCAGCAGAAATTTGAGGAAGTTGCAACTGTAGATTACCCAAAAATCCTGCTGGATTGGAAGACAATCCCTCTGCCTGGGAAGAACCCAACATATTTCTGGATTCGGGAGAAAATTGAGGTAGTTTCAGTTGAAAATTTCCTGAAATTCCTCTCGGATCTGCAGATTCAACCAAAGGTTGTTGCGCTTGTGAAGAACCTAACATTCCTCCAGAATTGGCAGAGCAGAGTTGAGGTAGTTGCAGTTGTAAAGAACCCAAAAATCCTCCTGATTCAGAAAATGGTTGCTGTGCAGCACCCACAATTCCCGATTGGTCAGGAAAAATTTGAGGTAGTTGCAATTGTTGTAAATCACCAAACATTCCATTTGCAGTTAAAGAAAATCCTTGTGGTTGTTCCAATTCTGGTGGCGAACCTACAATTTCTTCCGATTCAGCAGGACAGACATCAGGTTCTTGCAATTCTTGTGGAGAACCCACAATATTGTCCGATTTAGCATAGGTGTTTTCAGGTTGAACTGGTCCAGATTGTGATTTTTCGAATACACTAGAAGGACACCAAGGATTTTCTTTAGAAGCTCCTACAATAGCTTCTTCTTCGGGTTCATTGTCTGATAGAGGTGGATCTTCTTCGGGTTCAATTTCAGCCAGTTTTGGAAACTCTAGAATATCTGAATGAGGTGGTTCTTCTAAATCTGGTTCGCTTGCTCCTACCATCTTGTCACTAGGTTTACATGTTTGTCCTAATGGTGATTGTGCTAAAGGTCCTCCACCCATAAAATACTCAGCGATTTTTTGAACGTCCTCTGCAAATTTGAAAAGATTTTGAAAATTTATGGAAATAATCTTCTTAATGATTCAAAGTAGGTTGTTAGTAGCTGGATGGAAATATTTCTAAATATCTTGTGGAAATAAGTTGGTCTGTTCTTTTTTCAATTACAACAAATATTTTAGTTGTGAAAATGAGATAATTTGTCCTTATCAGATTGACGATGAGTAAACAGTATTGATTAAGATACGAATTTAAATTGAAACTCGTTCAAGTGCGTACTTAATTATTAATATTCTAATTGATAAAAGGGGTACAGAGAAAATTTGTATGGATAAAAATAATATTCTTATACCTGGTTTATATTTTCGTCGAGATCCATGGAGACAACGAACCAATCTTCCTTCTTCCTGAGCATGAGTCTCCGGTATTTCAAAAGTCATCCCAAATTCAGCTTTTCTCGTAATTCGTTTCATACATTCTGCGCCTGAAATGAATTAAATAATCAATTTAGTCCCCTTGAAGGAAATAAGAATATTATTTCCAACTGTATTCCTCTAAAGAAACATTATCATTCTTGAATTCGAACTCTATTTGGGTCCAAATTAAATTATTAAATTTTTTTTCCAATTCACAAGAACCCAAGTTAAAAGAAATCCACATTTAGAATATTAGATACTTTTCAGTATCAAATATCTCTTGTTCTGATTTCAAATCATCCAAATCGTAATTTACACACTTAATACTTTTTTTTTCAAAGTTAAAGCTTCCAAATTTGGATAATTTCAAAACCGAAAAGTGTTCAAGTTTGAATTCTGTTTGAATGGTGAATTCTAATTATTTAAGTGTTGAAAGGCTTTAAATTTTCATTACTTTTAGATTTGAATTGTTTGAATTTGAATCTTTTTCAAATTTAAAACTTTCCAAGTTGTATACTTTATAAATGAAAAAATGTTCAAATTTGAATCTTTTTCAAATTGAAGGTTTAAAAAAATTTATTTCAATTTAAAATTCATCAATTTGGAAATAATCCTCTAGAAGTCTTGGGTATTGTAATGTGTCGTATTAAATTCAGTGGATAACTAAAAAAATTAAGGCTTCTGTTATTTTTTATCAATCCAAAAATTAAAAGTAATTTTAATTTTAAATAATTTGTTCTTACAATTTTTATAGCTATAAAAAATCCATATGTAGATTTTTTACAAATATTAAAGGGTCTAATTAATTCCTAAATAAAAACAAAAAAAGCACAATTATGAATCTGCTCTCATGATTTAATTTAAGAGAATATGTATACTCATTTCATTATTTAAGAAATTATGAATAATCGAGAATATTAAATCATTTAAACGTGAAAGATTTTTGTACGTACAAAATATGTTTACTTTTTATTTATTATTTTTTATTTTACCTTTCTTATCATCGTCAGCAATAGAACATTCGCATTTTCCTTCTTTGATTATTGTTTTTCCATTGCATTTATTGCAAAGATGGGTGCAAATTTGTATATCCTCAGAACTAATAGGGTTTCCGAAAGCTGTAAATGGTATTTTTTTAAAATAATAATGATAATGTGCTAAGATTGCGAAAGATTTAATTCTTATTCCATATTGAAATAATTTTCAAAAATTAAAACGGATAATTTATTTGATTTTAAATCAGAATCGTCTTGTAAAATCATTTTCCCGGTTTTTCCCGGGACATTTTTTTCAAATCGGGCACCGATTTGCCAAAAAATTTTTGTTGCCAAAGTTAGAAATATGTGAATTTTAAAAACTAAAGACGCAAGTCATCAAAAACTGGTCAACATTTTGGGTAAAGGTGTGGTATTTTTTATTCTGATATATTCTTGCAATACTTGTGTAGAATCCAAAATTCTCTCGGATTTAGGATACGTGTTTGCAGGTCGAACTGGTCCAGATTGTGAATTTCCGATACACATCATAATAGAATACATGATAGAATTTTTCGTCTTCTTTCAAAATCCTTTGGAAAAATTCAAAAATGTTTAAAATTGACGAAATGGCGACAGTTTCTCTGAAAATATTCCAAGTAAATTGACTCAAAACCCCAGCGTTTTTTCCTCTTGATTTTTTTTCTAGATTCGTCCCAATGTAAAGAGTATTTTCCATGATAGTCTGCCCTGTGCCCGCGCCCTGGAGAGAAGAGAAATTTTTTTTGTCTGAAAAACGAAAATTTACGTTTCTTGTCAAAGCGATACAACATACGAAATAAGTCAAAGGAACAAAATTGTTTCTCTAAAAAAGTTATAGAAAAACGTGTCTTGGCACTTTCTTCTATCTCGCGTTATTTTCCAGATTTTAGTAAATTTTTTTGAATATTTTCAGAGAAACCGCCGCCCTTTCGTCAATTTTAAACTTTTTATAAATTGTCCAATGATTTCGAAAGAAAACAAAAAATTATATCCGCGTCAGAAAAAATAAATGTAATACATTCCTTAGAATAAAAAATAGCATATTTTTAATCAAAGTGTTGACAGTATCGCGTTTTTAATTTTTCAAATTCAAATGCTCATAACATTGTCAACATTTTTTTTCAATCATGACGCGTATCTCACTTAACAAAATATCACTTTGTTTTTATTCATTATCGTTGCAAAATTTAGATTTATTATTGTTTCACTTTTTTCAACACTTGACCAAACACAAAATTTAACACTGATTCTAGCAATATTTTTGTAATATATTATTGTAATATATTTTTGTAATATATAAATATAAAAACCTTCTCCTTGTCAATGCAATATTTTTAAAAATCATAATCTTACCCTGGAAACTAAGACACAAAAGTACAGCCAAAATTGGTGATCCCGCGATCATTTTGGCTGTCTTACTGGGGGGCGAGCGCAAATTTATTCTTGATTATATGTATTTTGATGATTTATATTACTCCATCAAGAATCCGCTGACACTTTGTATGGAAAGTTATGCAATTTGTTATACAAGTGGTGAAACGAGAATCAACGAAAACATAAAAGATTTTAAACAACTCTCAATTATACACTTTGGATTTATTGTAATCTTTGATAAATCAATTTGAAGAACTGGTGAGGAAAATTTACAAGAATTTGTGCAAGTTGTACATAACAATTTAAGAAGTTTATAATTAGTGAACTAAAATTCTTGTTAGGCATTTAACGAGGACAATTATTTTATTTTGTTTCGAAAACAGAAAATTTAGGAACGCATTTCCGGTCTCGAAAGCAGAAGATATTTAAAAAATGTTTTCTTTCTGTGTACATTTTCTTATTTCGATGGACCGAGATGCAGAAAATTAATTTGATTTCAGCAATCATTGTGCATTCGCAAATTGCGTTAATGTTATTACGTGTGCGAGACCAGTTGAGTGTGAGAAAAACATATTAAAGGTATTTTAAAAATATTTATTCATGAGACAGAAATATGGACATTTACGATTTTCACTCGCAAATTGGATTTTGCAGTCACATATATCGCAAAGTAAAATTTATTGCTTCATCATGCTAGGTATTGAGAATTTATTCCAGGTATACATTTTTATTTTGAGAGGATAATCATGAAAAATAGTCTTTTCTTATCATCTAATAACCTTAACTTGATACCGCTGTAATTTATTTGTGATTTGTTTCTGCAGAGAAAACTTCAATATTGTCATGTATAGCTATTTGAAGTTATAGATCAATTCCATTTCAAATAAGGCTAAATTTCAAGAAAAGTTTATGTCATGGTATCAGAGTGATTTTTTATTTGAATGTATATTATTCTAGGATGAAAATTAAGGGACACGTATTTTACAATTTGACCAAAAGTGTTTTTTTTTTTTTTTTTTTTTTTTTTAATTTTTACAATCATTTGAAGATTACCTTCGAATTCTCAAAAAGTTACAGGCATTTTTTCCAAACGGTAGTATTTTCCGAACAAGCGTAGGTATTCGGGATTTCTTTTCGACGTGAAAATTCTCGCTCTTTCAATTGATTAAAAAAAAAAAATTAATTTAGAAAAACGACAAAATGGCGACTTTTTTTTTAGTTCTTGAAAGTGGATGTTCTCAAAAACCCTTATTACGTTTTTTTAATGTGGGGTAATGTTTACTACATAACTTGGAGTTTCGTCCTTGGTAAATCACAGCTTCACGATGCAAAAAAATTATTTTTGAAATATCGAATTTTCGAAATTTTTTTCCGAAACAAAGAGAGAGACAAAAAATGTTCAGATACAAGTTTACACATCTATATAAGTTCTGCAAAAAAGCTGATAGGTTGTATTTTTTATATTAGCAGAAACTTTTTAAAAATATTGGAAAAAATAAAAATGGTGGAGTTTTCCTGAAAACCTTCTTACCGTGTTTTCGAAATTCGATGAAAAAAATAAAGAAGATTTTCTGGAAAGCCCTTTATTACTTTTTATTTTTTCCCATATTTGTTCACAGTTGTTTTTCTCGTAAATGATACAAGCTATCATGACAGAGCAACCGGTTTTTTTTTGTAGAACTTTTTTAGATGTGTTATCTTATATCTGAATATTTTTGGTACCTTTCTTTGTTTCCGAGAAAATGTCGAAAATTCAATGTCAAAAAATAATATTTTTCAGTGTGAAGCATTGGTTTACCATGAACGAATATCAAGTGATATGTAGTATATATTATCATCTAGCTCTGAAAAAAATGTAATATGGGTTTTAAGAAAATCCACTTTCAAAAATTAAAAAAAAACATCCGCTATTTTGTAATTTTTCTAAATTTTTTATATTTTTAGAAATTAATTGAAAGAGTAAGAATTCCCACGTCGAAAAAAAAGAAAATCCCGAGTATCTATGCTTGTTCGGAAAATGCTGCATTTAAAAAATGAATTCGCAGGTAATATTCAAATGAATTTATGAAATTTAAAAAAATTGGTCAAACTATGAAATAAAAATTTAATCTTAAAAAATGTCGACTAGAGAATAATTAATTCAAATTTTACAAGAGGAAATAATTTTTCACAGTATTTTTAATTTTTCCTGTTTTAATTAATTTTCTGGAAAAAATCATTCCTGAAATTTGATACTCAGCGCAAGTTATGTATGAATGTTTTCTTCTTGCTCTCTTTCTCAGCATAATTGCCATTCATAAAAGGATTGAGGAAGGACAAATTATGACCGGAAGAAAGTGAATGAATTAATTCACCAAATCCTTAAAGAGTTTGTTTTGTGTGTGTAATTTTAATTGGCATACATATTTAGGAGCGCAATGTGCTGAAAAAGAGCTAAGAAAAAACTGACTTTTTGCACCTTTTTAAAAAGATTTAAAACCCTTCTGAATGTTACATGATTTTTAATTATCAGAGTCTTTTTTTGAATGCCAAACTAAAGGGCTTATGCTAGTAAACATTAATTTTTCAAACAATTTCAACAAAAATATACCTAACAAACCTACGAAAAAATAAGATTTCTTAAAAAGGGACCAAAAATTTTCTTTCTCTCCAAAATATATTCAGAAAAAAAAACTAGAAAAAATGGTACTGTTTTAATTGAGAACTTCAACTTTTCAGGTTGGTAATATTCAACTGTTTTATTAAAATTTCGTCTTGAGGTTGAAAATTCGTCTCTTTTAGTTAAAAATTTAACTATTTTGTTTAAAATGCAATATATTTCGTCTTCATATTTTAATTCAGTGTCTGGTACTGCTTTTTTTTCGAAATTCCATGCGATTTTCTTTGAAATTTTATGCGACTAATGCGACTTCATCTTATTTATCTTATCTATATCTTATCTATTAGAAAGAGTTATTTTTAAATGAGAGCACGTTTTCAAAGTGTTTCTTGTAGGTATCTACTTATTTTTAGCACATACATTGGAAGGAGAGCATGGTTGGTAAATGGCGTGGACTAGGCACTTTTCGTGCACCAATGTCGTTGGGGTAGGCTCTCTCGGAGACTCCAATGATCAGGAAAGTAGAAGTACTACTAGATAAGATTACCTTCTCACTTGAGACATTCACCTACTCCTATTAACTATGCAAAATGTATATCATCAGACACTGACAATTTTAACACTACAAAAAATTATGAGATTATAAAATTTATAGAACTTTCTTCACTCCAAATCTCTAAAAAGTTTAATTTTTTATCCTAAGTTGGATCTAAACTTTGCAACAATTATCATCAACATTTTTGATCTATTTGTTAACTGCTTGCAATTTTTTAATCTGACTTCGGATCAGAAATGATACTTTTGGATTTTAGTTCGATATTAGATTGTATATTTTACATAAATTCTTTATCAGAAAAAATTGTGACCTACATAATTTTTTTTTTATAAAATGGTGACTGTCATCAAACTGATTACAGAGAGTGTTACTAGTCATTTCATCAGTAGTTGACAAAGAAAGCTTTTTCTTCAAAATAAAAATAAAAAATGTTTTTTATCATGCATATCATCATAAAAGGAGAAGACAATACTTTTTTCTTGTCCAGATGGACACTTTCTCGATCGCGTGAACCGCGTGAACCGCGAGACACCTTAGAAATGAGATTCGCGACGCCGCGATAGCAACGGCGGTCACTGTCAGCCCATCTTGACTAGGAGGACAGAAAGTGTATAGAGGAGTTATTCAGTCTCAAATCAGATTCTTCCCATCCCAGATAATAAAATTATCTTACATACACATTAGCGTGATTAAGCAAAAATTGTTTTCGAATCTGAACATGCACAGTCAGTAGCCTATCTCTATAACTATCGATATATAGAGATGAGACCTATTTCATAATTTAGGGTTCATGTTGGATAATTCAGGCCCCTATTGCGAAATTTAGGGCTCAACTTTTTTGTTGTAAAAAATTATGTTTGCGCTAGTTTAACGTTAAGCTGGCACAGCAATGCTATAAAACGTGTTAAAAATTAATTAATCAAATTTCTCTTTATATAGTAATTTAGGGCGCTCTGAATATAATTACATTTTTTAGAGTTGACCAAGAACCGAATTTTTGAGAACAGCACAAAGAACCGAACTCTAGAGAACGACAGCAGGGTCTTTGGCTTAATGCCTCTGCTTATTAAATATTTGGAAGTACATTAAAAAAATATATGTAAACTTAGAAATGCCAAATTGTGTAACAAAATTGCCCAAGAAGGCTTAAAAAGAAGTATGTTTAAAAACAATCAGCTTTTTTAAAAAAAAAGATATACTCAAAAAGGTCAATTTGTGTGATATAATAGCACAAAAGGAGTTAAAATGAGAGAAATCTGTTTCTAAGCAACATTATAGTCGGCTCATTAGAGACGTATGACAATAAACAATTGAAAATTTGTACAAAATTTTCTCAGAAATACTAAAGATGAAATAATGTAAATAGTTTCTTAACAAGTAAGTTAAAATTCACATCTAAATTTTTAATTGATATTAGCATAACATAAAAATATTCCCTAGTAGTTTCGTATTAAAAATTTCCCTGATGAGGAAGTCTAAAAGGCCTCAAAACATGTTGGATCCTGGTATGTAGAATAAAAAAGATTGACAAATAATAAAGATAAGAGAGCGAGGTCGTTTGGTTGTCTCTTTTCTTTTTTCTTCCTCTTGTTTCAATTGGCATATAACTGTCTCATATCATATAACATAACAATGTTGTTTAGAAACATATTTCTCGCATTTTAACTCGTTTTGTGCAATTATGTCACACAAATTGACTTTTTTCAGTATATGTTGTTAAAAAAGTGATTTTTTAAAAACATACTTGTATTTAAGCCTTCTTGTGCAATTTTTTTACACAATTTGACTTTTTTAAGTTATGCTTTTAAAAAAAATGTACTTCCAAATGACAATTAAAGTTTAAAAATATTGCTTCAACAATTATTGTTTAAACATACTTACACACTTACCGGATGTCGTATTCTTATAGAAAAATGAGAAACAAGTAACACAAAATTAGAATTTCCTTAAAAATGAGTACCCACTCTAAAAATCAATGTGTCCGATCTAAGTCAAACTTGAGCAAAGTGTTGTGCTATTTGATAGTACAGTAAACTTCCTTTTATTTTAAGGTCCTTGAAACGTACCCGACCAATTATTTTAAAGCTCGAGGGGCCCCCACCTCTATCGCGATTCGGCAGTTTATTTTTATCAACGACGTTCATTGGCTGTCCCGTTCTTGTATCGAGGCGCCGCCTGTACGCAACTTTTTCAACCGAAAAGCGCGGGTAAATTTGAAATCAATAAACTCTATCAATAGTAATACAAATAAATACACCCGAATTTCCTAGAACTGCTGGCCCACAAAATTTCTCAGCTGAGCGGCTAATAGCAAAAGCGGACTAAAAAAAGACTCGGAGCAAAAGCGGGTTGATTATTTCTCAGCGCAATAACGAATTAGCCCACGCGCTACAAGCAAAAACGAGTTAAAGATTTAACTCGTTTTTGCCCGTAGCGCATGGACTAACCCATTTTTGCCCGCACTCATATTTCGATTCGGTTCGACTCCAACCAAAATCTTGATTCGTTTTTGGCTACGCTGATATTTTCGTTTCGTTCGCGCCTGGACGATCGAGAATAAATAAAATTGATGGGTTTCATCTTCATAATAGCTCAAGCGCAATATCAATGCTAAATTGATGCCTGAAAGATTGGAAAATTATGTTATACTTTTAAAAAATTAGTGATAATTATCAAAAAAATTCATTTCATTTTTAATACGCATAATATTTTGCAAATTAATTATCAATACCATGGGGCCCTACAAATAATTGGGTTCTCATTGCCTGGAATTGAAGGCCGGGATGCAAGAACCGGGCGAGCGCTCGAAAACGTGGAAAAGAATTTTCCAAGTGTCTTGTGTTATCCAAATTTTAAAGTTCAAAAAATTGAATTAAAAAAAATATTGGCTTGTAGAAAATATTAAAATGGAACTTTTTTTTTTAAAGTTTTTCTTCCCGATGAATATTTTTAATAATGAAATTGAAAAAGTGGGCAAAAATTTTACCCAAATTTAATTATTTTTTAAAGCATAAATCGTCTTTACTCAGACAAATATGATCGAAACTGTTCGAAATTTGGTACACACATGCATTATACCCTAGCGATGCCTACAAGATGAAGAAAAAAGTCAAAACTGCCAATTGTTTGATAATACGAGTAATTAATTGGAAATTGAGACCTGACGGTAAGCACGTTTTTTTAGCTTCGGCGAAGAAAAGTATCGAGAGAACTTTAGAAATGAAACAGCTTCAAATGAGACATTTGTTCCTCCTATTGAAGGAAGAGTTTGGAAATTTTTAGATCAATTCATTAAAAATTGGCGGAAATATCCATTTTGTAAGAAAGTATGCGACGCCGTCTACGACTCTCGTTAGCAGATTCAAATACTTCTCAACGTGAGTAGTCTCGCCTGTACTCTCCTATAAACATATAAAGGACTTGTCTTTTCAATAATTAAACATTAAAAATCCTGCCCCTTCCCCAATTAATAGAAAATCGACTGCTTTATATTTTTGGACATTTCGTTGTTTTCAGTGAATTAGCATAAAAAGGACGGAGAAAGGAAAAAGTGAGAGGTTGGTTTTTGGTTGACTTTTTCTCCCTCTTTTTTCTTTTGGTTATCTATGTCTCTAATGAGCCGAAAAGTGAGATAGTTTGGAATTCTGTTTTCTTAATTGTGAATCTTTTTCATGCTTATTTTGCATAAAATTATTCATGCTAAAATAGATTTCTTTTCTATCTTAATTCAAAAAATTTTTCAATAGAGACACTAAACACATGATTTGTTCCAATCTGCAGGGTTCGCTTATGAATATTTTCAGAATTTTTAAACTGAGTCTTAATAATTTTACCTCAGTTAATTGAAAGAAATCTATTTTTTATTTAAAATTTTTGAAAGGTGAATGCACTAAATATTAGCAATGTTGAAATACATTAAATTTTTGGTTGTTTCTTTTCCTAATTGGAAAATGTAATAATCTAAATAGATTGGTTCATAATCAAAAATAAAGAAGTTTACACGTGCTTAGGTTATGAACGCATCATAAGGTTTGCCGATAAATGATTGGTAATGTACAGACGCTTATCTTCTGGGTTATATGCAAGAAACTATAAAATATTATTATTTTCAATCAGTTCGGTGGAGCAGGTGTTTTGTAGTGGCAGGGTAGAAACCTTTGCGCGTAGTCTGTCACTAATAGAATGTCAAAAAATAAGAGGTTATATCACAGCTATTACTATTTTTCAGGGACAGGGGATCGGTCCTTTAGTTTGTATTCTCATGAAAAAAAAGGACCCGGGATTACATCTTTGAAAGATCGCAACCTAAATATTACCGGAAGGTTTTGCTCTGGATGAGAACTGTGTCGAAGATACTTTCAAACGATCCCGAAGGGAGCGGTCTGCGATCCGAACGCGTTAGGCTTTGATCACACTTTCAGCTCTTTGGAGTTTAACTCTCAGTCCATGCAATATAAATCCCAACTGGTGAGTTTCTCATTTTGAAATCTGAATGAAAGCTACTTCAAATAACTTCATCAATTTATCAGCTTTTTTATCAATTTCCTACTAATGCGAAATCATATTGTACGCTTGTTCAAAACATAAATAAATATTATAACTTAATAATGAGACAATAATACAGTAATTTCTCAATTATTAGACAATATATTAATAAATTGGTGAATTGATGAATCTTAAATATTGACCTATACTGATGAGTGTCAAACATAAGCCTTAATTATAAAGGTTTATAATTCTGCAAACAAATAAATTAGACGAATTAACTTCATAAAATATTTTGCTTTTATTTCTGGAATCAATTGTGCAGTTTTATTACAGTTTTCCGAGAGATATTACAACTGATCACGATTGATAATTTGGAAGGTGAATCATATTATTTATTTCCAAGTAATGTTAGGAACGTAGAAATGAAAGTATGTAAAGTATTATATATGTAGTATTATATTTGTTATCTTTACTTTTTAACGTATCAATACGTTTCGGTACTTAGTTTGGAAAGATTTGTCCAATTAAGTCAGCCGTCGATACACTTTGCCAGGGTCCCAAAATAGAGATCAAGTTTGTTAAGCAGATCTCTCGAAATACTTGCAAATTGCCCTGATAATGGCATTTTCCATTTTCATGACAATTCATGAAAAATTATCAGAATATATTTACAAATGTTACCTTAATTCATGAAGAAATTTTTATTACAATTTTTACTACATTCAGAATATATTTCGAAACTATCACTATGAAATTAATCTTTTAGACCAAAATTAGAAAAGTTACATCATTTTCAAAACTAGCCGTACTTTCTTTTGAAGATATATATAAGGTTTAGCAGTCACATTCAGTACATTTCAGCACGACTTACACATTATCGCCATAATACTTTTCAATTAAACAAAAATTACAAATATTATGTATCATTCATAATCAAGTAAATTACCTATATTGAGATATTTTTGAAACATGGTGCAATGATTTGTAACATCTTTTTCAAACTGCATAGCAATTTCAGTACATTAGAATTACAACCGAACTTTGAACGAAGCACATTAAAGCCTTTTTCTTCATTTTGCTTTCCAGTAAATGAACAAAAAAATTACATTTTTATATTCACATTCATTTGTTATCTACTTTTTTGGGAGCATCCACATGTTACGTAACATTGTAATAACATACGTAATAATTTAGAAGATTGGAAGAAACAATCATTTATTTTTACATGATCTTACAAAATATTGGGAAATATTCCAGCCTTTTTTAAAGATATTTAGGACTTTTAGAAGTTTGGAAGAAATACAAAATATTTTATAGATTTTCGGAAATGCTTGCAAGTTTCCAAATATTTGTATCAATTTCTAACAATATTTTTAGCTGGATTTAGTTTTTCTTAAAAGTTTTGAAAAATCATTCATAATGTAAAAAGGTGCCTTAAAATCTTCCAAATTTCACTAGGAATGTTTCCCCAATGTTTATTCCATTGAAGCCTACAATGCTGGTTTAATATCTTTTTAAACAAAATCTTAATATTTTAAACATCTTTTGCAGTTTAAAATTCTTGTTCAATCTCTTCAAATCTTTTCCATATTTCTTGCATTTACGTGATTGTATTTTTTTTATCCTTATATCTTACCAAATTGAACCATTTTGCTGCAGAATCTCCTAATTTTTTCAAAATTGAAGAAAATATTTTGAAATCTTTTTCAATTTTCTTTTAAAGTTCATTTCTCAAAAATGCTCATAAAAAATTTTCTCATTAATCTCAAGAAAATACTTTTTTAATCCTTTCAAAATTGTCAAAACTTGTAATATCTTAGAAATTTTCATATTTTTGGTGATTTTTTTTTTTAAATCTGCAAAATTAATGAAATTGTCCAAAGTCTTTCAGATTCTTATTGGTCAATTTTGGAACTGTTTCTAAATGTTTTACAATTACCACGTTCCTACAATATCTTATAATTTTATATTATTTTTGAATCGTTTCAACACTTCTATGCATCCCTTAAGCTTACTCAAATTTGTTATAAAATTATGCACTATGACAAAATTTTGCTTTAAAATCGTTCGAACTTTGTTTTAACATGTTTGGAAATGATTGTCAATGTTTTGTATTCTTTTTCAATTTTACCTTCGAATCCATTGAGAAAAAAGTCTTTTCAAATTTTCCCATGAATCCTACAAAAAATGTTGTATTCTCTTGATGCCCTGCAAGATTAACTTTATCTACAATTTTTGTAAATCATGAAAAATAAAAAGAATTGTCTCAAAGCCTTCCATATTCTTTTTCCACACATTTTGAACCCTCAAAAACAGAAAATTATTTTTTTGAAATTAAACAAGAACCATTTTGCCCCCACAAATGTTTAAACAAATTTAATCTCAAAATACTTCAAAATTATTAAAAAGCTTTTAACTTTTTTTTCGACTTCTTCAAAATAACTTTCTTCTATCAGTAATGAAAATTTCGTTGGTTCAAAATTATTGTCTTAACTGGAAATTAAACAATTTTGTTATTGCTTGACTATGTATGCAAATTGAACTATGTATGGTTGAAAATGAGTGTTCTTTGGTAGAATGTTATTATATTTTTTGGTTGACAATTATTTTATTCGGCTAAAAAAATGCTTTTTTTACTGTTTATAATAAATTTTTTTACTATACCATTTTCGGTTGAAAATTTCACTTTCTTTTTCAAAATTCGTTTTCTTTTCTAAATTCGTCTCTTTGGTAGACCATTATTTTCGTGGAAATTCATCTTTTTTTGGCAGAAAATTATTCTTAGAAAATACGTCTATTTCGGTTTAAACTTAATTTCTTTGGCAGGAAATTTATATATTTTGCAGCTATTTTTTTATGCATAAAGTAATTTTTTAAACTGAAAACATAAGTGTGTACTAACATTTTCAGTTGAAATTTTTTGGTGTGCAAAATTTGTCTCTTTGATAGAAAGTTATTCTTCTTATTTGAAAATTTATCGTTGTGGTTGGAATTTAATTTGGTTTTTGTTGCGAATTCAACTACTTTCTTGAAACTTGTTTTTTGGTTCAAAATTATTTTTTTAACGGAAAATTAAACAATTGCATTGTTGGTGGAAAAATGTATCTTCTTGGTCCACTAAATATGTTTAGAAATTCATTATTTTGTTTGAAATTCATCTTCTCGTTGTTAAACGTTTGAAAATTTAACGATTCTGTTACAAATTCCTTTTTTTCACTTATTTTTTTTATCTGAATATTTAACAATGACATTCTTTCAATTTATCTAAATATTTAACAATTACATTTTTTTAATTTATCCTTTTTAGTGGAAAATTCCATTCTTTTTCTGACAAAATGTTTTCTTTCTTTGGTTAAAAATTAATTGTTTTAAATATACCATTTTTGGTTTAAAAGTAGACTATCTTGCGAAATTTTGTTTTTGTTCTTGTTCAACATTTTTTTTTCAGTTGAAAATACGTCTTTGTGGTACTACCTTTTTTTACATTGATCTTTTTGGTTGACAATTTATTTATTTCGTTGAAAATTTTAATAGTTTGCTGAAACTTCGCTTTTTGTTTGGTTAAAAAAAATTTTTTGACTGTAACTTTTACCATTCAGTTTTTAGTTGAAAATTTTGCATTATTGGTTGAACATTCATGTATTTTATTGCAAATTCGTCTTTTTTTTTAAATTCATTTCTTTCGTTGAAAATTCAGCTACTTTCTTAAAAGTTTGATTTTTTATTGGTTAAAAATTCATTTTTAAATGAAAATTGAACTTTTCCAAAACATGGTTACGTTTATACGATTTATTTCCGTACAAAATATAAAATTTATTTAATTTTATTGGATGTATGCGGTATATATATATAAATACCGAAGAATTATGATTTATAAAAAAAAAAATGCATTAGTCAATGCATATTTGTATGTGGCGCCATCCAGTACAGTTTGTTTCCGAAAAGATGCATCAGAACTGACAGATCGTAACTCACTAAGAGATCGATCTCTTGAGAACAGTATTGGGGTTTTAGCTCTTGGGATTCAGCTCACTAAAGGTTGGAATCCTATAGAAAGTATAGAGATTCAAGAAGACCGATCTTTCCACTCTTTCCATCCCCTGCTGATCACATCCATGCCGGAGTGGGGGCAGAATTCATTCAGCGCGAACATCCTCTTCTCAGGTATCCTTCCCGCTACCTACGTGCCTGCTTGAATCTTTCCCCGAATTGTTTGCGGAGGGATAACTCCGACAAAGGAGGGATTGGATGACGCCTCTTTCAAGCTCCTAACAGCAGACAGTGAGAATAATTTATTAATTAGATTTTAAATATTATTACCTGAAAAATGATTTTATATGAAAATATTGATTAGCATACGCCAATTGATTACACTTAACTGAAGAGAGAAAAAATTGAACTCACACAAAATTGATTCTTTAGCAGCAATTAACACCAGGCGAAATTTTATTTATTCTGGAACGATAGTTATTTTTTTGCCAAAAATATTCTTCCTTACCGTCTTCCTAGCCGCGTACCATCCTTTTTGACAAACAAAAACATTTAAAAATAATATTTGGTTTGCAACACTTCCAAGAAAAAGAACTTTTGCGCACCATCTACAGGCACCGAAACAAGACTTTCTCGCACTGTAATCCAAAGCCTCCTCTGGATGCCTGTACAATTTGTATATGGCGCACAAAAGAGACTTTTCATGCTGGTGTAACAAAAAATGGAGTTGGGCACTCGTGCGCAAAGATAGCAATGACTCACTCGTCAAAGGCACAACACTCACCCCTCGGTTCATCTTCGGTTCACGTCGACTTACCCTTTGGGTTCCTCCTGCGCCTAATTTCGGGCTAATCTTTTCTAATTATTAACAATATCAATAATTATCAATTTAAAAATGTTCTGCATCACATAAGTATATCTATTTCTGCACAAGATAGCATTTGTGTAGTTTGAAAATGTCCTTCGAGCAATTTTACCAAGTATTTCAATAAACTTTGTTCTTTAGTTGATTAATATTCACGGTTGCACTTATCTAATTACACCTCAGACAATAAAAATTAATTCAACCCAAATTTTTAAGCGATTTATAATATTTTGATATGCGGCCGCAAATGCGACTGCAAATACGGCCGCAAATGCTGTTTCTTATACGCGCCCGCAAATGCGGCCGCAATTGCGACTGCAAATTTTCATTAGGGTAACCAACAAGCACCGCACTTGTCTTGCTTTTAAAATTAGTTCCCAATATTTTTGTATTACAACACTAAAACTCCTAAGACTGAATTAGTTCCCTCTAAACAAATAATTAACAACAGCAATGTTAATAATTGTAGACAATATATCAATATTTTAAGTCTTTCAAATACGACACCAGAACCTAACATATGAGCATTTTCACATCATTCCTTTTTTGCTATACTCTCCCAACGCATTGTACGATCTGAATACTTATTATACCGTTATTATAATTTAGAATTGAAACAATATATTTCATCAGCTTCTATGCGTGACACCACTTTTAATGAATGATGTTAAATTATAACTCTCCCGAATGCGAGTTTCATACTTTGCCCTGGCGAATAATATGGGAATAGACTAAAAAAGTTAGAATTTGCATTGTCAACCAAATACTTGAATATTCAAGTCTAAAAAGATGATCTTTTTAGACGACAAGTAAGTTGTCAACCCGAAACGTTGAATTTTCGACAAAAAAGTTCATCTCCCGCCAACAGAGATGAATTTTAAACTAAGAAATATGACTTTTCTGCTATAAAAGGTGAACTTTCAATGCAAAAAAACGAATTTTCTACAAATTAGCTGAATTTTCAAACAGCTAAGATCAATTCAACAAAATAGTTGAAGTTTCAACAAAATATTTCAAAACCAACAATAAAATAGTTGAATTTTCACATAAAAAAATTGTTCTCAACAATAGCAAATTAATGATCAACCAGTTCCGATTTCACCTGAAACCTCAACAACAACAAAATAATAATAATTACAAAAAACTCATTCTTTTAGCCGCAGTAATATTCACAACCCCCAAAAACCAACCCTACCATATTTAACGAACCCCGTCTCTACTGCCATTATCTAAAAAAGTAAAAAAAAATTCAATGAAATAATCACAAGAAACGCATTTCCAAGACTTTACTGAATGTCTTTATAACCACAGAAATATCCATAAACCCTCAAGAACTACCCCTACTATATTTAATGAACCCCCTCTCAACTGCCTTCACCTAAAATCGCCAAAAAAAATTAAATAGATAAAAATCACAAGAAACGCTTTTCCAAGACTGTACTGAATGTCCTTATAGTCCGAGATCCCAATGCGTTTTTTGACAGGTGAGAAGCCAGCATGATAAAAGTTACTGGAGATGATAGCTTAGACGTAGAGGATGAAGGGACGCCCATCTTGTCAGCGCCCAGTCGGTCATAGGTGCGATAAAAATGGATTCTTAGCGACCGATTTTTTCGTTCTTTACATATCGTCAGCCAGCACAATGGAATCTACGCCATGTTGTAGAGGGCAATTAGTGCTTTCAGAAAATGTAATCCTGCCACCCTCAACCCGTCGAGAAGCCACCGGCAGGGAGGCCTAAAGGGGGTAATTGGAGTTAAGTAAGTGGGAAAGTCGACCAGCACGATAAAAAAAAGGAAATTAAAGCTCTAAGCCCTCTGTAGAGGAAAAACTTTTCCTGCCAGGGCTCAGGTGTGCGTAAATAGGCGACAGGAGCATTTCTTTGCGAAATTTATTTGCTTAGGCGGCAATATTTCGGAAAGAACGGTAAGTCTTCATCTTCGTTGGGGGTACGGGCTGCTCTGTGGGTGCGGTGCGGCGGTGAATGTTTTGGGGGGTTTCGGTTTACGACTTTACGGTGTTTACTTACGCTGTTTAGTTACGGTGTTTAGTCTAATCTAGTCTTGGCTAGGTCGCTGCCCACTTCGCAATTAAGTGTTATGTTTGTGAGAAAGGTGACGGAAAGTTATTGAAATCTTTTTGACGAAATTAAAAAAATAAAAAAATTATGTCACAAAATTGTCGAGAAAAAAAATGTTCTCAAGAAATTATTGAAAGAAACAAATTTTTAAATAAAATTTTCGAAAAAAATTTTTTTTGAAATTTTTTTTTCTACAGTTATTTAAAAAAAAAAATTTCAAACACTTTTTATGGAGAAAAATGAAAAAAAAAACAAAAAATTTCGAAAAATGTTTCGTTGTAAAACAAATAAAATAAATAAAAGTTACGAAAAACAGTATTGCAACAAAAATCGTTTAAAACATTTTTTTTGACAGAAGTTCACAAAAAAACTGTGGAAAAAAAATAAATTTTTGACAAAATAAATTTGTTGAAAAAATTTTCGGACAAAAATTTTTGCGGCCAAATGTTTAATTTATTAAAATTCCTAATTAATTCAAACGATTTAAAATTAAATTAAATAATAAATTTTAATTTTTTCAAATAGCTCATTCCGAAGATAAAAATGTCACGTTTGTAGGCCCTGCGTGCCTATAACGAAGGGTTTTGTAGACTATTGAGGCGCTAATGTAGGTCCTAACAGTTTCTGAAAACGAAATATTTCAAAATTTTGGAAAAAATTCGTTTTCGAAAAACAATTTCATACAAACAACTGTCATGGAAAAAAATTGTTTGAAAATAATTATGTCAAGAAATTGTTTCGAGAGAAAATGTTGCCATAAAAGTTTTGAAAGAAAAAAGTTGTCGAAGAAAATGTAAAGAAAAAAGTTGTGGAAGAAAATGTAAAAAAAAAAGTTTGTGAAAAATTTCATTTGTAGAAAAATGAAAAAACAACAAATTTTTGAAAAAATGTTTAGTTGCTAACAATTTTTGCAGAAAAATCTCCGAAAAACAGTATTGAAACAAAAATGTTTTGAAAAAATTTTTAAGACAAAAGTCGATAAAGAAATTGTTCGAAACAAAATTGTTGAAAAAATAAATTTTTAGCAAAAGTTTCAGGGGAAAAAATTGGCAGCTAAATTTTTAATTCATTAAAATAGTTAATTCATTCAAAGGATTTAAAATTACTTGAAATAATTAATTTTAATTTTAACTTTTAAAAAATAGCTCATTACGAATACAAAAATGTCAGGTTTGTAGGCCCTGCGTGCCTACAAGGAAGGGTTTTGTAGAATATTGAGACGTTCATGTAAGTCTTAACAGAATCTGAAAACGAAATATGTTCAAATTTTATAAAAAAATTTTTTTGGAAAAACTATTTCATACACAGAAATCTCTTTGAAGAAATAAAAAAAAAAAAAAATTTATGTTACAAAATTGTCGAGAAAAAAAAATGTTTTCAACAAATTTTTGAAAGAAAAGAATTTTTTAATAAAATTTTCGAAAATTTTTTTTTGTTGGAAAAACACCATTTCTGGACAATTTTTTTTTAAGTTATTAAAAAAAAAAATTTTTTCCAAACATTTTTTGTGGAGAAATATGAATAAAACAAAAAAATTTGAAAAAAGGTTTCGTTATAGAAAAAATAAAATTTACGAAAAACAGCATTGCAACATAAATGGTTTGAAACCATTTTTTTTTTTGACAGACGTTCACAAAAAGATAGTGGAAAAAAATTAATTTTTGATAAAATAAATTTGTTGAAAAACTTTTTGGACAAAGATTTTTGCGACCAAATTTTTAATTTATTAAAATTCTTAATTAATTGTAACGATTTAAAATAATTGAAATAATAATTTTTAATTTTAATTTTTAAAAATAGCTCATTCCGAAGACAAAAATGTCAAGTTGCGTTTCTGAATAAAATTAAGAAAAATGGTTCGAGTGCCACTTATGAGACTGCTACTGTGCGCTCACAGCAGAATGTTGTTTTTACGAAGGGTCGAACCATTCATAAATTTGTGCCGCCAAAGATAACGGAGTAGAGTATCCGCTTACAGTTTCTGAAGAGGTCGACGATCATTCAGTAGTAATATCCTGCTGTGACATCGCATTAACTCTTACATCAATAGAACTGGTAGGAACATTCCTTGGAAAGTATTAAAGTTTAACGTACTTTTTCGTAGTTATCATTGCACCGCATGTCTTGAGAAAATATACATATAATATTTTTGAAAACTTTTTGAATGCTTCATTTAGAAAATTTCGTAACTGCAAGTGAAAGATATTGTAGCCAACGCAAATAAATTTCGCAAAGAAATGCTCCTACCGCCTATTTCCGTACACCTGAGCTCTGTCAGGAAAAGTTTTTCCTCTAAAGAGGGCTTAGAGCTTTCATTTCCTTTTTTTTATCGTGCTGGTCGCCTTTCCCACTTACTTAACTCCAATTACCCCCTTCACGCCTCTCTGCCGGGGGTTTCTCGACGGGCTGAGGGTGGCAGGATTAAATTTTCTGAAAGCACTAATTGACCGACTGGGCGCTGGCAGTATGGGCGTTCCTTCATCCTCTACGTCTAAGCTATCATCTCCAGTAACTTTTATCATGCTGGCTTCTCACCTGTCAAAAAACGCATCGGGTTCTCGGACTATTATAACCACAGAAATATCCATCGAACCTCAAGAACTACCCCTACCATATTTAACGAACACCGTCTCTACTGCCTTCATCTAAAAACGCCGAAAAATTTTTAAATAGATAAAGCCCACAAGAAACGCATTTCCAAGACTGTACTCAATGTCCTTATAACCACAGAAATATCCATCAACCCTCCAGAACTACCCCTACCACATTTAACGCCCCCTCTCGACTGCCTTCATCTAAAATCGCCAAAAAATTTCAAACGAATAATAATCACAAGAAACGCATTTCCTAGACAGTACTGAATGTTCTTATAACCACCGAAAGATCCATCAACACTCCAGAACTACCCCCACCACATTTAAGGAACCCCGTCTCAACTGCCTTCATCTAAAATAGCCAAAAAAAATTAAATAGATAAAAATCACAAGAAACGCATTTCCAAGACTGTACTGAATATCCTTATAACCACAGAAATATCCATCAACCCTCAAGAACTACCCCTACCATATTTAACGAACACCGTCTCGACTGCCTTCACCTAAAATCGCTAAAAAAATTTAAATATATAAAAAGCACAAGAAACGCATTTCCAAGACTGTACTGAATGTCCTTATGGCCACAGAAATATCCATCAGCCCTCCAGAACTTCCTCTACTATATTTAACGTACACCGTATCTACTGCATTCATTTAAATCGCCAAAAAAATTTAAGCGAATAATATTCACAAGAAACGCATTTCCAAGACAGTACTGAATGTCCTTATAACCACAGAAATATCCATCAACCCTCAAGAACTACCCCTACTATATTTAAGGAACCCCATCTCAACTGCCTTCATCTAAAATCGCCAAAAAATTTTAAATAGATAAAAATCACAAGAAACGCATTACAAGACTGTACTGAATGTCCTTATTACCACAGAAATATCCATAAACCCTCGGGAACTACCTCTACCACATTTAACGAACCCCGTCTCAACTGCCTTCACCTAAAATCGCTAAAAAAATTTAAATAGATAAAAACTACAACAAACACATTTCTAAAACCGTGCTGAATTTCCTTGTAGCCACAGAAATATCCATCAACCCTCCAAAACTACACCTACCACATTTAACGAACCCCCTCTCAACTTTCTTCATGTAAAATCGCAAAAAATATTTTAATATATAAAAATCGCAAGAAACGCATTTCCAAGATTGCACTGAATGTCCTTATAACCACAGAAATATCCATTAACCCTCCAGAACTACCCGTACCACATTTAAGCAACCACCTCTCAACTGCCTTCATCTAAAATCCCAAAAAAATTTTGAATACATAAAAACCACAAGAAACGCATTTCCAAGACTGTACTGAATGTCCTTATAACCACAGAAATATCCATCAACCCTCAAGAACTACCCCTACCATATTTAACGAACACTGTCTCGACTGCCTTCACCTAAAATCGCCAAAAACTTTCAAACCAATAATAATCACAAGAAACGCCTTTTTCAGACAGTACTGAATGTTCCTATAACCACAGAAATATACATCAACTCTCCAGAACTACACCTACCACATTTAACGAACCCCGTCTCAACTGCCTTCATCTAAAAAAGCCAAAAAAATTGAATGGATACAAATCACAAGAAACGCATTTCCAAGACTGTACTGAATGTCCACATAACCACAGAAATATCCATCAGCCCTCAAGAACTAACCCTACCATATTTAACGAACACCGTCTCTACTGCCTTCATCTAAAATCGCCATAAAAATTTTAAATAGATAAAAATCACAAGAAACGCATTTCCAAGACTGTACTGAATCTCCCTATTATCACAGAAATATCCATCAACCCTCAAGAACTACCCCTAACATATTTGTCAAACACCGTCTGAAGTGCCTTCATCTAAAATCGTCAAAAACTTTTAAATAGATGAAAATCAGAAGAGACTTATTTCCAAGGCTGCACTGAATGTCCTTATAACCACAGATATATCTATCAACCCTCAAGAATCAACCCTACCATATTTAACGAACACCGTCTCTACTGCCTTTATCTAAAATCGCGAAAAAATTTTAAACGAATAATGATGACAAGAAATGCATTTCCAAGACAGTACTGAATCTCCGTATAACCACAGAAATATCCATCAACTCTCAAGAACTACCCGTACCACATTTAACGAACCCCGTCTCAACTGCCTTCATCTAAAATCGCCAAAAAAATTTAAATAGATAAAATGCACAAGAAACGCATTTCCAAGACTGTACTGAATGTCCTTATGGCCACAGAAATATCCATCAACCCTCAAGAACTACCTCTACCATTTTTAACGAACACCGTATCTACTGCCTTCATCTAAAATCGCCAAAAAAAATCTAAAAAGATAAAAATCGCAAGAAACGCATTTCCAAGACTGTACTGAACCTCCCTATAATCACAGAAATGTCCATCAACCCTCCAGAACTACCCCTAACATTTTAACAAACACCGTCTGAAGTGCCTTCATCTAAAATCGCCAAAAATATTTTAACGAATAATATTCACAAGAAACGCATTTCCAAGATAGTACTGAATGTCCTTATAACCACAAAAATATCCATCAACCCTAAAGAACTACCCCTACCATATTTAACGAACACCGTCTCAAGTGACCTCATCTAAAGTCGCTGCAAAAATGATAAATAGATCAAAATCACAAAGAACGAATGTACAAGACTGTACTGAATGCCCCTATAACCACAAAAATATACATCAACACTTAAGAAGTAGCCCTGCCATATTTAACGAACGCCGTCGTGAGTGCCTTCATCTTAAATCGCCAAAAAAATTTAAACAAGTAATAATCATAAGAAACGCATATCCTGGACAGTACTGAATGTCCTCATAACCACAGAAATATACATCAACCCTCCAAAACTACCCCTACCACATTTAACGAACCCCATCTCAACTGCCTGCATCTAAAATCGACAAAAAAATTTAAATGGATAAAAATGGCAAGAAACGCATTTTCAGGACTGTACTGAATGTCCTTATTACCACAGAAATATCCATCAACTCTGAAGAACTACCGCTACCATATTTAACGAAAACCGTCTCGACTGCCTTCATTTAAAATCGCCAACAAATTTTAAATGAATAATATTCACAAGAAGCGCATTTCCAAGACAGTTCTGAATGACCTTATAACCACAGAAGTATCCATCAACCCTCAAGAACTACCCCTACCACATTTAATGAACCCCGTCTTAACTGCCTTCATCTAACATAGCCAAAAGAAAATTAAATAGATAAAAATCACAAGAAACGAATTTCCAAGACTGTACTGAATGTCCATATAAGCACAGAAATATCCATCAACCCTTAAGAACTACCCCTTCCATATTTAACTAACACCGTCTCTACTGCCTTCATGTAAAATGGCCAAAAAAATTAAAAATAGATCAAAATCACAAGAAACACATTTCCAAGATTGTACTGAATGTCCTTATAACCACAGAAATATCCATCAACGTTCAAGAACTACAACTGCTATATCTAGCGAACACCGTCTCAACTGCCTTCATCTAAAATCGCAAAAAAAATTTTAATCAGAGAAAACTGACAAGAAACGTATTTCCAAGACTGTACTGAATGTCTTCATAATCACAGAAATATCCCTCAACCCTCCAGAACTGCCCCTACCACATTTAATGCCCCCTCTTGACTGCCTTCATCTAAAATCGCCCAAAAATTTTAAATAGATAAAAATCATTAGAAACGCATTTCCAACACTGGACTGAATGTCCTTATAACCACAGACATATCCATCAACCCTCAAGAAATACCCCTACCATATTTAACGAACACCGTCTCGACTGCCTTTATCTGAAATCGCCCAAAAATTTGAAACGCATAATAATCACAAGAAACGTATTTCCTAGACAGTACTGTATATTCTTATAACCACAGAAATGTCCATCAACCCTCGGGAACTACCAATACCACATTTAACGAACCCTGCCTCAACTGCCTTCATTTAAATTCACAAAAAAAGATTTATATATATAAGAACCTCAAGAAACGCATTTCAAAGACTGTACTGAATGTCCGTATAACCACAGAAATATCCATTAACCCTCCAGAACTACCCTTACCACATTTAACGAACCCCGTCTTAACTGCCTTCATCTAAAATCGCCAAGAAATTTTAAATAGATAAGAACCACAAGAAACGCATTTCCAAGACTGTACTGAATGTCCTTATAACTACAGAAATATCCATCAGTCCTCAAGAACTACCCCTACCATATTTAGCGAACACCGTCTCTACTGCCGTCATCTAAAATCGCTACAAAAATTTTAACGTTTAATAATCACAAGAAACGCATTTCCGAGACAGTACTGAATGTCTTCATAGCCACAGAAATATTCATCCACTCTCCAGAACTACCCCTGCCACATTTAACGAACCCGGTCTCAACTGCCTTCATCTAAAATCGCCCAAAAAATTTTAAATAGATAAAAATCATTAGAAACGCATTTTCAGAATTACTCCTCCAGATTACAAGAAACGCATTTCGAAGACAGTACTGAATATCCTTTTAACCCCATAAATATCCATCAACCCTCCAGAACTACCCCTACCACATATAACGATCCCCGTCTCGACTGCCTTCATCTAACATCGCCAACAAAATTTTAACGAATAATATTCACAAGAAACGCATTTCCAAGATAGTACTGAATGTTCTTATAACCACAGAAGTATTCATCAACCCTCCAGAACTTCCCCTACCACATTTATCGAACCCCGTCTCAAGTGCCTTCATCTAAAATCGCCACAAAAATGTTGAATAGATAAAAATCACAACGAACGAATTTACAAAACTGCTGAATGTCCTTATAACCACAAAAATATCCATCGACCCTCAAGAACTACTCCTACCATATTTAACGAACACCGTCTCAAGTGAATTCATCTAAAGTCGCCGCAAAAATGATAAATAGATAAAAATCACAAAGAACGAATGTACAAGACTGTACTGAATGCCCCTATATCCACGAAAGTATACATCAACACTCAAGAAGTAGCCCTGCCACATTTAACGAACCCCATCTCAACTGCCTGCATCTAAAATCGACAAAAAAATTTAAATGGATAAAAATGGCAAGAAACGAATTTTCAGGACTGTACTGAATGTCCTTATTACCACAGAAATATCCATCAGCCCTGAAGAACTACCCCTACCATATATAACGAAAACCGTCTCGACTGCCTTCATTTAAAATCGCCAACAAATTTTAAACGAATAATATTCACAAGAAGCGCATTTCCAAGACAGTTCTGAATGTCCTTATAACCACAGAAATATCCATCAACCCTCAAGAACTACCCCTACCACATTTAACGAACCCCGTCTCAACTGCCTTCATCTAACATAGCTAAAAGAAAATTAAATAGATAAAAATCACTAGAAACGCATTTCCAAGACTGTACTGAATGTCCATATAACCACAGAAATATCCATCAACCCTTAAGAACTGCCCCTTCCATATTTAACGAACACCGTCTCTACTTCCTTCATGTAAAATGGCCAAAAAAATTTAAAATAGATCAAAATCACAAGAAACACATTTCCAAGATTGTACTGAATGTCCTTATAACCACTGAAATATCCGTCAACGGTCAAGAACTATACCTGCTATATCTAGCGAACACCGTCTCAACTGCCTTCATCTAAAATCGCCAAAAAATTTTTAAATAGAGAAAACCGACAAGAAACGTATTTCCAAGACTGTACTGAATGTCTTTATAATCACAGAAATGTCCCTCAACCCTCCAGAACTGCCACTACCACATTTAATGACCCCTCTCGACTGCCTTCATCTAAAATCGCCCAAAAATGTTAAATAGATCAAAATCATTAGAAACGCATTTCCAACACTGTACTGAATGTCCTTATAACCACAGAAATATCCATCAACGGTCAAGAACTACACCTGCTATATCTAGCGAACACCGTCTCAACTGCCTTCATCTAAAATCGCCAAAAAAATTTTAAATAGAGAAAACCGACAAGAACTGTATTTCCAAGACTGTACTGAATGTTCTTATAACCACATAAATATCCATCATCCCTCCGGAACTACCCCTACCACATTTAACGCCCCCTCTCGACTGCCTTCATCTAAAATCGCCAAAAAATTTTAAATAGATAAAAATCACAAGAAACGCATTTCCAGGACTGTACTGAATGTCCTTATTACCACAGAAAAATGCATCAACCCTGAAGAACTACCCCTACCCCATTTAGCGAACGCCGTCTTAACTGCCTTTATCTAAAATCGCCAAATAAATTTTAATAGATAAAAATCACAAGAAACTCATTTCCAAGACTGTATGGAATGTCCTAATAACCACAGAAATTATCAACATCCCTTATGAACAGGGGTTAGGGGGGCGGGGGTCCTTGGTTTGGATCTTCTTCGCTCGGGTAAGTGTTGGAGTGGATAAACCAGGGAGATGTGACTTGGGCCGAAGCCCGGGGAGTACTAACTTATTTGTGCGCGGACCTTTATTTTATGGGCTTCGCGTCAGTGGCGGCCTAGCACTCGTCACGCAGCGGAGTGGAGGTTTACTAGCGAGGGTCGTTTCGTCGATGTCGCTGGGAGGGGGTTGCGTACGATTGATTCGCTCTCGCCACGCAATAGTATGTTTTTTGTCGAGGGCGTAAAGAAGACTACTTTGAGGAGTGGGAATTTGCTGCCCGAGCGAAGCGAGGGCGACAGTCACACGAGGTAAAATTGCTTTACGCCCTTGATGCATATCATACTTTTTGTCCCCCTTCTTGAAAACGATCACGTGAAGCAGATAGAGGATGTTTGATGTACTTGAAAATTTTAGATTATAAGTGAAAGGAAGAAATAGCGTACTTTGCAGAAGGGTGACTGTCGGGTCTGGCAATACAATTTTTTCAAAGATAAAGATCAATTCCTCCATATTCTCACTTGCGGGGTGCAGTGTATGTGTAGCAGCCGTAAAGTTTTATGTAGCGGGCGTAAATTTTCATGTAGCGGGCGTAGTTTCATGTTGGCCCCGCGGCGGAGTGCGCATGTGCGAACGTCACTGGGCTGGAAGCGGCCACATTACGCCTGCTTCACGTGCACGCAAGGGCGTTTTCAAGGTGGGTCGGACAAAAAAGTCTTTTAGCGTCGGACGAACAGCTAAACCGCGCTTGCGCTGTAGGGTGCTTTCCGCTATTTGTCTTAATGTCGTTTCCTCCTGTTTGTTTATGGCTTGTTCTTGCAGCAGTTGGGGAAGCGTTATGCGTTCATATCCAGTTCGCGAGAGGTCAACCACACGATTTCGTAACGAGTGTTGCAAAACTTGCGGAAGCTTTGGGTGCTTCTGGGACCAAAGAGAGTGCATGCGTTCTTCGGGACTGCCACCTATGAAAATGACACTGACTCCCAGTTGAACTGCAGTCAATCACACCTATGGCCATGACCTCAATTGCTCAGTTTATGGTGCTGCGAGAGCTTTGGCTGATTCAAATCGAAGGCTCAAACCGACGATGGATCAAAAGAAGCTTGAAATTTTTTATTTTTTTTTATTTTTCAAAATAAAAAATCAATTTAAATTATCCTATAAATTTTGAGAAATATTTTTTTATTATCGTGAAACCATTTGAAATTTGTTTTTCAAATTTTTAAAAAGATTTTGCAATCTTGCTAATGGAAAGATTTTGCTTAAAAATCCTTCCCATTCTTTTTCGAAATTTTAGAAAATAATTTAAAATCTTTTGAAATCTTTATCAATTTTCTCTTAAAATTTATTTTCAAAATACAAATTCAGTTTAAATTTTCCCAGGAATTTTAAGAAGTTTTATTTTATTTTCTTGAAGCCTTTTGAACTTCTTAAAAAGCTTTGAAATTTTGTTCGAAATCTTCAAAAATTTACATTTTATTTTTAATTTTTTGAAATATTTCCAAATTTCAAATTATTTTTTAACTATTTCAAAAACTCTTAAACCTTCTGAAGATATTTTTAAATTATTCGAATTTTTCCAAACATTTTCTTAAAATTCTGAAAAATTGCCTTCAAATCTTCCAGAATCTGTTATGACGACTTTAGACATCTTTTGTAATCTTTTAAAAATTTTTGAAATTTTCGAAATGTCTCTTAAACTTACTCGAATTTTTTATAATTCTTTGCAATCTTGCTAATTTAAAGATTTTGCTTGAAAGTCTTTCCTATTCTTCTTCGAAATTTTAGAAAATAATATAAAATCTTTTGAAATTTTTTTCAATTTAAAATTTTTTTTTTTTATTTTCCTGAAGCTTTTAAACTTCTTAAAAAGCTTCAACATTTTTTTCTAAATCTTCGAAAATTTACATTTTGTTTAAATTTTTTTTCAAATATTTTCAAATTTCAAATTATTTTTCAAGTATTTCCAAAACTTTTAAATCTTCTAAATGTCTTTTAAAATAATTCGAATTTCTCCAAAAATGTTCTTGAAATTCTGAAAAATTACCAAAATTGCCTTAAACTCTTCCAGAATCATATTTGAAGATTTTAGAAATCTTTTGTCATTTAAAATGTTTTTAAATATTCTCATAAAATTCATTGTTAAAAATAAGAAATTATTTCAAATTTTTAAGAAAATAGTCACATTGTCAACCAAAGAGAATGGATTTTTAACGGAAATGATAAATATTTGATAAAAAAAGTGAATTCTTAATGAAGCAGTTAAATCCTCGACGAAAAAAGATTAATTTTCAAAAGCAGTTGCATTTTTAACCGGAAAAAATGAATTTTCAACAAAAAAAAATGGAATTCTCATCCAAGATAGATTAATTTTTAAACCAGAAAGACGAATTTTCAACCAAATGGTTCATTTTTTAACAACAAAAAAAAAGTTTTTCAGTCAAGAAAGAAAAAAAAATGTCACCCAAATTATAATTTGAGGGGATAAATGGTTTTCAATACAAAATAAAAATTTCGAAAAGATATTTCCTATTTAGATATATTTGTTCATTTGTTTTCCAGGTTATAGAGATATCATTTTCGTAAGATCTTTGAGGAAATTCAAAAAGATTTTTGAATATTTCGGATATGTCGAAAAAGTATCATTTTTTATTTTACAGGATTTTGCATAATTTTAGGAAAAATTCGAGTCAGTTTAAAAGATATTCAGGACTTTTAGAAGTACTAAAAATAAATTTGTTTGTAAACTAACTCGAATAATTCCTAAAGTTTTGAAAAATCTTTGAAAATTAAAGAAATTATTCTTAAATCTTTCAGATTTTTTGACATTTGTAGGAATCTTTTAAAATGTTATGAAACATTCTTTGAATTTTCTTTAAAAATCGATTTTTGAAAATAAAAAGACATTAAAAATTGTTCAAGGTATCTCAAAAACAGTTTTTTGTTTTCTTCGAAAATTTGGTCGAAATCTGCAAAAATGTACATTTTGTTTTGAAATTTTGTAAATTTTTTCAAACTTCAAATTATTTTTCAATCATTTCCAAACATTTAAAACTTATAAACTTTTTTAAAAATTATGCAAATTTTTCCAAAAATTGTCTTAAAATTCTGAAAAATTGCCTAAAATCTTCTAGAATCTGTTATAACGATTTTAGAAATCCTTTGTAATCTTTTAAAATCTATTGTCACTTTTAAAAATGTTTTTAAATATTCTCTTAAAATTAATTTTTCAAAATAAAAAATCGGTTTAAATTTCCCCCTGAATTATAAGACAATTTTCCTATTATCGTGAATCCTTTCAAAATCCTTAAGAAGCTTTAAAATTTGTCTCTCAAATATTCAGAAATAATAATATCATAAATAGTACATTTTTTTAACTTTTGAAATATTTTAATATTTTAAATTAATTTGTAATATTTCATAAATTTCGAAATGCCTTAAACTTACTTGAATTTTTATAATTCTTTGTAATCTTGCTAATTGACAGATTTCGCTTTAAAATCTTTCCCATTCTTTTTCGAAATTTAAAAAAATATTTTAAAATCTTTTGAAATCAAAATTTTCTCCGAAAGTTTATTTTCAAAATAAAAAATCAGTTTAAATTTTCCCAGGAATTTAAAGAATTTTTTTTCGCCATCCTGAAACCTTTTAACATTCTTAAAACGCTTCTTTATTTTTGGAATCTTCAAAAATCTACAAATTACATTTTGTATAACAAAATGCTGGACACCTTTCTTACATTGATTCTTATTATTATTGATTATATATTATTTAGATAACCTTTTTTTAAATAGCAAAAAAAGTGAAAACTCCATCCAATCACAAACACGGGTTTCCCGACAATAGTTTTAAATTGTTTCGACTAATTACGAGATGATCCCAGAAATAATCGAAAATGACGCCATGGGCTTTTTAATAATTGGATAATAAATTGTATTTTGTTTGCAGATTCACTTAGAATTATAAATGCTGTTAGAACACACCTGGGTAAAATCCCACTTCAAAGAATAACCGCTAATCACATTTATAGATTTGATTTATCGGTTTTTAATAGTTCATCTTGTCCCCAGATGATGTTGGGATTATCCCAGAAATTCTGGAATATTGCGATAGCCTTAGTGCACTCTTGTTTTTCATCTAGGAACAACCAAATGCCGTCATTTCAATGGTAGGAAGGAGTCATAGGTGGGAGTCTTGCTATTTAAGAATCACGTGAGTCCAAGATCATCACAGTCAAAGATGAGGAATCATCAAGTTAGCATCGGGCTCTTAGCCCTTTTGGTCATCAGCATCTATGCTCAAGGTAAATAAAAAAAAGAACATTTTTATTTCACTACAAATCTCAATTTCTTCTGACAATAAAGTAAGATAATATTTTTGAGACACAAAAAATGAAGGCACAATGCAAATTTTTGTTTATGACGAGATGCAACAAATTTTACACTAATCGCCTATGTAAAACTCAATTTTTATGAACTCTTGATTAAGAAACTGCATTAAGAAACATTTACTTGTATTTAATGCTAATCCTTTAAAAAATTCAGTTTGTTCTATATTTAATGTTAAATTCAGTTTTAGTTAAACATATGATCATAATTGTTTTAGGATGGGTATGTCTATTTCCGGCAATTGGGAAAAATTTCCAGTAGAAAAAACACTAGTTCTTAAAGGATCTTATCTTAAACTTAGATCGCTTAAATCGAAATTAAGATGTAGAAACAAACCCATAAAGTGCAATTACATACAAATTAGTATGTAAATCTAAAAAAAAATCACATTCAAACTTTTGATAATCAAGATTAAAGATACTAACATAAGTTATCGTTTTCTGCCATATAAAGTATTTAATTTCTTTTCAAGGATCGTAATCGATTCCTAGATAAATCACAAAACTGAATAATTAAGTATAGTAAATCCGAAAGATATAAAAATAATAACAATGCGTAAATCAGGAAAACAAGTACAAATAATATTGATGAATATGTAAATGAAAATTGATTGAGCAATGTATATTTACGGAAATGAAGTGAGCTTTTTTATATAACAAAGCTTCAATAATGACCTCTCTTCGTAATTCCCATCTTATCTCCATGAGACTGATCGATTTGGTCATTTTAATTTTTTTTCTTCATTTTATTTTAACGGCAATTTCTGCTGACGCGATCGACCTTGTCTTTGGGTTTTCCCAACTCTGTAGGATAGTCAGCATCTTTAGCACGTGTAGCACGTGTGAGTTATCTATATATTTGTATTCAAGTTCAATAGTTCAATAAATCTTCTCTAGTTTTTGCGGTCACTGATTACTGATTAGTCCAGACTTTTGTCTCATTAATTTACATTATACTTTATATGCTAAGAATATTGTGTCCACTTTGATAAGCACCATAATTTGAGATAAGTGATATAACTAAAGAGAAATAACAAGGAAAAAGTTACAGAAAAATGATATAAACTCGAGAGATTATTTAATAAGACTTTTTTTAAACTAGCCTGAAAATGTAATAACAAAGTATTTATGGAAGATGGAGATTGCGGAAAGGAGTACAATTCAGAGATTCAAATGTTTTTTCTTGATCTGCATTAACATATTCTATGTTTAGTTTTCAATTACCTCGAGATTGATTTTCGATGTTAATTATCTTGGCATTGAAAATATGTACCTTTTCTTTGTGCTGAGTCAGATCATACAGAGTTAAAATTGCAATTCTCATGACCTTCCTGAGTGTCAAGAATAAATTAGAGATGATGATGTGAATTATGGACATTTTTTGTTTCTCTTCAGATTAAAGGATTTTCTCGGAGTTTGAACATTATTTTGAGCAAATAGAGTATTTAGTATGTAGACAAAAAACCAGGCAAATATTGAGAAATTACAATGGTCAATAAAATCTCATAATTTCCGAAGTACTTTCTTACGCTGAATTTTAATCTGACTATGATTTGTTTCCACCATCTATTCTTTGAAGGATATTTTCAAATTAATTTTTTTATTGACAGTTTTCAATTATTGTGCAAAGCGATATAGATTATTATTTTTAAACCATATGAGACATGATTTTGATGCATTTTTGAATGCTAAATCCATCAAACATCGCAATTTCGCGATAGTCCTAACAGAATCCATGATATTTGAAAAAATAATTAACCTTTTTAAACAAACTAGAAGTCATTCTCTTTGTTTTTAACTGCTGAAGAAAACTGAAAAAGGTGATTCAAACATTCACCGTTTTTGAAATATAGCATAAATAAAAACGGGGTAAAGCATAATAAAAAAGGTTGCCTCTGAAAATTTATAGAATACTAACGAGAGGTTGAAAAATTTTGGGAAAATAGTAATTTTTGAAAAAAAATCGATGTGCATTAGAGTGGGTCAAAAAACATTTTCTTTAAGCATTGGATTCTAATAGTGGGAAAAAGTTGTATTTGCCCATCAGTAGTAAGCTCTGCAAATTTCGGTTTGATCAGATAATATCTTCTGTTCTGTGTATGGGTTTGAGATTTGGCCATTAAAATTTTTGAAAATTTAACCATTTTTTTCTAAGAGCCATAAAATTATGTTGAATTTTTTGTAGGTCCGGTTTTTGGTAATGAATTATTAGAACTTCTTTTAAATGTGCAAAAAAAACAAGTTTGTTTAATTGTGTCAATTGCACATTTTTTAAATTCAATGTGTGTTTGGAATTGCTTCAGCTTGGATCGGAGAAACATGCCACTATTTTGTAATTATGAAAAAAAAATGTTTCTGGTTTCAAAATATTGTGAATTTGGCCTTTTATATTTTTTGTTTGAAAAGTTAATTTTTTTTTAATATATCCTTTTCCGTAAAACCCTAATTTTTCGTAATTATCCCGAGAACTGTTCAAGCTTACATTGCAGCCCGTTTTTATTTTGAATATATTTCCAAAATGGTAAATGCTAGAATCAATTTCCTTTTTTAACATTCTTTAGAATTTAAAAACGAAGAGAATGACATATCGTTCCTTTAAGAAAGTTAACTCTTTTTCCTAATATCTCGGTTTCCATAGAATACAAATTTTTTTTGTTATCTCATAAATACATAGATGACATTCTTTTGACCAGTGTTTTTCAAAGTTTTTTTTTTAAATATCATAAAAAAATCTCCTGGTTTAATTATATTTGAATTTGTTGAGTATTTAAATAAATAAAAGTTTTATTCATCCGACTAAATTCATTTGTTTAAGTCAATAAAAATGCACTAAATTAACTAAAAATTTGGTTTTATTTTCAGAAGAACAAAATTTTCTTCGTGCAAAGCGATATGCCTTCGGCAGTGGTAGCAGTTCTTCTAGTTCTAGTTCCAGTTCCAGTTCCAGTTCTTCAGGAGGTGGTGCCGGAAATACTTTAACCCTGACAAATTCTCATGCAACAGGAGGTGCAACTGCAGATGCTAAAGCTGCAGCAACTTCTGATGGAGCCGGAAATGGTTTCTCCTATGGAAATGCTAATCAACATGAAGCTAATTATGGTAATTTTCAAATTTTCATCTAAAATATTACAAATATTAAATTTAAAAATGGTTTGAAAACTTAAACATCAGAAATACTATGGCTAAAAGTTGAATTACTTTGTTAAAAATTCATCATTCTAGTTGACAATTGATCTCTTTGTCTGAAGATTAAGTTTTTTAATTAAAAATTTAACTATTCCGTTTTTGGTTTACAATTTATATTTTTTGTTGAAAATGCAACTGTTTGGTTTAGAAGGCATCTCTTTTGGAAGAAAATTAATCTTTTTTCTTTTCTTACTTTAACTTCTTTTGTGCAATTATTTTGCATAAATTGATTTTCTTGGGTATTAAAAAAAACGTTTTTTAAGGAACATGATTCTTTTTAATCCTTCTTGTGTAATTTTGCTGCACAATTTTTTTTCAAGCTTATGTTGGTTTAAAAAATGTACTTTCAAAAATTAATCTTCTTGGCTGAAAATTCATTTTTTGTTGTTGGAAATTCAACCACTTGGTTGAAAGTTGAAGCGTTTGTTAAAAAGTTATTCTTTTGGCTAAGGATTCATAATTTTTGTTGAAAATTCATGTTTTTAGTGGAAAATTTAAATATTTTGTTGAAAATTCATTTTTTGTTGATGTTGAAGATTCATAATTGTGGTTAAAAATTCATCTCCTTGGTTGACATTTCAACTATGTTGTTGAAAATTTAACTTTTTCATTATTTGAATAAAGAAATCAAGAACGTATTCTTTATTTCGTTTTCAAGACAATTGAACTGGTTGACTGAAAATATTGTTTTTCTTGCAGGTGTAAACCTCACTTTTTTACAGTTTAATCCATATTATATAATTATTTGTAAGTTACGTTTGGATCCCTTTTTAATATTGCAAGGCTTTAATGTTTTTGTGACTAAACAATTCACTTCATATTAATCAATTTTTTTTTCTCATAGAAGATACATTCTGGATTTTCTTGTCACTTGATATATTATATTTTTATTATAAATATTTTTTCGTCAAAGTTCTTATATCTGCAGGATGAGCAGTATTTGTTTCTACTCGAAATTAAATCATTATTCTTCTAAATTGTTACTGATAACCACACATTGATAATTACATTGATCAGACCGGGTAGATATTACTTAATTTGAAACAATTAAAATATTTTATATTTTGTTTAGGTCAAGGAGGAGGATTCGGAAATGGCTTTGGAGGATCACTTGGAGCTGGTAGTGGTGGAGTAGGAGGAGGTTCCTTTGGAGGTTCCGGATCTGGTAGTTATGGTGGTAGCCATGGAGGAGCTCTTGGAGGCAGTCATGTTGGAGGCGGTTCTGGTTCAGGTGGTTATGGTGGTAGCCATGGAGGAGCTCTTGGAGGCAGTCATGTTGGAGTTGGTGCTGGTTCAGGTGGTTACGGTGGCAGCAGTGGAGGAGCGCTCGGAGGCAGTCATGTTGGAGTTGGTGCTGGTTCAGGTGGTTACGGTGGCAGCAGTGGAGGAGCGCTCGGAGGAAGTCATGTTGGAGGCGGTAAGAATAATACATTAATTTTTAAATTAAAATAATCAACCTGAAGACCTGGGTTCGAATCCCAGCGGAGCTGAAGTGGATTTTTTTACATAGAAAGTCAATAATTAATAGTATTGTTTGATTGGTTTTCAGGCGGATATACAGGTGGTGGTGGATACGGTGGTGGAAAAGTTGGTGGTAGCCACGCAGGAACTGGTGGCTTTGGAGGAACCTATGAAGTAGGTGGCAGCCATGCAGGAACTAGTGGACTTGGAGGTTCAGGTGGTTTGGGAAGTTCAGGTGGATATGGAGGAAATAATGGAGGATTTGGAGGTGTTGGTGGAACTGGAGTCAGCAAAACTGGCGCTGGCGCTACTTCCAGTGCTAATGCTAATGCTAACGCTAATGCTGGATCCACTGCTGGAGGTAAGGAATAAGGATTGGTATAAATTAATTAGCCTTGCAAAAAAGGGATCCAAGCGAAATTTTTTTATGATTGCTTTTCAACCACTATAGATAATATTAATTGTTTTCTATTTTGTATACAAACTAATTATCTTATAATCATGCATATTTTCCATACTAGGAATAAATTTAAAACAATTATCAAATCAATCTAACAGCGAATTAATTTACGATAAACAAGATTTTACTCAAGTTTTATCTTTGCCGGATTATGAAATCTGGACTTAATTAAAGGAAAAATAGACCAGCTTAGTCCAACAAAAAGATTGTTGTTGGCTCATACTATCAAAGTTGAGAAATATCTTTATAATATTTCTCTGGCCTAATTTTTTATTTTCATTATTTGACCAATTTCATTTCAAATCATGCAGAGATGTCCAGCTTAGGGTGTCTGAATGATTTTTTGAAATATCATTCCAGAGTGAAAAAAGGACACATATTTCACTGATTGTCTTGATTAGTTGAATTAGTTTGAGTTTTGTAAATTTGCAAAATTCCTACAATTCTTAGGAACTATTTTCATTTTAAATTTAAATTTGGAGGTCTTGGTGGAGGACATGGAGGAGCAGGAGGTCTTGGTGGAGGATATGGAGGATCAGGAAGTCTTGGTGGAGGACATATCGGATCAGGAGGTCTTGGTATAGGACATGGAGGATCAGGAGGTCTAGGTGGAGGATATGGAGGATCAGGAGGTCTAGGTGGAGGATATGGAGGATCAGGTAGTCTTGGTGGAGGACATGGAGGCGGCTTTGGAGGTGATGATAGTCAAAAAATGTATAATTTATTATGAATCCCTCTCCTCATTTACATAAATTATAATTACATTTTTCCCATGTGTAGGACAAAGCCAAACCGGTGGATTTGGAGGAGCAGGTTCTGTAGGACATGGTGGTGGATACGGAGGTAAGCAATTTGTCACAAAATTAGACCAAACTCCCCTGATATTATCTGACAATTTCAGATACATGTCTTAGCCAGAATCGATATCATTTTTGATAAAGAAACACTTCTAAGTCAAACTAAACTTACAATGCGAAAGAAGAATTTACAAATATTTGGTTGTAGGACTTCAAGTCTATCCCTTACCTGGGCAGCCAGGATATCAACTAGATCCAGGATTTTCCCCACACAGTTGGAATAATTTAGGTTATCCATCAGGTCAAGGCAATCTTGGAGGAGGTGGTGGCTTTGGAGGCGGTTCTGCAAATTCTAATGCTGGTGCTTCAGCTGGAGCTAATGCAGGAGGTCTTGGAGGAAGTGCAGGATATGGTGGTGGACAAGGAGGACTAGGTGGTGGACAAGGAGGATTTGGTGGTGGACATGGAAGTCTTGATTCTGGATCTGGATGTGTGAACGGATGTAATATCAAAGGTGGTTCCCTTGGAGGAGGACATGGTGGTTCTCTTGGAGGTGGACACGGTGGTTCTCTTGGAGGTGGACACGGTGGTTCTCTTGGAGGTGGACATGGTGGTTCTCTTGGAGGTGCTAGTGCTAATGCCAATGCTAATGCTAATGCCCATGCCTTAGGCAGTGCCAATGCTAATGCCAATGCCAACGCTGATGCCACTGCCAATGGAGTTAGGTAAGATTGAAACAAATTTTAATTCGTAGATCATTATTCTCTCACAAATTAATAATAATTATTCAAAATGATCTAACAATTTCAGCCTCTTCTCCCGTTTTGGTGAGGGTGATAGTGGAGTGAATAAGGATGGAAAGGTAGATGGTGCCAAAGGTGTCTACAGTTCCAGTTCCGCCAGTATTGGTCCCGATGGAAAAGGAAGTTACAACGTCCAAGCGGGTAAAATCCAGTAAATGATGAGTCAAAAATACAAGTTTCGTAATTCTGCATATAAATTATTATGCAGGATTTTTGAAACAAATTGTATACGCGAAAATGCAGTCAAAAAATTCCAAAACATTGCAAGTTGACTGGTTTTGACGCGAAATAAAAAGATATTTGTACTAGAGATTTTTAGGACAAGTTCAGCATTCAACTTCCGAAATTGACAAATTATGATTTGGCGAAAAGAGATAATCAAACACTTTTAAAGTGATAACACCTGAAATATTTATAATGCAAAGATTGTTGAAAGTTATGAGAATTTGACGAGCGTGACTAGTATTTCTAGTAAACCGAAATGAAAAACACTCGTTTATAAGTACTTAAATTAAGTTGCATTGTGATAATAGAATCTTCAAATAAAAAATAATGTTCAAAAATACTTATGTTTTGTTTTATTACCTTCAGGATACAGGTCATTAAATCTGATTTCTGTTCATCTTGAATTAAAATGATAAAAGAAGCGGATTACTGAAATGATAAACGTCTGCTTTGAACGATTAAAATCATGCATTACATTCATTACGTTCAACGAACAATTAAGATATAAGATTGATAAGGAATCTACATATCGGTCAAGGATGTAACTCATCTTTATCTTTGATTTATGTCGAAATAGATAATACTTCCTATCTGACATTTCATTCCTCGTGTGATTTAAATAATTATTTGAAACGTTTAATTTATTCATTGCGCCTTAATTAGAAGTTCCTTATTTTGTTTTGTGCTGTCAATGATTTACGATTATTGCTTAACTGGAAAAAATAGCAATTACAACAAAATTAAAATTACACGTTTCTTATTTTGATTGTCTTATTATAAAACTGAAATGTATGCTTCAATTTAATATAAAATGTAATTGATAATCATAAATTAAAGTAGCTACACAGCCTTTCACACAATTTTTAATTTAAGTTTAATTTTAACTTAATAGAATTAGATCAGAAAAATAAAATAACGATTTTCACAAATGAAAATTCGCTAACTTGTTTAGTTTTGAATGTTTATATAGTGATGTAGTTTTGAATGTTCTTTTTTAATTGTTCGATTTTTAAAGATGTATAAATAAAAATTCTTAAATTTTGATGATTTTGGAAATCAAGAGGCAAGTTTTCAATTATAAATCTTCCCAATTGAAGAAATTTTTAAAGTAAATCATCAAAATTACAGAATTTTTAGTTGTTCAAATTAAAATTTGCATTACATTTGATTGGAAATTGTCCAAAATAAAAGCTTTTAAGTTTTACAGATTTACAATTCAAAGTTCTACAATTTTAAAGAGTTAAAGGTTTTCAATTTTGAAAATTTAAAATTGAAAATTGTTTAATTTCAAGGATGTATAAATAAAAATTCCTAAATCTTGATGATTTTGTAAATAAAAAGTCCAGTTTTCAATTTAAAAACTTCTAAATTGAAGAAATGTTGAAAGCAAATCATCAAAATTACACAATTTTTAATTCGCAAAATTAAAAAATCTTAAATTACAAAAAATTTACAATTTAAACTTTTGCAATTTTGTAAATATAGAATTTTGAAAATTATAGACTCACAAATTATTTAATTTCAAAGATTCCTATTTTTAAGGTATGTAATTTGGAATTTTTTTAAACAGTTCCATTTTGAAGATTTATATTGAAAAATTGTTTAATTTTAATGAGTAGCAATTTAAAATTTTTTAATTTTTAAGGTATAAAATTTAAAATTCTTTAATTTGAAAAATTTTTAAATAAAAATTCTTAAATTTTGATGATTTTGGAAATCGAAAGACAAGTTTTCAATTATAGAACTTCCAAATTGAACAAATTTCGAAAATAAATCATCAGAATAACAATATTTTAATTTTAAATTTGCAAAATTGAAAAATCTTCCATTTAAAACAATTTACAATTCAAATTTTTGTAATTTTGTGGATATAGAATAAAAAAAATTATAGACTTGAAAAATATTCAATTTTAAATATTTCTATTTGTAAGGTATGTAATTAAAAATTTTTTGAAACAGTTCAATTTGGAAGATTTAAAATTCTCTAATTTGAATGATTTGCAATTAAAAATTTTCTAATTTTGAAGATATACAATTAAAAATTCTTTAATTTTAAAAATATGTTAATACAAATTCAGAAGTCGTGATGATTTTGATGATTTTAGATATAAAAAGTCAAGTTTTTAATTCTAAAATTTTGAAATTGAAGAAATTTCGAAAGAAAATAATCAAGATTAAATAATTTTTTATTTATTGTTTCCAAATTGAAGACTCTTCAATCAAATAAAAATTACAATTCAAAGTTCTGCAATTTGAAAATATAGAATTTCAAATTATTCAATTTTGAAAAAATAATAATACAAATCATTCAATTTTGAAAATTGAAAAATTTGTTTGAAATAGTTTAATTTGGAAGATTGAACGTTGAAGATTTTTTAATTTTAACAACTTGCAGTTTAAAATTCCTCCAGTTTGAAGATTTGCAATAAAGAACTTTTTAATTTTAAAGATTTATAAATAAAAATGCTTACACTTTAATGATTTTGGAAACCAAAAGTCCAGTTTTCAATTTCAAGACTTTTAAATTAAAGAATTTCCAAAATGAATAATTAAAATTGAACAATTTTTAATAGCAAATTTTCAAAATTGAAAAATCTTCAATAAAAAAAATTACAATTTAAACTTCTGCAATTTGAAAACATAGAATTTCAAATTATTTAATTTTGAAAATATTATATTATTATTCAGTTTAGAAACTGGTCATTTTTTTGAATTCTTTATTATTATTTATTTCTGCGATTTGAAAATATAGAATTACCAATTATTTAATTGTCAGAATATAATATTAAAAATGATTCAATTTTAAAAATGAGTAGATTTTGTTGAAATAGTCAATTTGGAATATTTAAAATTGTAAATTAATTCATTTTAACGATATACAATTTTTCAATTTTGAAGATTTACAAGCGAAAACTCCTTAATTTTAAGGATGTATAAATAAAAACCCCATTAATTTTGATGATTTTGGAAATCAAAAGTCATGTTTTCAATTCTAAGTCTTTCAAATTAAAGAACTTTCTAAAGTAATTGATAAAAATTACAAAATATTCAATTATAAAAATTAAAACTTGCATGATTTGGAATAGTAAATTTTCAAAATTAAATACTCTTTATCTACAAATTTTTAATTGAAATTTTTACAATTAAGTTCTCAATCCTAAAATTTTCAAATTGAAATAATTTCGAAAGTAAATCATCAAAATTAAACAATTTTTCATTGTAAACTTTTCCAACTGAAAACTCTTCAATTTAAAAAAATTTAATTCGAAAATTTGCAATATTTAAATTACATATAGAATTTCAAATTATTCAATTTTTAAAATATATAATTACGAAGTACTCAATTTTAAATATTTATACTTCAAAGGTGCTTAATTTGGAAAATTCAAATTAAATTTGGATGATTTTGGAATTCAAAAGTCAAGTTGTCAATCCTAAATCTTCCAAATTGAAGAAATTTCGAATATCATCAAAATTAAAAAAAAAAATTATTTTAAATCATCAAAATTAAAAACTTTTCAATCTAAAGAAAGTACAGTCAAAGCTTCTGCAATTATGAGAATATTGGATTTCAAATTATTCAATTTTTAAAATATAATAAATTATTCAATTTTTAAAATATAGTAAATTTTTTTAACAATTTATTTTGGAATATTTAAAATGGAAAATTCTTTAACTAACTTTAACTGTATCTTTCCTCTTCAAACAATAACTTTAATTTAACTGCGGTACTTTCAGTAAATAAAAAAAAGGATCTATACGTTTTTTTCTGAGTAATGATTAATAAATATGTAGGTTCCAAGCTGTTTTTACATAACCATAAAATATTATATGTCCGCATGTAAAAAGCGCTATGAGTTTCTAAAAAAAATAGTAAAATTACATCATGATTTTAAATGAACCATAAAAAATGCAAATTGTCCACCATTTTTTGCTAGTTAAGTTTATAATCCCATAAATTTCTGTGAAGATCTCTCTCAAAAAGGAGTTCTGAAAAAATATTCCGTATATTTTGCGAATAATTCTTTTCATCTTAGATAAAAACGGATTTCAATTAGAAAAGCTTTAAATTAATAACACTTCAAGTGAAATGTATTGCTTTTTCAAGAAAATGGATTACTTTTTAACAAAATTGGTTGAATTTTGAACCAAAAAGACGAAGCCAGTTTGTTCAGTCACATTTTTCAACCAAATAATTGTATTTTTAACCAAAAAAGATTACATTTTTTACCGGAAGAAATTAATTTTCGAATCAAAGAGAACATTTTCGAACAAAACAGTTGAAAATACAAGAATTTTTAACCGAATAATTTGATTTTTATACAGAAAATAATAATTTTCAACAAAAAAAGTTAATTTTCGTTCAAAAAGATGAACTTTCTACCATTTTCAAACCAAAGTGACAAATTTTCAATAAAAGAGTTAAATTTTTAACAAAAGGGTTAATTTTGAACCAGATAGTTGAATTTTCTATCAAAATATTTAAATCTTATACAAAAAAAAAAACGAATTTGAAATAATTTTAAACTAAATCTATGAATCCTCAATCAAAACATTAAATTAAAAAAATACTATAGTTTCATTTTTGACCAAGTAGTTGCATTTTTAAACCAAAAATATGAATTTTTAATCCGAAAATATATTTTAAGAAAATTTCAATTTTAGGCCAAATAGTTGAATTTTCAACCAAAATAAATGATTTTCTACCAAGAAGATTAGTTTTCTACAAAAAAAGACGAATTATCAGATAAATTATCAATTAAACAAATGTATTGTCAACCAAAAATTGAATATATTTTTAACGAACTAGTTCAAATTTTAGTCAAGTAGTTAAATTTACAACAAGATAAGATGAATTTTAAACAAAATAGTTGAACCCTCTAAGGATTGTTTTTTTAACGAAAGAGATGAATTTTCAAACCAAAAACAATACTTTTCAGGAAAAGAATTGAATTTTCAAACCGAAAATATGAATTTTTAACAAAAATTTTTGTTATTTATCAACCAAATAGTTGAATTTTCTACTACAATAGTTGAATTTTCAATAAAAAAAGATGAGATTTTTGTTCACTAAAAGTGGTAAATTTTGAAACGAAACAGTCAAATTTTGAACCAAGGAAGTAAAAAAAATGTCCACTAAATTGTTGAATTTTCAAACCAAAAAGATGTATTTTCAAACAAGAAGATTAATTTTCTACCAAAAAGAAGATTTTTCAAGAAAACACATGAATTTTCAGTTGAAAAAAGTATAATGTTCAACCGAATGAATTTTCAACTAAAATGACGGAATATTCAATTGGAATAGTTACTTTCTCACTTAAAGAAAAAATAAATGTTAACAAAAAAAATTTTTTAAAACAAATAGATAAATTTTCAAACAAATGAATGAGTTTTTAAATAAAATGGTGAATCTTCAACTCTAATAGTTCAATTTTAGACGAAAATGAATCCTTAACTATAATAATTGAATTTGCGACGAAAAACATCAATTTTCAACGAAAAAAGACGAATTTTCAACAAAAAAATGTTTTTTTTTTCAACCAAAAATTAAATAGTTAAATTTTTAGTTTAAAAATAAATATTCAACCAAAGAGATGAATTTTTAACAAAATTGATGGAATACTTATGAACTCAAACAGTTACATTTTCAGTTAAAAAAATTAATTTTCAATCAAATAGAAAATCTAATTTTTCATAAAATAGTTAAAATTTCAAACGGAATTTTTAAACATTCAGTAAAAAAAAATTAATTTCCAGCAAAAAAAACGAATTTTCAATAAAATAGCTCATTTTTCAATCAAAGAAATAAATTTAAAATTTTTAAAAATTATGAATCTTCAACCAAAAAAATTAATATCGAACAAAAGAATTCAATTTTCAACCAAGTAATTCAATTTTCATTCGAAAAAAGATAAATGAATTCGAAAAAAACAGTTACATTTTCAGTTAAAAGAATTAATTTTCAATCAAATAGAAAATCAAATTTCCAATAAAATAGTTGAAATTTCAAATGGCATAGTTAAACTTTTAGCAGAAAAAAATTAATTTCCAACCAAATAAAAGACAAATTACCTATAAAATAACTAATTTTTCAACCAAAGATATGAATTACAAATTTTTGTAAATTATGAATATACAACCAAAAAATTAATATCTAACAACAGAGTTTAACTTTCAACCAAGTAATGAAATTTTAATTCGAAAAAAGATCAATTTTAAACGAAAAATTTAGTAGTTGATATTTCAATCAAAAAAAAATTTATTTTTAATCAAAAACAGTTAAATTCGACAAAAACATGACTTTTGAAGTTAAGTTGAATTTTCAACCAAGAAAGATTTTTCAGACAACAGAGAGAATAAATTGCATACAAACTGTTGATCTTTAACAAAATACATGAATTTTCAACAAGGTGCTTGAATTTTCTACTAAAAAGGATCAATTTTCAAATAAAAATAAAATAGCTCAATTTTCAATTTAAAAAATTAAATACAGTAATATAAAGCTACTTTTACAGGTGAACAATGATTGTTATTAAATTTTATATTGCAATTTAGAAAAAAAGTTGAGCATACTCGAGAAAATTCTCTGAATTAAAAAAAATGTTCTAAAATTTAGGAGCTATATAAAAAATACAAAGTAACTAAAAACTGGATATTATTTATACTAGCAGTCCTGCGCGCGCTTGGTAATTTTTTGTTAATACAAAAGAATAAACAAAATACTTTTTTTCTATGTTCTTCATATTTAATAAATATTACCAAATATTTGTATAAAATAATTAGAAGACACCACAGGATAAATTTTCATTTTTTTCTCTGCTCAAGGAGTAATGGATTTCTCATAATGTACTTGTAGGTAAATTAAGCCATCGTTAGCATCTGGAAAAAATGGTGAATATAATTATACCCAGGCGGAAATATTATATATAGTTTATATATAGTGTGAAGTATTATATATAATATTCATTCGTTTTATATAAAACATGTATAAAACAAATGAATATTATATATGATTATAGCACGCTATATATAAACTATATATATTATTTCCGCCTGGGTAATTTAATTTATTAATAATCTGCTCTTAGATTTGTTTGACACTTGTTTGTAAATTATATTACCAGAATAAATATTTTTATTAAATAAAAATAAATGTTATTTCTAAAATAAATTGGGCATTGATCGTTATAACATGTATATTTGCTTGACAATTATTGTCTTCATATAGTAATCCATTCGCCACTAATGTTTTATCATGCATTGAGAGATGTAGTAAATTTTTTCCGAAAAATTTAATTTTCTAATTTTTATCATAGATGATGGAAGTTATTAGGAAAAAGTAAAATGTATTTTAGTATAACTTTTTTATACGTGAATATATTTATGTTAACATTTTTATCGTATCTGTTGTTGTATATGTAAAAATGAATAAATTCATTCCATATGAGAAGAAAATTATCCTGTCGACAGAAATTTTCAGGTCTTTATAAACTTTTTTCTTATTGAAGGCTAAATTCAACACAAAATTTTCAAAAAATAAAATGTTTTTTTCATTCGTGAAAAACTGTTTGTTATTTTTTTTAGAATCATTTTTTTCACGTATCGCATTAGTTACTCTAAGAAACATATTTTCTATCTGATATATTCTGCTACATTCAATTACATATATGCATATATATATATATGTGTGTGTGTGTGTCCCAGGCGGAAATATTGTATATAGTATTTATCTGTTTCTTATAAAAAATGTATAAAACAAATGAATATTATATATAATATACTTCACACTATATCTGAATGACAATTTATCTTTTTCAGTAAAAATTAATATTTGTTGTTGAAAATTCAACTATTTCAGTTCAAACAATTGAATTTTCAACCAAATAGTTAAATTTTCCGTCAAGAAAATTAATTGTTAACAAATTAAAAAACCAATTTTCATCCAAGCAGTTCAATTTTCAACCAATGATATGAATATTCACTTGAATTTTCAAGCAAATACTTGAATTTTCTACTAAAAAAAGATAAATTTTCCTCAAAAAATGGACTAATTAAATTGTCAGCTAAAAAAAATTAATTTTCAAGCAAAAAATGTGTATTTTCAAGAAAAAAATTAATTTTCAATCGAAGCAGGTTAATTTTTAATTGTACCGCAGCATTTATCCAAAAAATAATAAATTTCTACCAAAAAATAGCAATTTTAGCAAAAAAGTTAAATTTTCAGAAAAAAAATTTTATTTCAATTTAAAAAAACTAATTTTCAACTCGAGAAATAAATTTTAAACCAAACACATAAATCTTCAACGAAGAGGATTAATTTTCTACCAAAAAGAAATAATTTTTAACAAAATACATGGATTTTGAACTAAATATTTGAATTTTTTAAAGAGATTTTTTAAACATTAGTTTTTAACAAAGTATTTCAACTTTCAACCACGTAGTTGAATTTTCAAGCCAAAGATTCAAATTCTAAAGAAAACAGTAACATTTTCATTCTAGAATACTAATTTTCATGAAAAAATATAATAGGTGATATTTAAATCACAAAAGATTTTATTTTTAAATCAAAAATAGTTGAATATAACTAAAAAAGATGAATTATCAATAAAATACTTGAATTCTCAACTAAAACAGATTAATTTTTAACCATACATTGCATTTGTTACCAAATCTATATTTTTAAGTCTATATCTTTTTCGTTTCTAAAAATTGTAAACTAAATAGTTAAGTTTTTGAGCTAAAAAAGATCAATTTGTAACCAAAAATGATGTAGTGTAATTTTTATTGAGGAGAATTAATTTTTAATAAAAAAAAGAATTTTTCACAAAACAGTTTAATTTTGTATCAAATAGTTGAAGTTTATACCAAATTGTGAAATTCTCAAGTAAAAAGACAATTTTCCTATAAAACAGTTGAACTTTTAACCCGAGATATAAATTTTCAACACAAAAATTATTTTACAACCAATCAGTGGAATTATAAATCTTCAACAACAAAAAAAGAACTTTTAAAAGACTAGTTCAACTGTCGACTAAGAATTCTAATTTTCCACCTGAGAACATGAATTTTCAACGAAAAATGTAATAGTTGATATTTCAACAAAAAAGATTTTAATTTCAAATAAAGAACTGTTGAATTTAACCAACAAAGACGAATTTTCAAGAAAAAATATCAATTTTTACCAAATAGTTTAATTTTTCACCAAATTATTTAATATCCGAGACGAGAATACGAATTTTTTACAAAACAGTTTAATTTGCAATCCAAAAATGTGAATTTTCAACGAAAAAGTTAGTTTTCAACCGAAGCAAATCAATTTTTAATCAGAAAGTTGCATTTTTAACCAAAAAAAGATGCAATTTCTGCAGAAAGAGATACATTATCAAACTAAAAAGATAAGTATTCAACAAAATAGTTGAATTTTCAACCAAAAAAATTGGTTGGTCAAGAAAGAAACAAAATTTTTATCAAACTGTTCAATTGTCAAGCCAAAAAAACCGACTTTTCAACAAAACAGTTGAATTTTCATCCAAGATGTATGACTTTTTAAAAAAAATGGTTGAATTTTCATGCCTGAAAGTTAAATGTCAACCAAATTGTTGCCAAAAAGACGAGTTTTTCACAAAACAGTTGAATTTTCTAGCCGAAAATATACATTTTCAACAAAAAAGTTCATTTTCATGCAAATAATTAAATTTTTTAACAAAATAGTTGATTTACCGACCCAAAAAGGATGACTTTAAACAATATTGTTGATACTAGAAATTTTAACCAAAAAGATGAGATTTATGCCAAAAATGATAAATTTTTAAACCAAAAAGACGGCTTTTCAACAAAAAAGTTGAAGTTTCAACCAAGAAAGATTTTTGAGTCAAGAAAAAATAAATTTTAACCAAACTGTGGAATAATCTATCAAAATGACGAATTTTCAACAGAATAAATGAATTTTTAACTAAAAAATATAAATTAATACAAATGTATAATACAAATGTATTATAGTTAAATCAGTTAGAAAAAATTAATTTTCTACAATAAAAAAATAATTTTCGACAAAGTACTTAATTTTTAACCGTAGAGTTGAATTTTCAACTAAAATTATAAATCCTCAACCAAAAAAAAAGAACTTTTAAAAGAGCAGATCAACTTTCAACTAAAGAGTTTAATATTCAACCTAAAAAGATGAATTTTCAACAAAAAATTTAATAGTTGATATTTCAACAAAAAAGATTTTAATTTAAAATGAAAAACAGTTGGTCTTAACCAACAAAGACGAATTTTCAACAAAAAACATAAATTTTCTACCAAATAGTTAAATTTTCTACCAAATTTTTTATTTTTCGAGACGAAAATACGAATTTTTTTACAAAACAGTTTAATTTGCAACCCGAAAATGTGAATTTTCAACAAAAAAGTTAATTTTTAACCAAAACAGATCAACTTTTAACCAGATAGTTGAATTTTTAACAAAAAAGACTAAATTTCTACAGAAAGAGATACATTATCAAACCAAGTAGATGAATTTTCAACAAAATAGTTGAGCTTTCAATAAAAAAATTTGTTAGTCAAGATAGAAACAAATTTTCAATCAAACTGTTGAATCGTCAAGCCAAAAAGACGACTTTTCAACAAAACATTTGAATTTCCAACCAAGAAGTCTGACTTTTTTTAAAAGTTGTTGATTTTTCAACAAAATAATTCAATTTTTAACCAAAAAATAAATATTTTAAATAAAAAAGATGAATTCTTAACGAAAAATTTATTAGTAGACTTTTCAACCGAGAAGAATGAACTTACAGCAAAAAATAGTTACATTTTCTTATATAATAAATAAATAGGAATTTTGATAATTTATAGACTACAGAAAAATATTTTTAAAAAACATTGAAGTTCATCCTTAATACTTGAAAAATTTTATGACACTATTTAAAAAAAATTTTAACAATATTTACAGGCTGTGCAAAATAGAAAAGTGTGGTTAATTTTGTGATTGGTGGGTTTTTGTTCTGGCAAAGAGGGAAATCGTGGTGGAAGAGGATATGAAATGGGAATAGGTAGAACAGGAATTTGTATATTTAGCATGTTAGTATTAAAACATGTAACCAATGATCTGACGGACATAATCCGCATTTTCTAGGCTCGAGTCGCTGAAAATAAAAAATTTATTGTAAATTTTAGGTATGCACACGCCGATATCAAAGGTTCTAAGGTGTCTTCGAAAACCAGGCTGATCTTCAACATAGAACTGGAAGGATCAGCCAGGAAACTCGTAACTGTTCGCTCAGCTGTGCAGATTATCAACAAATTGGGTTACACTCTCGACATCAAACTAGAAAATGCACTCAATTTCGGCTCCTATCCCGTGCAATCAATAAGTGGAAAAATTCTCCAGGTGCCAGCTGAATCGCAGATTTCAATACCAATCACCTACACTGGTGTATTGATGAGCCTAAGACCTTTGCATCCCAACAACTCTTTTCAGTATTGCACGCAACCGATTGATTGGACGATAGTGAAGAAACCACTGGAAGTCATCGAAATTCCTGCTGCTTGTCGAACTAACAAGGATGATATCTTTAGAATGTCTATCGCAATAAAGAGAGACAATTATCCGCCCGACGTTAGCCAAACAATACCAGGACACAGAATAACAATACTAGCACCAATCACTATAACGAATTTACTTCCACACGAAGTTTTCTACAACGCTGGAACTGAATCAGGCCGAATAGTACCTGGAGGAACTGCTGATTTGCACTCTTCGAATCTGGACGAGCAATTAGAAATAAAAATCCAGTTAGATGGATATCCAGGAGCGGGATTTTTACTCTTGCCTCAAGGCAGCAACTCCTTCACTGGTCGGATTCGCTTATCGGATTCTGCAGGACGATTCTTGTTTCTCCAAGCGGCTGTCGTCATCGAAAAGGGTTCAGCAGTCCGAATAAATATCACCTCTCCTTACTGGATTATCAACAAAACGGGGTTGCCTCTCGTATTTAGACAGGAAGGGGTAGGAGTGGAGTTTGCTGGACAATTTGAAGAGCATGAGAAGGCGAGAATGGTCGCTCCCCTGCTCTTTTCTTTTAGCGATGAAGAAGCCAGTAGGACCCTTTCTGTTCGAGTCGGGACTGCTGTCCATCCGAATGGAATCCCACAGTGGTCTCAGCACTTTCACTTACAGCTTGGCGTTCAAGTTCATCGGTTGAGAATTACTTTACGAGATGGTAGACCTGACATTGTTTATTTAATTGGCGTGGCCGCTAGAGCTGCCCGAGGAAGATACAGCGCGACAACTGTTGTCACTCTCTCGCCGAGGTATCAACTGCACAATAGGTCTTCTTGTACTCTGGAACTGGCTCAGAAGAGTTTCACGACCACAATCAGTCATCCAGACGCTCAAGCGACTTACATCACAGCCATGCCCGATTGCCATATGCCGTTCCATTGGCCAAGATTGGATAAAGATCAGCTGCTTTGTGTGAGAATTATAGAAGTTCCGCATTGCATGTGGTCAGGTGGAATTGTTATCCAGGGAAATCATTCTCTTACTATCAATGTAAGAGACGTCGGAGGCAAGATGTATTTTCTGAGAGTGGATGTCGTGCTTCAGGAGAGTACGTATTTTATTGTCTTCACTGATGCTGATACGATGCCGCCTCCAATCAGAGTGGATAATTTTTCGGAAGTTCCACTCTTTATTAATCAGGTGTGTTGATGCTCCTACGATCTTTTAATACAAAGGATCAATAACTACTTAACTTGATTCACTTTCCAGAATTCAGTACCTGACAACCTGCAATGGACAGTGAGACCTCACTCATCAGTTCCTTATGCACTCGATGAACCAACTTTAGCTGCGGAACTCACAGTTACCGCTCCAGGAGGAGTTTCAGCTTCTTACGATTTAAATTTACTTGGTGAATGCAGAGGACTGACCTATGAAAACTTTATTTATATCGCCTTCACAGGTAATTGCGGGCTTGGAAATTTATTCTTTAAGTTCAAGGAAAGTCGAATTTTCGTATAAAATCATTCTTCTGTTGAGCAGGAACGTTTAAGGATGATGGAGACCTAGGAACAAGTGAGAATAGTATGGATCCATTGGATGTAGAAACTCAGAGATTAGTTTTAGAAGCTGGGCCTGGAGGATGGGTTGCCCTGCGCAGAAAACAGTACGGAGCAAGATCACAACTATGGAGGATGACTGGAAGTGGACAACTTCAACACGAAGGTAAAATCTAACAAATTTGATTGCCGTTTCCTTTTTATTTCACTTCCCTTCTACCTCAACCTTTTGCCATTTTTCTCATTCACTCCTTCATTCTTTCTCATTCATATCACTACTGGCCCAATCCATCCTCCCTTAAAATCTTTACCTCATGCTCTTGTCAGCTTTCTTCATCATCAATTACTTTCCTATATCCTTCCTAAACAACTCATATTTCCTCTACTCATTCATAGATTCTGAACTGTCTGTTTTCTTTCTCTTTCTACATCCCTTCCCTTACATCCTTTCCAATTATTACCTCAACCTTACCATTTTTCTCATTCACTCTTTCATTCTTTCTCGTTCGTTCGACTCCTCGCCCAATCCATCCTACCTTAAAATCTTCACCACATTCTTTTGTCAGCTTTCTTCATCTTTAATTCCTCTTCTTCACCTTCACCCAACATCCCATATTTCCTTTTCCCATTCATAGATTCTGCCCTTTCTGTTTTTCTTTCTTTTTCTACATTCCTTCTTTTACATCCTTTCCAATTATTACCTCAACCTTACCATTTTTCTCATTCACTATTTCATTCTTTCTCGTTCGTTCCACTCCTCGCCCAATCCATCCTCCCCTAAAATCTTAACCACATTCTTTTGTCAGCTTTCTTCATCTTCACTTCCTCTTCTACATCTTTACCAAACATCACATATTTCCTTTTCCCATTCATAGGTTCTGCTTTTTCTATTTTCTTTCTTCTTCTACATCCCTTCCCTTGCATCCTTTCCAATTATAACCTCAACCTTGCCAATTTTCTCATTCACTCCTTCATTCTTTCTAATTTATGCCACTCCTCGCTCAATCCATCGTACCCTAAAATCTTTACCACATTATTTTTCCAGCTTCCTTTATCTTCGATTCCTTTCCTACATCTTTACCAAGCATCCTATATTTCCTCTTCCCATTCATAGATTCTGCACTGCCTGTTTTCTTTCCTCTTCTACATCCCTTCCCTTACATCCTTTCCAATTATTCACTCAACCTTGCCATTTTTCTCATTCACTCTTTCATTCTTTCTCATTCGTTCCTTCCCTAAAATCTTTACCACATTCTTTTGTCAGCTTTCTTCATCTTTAATTCCTCTCCTACATCTTTGCCAAACATCCCATATTTCCTCTTCCCATTCATAGATTCTACACTGTCTGGTTTCTTTCTTCTTCTACTTCTCTGGCCTTACATCTTTTCCAATTATTCCATCAACCTTGCTATTTTTCTCATTCACTCCGTCATTCTTTCTAATTCATGCCACTCCTCTTCCAATCCACCCGCCCCTAAAATCTTTACCACATTCACTTACCAGCTTCCTTTATCTTCAATTCCTCTCCTACATCTTTACCAAAAATCACATTTTTTTCCTATTCATAGGCTCTGCTCTTTCTGTTTTCTTTCTTCTTCTGCATCCCTTCCCTTACATCCTTTCCAATTATTACCTCAACCTTACCATTTTTCTTATTTGCTCTTTCATTCTTTCTCGTTCGTTCCACTCCTCGCCCAATCCATCCGCCCCTAAAATCTTTACCACATTCTCTTACCAGCTTCCTTTATCTTCAATTCCTCTCCTACATCTTTACCAAAAATCACATTTTTTTCCTACTCATAGGCTCTGCTCTTTCTGTTTTTTTACTTCTTCTGCATCCCTTCCCTTACATCCTTCCCAATTATTACCTCAACCTTGCCATTTCTCTCATTCACTCCTTCATTTTTTTCTCATTATTTTCACTCCTCGCCCAATCCATCCGCCCCTAAAATCTTGACCACATTCTCTTTCCAGCTTCCCTTATCTTCGATTCCTTTCCCACATCTTCGCCAAACATCTCATATCACCTCTTCCCTTTCATAGATTCTGCACTGTCTTTTTTTCTTCTTCTACAACCCTTCCTTTACATCCTTTCCAATTATTCCCTCAACCTTGCCATTTTTCTCATTCACTCTTTCATTCTTTCTCATTCGTTTCTCCCCTAAAATCTTTACCGCATTCTTTTGTCAGCTTTCTGCATCTTTAATTCTTCTCCTTTATCTTTACCACACATCCCATATTTCCTCTTCCCATTCATAGATTCTGCACTGTCTGTCTTCTTTCTTCTTCTACATCCCTTCCCTTACATCCTATCCAATTATTATCTCAACATTACCATTTTTCTCATTCACTCTTTCATTCTTCCTCGTTCGTTCCACTCCTCGCCCAATCCATCCTATCTTAAAATCTTTACCACATTCTCTTGCCAACTGCCTTTATCTTCAATTCCTCTCCTACGTACTTCCCAAATATGCCATATTTCCTCTTCCCATTTACAGATTCTGCTGCTTCCTCGTCATTCCTTTTCTAAATACTTTTGTATTTCTTTCTTTTTTATCATTTATCACATAGGTACTTCATTACTGTACCCTTTTCTCATCCTGAGCATTATTCCCCTTCCATATCTTTCTCTATATTTCCGTTTAAGGTAAACCATCCCATCTTCTCCAAACTCTCCAATAATTTCTTTCTCTCATCATTCAGTATCTTGTCATTGGATTTTCTTCGTCGTTTTTCTCTCCATTCTCTTCCTCCTCCTTTGTATTTTAAATGAAAATTCATCTCTTTGCTTAAAAATTAATTTTTTTAACTGAAAATTGACCTAATCCATTTGAGAATTTATCAATCTTGTTAAAATTTAATTTTTTGAACTGAAAACTTAACTAATCCAAGTAAATATTCTATAATTTTAGTTGAAAATTCGTCCCTCTGGTCAATTCTTTTTTTAATTGAGAATTTAACTGTTCAATTTTTAATTAAAAATTTATCTTTTTTACTTGAAAATTCATGTATTTTGGTTTAAGATTCACCTAATCCAGCACAAGGTTTAAAGGTTTTTAAAGATTTTCAAACTGTAAATATAACTATTTCATTTGTGGTTCAAAATTGATCTATTTTAGTTAAAAACTTATGTATTTTGTTGTAAATTCGTCTTTTTTTGGTAGAAAATCAGTTTTTTAAACTGAAAATGTACCTTAGCTAGTTGCATATTCCATCATTTTATTTAAAAGTTGATCACTTTTATTGGAGTTTAATTTTTTTAACTGAAAATTTAACTAATACAGTTCAATATTCCATAATTTTAGTTGAAAAGTCGTATTTTTGGTTGAAAATTATTTTTCTTCACTGAAGATTCAACTATTAAATTTTTGTTTGAAAACTTGTGTTTTTTACTTGAAAATTCATGTATTTTGGTGACAAAGAGTCGGTTTTGGTCGAAAATTAATCTTCTTTGTTGAAAATACATCTTTTTGGTTCAAAATTTAACCATTTTGTTGAAAATTCGTTTCTTGTTAGTTAAAATCTAATTTTTTGACTAAAAATTTAACTATTCAATTTTTGATTGAAAATTGATCCTTTTATTTAAAAATTCATGTATTTATGGAAAAATTAATTTTTTTGTCGAAAATTGGTCTTCTTTGTTGAAAATTCATCATTTTGGTTCAAAATTATTCATCTATTCCAGTAGAAGATTCATCATTTCAGTTGAAAATTCGTCACTTTTTTGGAAAATTTAATTATTTTGTTGAAAATTCGTTTGTCTTTTGAGTTAAAATCTATCTTTTTAGCTGTAAATGTAACTATTCGATTGTTGTTTGAAAATTGATATTTTTTTGTTGAAAACTCATGTATTTTGTTGAAAATTTGTCTGTTTTGGTAGAAAACTAATCTTCTTGGTTGAAAATTAATTTTTTTAATTGAAAATTTCAATCCAGTTGAATATTCCATAATTTTAATTAAAAATTCGTCTCTTTTGTTGAAAAATTATCTTTTTAATCGAAAATTCGTCTTTTTGGTTGAAATTAATCTTCTTGTTTGAAAATTCATCATTTAAGTTCAAACTTCATCCTTTTGGTTTAAAATGCAATTATTTCAGAAGAAGATTCATAATTTTAGTTGGAAATTCATCACTTTGTTGGAAAATTTAATTATTTTGATGAAAATTTGTTTCTTTTTACTTGAAATCTGATTTTTTCACTGAAAATTCAACTTTTCAATTATTGGTTGAAAAATGATATTTATTATTTAAAAATTCATGTATTTTTGTGAAAAATCGTTTTTTTCTCGAAAATTGGTCATCTATGTTGAAAATTCATCTTCTTGGTTTAAAATTCGACTATTCCAACAGAAGATTCATAATTTTAGTTGAAAATTCACATCACTTTATTGGAAAATTTAACTGTTTTGTTAAAAATTCGTTACTTTTTAGTTAAAATCTAATTTTTTGACTGAAAAATTAAATACTCAATTTTTTGTTAGATATTGATCTTTTTTACTTGAAAATTCCTGTATTTTGTTGAAAAGTCGTCGTTTTAGTCGAGAATTTATCTTCTTTGTTAAAAAATTATCATTTTGGTTTAAAATTATTCAATTATTCCAGTAGAAGATTCATAATTTCAGTTGAAAATTCGTCACTTTGTTGGAAAATTTAATTATTTTGTTGAAAATTCGTTTTTCTTTTGAGTTAAAATCTAATTTTTTTACTGAAAATTTAACTTTTCAATTTTTGGTTGAAAAATGATCTTTTTTATTTAAATAATGCATGTATTTTTGCGAAAATTCTTCTTTTTTTGGTCGAAAATTGGTCTTCTTTGTTAAAAATTCACATAACTTTATTGCAAAATTTAACTATTTTGTTGAAAATTCGTTATTTTTCAGTTCATATCTAATTTTTTGACTGCAAATTTATTTACTCAATTTTTGGTTAAATATTTATCTTTTTACTTGAAAATTCATCCATTTTGTTGAAATTTTGTCTTTTTTGGTCGAAAATTAATCTTCTTTGTTGAAAAAATATTATTTTGGTTTTAAATTATTCAACTATTCCAGTAGAAGATTCATCATTTCAGTTGAAAATTCATCACTTTGTTGGAAAATTTAATAATTTTGTTGAAAATTTGTTTTTCTTCTGAGTTCAAGTCTAACTTTTTAACTGTAAATGCAACTATGCCATTGTTGTTTGAAAATTGATATTTTTGGTTGAAAACTCATGTATTTTGTTGAAAATTGGTCTTTTTTGGTAGGAAACTAATCTTCTTGGTTGAAAATTAATTTTTTTCAATGAAAATTTACTTAATACAGTTGAATATTCCATAATTTTAATTAAAAATTCGTCTTTTTGATTGAAAAATTATCTTTTTCAGTCGAAAATTCGTCTTTTTGGTTGAAATTAATCTTCTTGTTTGAAAAATTATCATATAAGTTCAAACTTCATCCTTTTGGTTTAAAATGCAATTATTTCACAAGAAGATTCATAATTTTAGTTGAAAATTCATCATTTTGTTGGAAAATTGAACTATTTTGTTGAAAATTCGTCTTTTTTTAGTTAAAATCTGATTTTTTAACTGTGAATGTAACTATTCCGCTTTTGGTTGAAAATGTATCTTTTTTAGTTGAAAACGCATGTATTTTGTTTAAAAAAATTTCTTTTTTGGTAAAGTTACTTTCACAAATGCAAAAACAATTATCAATTTGACATATAAATAGTATTATTTTGACTGGAAAAAAACACCTTTATTCTTAAGAAACTCATGAAATTACATACACATTCTGAGCCGATTGTTAAACAAAATTCGAAATACTTGAATAGCTTCGTACCATGAAAAAATCTTGAAATACCTGGAAAAAACCTGGAACTGTCATGGAATTTTTTTCCATGATTTGAGTAGACATCCTGGTTTCAACAAAATAATTAAATTTTCGGATAAATAATTAAATTTTTAACAAAAAACATTAATTTTCAACAAAAAGTATAATAGTTGATGTTTAAACCAAAAAATATTTTAATTTTAAATAAAAACAGTTGAATTTGTCCAAAAAAGACCAATTTTCAACTAAATAGTTTAACCCTTAACTAAAAATGATTTCTTTTCATTTAAAAGTTAAATAATTTCATGTAGTCATTGTAGAATGAAGAAAATGAAAGTATCTTAGTAATATAAAATATTTATCATTGCTTTTCTAATTAATCAGGTTCTAGTCCTCCACGTGACAAGCACACAAAAGCTCCTGACACCGTTTTGGTTTTGGATATTTCTGGAACAGCTCCTCAACCATTCACGTACTGTGCACTTGCATTACGAAGACCAGATCCTCGTAGAAAATCTACTCAAACCTGGAAATTCACTGATGATGGAAGATTATGCTGCGCACACCGAAATATGTGTGTTCAGTCAAAAGATGGTTTTATGGGACTTAACGAAGGTTGGATTTTATTTTTCTTCATTTTTCTTCTTATTTCAAGCAGTCTTTAAAAGTTTTTGAAATACTTTGCTGGATATTGCTTCGATCACGCTATCATTCATTTTTACTGCATTAGTAGTATAGCTCTGGCGGTACGGGAACACTTACCGACTGATGGTAATTACCTGATATCGGTAACTTAGCATAGAACCGAACCTTGCTCGGTCGGCAATTGTTCCCGTACCGTGATAGCTATACTACTTACATTTCATGTTCATTTTTTATTATTTTGATTTACATTCTGTTGCAATAAATTGTGAGTTCTAGATTTATTTCGCACATGCGAATATTTTTTGGATATTTACATATAATGGAAATTCGGGTATAGCAAAAAAAATCAAAAGATAATTTTATTTTTAAACCTTAATTAACTAAGGCTACTTGATCACAATATTCTCCCTGGTTTAAAAAAATTATGAGTTCTACAGGCCTTGGACTCGCCACACTATTGACACAATTTTACACTTTTTACAGGCGATGACACTATTTTTCTACTATTTCAACAACAAAAAATAGAATAAAAATACCATTTTCTAATCAAAAAGTCGCACTTTCAAAAAAGAAAGATTTTTTAGTCATGAAAGAAAAAAAAATTTAATCAGAAATGTTGAATATTCAACCAAATAGATAAATTTTCAAGCAAAAAAAATGAATTCTCAACAGAACACTTACATTTTTAACCAAAATGTTGAATTTTAAACCAAGATGATTAATGTTTTACCACAAAAGAAGAATATTAAAAAAAATACATACATTTTTAACCAAATAATTGAATTTTCAACCAAGAAGATTAATTTTCTACCAAAAAAGACGATTTTTTAAAACAAATTACATAAATAGTTGAATTTTTAAACTAACAAGGATCAATTTTTAACCAAAAGTGGAGTAGTTAAATTTCGATACTGGAGAATTAATTTTCAATTTAAAAAAAAACAATTTTTAATAACACAGTTTAATTTTGTACCAACTTTTTGAATTTTCATACCAAAAAGATGAATTTTCTATAAACAGTGTAATTTTCATTCCGAGAATATGAATTTTCAACGAAATAGTTAAGTTTCAGTGTAAAAAAATGACTTTTTGAGCAAAAAAAAAAATAACGAATTTTCAACTAAAATTATGATTACGAATCTTCAACCAAAAAAATGAAATATTATTAAAGTAGTTCAACTTTCAACGAAGGAGTTGAATTTACAACCTAAAAGGCTGTAATAGTATATATTTAAACAAACAAAATGTTTGTTAAAAATAAAAAACAGTTCGATTTAACCAAAAAACGCGAATTTTCAACAAAATACTTGTTTTTTTTGCGAAAAAATTTATTTTCTACCAAAAAAGATTAATTTTTTACAAAATACATAAATTTTTACTGAAATAGTTGACTCTTCAATTAAGAAGATTAATTTTCTATCAGAAAAGACGAATTTTTAACAAATTACATAAGTTTTCAACTGAATACTTTTAACAATCGTTGGAATGTCAGTACAAATTTTATTTCATTAATTTCAAGTGTAAATTTTTTCATTTCTAAATTGCTTCAACTAAATAGTTGAATTTTTTAATTAAAAATATTAATTTTTAACCTAAAATGAAATAGTTAAATTTCGATTGAAGAAAATTAATTTTCAATTAAAAAAAATTGTTTACAAAACAGTTTAATTCGACGGAATAGTAAAATTTTTAATCATCGAGATAAATATTTTTAAAAAAATTGATAACGAAGTTATTTAACTTTCTACAAAACAGTTAAATTTTCCAGCCGAAAATATGAATTTTCAACAAAAAAGTTCATTTTGAACCAGACAATTGAATTTTCAACCAAAAATGTAATAGATAATATTTCAACCAAAAAATATTTTGATTTTAAATCAAAAACTTTGGAATTTAACCCAAAAAGACAAATTTTGACAAAATGCTTGAATCCTCAACTTGAAAAATTAATTTTTCACTAAAAAGGACGAACTTTTAACAAAGTACGTGAATTTTTAAGTAAATACGTTGAACAATAGTTGTGGTATCAGAATAATTAGTTTTCAATAAAAAAAACGAAGTTTCTACAGATTAGTTTAATTTTGTACCAAATAGTTCAATTTTATACCAAATTATTGTATTTTCAAGTCAGAAAGATGAATTTTCTATAAAATATTTGAATTTCCAAAGCGAGAATATGAATTATTTTCAACAAAGTTATTAATTTAAAAAAATAGTTTGATTTAACCAACCGAAACGAGTTTTTAACAAAATACATAAACTTTCTACCAAAAACTATACATTTTTTACAAAACAGTTGAATTTTCAACCCGAGATTGTGATTTTTCAACCCAACCAAAATAATTTGTAACTTGACAGTTTCATTTTTAATAAAAAAAATGTGAAATTTATGTAGAAAGAGATGAATTTTTAAACAAAAGAAAAAAATGAAGGTTCAATAAAGTAGTCGAATTTTAAGTTGCAAAACATTTTTTCAGTCAAAAAAAAATTTCTATACAATTGTTTAATTTTCAAGCCAAAAAAAGACGAATTTTTAACAAATTACATAAATTTTTAACTGAATACTTTTAACAATGGTTGGAATGTAAGTCCAAATTTTATTTCATTAATTTCCTGTTTATGTTTTTTAATTTCTAATTTGTTTAAACTAAATAGTTGCATTTTTTAATTAAAAATATTAATTTTGAACCTAAAATGGAATATTTAAATTTCGATTGAAGAAAATTAATTTTCAATTAGAAAAAAATTTTCCAGCCGAAATATTTATTTTCAAGAAAAAAGTTAATTTTGAACCAGGTAATTGAATTTTCAATAAAATAATTTTTTTTTTAAATTTTATACAATTGTTGAATTTTCAAGCCAAAAAGACGAATTTTCGACAAAATACTCTAGTTTTGACCAAAAAGACGAATGTTCAATGAAATACAAACATTTTCTATCAAATTGTTGAATTTTATGAATTTTCCGAAAAAAAGTTTAACTTTCAACCAGAAATGGTGAATTTTTAACAAAAAAGTTATTTTTCAATTGAAACAAATTAATTGTTAACCTGATACTTTCATTTTCAACCAGAAAAGGTAACATTTTTGCACAAAGAGATGAATTAAAAAAAATTAATGTTCAACAAAATAGTAGAATTTTTAATTTAAACAATTTTTTAGTTAAGAAAGAAAAAAAATATCAATCAAATTGTTGAATTTTCAAGCCAAAAAGACGAATTTTCAACAAAACAATTGAATTTTCCACCAAGAATTATGACTTTTTAACAAAATAGTTCAATTTCGAACCAAATAATAAAATTGTAACTAAAAAAGCTGACATTTTAAGAAAATTCTTGAATTTTCAAAAAAAATACTTAAAGTTTAATCAAATAGTTGAATTGTTAACCAAAGATATTTTCTACCAAAAAAAGAAGTTTTTTAACAAAATACGTGAAATTTTAATCGAATAGTTGAGTTTTCAACTAAAAAATATCAATTTTATATAAAAAATGGAATATTTAATTTTTCAGTTCAAAAGTTAATTTTCTACGAAAAGAAGGAAAATTTGAACAAAATGTTTAAACTTTCAATCCGAGAATATAAATTTTCAACGAAAAATGTAATAATTGATATTGCAACGAAAAACCATTTTAATTTTAAATAAAAAACAGTTCAATTCAACCAAAAAAGACGAATTTTCATAAACAGTACTTTAACTTTCAACTAAGTTGTTGAATTTTCTACCAAGTAATTCAATTTTGAACCAAATAATAAAGTTTTAACCAAACAAGATTAATTCTTAACCAAAAGTTCTTTGGCTGAAAATTAATTTTAACTCAAAATTTCACTATTCCAGTTGAAAGCTATCTTATTTTGACGAAAATTTGTTTTTCTTTGATTAAAAATCTTTTTTTTGAAACTGGAAATGTCATTATTCATGTTGAACATTCCATCATTTTATTTAAAAATTAATTTCTTTGGTTGAACATTAATTTTCTTAACTAAAAACTTAACTATTCAATTTTAGGTCAAAAAATTATCTTTTTTAGTTGAAAATTCGTCATTTTAGTTAAAAATTCATCTTTTTTTATTTAAATTGTAACTATTTCATTTGAAAATTCATCACTTTGTTTGAAAATATAACGAAAGTTAAACTTTTTTGTTAAAAGTTCTTTTTTTTTGTTTCTTTGAAATTGATCTATTCCAGTTGAAAAATCATCATTTTAGTTGAATATTCAACACCTTTGTTAAAAATTTTTTGTTTTTTTTTTGTGGAAAATTAATTTGTTTAACTGAAAATTTAACTATTCCATTTTTGGTTGAAATCTGATCTTTTTTAGTTGAAAATTCAACTATTTGGTTGGAAATTGCTCTTTTTTAGTTGAAAATTTATGTATTTTGTTGAAAAATCGTTTTTTTCAATCGAAAATTAATTTTTCTGTTTAAAAATTAATCCTTTTGTTTGAAAATTCATATTTTTTATTAAAAATTCATGTATTGCAGTTATTCATCATTTTAGTTGCAAATTCATGTTTTTGGTTTAAAATAAAACTACTTGGTTGAAAATAAAACTATTTGGTTGAAAGTTAAACTTTTTTGTTAAAAATTCATTTTTTTTAATCCCTCTGTTACCGTGAAAGATTCATTATTTTAGTTGAAAATTTGGGTTTTACTTGGTTTATTTTGGTTTAAACTTTGGTTGAAAGCTAGCTGATCTTTTTAGTTGAAAAATAAACTATTTGGTTGAAAATTTATTCTTTTTATTAAAAAATCATTATTTTTAGTTGAAAAATCGTCTTTCTTTGGTAGAAAATTAATCCTTTTGTTTTAAAATTAATCATCTTCTTTGAAACTTATCTGTTTGTTTGAAAATTCAAATATTCTAGTTATAAATTTATCATTTTAGTTGAAAATTTTATTTTTTTGGTTGAAAATAAAACTGCTTGGTTGAAAGTTAAACTCTTTTGTTAAAAATTCATCTTTTTTATTTAAAATTCATTTATTCCAGTTGAAGATTCATCATTTTAGTTAAAGATTCATCACTTTGGTTAAACATTTTTTTTTATGGAAAATTAATTTTTTTAACTGAATATTAAACTATTCCATTTTCGGTTGAAAACTGATCTTTTTTAGTTGAAAATTCAACTATTTGGTTGGAAATTGTTATTTTTTAGTTGGAAATTTATGTATTTTGTTGAAAAATCGTTTTTCTTTGATAAAAAATGAATCTTTCTGTTTGAAAAGTAATCCTTTTGTTTGAAAATTCATCTTCATTGTTGAATATTAAAGTATTTCTGTTAAATATTCATAATTTTAGTAGTAAATTCATCTTTTTGGTTTAAAATAAAACTGCTTGGTTGAAAGTTAAACTCCATTGTTAAAAATGCATCTTTTTGATTAAAAATTCATTTATTCTAGTTGAAGATTCGTCATTTTAGTTGAAGATTCATCACTTTGGTTGAAATTTTTTTATGGAAAATTAATTTTTTATCTGAAAATGTAACTATTCCATTTTTAGTTGAAAGCTGATCTTTTTAGTTCAAAATTCAACTAATTGGTTAAAAGTTCTTCTTTTTTAGTTGAAAATTCAACTATTTGGTTGTGAATTTATTCATTTTGTTAAAAAATAATTTTTTTACTGGAAAAATCGTCTTTCTTTGGTAGAAAATTAATCCTTTTGTTTTAAAATTAATCATCTTCTTTGAAACTCATCTGTTTGTTTGAAAATTCAAATATTCCAGTTATATATTCATCATTTTAGTTGAAAATTCATTTTTTTTTTTTAAATAAAACTGCTTGGTTGAAGGTTAAACTCTTTTGTTAAAAATTCATCTTTTTGATTTAAAATTCATTTATTCCAGTTAAAGTATTAATCATTTTAGTTAAAGATTCATCACTTTGGTTACAAATTTTTTTTGTGGAAAATTAATTTTTTTAACTGAATATTAAACTATTCCATTTTTTTGTTGAAAACTTTTTTTTTCAGTTCAAAATTCAACCATTTGGTTGGAAATTGTTATTTTTTAGTTGAAAATTCATGTATTTTGTTGAAAAATCGTTTTTCTTTGACAGAAAATTAATCTTTCTGTTTGAAAATTAATCCTTTTGTTTGAAAATTCATCTTCATTGTTGAATATTAAAGTATTTCTGTCAAATATTCATCATTTTAGTAGCAAATTCATCTTTTTGGTTGAAAATAAAACTGCTTGGTTGCAAGTTAAACTCCATTGTTAAAAATTCATTTTTTTGATTAAAAATTCATTTATTCTAGTTGAAGATTCGTCATTTTAGTTGAAGATTCATCACTTTGGTTGAAATTTCCGCCCTAAGTTTATTTTGGAGACTAAAAGGTAATGATCAGTATTGCATTCGGATCCCCTCATGACTCTTGTATCTTCAACTAGTTCCCTTAGTCTTTCATCCGCAATAACGAAGTCGATTATACTGCGATTATTTCCTTTACATCTGGTGTACGTGTGGATCATTTTATGTCAAAACCAAGTATTTGTATAGAATAGTCTCTTTTCTAAGCATAAGGTAACTAACTTTTCCTCGTTGTAATTTTTTTTTGGATCCCCAAATTTACCTAGAACCCTTTCTGTATCCGTATCTTGACGTTCGACGCCGACCCATCTGTTCATATCTCCTAGCAAAATTATTCTTTCACCTTGATCGCAAGTACTAATTGTATCGTTTAAAGTGTCCCAGAAGGCGTCTTTGACTTCCCTTGGGTCACTATCAACTGGGGCATAGCACGCTACGATGAATAATCTTCTGGTTCCTACCTTCATTCTAGCTCACAACAATCTGGGAGATACAAAATAATGATCTTTGAGATGCTGTCTTGCTTTTTCATTCATAATTAAACCTACCGCTTGACTACCGTGTGATTCGCTACCTATTCCTGAACAGATTTCAAACCCGCCTTTCAATGTCCCATTTTCTATGTTTCTACATTCGCGACCCTTTTTCTTCGTCTCAGGTACACATAAAATATCTAGTTTCCTTACCTGCATAGTTTCTCGTAGTTCTCTTATATTATGATCATTCACTCTTCTAGCAGTCCAAACACCCAGTCTCCATTCATCGCCTGAAACTCGACCTTCACGTTTACCGTGTGTATGCATTTCGTCAATCAAAGTTTCAGTTCATTTTGAGGCTATTGTATTGTTTGTATTATTCATGGTTTAAATTGTACACCCAATTACCATCTTTATGCTTGTATTTTGTTTTGCGAGTCGAAAATCATGTCCGAGTTTAGAAGTGATTCGTCGAACGGTGGAGAGTCATTGTTGTAACGTCAGTCCCATCAAAACTTCTGTTTGCGTGGGAGAGGGGTGGGGCAAGGAAAGGAAACCGAGAGTCGCGATTGGTCGATGTTTTATGCTGAGAAGGTCATCGTCTTCAGCAGCGTTGTATTAGATAGGAGTTCAAATGTTCCCACTGCAGAAAATGAGCTAATTCGTTAGGAGTTTTACAAGAATCCTGAAGGAAAAATATTTCCAATTAAAAATTGATACTTATTGTACATTTCATTATCAAATAGTCTACACTTTGTAGACATCTTATATTTTTTTTTAATATTTTAAATGGACGCAGGCTTGACGAGAGGGCGGGATAACGAGCAGATTCTCCCCGGGCCCTTAGTTTTCATCAGCCTGAATTCTAAATTTTCAAAATAACATGTAGGCCCCCCCCCCCGGGCCCGGGTTTTCCTCTCGACGGGCCTGATGGGACGCATCCGGATTCGGAACTCCGAAAACTCCGAAGCACAAGAACTCTCATAATTCCTCAAATAAAATCTAAAAAATGGGTCTTTTTCTTTTAGGCTTGCACATGCCCATACGTTTAATAATAATAATTAAAAGACACTCACCCTAAGGAAATCTGATGTACTCACCGATTCACAGAACAATAAGAACTGCCACTTTTTAAAATTCACGTCTTGATGCGTTATCTACTACCAAGAAAATTGGAATGAAAATGGAAATGTACGCCTAAACGACACTGCACAGCCTGTTGTCTGCTATCCTAGGCTACCTTACACCCACCCCACACCACTGCGCTTCTTTACACTGCACTTCCGTTGGAGTCACCACACGCTCCCGTTGGAGTGATACGCATGGTCACTCCTCTTTGGGGTCAAAAGAGTGACTCTAAGAGTTGGAGTCAACTGATTTTGACTATAATGTGGAGCGAAAATATAACTCCAACGCAGGGAGTCAAGCTTCTGACTCCAACGGACACACTTCATGACTCCAACGGAGTTGATATAGCAGTCGCTCCAGAGTTGGAGTTACATTTTCGCTCCAAGAAATTTAGAGAGTGGGAGCACCTACTTTTGACACCAGATTTGTAAAGAGCGGGAAATTTTACGTTCAAAGTGATATTTTTGTGAAGGTCATGGCAAAGTTCAGTGAAGGTCAAATTTGCGATAATGTTCAAATAATGGGTGTTAGCTTGGAACTGAGGTTGGGAACATCGAATTCAAGGTCAAGGTCTTTGGTATCAGTAGGTGATCCCTCAGCCTCTGATAACTTTTGTCCGAAACATTTGGCTGTTCCCAACCTAAATTCCGAGCTAACACCCATTATTTAAACATTATCATAAATTTGATCATCATTTCACCTTGCGATGACCTTCATGTAGATATCATTTTTAACGTAAAATTTCCCGCTATTCTCAAATCTGGGGTCAAAAGTAGGGGTTCCTATTAAAAAAATTACTTTGACCTTGAATTAACCCCGAAAATCGAAGTCAAGATCATTGGTACCAGTAGTTGACCTCTTCTGCCCCCTTCAACTTTTGTCTAAAACATTTTTCTATATCCAATCAAAATTCTGAGTTATTTGTAATAATAGATTAAAATGGTCCACCCTGTATATGAAGACATGAGAATGACAACTCGATAAGGAAAATTTGAAGTTGGCACCTCGAATACGTTATTTGAAATGTAACAAAATGCGAACTTCACATGGTCCTTATTCAGTTGTCATTCTCGTGGCTTCATATACACATATAAATATACGTATACATGCTAAAAACAGTTTGTGGTTCACTTTGGAATTTAGCCAATTTGGACATTTTAAATTGTATGGAAATTTGCTTCTGAAATGAATCTAAGAAATGTTAAAAAATGTTTAATTCAAGATTATGACAAATTAAGCCTTTAAACTTTCTTTTTTAAAGCGGGCCCTAAAAATGTGGCAGTCCTGTGCCCCGAGTTTCCTTAATCCAGCACTATCGACCCAAGCTTACCAAATCAATTTGGCCATATCGAGAGAGTACGGGTTTCTAGCGTTTCTGGCCGGCGTTGTATGACGTGAGAACGAACTTCCTATTCCGGATTTGCTATTCTGACATTGAAGATTACCATACGAAATTCGATAGAATTTGAGCAAGAAAAGTAACACGAATCTATTGCGTTTTCAGTAAGTTTAGATTCCAAGCGTAATTGGAAAGAAATTTTTTTAGTGCAAAATGATAATTGCAGTCTCGCAATTCACGGCCAAAGTCGGAAGTATAAATGTTAAATAAGGTAGGGGCTAGAGTGAAGCCCTGTAGGACCCCCCATTTCACCTCTTAGTTAGATGACTGCTCTCCTGTACTATTACATACCCGATAAAACCGGTTGCACAGATAAGATTCAAACCATTTCATTCCTATATTAGAAGAATTGGGAAGTCTGTGCTTTGACAACATCAGCTCATGATCCACAGTATCAAAGGCCTTCTAGAAGTCAAAGAGCACAACGACAAAGATCTTTCTATCATCTTTTACTCTCTTGAGGTCAGATGTCACTTTCAAAGAGGCCATGAATGTACTGTGACTCGCCCTGGAGCCTGACTGCATTGGATCTATTATATTATTAGTGTAAAGTTATTCCGAAAGTTTTTGATGGTCAATATGCTCTAAAGGCTTAGATAAGGCACATAGAATATATATATATATGACAAAAGTCTTTAGGGAAGATAAGGTTTGAGATTTTCAGAATAGATCGAATAATAGCCTCTTTCTAGGAGTCCGGGAAAATCCCAGACTGAAGGGAAGCATTGTAAATATGAAGGTTAACAGGAAAAATGACAGGAAGAGCTAGACATACCATTTTAATAGATATATCATCAGATTCCAGAGCATTAGACACTGGCTTCCAGTAGAACCGCGTTAAATTACACCTAGGGCCACGTCTCATGACCGTGAGATGCATGGCCAATAATAATAATAATGAATTATCATTCATTCATAGAATAATGATAAAGAGATAGTAGCTGTAAGAAACATACAGAGGCGACTATTGTCACCTCCAACGCTCGCGGCCGCTGTGTAAGGATAACAGCGGTAAAATATGAACTTTAAACTAGACCTTGCACTTGAGTTAGTTCATGGAAAATTCCACCTTTTCTACTGATCCTTCCCGTCTGTTCAATAAGGCGTCATGTACCGTAAAAAATCCGCCTAGTCGAGAAGAGATTCAAGCAGTGCACTAATTACTGCTAAAGAAGTGAAGAAAGTTATCGCTAGAACTAAGAACTTTTTAGCGCCAGGGCCAAATAAAATCAACAACTTTTGGTGGAAGAAGTTTACTTCTACGCAACAGATCTGGCTCGTATATTCACTACTTTCTTAAACCTAGAACCCATCCCGCAGTGGTTAGTGCAAGGGCGCACGGTACTGATCCCTAAGACCGGAGATTTGTCAAGTCCACAGAACTACAGGCCCGCAGCTTGTTTAAACACTAGCTACAAGCTATTCACTGGCATCCTCAAAGAGAGGATATTAACATCTATCGAGTCGATATGAAGTGCAATAGTTGAATAACTGGGATGCAAGAGAGGGCTGGTAGGTTGCAGAGAGAACCTGTTAATAGACAGGTGTGTTACTCAGGACTCGAACAGGTATCGACGTAATCGGCCCATGGCTTGGATTGACTACTGTAAGGCATTCGATAACATGAACCATGAGCTGCTTATCAAGCTCCTTGAGTGCCTGGAGGTGCATCCAAGACTAGCGAGATGCATGGAAGAGATTATGTTCTTTTGGCGGACAAGGTTTGTCATAACATCTGACAAAAGACAGGTTACTACCAGCTATTTCACATATAAGAGAGGGGTCTTCCGATACTTTTTTGCATCTCCCTCATAGCTCTATCTATTGTGTTCCAAAGCAATAGCTCTGGATACCTATGTGGCCAGCCGAATAAAAGAGAAAATAAGCGCAACCACATTTTATACATGGAAGACCTTAAACTCTTTGCCTCTTCAAAAGAGGACCTTAATATCCTTGTGGTGGCGGTAAATAGGTACTCTAGGGCGATCGGCATCAGGACTGGACAAGTGCGCCTGCATTCACCTACACAAAGAAAGACTAGGAATTACATCAACGCGTGACGATCAGAATGTTCAACTCATAGGTAAAAATACCATCCAGCATCACTGTAATGGAGAGCCATATGCATATCTTGGAATACCTCAAGTGGAAACCCAAAATGTGCGTGTGTTAAAGACGGCCCTTGAAAAAAAGTATCGCCAAATTATCAGAAATCTACAGAAAGTAGAACATTCGCTTCTTCTAAGAAAACATACTAACAATTCACTTCATGGCAAATTCTACGGCATAATTCGTGGACAAGAGCTATCGATGGGCCTGCCCAACATGTTTCTCAAGTTTGCTGGATTGAGATCAGAGACTGAGAAATTTATTTTTGTCTGTAAAGACGGCGTTGTAGACACCTTAGTTTACCGAGAACGCATAATGAATGTATCTGTGGGCGATACCAACTGCCAAGCGTGCAAGCAAGAGCCAGAAACACTTGGAAATGTTCTCAGTGAATGCTTAAAGTATGCATGCTACGGGTACATGGAGCGACACAATGCGGCTCTAAGAGTGTTGTAAGCAAGAGCTTACATGCATTATGGCCTTTTTTTAGAGAAAAAAGGCTATACGCCCTTGCTTACCTTCTAACTATCTTCGGCACTTCTATAGTGTTGATCTAATGCCCGTCTTGCTATACGCCCAGGGGGAAGTGGAGTCCGTTGTGGAGAATGATCAGTGTAAGATCTACTGGAATTTCTCATTCTCCACCACTCAATGTATCAATGCTAAAAAGTTTGATATTGTTCTCCAAGATCTGAAGACAATGATAATTTATGTGATTGAATTCTTGGCACCAGCCGATGGTAATATCACGGCAAAAGACGAAGAGAAACGGGCGAAATATCAAGAACTTCTTTTCGAGCTCAGCAGGCTGTGCCAAAGCTACAAAGTCCATTTTTTAGTTCTCATAATCGGCTGCCTTAGTGGTATGAAAGCTTCATTTCTTACGAAACTCAGCAGATTCCGGCTTATCAGTGTCAGGCTCAGTCCATCGAGACCTGGATGCAAAAGGCTGTTATTCTGAGATCACTTCATCTGATCCGTCAACACTGTCCCTAATAACATTCTACAAAGATTGGTGGCTCAAGAAAAAGTATCGAGAGGTGAAACCTTCATCTCCAACTGTCCCGCCTGCGATGTAAGGTTATCCGCGGCTAGAGACCGGACTCCAAGGAACAGTCTTGTACGAATTCTCTCGCATGAATTTCCCGCTCTTGCTTACCTTCTAGGACAGAAAGAGCAGGAGTGGATGACGTACACGTGTCAGTTGCGATGGGATTGGTTGCTTTGAGGAACCATGATCGTAGCTTCCGCAGCCCACAACTTCTCATAATTAATAATAGTAATAATTATAGTTATTATTATATTTTATTACATTATTGTATTGAAGTTGGTAATAATTATAAGAGCCTCGGTGGCTCAGGCGGTTAGGCGTCGGAACTTCATGTTAGAGGTCTATGCTTCGATCCCTGAGCCGCTACATATGGAAAATTTTCTATGTACTTTTACCATGGTACTGGTGGTTCAGATCCCACTTTAAACTATAGGTCCCTCTATTATGCAGTTAAATGCAACCCAGTCCGTGGATGGTGGGGTAAAAAACCAGGCTTCACCCAATATCATCATCCTTAGATCATCAGGACTTAATTCAGGTACAGAGATTTTCATTTTTGCATGCCAGGACGGTGTTCTTTCCACCTAAGTATACCCTGACCGCATTTTACGTCAAGAAGTCCCCAGAAATAGGTGCAAAGCATGTCATACACATGCTGAGTACCTAGAACACATACTATCCAGGCGTCCCACTCACGCGGGAACAAAGTATCTCTACAGACATAATGTGGCCCTAAGAGTGCTTTAAAACCATCTTTGTTGCTCTGACGGTGCTGGCTACGTCATTGCCCTGCTGAACGCTCCGAGGGAGATAGAGTCAATTATCCATAACGAGAAGTGCCATATTTGTTAACCGACTACAACATCACTGCCAAGGAGAATGAAAAGGTGGCGATGTATCAAGACGTTAAAAGAAAACTACAGCGACTGTACCCGAAATATTCAGTTGAACTAATTGTTCTTGTGATCCGTGGTTTCAGAGGTGCTAAACTATCACTGGTTCGTAACCTCATAGCCATACCCGCGTGCCAAAAACATGCCAAGGCACTTGTGAGATGGATGCAGAAGGCTGTCATCCTTGGGTCACTCTATGTCCTCAAGACAAACGAGGATTTCACCGTTCTGTCTTTGTGATTTCGTCGGGCGCTGTGGCCACTTATCTCACGGCCATGAGACGTGGCCAAAGGTGTGATTTACCGTGGCTCTGCTGGGAGCCAGTGTCATTTTCATAGATGCCAGTTGTTCGAAATATTATATAATCTTCTATGTAACAATCTTCTTTTATCTTCATTAAATACATATATTTAAGTAGGCAAATAAATTCATGAAAAAAATTAGACGGGAAAAAATTACGTGATATAGGGGGAAAGGGGTGGGGGTTAAAACTTACGTACCCTAACAAAGTAGGGCACCTTGCTTAAATTATCAGAAAAAAAGCTCTAGGTAATTTATGCAGGGCCCCTTATTAGAACGCTTTGGATGAAGAAATAATAAAAATAAAAATTGTCAAGTTCTTTTCGAAGAAATAAAGTGACAAGAAACTGAAGCAAGACCGTCATAAATGCGCCTGACCACCAACCTATCCACTTACGAGAGGAATGGTCGAGGTGGTCATCAGATCGATGAAAAGAGATTTGCGACACGCCACTATCACGCTACTCAACTGAACGAAGCGACCAAGGGAAATGAAAAACCTAAGGTGGACTAAAATCAATGCGAGTTCTCTATTCGTTTATGTCCTCTTTGCTTTCATCTCTAGATCCCTCTTTGAGAATCGGTTCCATTTAACTTTCCGATTGGCGAATGTACTCGAGACGTTTTTTAATCTTTTCCATTTGATCATGTCAATACCTGACTTAAAAGATATACGATCCTCATTACGTCTGGCTTGCATGTTTTTTGCTGAGGGTATACAACGCTAACATATTTGCACTTTTATTTAAAAGTTAAATATGATAGTCGCAGGTCAAGTGTGAAAGTAGGAATTGAAAAAAAAGTGTTGAAGGAGGAGAAATAAATATAGAAATTATATTGCAAGTAGAAGAGTCAACGGAAATTTTCGAAAATTTATTGAAGATTCAGCTTTGAAAACAGTTAATCATCTTACTATAGTCATCTCCAAACATTATTTTAGTTATAGAGTTTATAGAGTTATCCTAGTGAGGAGAAATATGAAAACAAAAAGCCCCTTTTCTTGATCGGCTTGAAATTATATAATATTTATTCTTTTTTTTTCATTAAATCAATTGTTCAAAATTGATCTTATATCACTTTCTTAACTCAGTGCAGATTACTATCAGAATAATATTTCCTTTAGTAATTAATCTCGACAATCTAGTCACGATTCGCCGATAACGTCTAGTTTTTACAGTTTTCTTTGTTACCACTGAAGAAAACACGTGAAGTAGTTGTATCATTAAAATCAATGGGTCCAATTAAGTATGTTTTGTATTGTATTACGAATTTTTCCTAAATTATAGTTTTCCTGACCCATTTCCAGCTCTTTTGGATTGGGTAAATGTGCGTAAACCCCAGCGCTCAGATATGTATTGCACAACAATATTACTTTCATAACTAGTATGTATAAATTTACTATTTTCAAAATTAAACAGAATAAAATTAAAATTTCATTCCTGTGTAAAGATCATTGACAAAAATTGTTTAATTACGATGATTTATATTTTGGAAGTAAACAACTTCAAACATTTTCAATTTGGAGATTGTCAGATTTTGAATGCTCAGCATTTGTACAGTACTGGACATTTTACATTGGTAATTGTTCAATTTTGAATGCTCATTCTTCAATTTTTAAAGCTTCAAATTTAAAATTATTTCGCATTAGAATCGTTAATTAGGAGATTATTTTTTGAATATTTCAAAATACAATTGGCTTAGTATAGAAGGCTTTAATTAAAAAATTAATTAACCGGCACAAATTTGTACAAGCCGTGAGAAAAATCAGGAAGTTACCGAAAATGTTTCTCTAAGTCTTGAGTGGTCAACCTATGGAGGCTCTGTAGGCCATCGCGGAAGTTTCTGGAGGCCCTTCACAGAAGCCATTTTGAATGCTCTGAAGTTCATCATAAGATGCACTGAAGGTTCTGAGGGCCACCTCAGAATTCCTGAAACAGCAAAGGCGACGACGGTGGTGATAACTTTTTAGAATATAGAGAGATTACCGTATTCTGCCGTGCAAAAGAAGAAAACCGATAACCACATTCAGAGTCAAACTGAGATATAGCGTAAATGTATTTCTCGTTATCCAAGAAAGAAAATAGTGTTTTTTCAAACAAATAACGATGCACTGTATGAGCTCATGTAGTTGCAGGTTTTTGTTTTCCTGTATTGCTAGTTACCCGGGTAACACAACATCTGACAATGAAATGATATAAAGGGAACAGGTTACTAGTTTAAATTACATGATTATGACGTCTTGATCAGTGCCTGACTGTCTTTGTCATGCAAAAAGTCAGTTTGACAGATAACTACACAATAAAACTAAAAACGTAGAAACCGGTGTGGTAGATATAATATAATTGATTTGAAAAAATATATAAAATTATTAATATTAGGCTTCATGAAAAGTTGGAGTTTTATTTCTTAAAAATTGAAACTTATCACTTTATGGACGATTTGAATTATTTCTTGACTTGCAGTTGAATATTATTTTTGGCTGAACTTAGACGTTGAAGAATTTTAAAAAAGCATGGTATACGAACAAAAAAAAGGATTAATTATTGCAACTTTCTAAAGATGTAAGAGCATAAGATTTATTGCTCATGTATTTTTCAAATCAAAACTTGGAACTGGACAACTTGAATCGCAGCAGTACAAAATTAATAGCATCAAATTGGAAAACTTAAGCATTGAATAAAAGGTTATAAGTTTATGTCACTGAAAATACATAAAGCAAACATGATAGTATATGACCTGATAATCAGAGAACGTATTATTGATAGCAATATCATAAATGATGCTCTTCTTCTCAAAAGAACTATTTGCCAGTAACGTGAGGTGTCACTCATGATATTTTTCATTAGCTTCATTCCCTGATTATGATGTAATTGTCAGATCACAGTGTTACCTGGGTTACAGGTATTTTATACTGTGTGACTAGAATTTTTGCAGATGTGGGCGAAAGAAAATTGTTTATTAAAACCCTAATTGCGATTGTTTTATTATAAATCATATAAAGCATGAAAGAGGGAGTTTGTGCAATCGTAAATATATCAGTATCTCAAATTTCATAATAAATGTAGTTGCCGGTTTTCATGTTTTGCACGCCAGTATTACTTTATGTAAATGAGAGAAGGGAAAGTCTTTAAGTAAGGGAGATTCGAGCTAGCATGAACCGCAATTAGGCGTTATTAATTCGTTTCCTCCTTTAATCTCTTGATTATTCGCAGATCTCACAAAGCTAGTCGGGGTCGGCTTCTGTCACGTCGCCTAGTTCTAATCACGATATCAAAGCTGACGGTTCTTAGGATGGGCTTGGACACTCGAGCAAAGTTCTCGCGGGACTGTGGGTGCTCCGCTAATTGTCGGAGTCATTCATTCATTCATTCGTCCGTTTGTGTTGCAGGGGTGAACAGATGCACCAGAAAGCAGCAATACCAGTAGCATGTATTGAGCGACGATGAGTAAAGAAGGGGACGGGGGTGATTTCTGTCTCTGGGGGTTATTTTCAGTCGATTATCCGCAGAGCGAGGGGTCAACGGATTGCCCTCTACCCCACACAGAAGACTAGTAGACGAGTCTATTAGGAGGAAAAAAGTAAAGCAGACGAAGATAAAAGATCCAAAGCCAGAGAGGCAATGAGACAGACAGAGAAAAATCGCTCAGTGTACGCGCCTTTCGACGCTTTTGCACATGCAGGGCTTTTGCACCACGTTTGGTTTAGATGCTCCGATTTTATGTAGAGAATTCCCAGAGGTTGCCCCGATTCTCTATTACTCTATTCTATAGTCGCTATACTACGCCAGTTGAATACCCTGATTTGCGATTACCGCAAGTTTAGAAATTGCACTATTCATGCTAACCGTCCTTATAGGATTTTGTGGAAAACCAGCTCGTTTATTCCAGTTTACGGCTCCTGTGGTTCTAGCTCGATTTCCCACGTCTATTTATTGACACCTTTCACTTGCTATAAAATATAATATTGCGACTTCAGAATTGCTACAGAAGTCGGGATTTCTAAATTCCAGGACTGCGTGTAGAAAATTATCGGGGAACTATTCAGTTCCAGGATTGTCCCAAGACATTATGTTATGGTGTTGAGTAGAAGTAAAACGTTTTTGTATCGTCAAACGCGAGTCTGGACAAGCTAAGCTAAAGATAGTCTGGACGAGCTAATCTAGCGCTAGTCAGCCGGTTTTGTGAAAATCTATTTAAGATGGTTGGCGTTAAAAATCAGTTCAAAGACTGTCTAAATGTTAGAAAAAAATTTGGTTTTTAATGTTCGTTTTTAATTTTTTATACTTTTGAACACCCTGGATATTTTAAGAATTGTGCAAGAAAATATTTGGGTTGATTACTTAGAAATTGTTTTGTTCATGGCGGGCTAGACAAAACCCAATTAAGGTGCGAAAAGACCACCTACATTAGACGGTCTAAACGATGCCCTAACTGGGCGCAAATCTGCCCCGATAAGTGTCTATAAGGGAAATTTCCAGGTTTTCCTGGTCAACTTTAAACAAATTTTCAGGAAAACTTTAACAAAAAAAATCAAAATTTGAACTTAAATTAGTTTCAAAGCATTGTACTGTTTGTAATATAATTTCCAGAAAAATTCTCGTTCACTACTGGCCCATTTCAGTTTCTATTATTTTTTTTTTGATAGAGCAAGTTTATTAATTTTTAATGTATCTGAAAACAGGGCGTTAGAGCACTAGCTAAAATATAATTAATAAAATTGCATTATTTAAACAAACTAAAAACTCGAACGGACCAAACAGACGACCAAAAAGCCGCCGAATACAATAAAAAAAATTTATTCGTCATGTGACATCTTGAAACATGCCTTAATGGCAATTTTATATAATCATATATTTCAAAAATCGTTAAATTGAGATGTTTTCGGAAAATTGGAATGGCTCTGAAAATAATCAACATTTTCAAATCTTTTTGGACTAATTTTTATGGTAAGTCTCCACAATCGTATACAACTCAATTTTTTCATAAAGTCTTTTAATTATTGTACAGAATGATATAGATCATTTTTAAAAAAATTAATTTTTTTTCCGATGCTATATTTCAACACCTAATTAAGATATTTAACTTTAATTTTTTTAAATTTTACTGAGATTTCTCACTTCTTCAAAATACCCAGGAAAATTTGCAAAATGTTGAAAATTAACAAAAGACGGTAATTTTTCTGGAAATGAAAATGTTTTTTTTCAAATTACACGAGATACAACAAAATTTTACACAGCGAAGTTGTTCCTTTTGAAATATCTACAAAAAGTTCTCTTACCACTTTTCGATATTTTGCAACAAAATTTAGTTTTTTATTCAAAAAGACAACAATTTTTGAGAATTTTTCAAAAATAGTATTTTTCATGCAAAAAATGCATATACGTGCGTATATTTCAAAAACCTTAAAAAAAACTTGAGCAGAGAATAAGAGAAACGACATTTCTATGCACATCTTTTTCGTATCTTGCACATTTTTTAAGAAATTGAGAATTTTTTATTTTCAGAAAAATCGCCGCTATTTTATAAATTTTAATCTTTTCAACATTTTCTCACGGATTCTGACATACCAAGAAATTTGTCACTTGAACCCAAAAAGAAAAGTTCAATATCGTAGTTAGTTAGAAAAATACAGGATTAAAAAAAATGTAAAATTTAATGTCCTGTTATTTTAGTAAGGGTCAAAGTATGGGTTTCAAGCTTTCATTTAAGCCATTTCCCGAAAATTTTAAACTTCTCTTTAGTAACATATGAATTTTCAAAAAGATACGCTTCGAAATCATGTCTTACAGGTTTAAAAAAACTATGTATATCATTTTCTACAATGGTTTAAAAATTTGCACAAAAAAATTAGGTTTCAAAAATTTTTTAAAGATGGGCCAGTGGAAACAAATGGAGGCCAGATTTGAATTCAGCGCGAGAAAGTATTGAGAAAATGATGTATTTCATTTCACAGATACTTAGGTGACAATTTGTTAACCAGGTTAATTGGACGAAATTAATTACATTTTATTCATCGCCCCTAATTGGAAAGTGACATTTCTTACCTCAATTATTTTTGAGTTAGTTCAAATTCGTCATAATAGAGTCATGTCCCCTTTTGTTTCAGGAAAGTGGAGGGCAAATTAATATGAGATGATGGCGTGTAATTAAGTCACCACCGCGATCCCCAGATATGAAAGATCGCCTCTTAAAATTACCGACCAAGGGAGCGTGCATAGAACTCACGCGATCCCACTCTCGTTGGATTGGTCACTATCTGCTTCACAATTCTAAATTAAACGCCTGGGGTATCATTTAATAGAATGGCGGTCGACTTAATTACTTGAAAAAGTCATTAGAGTAATCAAATTAAATCATGTTACATCGCCCTTTTGAATCACATATGGAGAAGTTATCAAATTATAATAGTTAGGTGGTGACACTAATAACTTTCCGTAAGTGTATTCTTAAATTACCGAAATTTCTTAAGTATACATCATAATGTTTAATTGGAATTTGTTACTATCAATTTTATGAAACAGAGGAAAGAGAATGAATAGTTTAAATATGTTAATAATTCTAATTTTTCATGAACAAAAGAGATATTTCTATAGGAAAATCGTAATCAAATCAACTAGATAAAATGTTTTTGATTTGGGGATGAATTTTAGAGATTAGTTTCTTTTAAAGGCCATATCATATGTACCCGAATCCTACTTTACCAAACATTTTTCGCAAAAACTTATGGCCACACGAATTGAAATGTCGAGTTGAAAATTTGGACAATTAAATTGCCTTTCATTTAATTTTCCAAATTTTCAACTCGATATCTCAATTCTCGTGGATGTGAGTTGTTGCGAAATCAATGTAATTGAAGTAGTAATCGGGAAAGTATTACTTAACCTTAAGGTACCAAATATTTAGTTATATTCGAGTTTTTTCAATCTTACATGAAAGGGATCAATACGTGTTAGCTGAATGCACTTTGGAAGATAATTCTCGACTTTCGTGACTATTATCTCAGGAATGATCTCAGTAAGAGTACCCTCCTATTTCTCGCCTAATTTCTTAGTCATATGTCAGTCCACTCCGTTCTCAAGTTAAAAAAAAAAACATTTTTACAATTTGATTCTTGAATTTATTCTGCAAGACAGTAGACCAAATTATTTTTATAATCATGCTATAAGAAAAATTAATACTGCATGAAAATAGGTTCAGGCGGAATAAAATTTCTTCCAGAATAATAAACAATTATTTGGAATAAATTCGGAATAAAATCGGAATCATACGGAATGGAAAGAGATTCAGACGAAATGAAAATTTGTTCAAAATAATAATAAGAATATTACGGGAATGCCAATAGAATTGCCATAATACGACTCTTTTTTAATGCCTGAAAATAAATATACGGTAATCATAATCTAACACTCTTACAAAACATTTTGTTCATAATGATGTGGAATCATTTTCAATAAATATGGATAGACAACGGAATTATTCAGATGAAGTTGTATTTAGAACGGAAAGAATTAGAATGAGATTGCTTATTAAAGTGGAATGAAAAACTGTCTAAGAATGTTAAGAAATTTATCGGAATGATACCGTTATGATACATAGACTCATTTGAAATAAATGGTCATCTGTCAGCGAATCCACCCAATTGAAACGTCGATTCAGAATGTTGTCGATTCGTTTAGAGCGACTGTCGATAGACACTAGATTCATTTTAAATTATTGCGGATTAATGTTTGAATCATTTCGATTAATTTCAAAACAGGGGTTCATTAAAAGTGAAATCATTTGAAATAATTACGGATTGACATAGGAATTATTCGGAATAAATCGTATTTAGAACGAACAGATTTGGATTGAGATTGCTGATTAAAGTGGATTCAGAATGTTGTGGATACGTTCAGAGCGACTACTGCTAGACAAAAGAATCATTCTAAACGAAGGCGGATTAATAGTTAAATCATTGGGATTGTCTTCAAAGGAGGAGCTCATTGAAAGTGAAATCATTTGGAATGAATTTGATTCTTTCCATAGATTCAATCCAAAGTTCGTTTATGATGATAAAGAATCATGCAGAATGTGGATACAAGTACCGAATCTATTTGGATTCATTTTGAATTGCACATATTCAAATAGATACAAACGGATTCAATTCCATTCCGAAACCACTAGGGTAGTTTCTAATAGACTTTGTAAACTCGAATGATTCATGGATATTAGAATTCAAGTGAAGCACTCGGGTCAGCTGAATGATGTGATAGTACAGAGCTAAAAATGAATCGATGCAATCAGGTCTGATACCTCTAGACAAAGGCAATTCTGTCAATAGGAAACTATAGCGAACATTGGCCCCCGTTTTATCAGATCTTTCAAAGCTTCAGTCACACTAATCGATCTCGTGTGTATTAAGCAAGCTTTCAGTGATAAAGCATAAGAGGCAATTACTTGACGATTGGTCCTGAAACATTGTATCGATTAAAGCTGGATGATAGGTAATCAGAACGATAGTTGGTATTGGTAAGATAAGTACGTTAGGTATCGTCTTTAAATTAGCTGCTACTCTCGAATCGAAGTCGCTTATCCTTTCCCGGCCGGCGGCGAGCGCTTCGTTAATTAATCTGGTAGCAACGAGCCTCGTGTTCAAAGGCACCCTTTTTCGCCCAGGTCCATCTATCCATTTACCGACAGACGTACGTATCTGGCTCTCGTATATGTTCACATTTTGTACGCTGACTACGAAACAATGGGATGACCGACGATCATGATTCGACGATACACAGAGCCAGATTTTTTTATATTCGGTATTGGCGCGGTATTGGCTTTCCACTGAAAAGCGCTCTGGCCGAATGGATTGGCAAAAATCGCAGAAAGATTTATACGTAGATATGCGTAGGGAAATGAAAGAAATGGAATATGAACATTGGACTGGGTCCTCTGTTGTACACGTTACATGTACCAGGCGCAGATAATCCACCGCATTGTGTCTGTAATTAAATGTACGTGAATCACTCTCGTCCTAGTGCATAGTCGAAATGGGATATAGATTGGGATGCTTCAAAGATATTATGAGATTTTTTTTTTATTAGTAATCGTATTATTTTTGTAATTAAATGAAGTGCACTGTTTGATGCAGAGATTGAGAAGAAATGTATCAGTGAGGAATATTGAACTTTTATTGCTAATTTCAGGAAGCTACGGTTAAAAGTTTGATGAACTGTGCGTAAAACTAAGAAGTTTTAAAAAATTTCTAAAAATAATTTAAAATTTAAAAGGATTTCAAAAAATCTAAGAGAAATGTAGATTCTTGAAAATTTCGAAATAAAATTTTAAAACTGTTCAAGGATTTTGAAAGGTATCAAGATAATAAAAAAAAAATTTCCTAAGATTCATGGGAATATTTAAAACGCTGTTTTATTATTTTTAATTGATTTTTAATCAATTTATAATAAGATTTTAAAACATATCAAAAGATTCCCAAGATTTTCAAACAAAGAATCTTAAAGATTTTAAAACAATTTTTTTATTTTGTTGAACTTAAAACAATTTTAGCATAAATTTCAATCACTTTTTCAAATATTATATTAAGATAATGAAAGAAAATGATTAAGATTCCTGGGAAAATTTTTATAGATTTTGTATTTAAAAAAATTAATTTTTAAAGATTTTCAAAAATATTAAAGGATTTCTAAAAATGTATAAAAAATCTGCAAGATTTTCAGGCAATTTGGATCATTTTGAAATATTTTCATTAGTTTCAGGAATAATTTGAGTAAGTTTAAAAGATTGAAAATTAATCTCTTTTTTTAGATGCTAGATTTATTTTTTTGAAATTCACATTTTTGGAAGAATTCCACTACTTTTCATTTCAAGTTAAAATCTCTTTTACTTTAATTATCGGGTGATACATTTTTCTTCAATACCTTTTTTGGTTGAAGATTAATCATTTTAGTTCAAAATTCATCGCTTTGTTGGGAAATCTACATATATTGTTAAAAATTTGTGTTTTTGTATTTTTTATCAATTGAATTATTATAGTCGCATCAACTGTCAGGGTCATTAGCCGCTGTACTATATGGTTAATTATAAACTTTAGGGTATCCTGATAGGAGTATCAACTATTACATTTTTTTGTTGAGAAATAATATATTTTGGTTGAAAGTTCAACTACTTGATTAAAAGTTAAGCTAATTTTTAAAAATTAATTTTTTTGTTTGAAGATTCATAATTTCACTTAAAAATTCATCTCTTTCATTACAAGAAATAACTATTTTCTTTGAAACTTATTCCTTTTCAGTAGAACATTAATCTTCTTCTTAGAAAATTCATCTGTTTTAATTAAACCAAACTATTTTGTTGAAAATCCATATTTTCAGCTTGAAAAATAAACTATTGTGTAAAGAAATGTATCTCTTCTCTTAAAAAATGTATATTTTAATTGATGATAACAAATTTTATGAATGAAACACCAGTTTTGAGATTTTCTTTGCCGAAAATCTTATTTTCACAATAAATATTATGATAAGTTATAATAAATAGTGTATATATATATATATATATATACCCTGTGGTGATTGTTAACCTATAGTTTTTAATTATATATAATTAAAAACTAAAGGTTAACAACCACCGCAGGGTCCCACTGGGAGAAACTGTCATCTAAAAAATGAAACTGCAATGTTCACGAAACGTCGGCAAGTTTCGTAGTTTTGCACACGATTGAAACCCGAAAAAGCTTTAAGTTTAATTAGTTGTTTAAATTAACCTTTTAACAATTAATTGTAGATGCCTGATGTCGTAATTGATGTTTATTTTTCTGGTACCACTTATTATAAAGACTTCCCAATTAATTGTTATTTACCTGTATTTTTATTTATTTAGATTATACCTCAATTTGTGTTTCAATAATACTGTAGGTGGACTTTACGGAAATGTTATTTTGAAACAATTTGGAAATATTGTTTAACAGTTTATAATACGATAAATAGTATTATTTATCAGACTTTTGATTGTTTTGTAAAGTTTCTGAATTTGTGTATATAGGAAGCCACTGTAAACTTATGAACTTTATCTTATTTATCTTAATATCTTTCAGGTTTCTACTAACAATTTGCACAGTCATTACAAATTTTGTAATCGCGTACGCATTCTGTGGATTAGGGGATCCTAATTGTTGTGGAGTATATATTTGGACAGCGGGCTATAGGCCTTTGCTGGGTGATGCATCTCGCACGTGCATTCTTTCTCGCTCTCGTCCTCGCTCTTACGTATCCGGATCTAACAGTCTCCCTAGCGCTCAGGCTATAAATTCCATTGTGTCACAGTCTGGCCTAAATTTAATCAAATTAATTGGAACTTCACATTTTGAATTTCGAGGTAAAAACCTGGCAATCCTGATTCTGAGGTTCCAATCACTATTGATAACGCCATCCTGCTTATTTCTGAATCCTAGTGGGACTCTGTGGTGGTTGTTCAACCTGTTTTTAATTATATAATTACAAATTTGTAATAAGCACAACCCCGGTATTTCATCGGGAGCGAGTGCCATTCCAAAAAATTGCACCCGCTCTCTGCGAAATCGCGGTAACGTTTCAGTTGTAACCACGTCTCATGACCATGAGATAGGTGATTACAGTCTGCGATCGACTTAATACTATGATCCAGCAAAAGCCTCGTGCATCCTCAGGATACGAAGCAATTCAAGGATGATCACCTTCTGCATTTTTCCCGCAAGTCCCTTAGCATTTCTTCGACACGCAGGGATGCTTTTCAGGGTATTAACCAGTGAAATCTTGGCACCTCCAAGAGCACCAATTATTAGAACGACTAGCTTAACAGAATATTCCGGGTATAACCGCCGCAACTCCCTTATACGGTCTTCATATATCTCTTACTTTTCATTCTCCTTGGCTGTGATGTTTTTATCAGCTGTTGCCGAAAATTCGATGAAGCACATGGTTCGTTTGTCGAAAACAAGGAGAACTATGCCAGGCCTCGAGTGCTCGGCAGAAACAATTGCCGAGAATATGAAGTTCCAGTAAATGTGGCACTTCTTATTTTTGACAATTGTCTTTATTTCCGAAGAAACATTTGGCGGAGCGGTATTAAGACTATGCCGTAAGACTGACGGTGATGGTAATAAAGAACTTTCAGTGCCGCATTATGCCTTTGGATGTACGTCGTTCCCGCATGAGTTGAACAACTAGATAGTATGTGTCCTAGATGCTCGGGGTGTGCATGAAACACTCTGCAAACCCTCCGTGCCCGACTTCAATCCAGATGATTGGAGGAAAGCAAACGTTAACTCGTACGACATCGACTGATCCAAGTGTTTCAGCAAGTGTAAACAGCACCCTCCTCCGCTTCTTTATACAGAAACTTCCATTTGCAACTATATGTGCTGTATCCAGAATAATGCTGTTGTAATGATATTTGACTTAAGGTGCATGCTTTTGTTCATGTGCATAACCGTTCGTGACCTAATATTAAGAGATCTGAATTCGTCCTTCGTCCATGGATACTTTGTTCTAGATACTTTGTTCCTGGCCGATGGTATGGAAGATCAAATCCGTTGGACTTGGTCCTCGGAACGGTTTCGCAAACGTTGATGCGAAAAGTGCGAGATCACCGGGTGTTTCTTGCACCACAGTGCATGCAGTCACGCCATGTAACGTTTTCGTTTAGGGGCTATGCTGGTATCGTAGCACTGCAGCAGGTTGTCCCTGGGTCGATCCGTCCACTCAAAAGTATTTAAATTTTGCCGGTCCGTCGCATTGACCCTGCCTTGATTGAATCCCTCAAATCTAGGGTGGTCGGCATTGTTGTCCAACCATTTTCGGGAGCCCTGCGGGTTCGATTTTTTTTTAACTGCACTTACTACAAGAGTCCCGCATGCAAGGATGAGGCTACCTACTGTAATATTTCGTCCTGTATCCCAGATTCGCCTTTTGAGACTCCTCACCCAGGTGCCATTCATCTTTCGGCACGGTTGGTACAGGGACCCTCTATCCGCAACCTCAGGACGCGTCCTGTGGACAGATCAACTGAGGGCGACCTGCGAGAGTGCTACTATACCAATACTGCCCTTAAACGAGAAGGTTACGTGGCGCGACTGCATGATCTGTGAAGCGAGAAGCACCCAGAGCTCTCGCACTTTTCGTATCAACGTCTGCGAAGACGACACTGATACCATCGGCGGCTAGGCATCCAATAGAGGAAGAGCGATGCTTTAGGACTAGGAGAAACATCAACATCCAGGTTTCTCTCAAACCCAAACATCTGGCTGAACTGGATGACGAGCTTCGTGGAGATTTTTCCGAAGAGCCCGATCTGTGGACTATTTATTGTGGTGTATATAATGCAGCGAGAACTTTAGCGGATGCAAACCGTGAAATAAAAAAAAACGGCTGATCATAACACCAAAAGACGAATGCATCAACTCAGCACAAAGATTGGCTGGGTAAGACAGTATGTGTCCCGCATTCAGTGTGTGATTGACTGCATAACATCCGGTAGTACTTTCACTTCCAGGGTTCGATTGTTTGCGCGCGAACTGCGGATCCGTCATCACACACTCAACAAGTCAAAACTGCTGACCGTCAGGCAGCATTTTGTTGGCAGAATACGGGTTCTATTTGACGCTAGGAGAAGTCTAGGGCGGATGGAGAGGTGGGTCAGAGAAAATGTACAGTTTTTCTTCTGGTGAAAGAAGTTTCCTTCAACCCACCAAAATCTGTCCTACATTTTAACCTTATATTTAAAGTCAGAAGTTCTAATTACGGAGTGGTTTAGTAGAAGGACGCACAGTGCTCCTCCCAAAGATGGGAAACCTCTCTGACTCTAAGAATTACAGGCCAATTACTTGTCTGAACACCCGGTATAAGATCTTCACATCTATCCTTAATGATAGGTTTGTGTGGACAATCGGATCTGTGTGGCGAGATATGTACGAACCACGCGATTCAAAGGAGGGCCTAGTAAAGCTTAAGGGTTCATCCGCACATCGTGAGGTGCATAGAGAGATTGATGCCGCTTTGGAAAACCAGATTTACTATCTCATCTGGAAAACATGGCGTGACAACTAACAACGTCACCTTTCAGAGAGGTTTCTTTCAGGGTAACACCATGAGCTCTCTCCTCTTTTGCTTTTACCTTTTGGAGGTGCCAAGTTTTCACTGTTTATTAGCCTGAAAAGCATCGCTGTGCGACAACGAAATGCCAAGACACTTGTGGGGGAAATGCAGAAAGCGATTGTCCTTGGATTGCTTCGTGTCCTCAGGGTGCACGAGACTTTGCCGGATAGTCGTATTGAGTTCATCGCAAACTGCAACCACCTATCTCACGGTCGTGAGACGTGGTTACAGCTGAAAAGTTGCCGCGATTTCGCCGGGAGTGGGTGCAATTTTGTAGAGTGGCACCCGCTTCCGGTGAAATCTCTCGGTTGTCCTTATGACAAACTTTTAATCATATAAACCCGTTTCTGGTTCCAGTTCTTTAGGAATCAAATTTAAGGGTTTATGACAAAGCCAGCGGAGGCGTGCTCAGGTTGTAGATAGGGCTTCAATGTACCAATGGTTTACGCTAAATATGGTTCCAAGAATTAATAAGCAGTCGCGGACAATTGTCTAGAGATGTCGTAAACGGTGACTCTGGGATACGGGGCATCCCCGCAGAGTATGCAGCTTCATTCTTGCATGCGGGGCTCTACAAGGATGGATAAACCCTTTTCCTAGATGCTCCTGGGAACAACAATGGAACCACCAAACCATCAAAAAGTTGTAGATGCGGTTCAAAACGAACGAACGCACAGAGCGCCCGACAATTGGTCGTCGAACAGTGCCCATCACCCTAGATTTCGGAGTGCGGAAAATAATTTAGATGGAAAAACAACGATATTAAGAACAATCGCGGAAAGCATGCACCACCTATAAGATGATAGCGATTTCAGGACAAGGAGGAACATTAACATCTCGGTTTAGTCCGAACTCTGGACCATCAATTGTTCAGTTTATGGTGCGCCGAGAGCTTTGGATGATTCAAATCGAAGGCTAAACCGACGATGGATCAAAAGACCAAAAGACGCTTGCATCAACTGAACAAGAAGATTGAATGGGCAAGACAAAATGCGTTCCGTGTTCAATGTGTGAATGACTACATAACATCTGGTAGGCCGTTCACGGAAAGGGACAGAAAGTTCACCGAGAAACTGAGGATCTATCATCACACAGTAAACAAGTCAAACCTGCTGACAATCAACCAGCACATGTTGACGAAGTACGGGTGTTATCTGACGCAAGGAGGAGAATCCTGAAAAGGGAGGTGTGGATCACGGAGAATGAACAGTTTCTCGCTGACCCATCGGACCTATTCGGCGATCTCCCTGTTTCTGTCAAAAACCCACCCAAGCCCGACCGAGCAGAGAATCTTTGGAGAGAGATTTACAGGATCCCAAAGTGGAATTGAAGGAAAATACTAAGAATGTCATCGGCTTTAAGTTAAGCCTAGAGAACCTGCTAATTGACAGTTGCCTCTGCGAATATGCAGCAGTATACCAGCGCTGCCTTTCGACGACCTGAATTGACTACCGGAAAGCTTTCGATTCCATCTCTCACAGATTATCATCTGTCTGTTGGAAAGCTTGGAATTTCGTCTATAAATAGTGAGGTTTATAGAGAGATTGATGTTCTCTTGAAAAACGAGATTTACCATCTCATCTGGAAATTATCGTGTGACTATACACAGCGTCACTTTTCAAAGAGGAGCCTTAACGGCGACATCCTGAGCCCTCTGCTATGAGTACATTGGATATTCAGAAGTCCGCGCCTGCCTTGACAGCGTTTTATGTATAATGGCGGAACGGACAAATTGATGTGCAAGCTCTTCTGCATATGCATGATCTTACGCGTGGCGATATCGAGGGCCACAAGCTCGTACTTCGCCCATGGTGGTCCCCAAACGAGTAGAGTAGAACCGTAGCGGCAAGCATGTTAATCGCGGATACCTTGTTTAACGCCGAAAGATTGGGAGACCTAATCTATCGAAGAAGAAACTCCTTCACTGATTTTATGTCCTGAATGCTAGGCATGCCTAGGTTCCCCGGGAACGCCAGTTATTCGTCCTCGCTTCAGATTAATTTTGCACACTTGTCCGATCCAAAGTCCATACCAATCTCTAATGTGTACCCCTTGACGATATTTAAAGTATTATGAAGTTGCTTGGAAGTAGAAGCATAGATCTGGAGGTCTTCTATATAAAATACAAGAGTGACCTTATGCTCGTGATGATTTTTTTGCCACAGAGGTGCCCAAGAGAATTGTGTATTGCGAGAAATTGTAGCAGAAGTGTGATGCAAAAGCGTAGAGGGCTCATGTTGTCACCCTGAAAGACGCCTATATGGAAGGTGACGCTCTTCGTTTTTACACAATATTTTCCATATGAGATAGTAAATCTAGTTTTCCAAAAGGGTATCAATCTCTCCATGCAACTCACTCTGTGTGGATGGACTTTCAAGCTCTCCAACAGGCAGAGGATAACTCTATGAGAGTTTGAATCTAAAGCTTTCTGGTAGTCAATCCAGGCCAGGGATAGGGTGCGCTGGTGGGTTGCTGCGTCTTTGCAAACGCACCTGTCAATTATCAGGTTCTCTGCACAGCGTGTTCGTGGTTGGACAAGTCGCCTTTCTTCACAGGAGTATAATGCGTCCTAACACCAGCCACTGCAAAGTGGACATCTCCGATTATCAATATGAGGTGAAGACGCGGCACAGATGTTGGTGTCTCGAATTAAACTTCTTCCGCTAGAAGTTCTTGATACTATCTGGCCTTGCATCGGAAAAGTTTTGTGTCCCTGAGTGCTTTTTTCGCATCTTCGGTAGTGCTTGATGAACATTTATACTCAGATATTATGAGGTTATCGCAAATCTTCTTGAAGCGGATGATATTCTTAGTATTTTCATTTAATTTCAGTGTTTTCGGGATTTTGTATACCTCTCTCCAAAAAAACTCGAGACTGTTGATACTTTCTAACTCACTCCTCCCTTTTCTGTATTCTCCTGCTTGCGTCAGATGACATCCGTATTTTGTAAACAAATTACTGTTTGATTTTAGAAATTAAGCAGTAATTTTGTGCTTCATCAATAAAGCTGCTTAGAGCAGCTTTGACTTCTTTAGTCTGTAATGCCAGATCCTCAGTTTGTGGGCGAACTTTCAGGCTCTTCACGTAAACCGCCTACCAGACGTTATATAGTCAATCACACACTGAACTGAGGACGCAGCCTATCTTGCCCACCCAATCTTCTTGTTCAGTTGATGCAAGCGTCTTTTTGAATTTTGATCCATCGTTGGTTTTAGCCTTCGATTTAAATCAGCCAAAGCTCTCGTTGCACCATAAATTGAGCAATTGATAGTCCAGAGGTCGGACTCGTCTGAGATATCCCCACGAAGGGAGGAACATGGATGCTAATGTTTCTCTGTGACCTGAAATCGCTAACGTCTCTCAGTGGGTTTCTACTTTTTTGCCGTTGATCCTAATGTTGCTTCCTCCTCTTTGTCTGCGACTTTTTAATGCTCCGGTTGGGGAAGCGCTGTGCGTTCATATCCAGTTTGCGAGATGTAGGCAGCTTGATTTTTCAAAGGATGTTGCTATACTTCCTGAAGCTTTGGGGGTATCCGGCACGGCATAGTGTGCATATGAAATCTGTTATGCATCTGCATCATCTGCAGTACCCCAAACTCTAGGGTCATCGGCAGCATTTCCCGACCCATTGTCGGGTGATCTGTGCGTTCGATCATTTCAACCACATGTACAACTTTTTTTTGGTGGTTTGGTTTTTTCATTGTGTTCCTACGAGCAGCTGGGGAAAGGATTCGTCCATCCTTGTAGAGCCACGCATGCAAAGATAAAGCTGCATACTCTAAGAGGTCGCCCGGTATTCCAGAGTCACCGTGTAAGCTACCTCACCCAGGTGCCATTCAGCTTTCGACACTGCTTGTTATATATTGTAACAATATTCAGCTGAAACCCATGGTGTAGGGACCTCTTACGGAGTTGGCGGCGACGCTGCGCTGCCGAACGCTCCGAGGGAGATAGAGTCAATTGTTCCAAACGAGAAGTGCCAAATTTGCTCCAGCCGACTACAACATCAATGCCAAGGAGAAAGAAAAAGGAGAGATATCAAGACCTTAAAAGGGAGCTGCAGCGACTGTACGCTCACGGAGTTGCAAAACTGTCACTGGTTCGTAGCCTCAAAACCAAACCCGCATCCCAAAAACATGCAAAGGCACTTGCGAAATGCATGCAGAAAGCTGTCATCCTTGGGTCGCTCCGTGTCCTCAAGATACACGAGAGTTTCGCTGACCCATCGCTGTGATTTCGTCGTACTCTACGGTCACCCATCTCATCTCACGGTCGTGAAACGTGGCCATAGACTGATTTACCGCGGTTCTACTGGTAGCCAGTGTCCGAGAAAAACTTCGGCAACGCAACGACGCATCCCAAAAAAATGCCAGACCTGACACAGAAAGAGCTGTATAATTTTTCAGTTCTTTAATTTTAAAAAACACCAAAAAGCGTTTAGAGCCATTACTTAGTTATATTGAATCGTGAAAGGAACGCTAGGAAAACATCGACCCAAGCATTTTGTGCATTCGATTCTTTTTCAAGGTAAGAAAGTAGGTTGAACTTTTTTTTGTGCTTCGCCTAACCCTAAAAGGAACATCTAGAATGTAGCAACCGCTTTCAAGAATACCCTCATGAAATTGATGAAAGTCCGTAAATAAAAAATGCACCCCAAATACAAAATGCTGTATAAGTTGTGTAAATTTAATGTAAAAAAAAAAAAGAAGATACTTTCCAGTTCGTTTGGATTTCCATCAAACCGTGAAAGCTAAATCCTAAAAGGAGCATTTATTTCCAAAAAAACTCTCATGAAATAAGCCACATGTCCCTTAAAAGCACTGGTCTGAGATACAAAAAAGCATATAACTGAAATTTGATACTTACGTCCGTTCGCGCTGTCACTCTTCATTTAATTGCAAGCATGGTCTAATAAAAATTCTATCTCAATTTGGCTTTTTCATGACTTATCACAGTACAAGTCAAAACCAGACAGAGAGACAAAGTTTAGAAAACTTGAAAAGGTATTATAATCAGTTTGAAGTATATGGTGCGTTGTACTCCGCTTGCCTAAGAGGGCTGTGAGTATACTACACGAAAGAAAAAACTGAACCAAAAAAAAGAAAACGGGAAGCCGCGCAGCCCACCGAGCGAGACACCACACTTCCACCGCTATTGCTTCCCAGCAACATTCGAGAGGTTTGGAACGACAGACCCTAAGAAAATTGACCACATGAAACAATAGAGAGGGAAATGACAAATTTTGTAAATTTTTGTAAACCTTTTTCAATTAGAGACCCTATTTTACATTTTGGCTAAAATAAATCGTGTAGTATGAAAAAAGTATTAACATTCCGCCCGCCTCGGTCTATCTACGAAATAAAAATTGAATTCAGATGGACGGTAAAATCAGAAATCTAAAACAGAATAGAGAGTAATATAGTGGTCTTCGCCCGAAAAATGTTTCCATGCACCGTGGGATATCAATTTGAAGAGATCGGCACGTGACTTGCGGACTGGTTTCCGTCCACTATGGGATACAGTATCACACAGCATTTCGGTATTTACTATTGTGCATTTATAGCAGGCCCTGTCGCTCGGTGCGTCATCGAATTCTTGTTGTCAACTATTTGGCGAAGTTACATTTCCCAGAAACAGACCACCACCGGAATCTTTCAACGAGTGAGTAACCGGGTCCTAGAGACTCGTTTTCCAGGAAACTTAGCACTTTCCAAGCCGTTCCTACATGAGCAATCGAAGTGATGATCTACAGATGGTAAAAGGAAGAACCTCGTCGTGGAATCTCCGACGACAGTCCCTAAGTCACAGCAAAGAAACGATATTGACAGCCCCAGCCTGTTATTTACGGCAAGAAGATGGGATGAGCGGCTTTTGTCGTTACAGTAGTAAAATTTCCCATGATATCCACAGTTCTTTTAACTATATAGCAGGTACTTGCAACGCAATTACAGTTTTCTGTTCTTATTCGCATGCCTTCAATAAAAGGTTGTGCTCACTAATCACCACAAAAATAGAGCTATCATTTTGAAGAAGATAGCCTTCCAATTGTCCGACAAGTTTCAATATTCTCTGCGGAATGTGTATCTAAATGGAGAGTCACTAGTCGACACTGACGTCGAATTTCAAAATTTGCCAACGTATGATCAGCTTTTTGTTAAACTGACGACAAAAGATGTAGCGATTCTAGAAAGTAAAGCGTGGAAGAATCCAATGCAGAAAATTGTTAGGCCTAATATGGAATGAACTCCTGATGGAGGTACGTTTGACTAAGCTATGATGACCGTGATCAATGAGTGAATACTGTATCCTTAGTGAAGAGTGATGCGTGGATCCAGAATCATGGAAAATAACGAATTGTCCGCAGTCAACAATGTATATAAGTCTTGAATCAACACACATGTAGACCGCTCGGTTCTGAAACAAAAAACTTGACACCAGAGAGCCAGTCTCGAGGCGGCTGTGACAAGTTAGGTAGTTCACAGTTAGTCAGTCACTCGTGCTTGAGAGCAAGTGTCGAAGCATCTGCGGCAAGGTTGAGAGAAATAACAATGTCTGACTCGGAGCGAATACGAGTCAGCACCCAAAAATTCGAAATATAAGACTTGAGATGCATGAGACAAGGCATTAGATCAAAAGTGCCTGATAGTGGCGTATGTGACAAAAAATCAAAAGTCAAGCATCTGAAACTTGAAATGCAGCAGGTCTGAAAAGACAACAAGAAAATGAACAATAAGAGAGGCATATAATTCACACATATGGCCTACGAGAACACACGGTCAGTTGGTGAGTCAAGTCAGAGACTAGTCGTACATAAATTAATGTCTCAGAGCACGCCTTGAGGCATCTGCAGTTCAGCAATTGAGCCGCTGGATAGTGTAAGGGCATATAAAATCCATATGGCCGTTCCGGTTGGACCCTGTCGTCTTTAAAATCGATTTTGAAAATTAAATTTTGGAAACATATGGCTTGGTAGGAAATTTCATGGTCATATGTTTCAAAAATTTAATTTTCAAACTCGATTTTAAAGACAACAGGGGCCAACCGGAACGGACATTTTAATTTTATATGCCCTTACACTATCCAACGGCTAAATTACAGTAAGTCAGTTAGTATTAGAGAAGACAGCTTACAGTGAGTGAGTTCTGCTTGTCAGCACAATATGCGGCTTAAGGCAGCAAAAAACTATTCCACAAGAAAATGTCTCGAGTCGTGTACTACTTAAGGAAGCAAAGAAACCAGTCCCCAAGAATGTATCTTAATGGCAAGAGGTTAACTGATCGTAATTATATTATTTTAAACTTTGTTCGCCATATTTATTTTCTGTTCCACAGTATGTGAAAAATCTCTGCTTATGGTCGATCGTTTACCGGTCTGATGATAATACGGATAACTTGAATTCTGAAAATGAATGACATTGTTTACAAGTTGTCAACACAAAAGACTTGACATGACGTACTTCTTGGCCGAATATTGCGTTTCGTGAAAATTTTGACGATTTTTGCATACGAGCCACGTGTCCACCATGATCTTCAATCTATAGTTTTCGAACAATCAGAGTCCTGCACGGACCGTGTAAACTCGGCCCCGCCCAGTTCACAGGTCGTGGGCTGGGCTTTTTGTCAGCTCATTTATCAAACAAAATCCTGTAGACCTAAGTCCAGCCCGGTCCGTGGTTAGTTGAGCCCGACTCGGCCTGTTGCCTTTTTTTATATAAGGAACGGACTAGGCTGGGTTGTGCTAACCACAGGCCAGGCCGGGTTTGGGTTTACAGTCTTTTGTGTCACAACCGGACTGTCAAAAAACCCGGCCCACGACCCGCGGACTGAGCAGGGCTGAGTACACTCGACCCGTGCAGAACTCTGCGAACGATTATCTTTCCATACCATTCAATTTTCTGAGAAATATGGTTAAAATCAACAATTCAGGTGTTGTACAATCACAACTCAGTTCATCGCCATGTTCGTTCGCTAATGGTTCTTCTTGTAAGAATACTAAATATTCACATAAAAAAGTAACCTAATTTTGAAAATACAACACTTATCGCGATTACTTAGTTCTAGTGCGCTGTACCTATGATAAAAATGCCGAGAAGGCACAATAAGAAGTGTAAGCCGAATATGCTCAGTTGTTTCTACGTAGATTGTACCTCAGTCGTGATTAACTCTCTTTAGAAGCATTTTTTTGCCCGCTCTATACAAGCTTGAAACTCAATGAAAAATCATTAATTTACATACTGGAACGGTCTAATAAGTAAATTTATGAGACACACGTAGGTTTTACGCATTTTTTCATCCTGTATTCCGTAATTAAAGTAGCCGTTTCTTCGACTGTGAGTGATGAGGTGTGGCGGACAGTAAATAGCTTTTTTAACGCAAAGGATTTATAAGTGCCCGAAGCTATAGTTAGAGCATAAACATTGACTTTCGTCCCGTGCGCATTGATGTACGCCATACTAATCAAGTCATATAAACTAACCTCATACGCGAGACGCTCTTTCATGAAAAAATTTGTAAAAGATAATTTTGTTACATAAAGTATCATATGATTCAAGTCGCAGTGGAACAAAGAGATGGTAACGGGACATAATCTGTCTTTCGTGATTGCACAGGCCCTTGTCGGGCGTACATATATTAGCAGATACACATCGAGCGCGAGGCATGAGAAACGACTCTATTGCGGTGGGCTCACTTAAAATTTGTTCAGCCAAATCGGGCAGATTTTTTCAAACAAAATTATGTATAACATATTATAAAATGTGAAAAAATGATTTAAAAAGTCAAAACTAATTTTATCTGGGCGCCTTTGTTTCAATTCACGTTTGCGTCCATGAACCTAATTTATCGAACACTTTTACTTTTAAATGCTTTTAATGCACAATTTTAATTTTCACTTACATTTCTAGGATTCTGAAATTTTAATGTTATCAATTCGCAAGGTAATTAAAATTCTTGGATTAAGCGTAATACGTTCATATTTAATTATATTTTTACAGATTACCCCCACTTTTGGAACCAGCTCACCGTTTTCGAGAGGATCTTCGTGGAACTCACTGTTCCCAACGTCGACGATTAAAAAGAGATTCACACACATTTTGTACTTCAGACTATTCACCAAATAATGTTCACGGAATACGTTTTCTATACAATAAAGTATTGAGTTTGATGAAATATGAAATTAATGGTAAAATAATAACTGAAGTATTTGGTTTGCTTTAATTTAATCCGAAGTGAAAAACATGAGCTGCACTCGATTAAACAAGATAGGATTGCTCTCAGCTGGCACGATAATATGCAAGTGCTGGTTCGACAGACACTCTTCCATGGAAACCATGGAAATCGACAAGGATGATAATGATGTACTGTTATTGTAATATAGAGTTTTATACAAATGAATGCATGAATCAAGTTTTGTAAACTTTAATGAATACTGATATAAAATATAAATGAATAATGAAGTTGCATAGCTTTAGTACTATTGTATTTATTATTGTGAAAAATAAGTTTTGTATCAATTAAGAAAAAACCGGCTCTTGGTTTCAATTAATTAAAACTGAAATTTATTTATTTATCTTACACCTGATCCTTAACTATCTCGAGGTAACCATTTTTTCAAGAAAGCCACATTTTGAAGTGCACAATAAAATTATGTTGCGCTTGAGTGACGTGGGCATAAATATTAGCAGATGACTCATCACATAATGTTTCCAATGAAGGACGTTCCATATCATGCATGTCGATAATTTGCCTTGATATCTAAGTAACAAACTTTTTAAACAAATTTTTCGTTTCTAAGTCTTTTACATAAATTTTACCAGCACCTTAAAAAATATTTTTCCAATTTTCTTTCACACACGTATAAGGTACGTTACCAGTTTTCCACGGTATACCATGAAAATTATACTTGAGCCAACAATTCATACATCTATAACCTTTGATGGGATGCAGCTCCATTCGTAAGGAGGTTCAAACAAAACATAAAAAGATTCCGCATGGTCACTGATTCAAACTATAGTCAATTCTTTCAATATGAATTCATTAACAGGACATCTAAAGCCCTGAACATCCACCACGTACTCCATTTCTTGAGCAACTAAACTGAATCAATTCGTTAACGATAGTTTTATACCAACTTTTATCATCGCACTACTTATTGGTTTTTTATCAACAGGTCTTTTTTTGTAATGATTTAATTTGTTTCGAACCATCAATAACAACTAAGAGACGCATACTATAGAAATTCTTCTCTCGATAAAATTGGTCGTGGTTCTTCACCATAGTTATTAGCTTGAAATATTATATACATTTCATAAAGTAAAGCATACTGATTTTTAATAATATTGAGAGATTCAAATTACCGTAAGGATAACGCTGATGCCCAAGTACGAAAACTTATTGGAATAGATGGATCTTTGTCAATATATTTAAGCAACTGAAATTTTCGCGAATCCGACAATCTAACACTTTGTAGAAACCATTCTATTTTATTAATTTCGATTTTATGCAGCTTATTAGGAACTGTTTGCAAGATGGCATATGAGGCTTTTGGCTTTTTGATCCTTTCCAAATAAGTTCATGTTTAGCATTAACAATGATTTTATGATAATCTTCAGCAAAACCAAATATCATGCTAAGAGATATTTATACATCAAAATAAATATTAGCAATGGTTAATGAGTTTTCATCATTATTTGTTTCTAGCTAACCAGTATTCTCTACGTCATCTTATTTCCAGGATTTAAAGACCCATAATTTTTTATAAGACTAGTGAGGCCGAAACGTTTATTTCTATCAATTTCAATAGCGTTGATTTCACATCTTAGTTCTCCAAACAAATGACAGGTGGCGTTACTAACGACCAATGTTTTAGTCAATGGAGTCCCATCAGTCTTTACCAATTTTCCAACCCTCTGACAGCTCGTTGCCGACGGATGCGCTTGCGCATTTTTCATTGAAAACAATACCCATTATCGTAAGGACTTGATATATAGTTTAATTGTTATAATTTCTTCACGAAAATGAACCAAATGTCCCTCATGGTCAACTATTCGCAACTGTATACGATATATTATCTTGACGGCGATCGGCAAGTAAATGAAATACGATGGAAATTCCACCATCTTATATCCTGGTGGCATAACGGGGAAAAATCATGAATAGTGTGCACTTGTTGGTCATTGATGTATGCTCCTGTAGTTATAGTACATTCAACTCTGAGAGCGTTTATTTTAATTATGGATACTGGTAGGTCAGATTCATCATGTTTATTAGGTCCCAGTATTCTGGATGTAATTAGTAATAAACGTGCAATAGAGCCTGATCGTCCAAAATTTATATCCCGATTGCAATATATGATGAACTTCCACCTATTTGAACCCCCCTACATGCACTCATTTCAACTTGTCACCTCCCACCATAGTCCTTGTACGGGCTGTACGGTCACGCCCGCGTCAGTGGTTGACCCATTAAAAAGAGGGCTGAAGAGCGGGAAGCCCTCGTTGGTTTGAATGGAGTATTTTAGCATGACGTCATGGGAATGCAGAACACTTGTTCGAGAAAATATTCTAAACGTAAAAATAAGTGATAAATGTACGAATAGTGATATTTCTCAAGTGTATCATCTATTTTCTCAGTCATATTCCATTCGTTTGTCGATTGACGACCTTTTAGTGACACGAAATATAATCAACTGTCCAAAATTTCAGATTAGTGTATCAAATCGGGTACTCCAACCTCAAATTTCGGACAGTTGATTGTATTTTGTGAAACTGAAAAGTCTTGAACCGATTAAAGTATGAAAGAGAATTGCGCAAATGCATTCTATACTTACAAAATATTACTATTCAGACATATACAACTTACATTTACGTTCAGAATATTTTCTCCAAAGAGTTGTTGGCATGCCTATGTAAAGAACTATGCTAACCTTCCTGACATTTCCACCTATCCTAGCATGGCCGCGACGTCATGCTAGAAAACTCAATATTCCGCGAAATATTTGAGTCGTTTTTTGATTCTATTATATTGATTTTTAGTTAGAAAATTGTACTATTTCAAGGAAATATTATATTTGTCACGGCGTACGTCAAAAACAAAAAATTGAAAAACACTGGGATGCATTATGCGCAAATGCGCTAACGGATCGTGATATTTTCAACTGCGCCAGTCGGGGCTGTCTGAATCGTTTTCAATTAGAATGCATAATATTGCGCGATTTTCGCATATAAGTACCCGCGCACTGTGTCTTTACGCTACGCTCCTGGGTTTTCTCAGAAAAGAGTCGCAACCCTCTTTGCCCCGCGAGTTCCTAAACTGAGGGTCGGGTTTATTTATCTGTATTAATATTGATAGTATTAATTTCAAATAGGCCCGCGCTTTTCAGCAGATGCGCTGTTAAAAAAGTTGCTTACAGCGCCCTCATCGATACAAGGCCGGGGCAGCCGATGAACGTCGCTTGACAAAAATAACCTGAAGGTCGCAGTAGACGTGGGGCCCCCTCCAGCGTTCAAATAATTGGTTGTGTACATTTCAAAACCGTTCAAATAAGTGGAAGTTTACTGTATTACCGTATTACGAAATTCAGCTTGAATAATACTATTTTTTGTTCTTTTAGCAAAGCTACGCTTTTTCTCTCTTTCTTTCATCAAGTCTTTGATATAAGATGTAATCCAAGGAGTGGACTTCTTTTCTTGCTTTAAGGGTATGAAGCGGCGCAAATTTGTCTAAAGCTAAGATAAAAATTTGGTCAGACAAAAAACCTTTCTATTTATATCTTTTTCAATAAAAATTCGTTTCCAATCATAAGTAGAGAGGTGCTCGAGAAATTCGGCTTCATTTATATTTGTGAGATTGCGTATAGACAGAGGAGATATACTAAAGGAGGGATCAAAGGAGAACTGGTATTGAATGCTGATAAGATCGTGGTGTCATGTCACGTGTCATGTCATGTGTCATCTCATGTTTCATGTCATGTGTCATGTCCTGTGTCATGCCATGTGTTATGTCATGTGTCATGTCATTTCAAGTGTCTTGTTATGTGTCATGTCATGTCGAGTCAGGTCATGTCACGTCTTGTTATGTCACGTAATGCCATGTCATGTCATGTATCATAGCATGTTATGTGTCATGTCGTGTCCATTTCATGCCATGTCATGTCTTGTTATGTCACGTTATGCTATGTGATGTCATGTCATATGTCAGTTCATGTGTCATGTCCTGTGTTATGTCATGTGTCGTGTTATGCGTCATGTCATGTATCACGTCATGTGTGATGCCATGTGTCATGTCATTTCGTTTTATGTCATTTCATGATATCACATGTCACATCATATCATGCTTTACGTAATTTCTTGTCATGTGTTATGTTATGTCGTATTGTTTCATATGTTATATCATATCATGTCATATCATGTGTCATGTTATGTATCATGTGCCATGTCATGTCATTTTATGACATTTCAAGTCATATTATGTCTTTTCATGTCATTCCATGTCCTGTCATGACATGTCTTATCATGTGGTATGTGTTATGTCATGTCATGTCATCTAGCTTCATTTCATTTTATGTTATGCCATGTCATGTCCTGTCATGTCATGTAAATTCATTTCAAGTCATGTTATGACATGTCGTATCATGAGCCGTGTGTTATTTTATCTCATGTCATGTCTTTTCATGTCATGTTATGCCATATCGTGTCATGTCATATCCTTCTATGTCACGTATTGTCAAGTCATGTCATGCTTTACGTAATTTCTGGTCTTGTTTTATCTCATGCTATATCGTATCGTGTCATATGTCATATCATGTCTTGTGTCATGTCTTGTGTCATGTCATGTCATGTGTGATCATGTGCCAGGTCATGTATCATTTCATCTGCTATGTCATGTAATATTGTGTCATGTCATATCATGTCATGTCATGTCATATCATGTTTCATGTCAATTTTCGTGTCGTGTCATGTTTCATGTCATGTGTCTTGTGCCTTCTTATGTGTCATGTCCTGTGTCATACCGTGTGTCATGTCATTCATGTAATGTCATATCATGTCACGTCTCATGCCATGTGTCATGTCGGGTGTCATGTCATATGCCATGCAATATGTCTTGTTACGTGTCTTTTAGTGTTGTGTCATGTCATGTCATCTGTCATGCCGTTTGTGATGGCATGTGTCATGTCATGTCATTCATGTAATGTCATGTCATATCATTCATGTAATGTCATGTGATGTCATTCATGTAATGTCATGTCATGTTATGTCACGTCTCATGTCATGCGTCATGTCATGTATCATGCAATGTGTCATGTCGTGACATGTTATTTCGTGTGATATCATTTCATGTGAAATCATGTCATGCTTTACGTAATTTCTTGCTATGTTTTATTTTATGTCTTTTCGTGTCATATGTCATATCATGTCATGTGTCATGTCATGTGTCAGTCCTGCTAAAAATCCCTCTTAGAATCCTCTCAGAATCCCTAAGATTCAGGAATTTAAGGATTCCTATGATTTTTCAAGGAGGGTTTTGTTCCATGCTTGAAAGAGCATATACTGTAGATCTTATCTAATCCTGTTACAGAACATGTTCTTTTGTGTTCTAGAACTGTTACATCACAGTTATATAACAGTGTCCGCTGGGCTGTAGCAGCTCAAATCAGGAAATTGGTATCGAAAAATTCGAAAAAATGGAAATCTTTACAGCGGTAGTGAAGGATTCAGAAAATTACACTGTTAACGTAGGCATACGAGAAATTCACAACGGTGATCAGAACGGCGTGAATAATGTAAAGTCCTGGTACACAGACGGGCATTTCGCTATACCATAGTTTATTAATTTTGCTGACATTTTTGATGATTTTGAACACTTCTTTTTGAGTGACTATATTGGTATAAACGTAAATTAGCCTCTTACAGGCATTTCTTTAATATAAGATCTTATCGGGCGTTTTCGGCATTTTAGGACGCGTATAAGAAACAGCATTTGCATGTGCTTTATAATTTTCCGCAATGCTTTTTTTTATACGAATCGAAAAATAGCCTTACCGATCTTCTATATTTAATCTATATTTATCCATTGAATTAAATATTAGGATTAATATAGAGATAACTAAAAAGACTTTTATTAAATCTCCCAGCAAAGAAAAAGTAATTGGCGCGAACTGAGAAAATTACGTTAAAGGAGCCCGCGAAACTCGCTTTCCGTCAATTACAAATTGGAGCAAGTTTGTAAATTCGTGTAAATTCATAAATCGTAATATAATCTTCACATATCCTATTCGCACGAATTCAGCAAAAAAAAATTCAGGGAAGCTTATTCTACTAAACAGTACTTACTGAGATTAATCTTTATTGTACTGGGAATTCAATTTCTTGTGATGTCAGTTTCACGAGAGGCAGTCAAGCATTTGGCACTAAGTGTTTTTTTACACTGATGGTATTAATTGAAATAAATGCGGAACACAAAACTTGTATCACATAAAAAGAAGTCCCAGAAACACAATACAGATTCACTCATGTAAACAATTTTTGTCACAGAACTTGCTTCAAAACACTTTAAGAATCTTGACGTCTTGACTCTGGACAGGCTGCGTTCTTCTCCGTCATGAGCACTAACTGTTGTCAGCTGGAGCAACCCACCGATGGTGTTTATGTGAACTAACTTTAAAACTAATATTACTGTTTCTTATCTCATGGTCGATATAAGGAGTACAGATGGCTCTAAATATCATGAACTGCATTCACAGTACAATCAATTTACCAGTTTTCTTATCTCATTTCAAATAGCGTTGACCATCCTGGTCTTCTTCTCGAATTCCCACGTGGGGAAACATTGCTTTCAAATCTACGTAAATTGCTTTCCTTCCTTCTCGAATGGTAAACAGTTCAATTCCATTCCAGCAAAAACCTTCCATAACTGCTCCGTAACAAGGGATAGCATTGTTATATATGGTTACATAACGAATGTTATATCTAACTGTTATAGAAGACGAATATAAAAGTGGTTCTGTAACTTGGTTACACGCATTAACTATAAAAGCTTTATTACAGTGTTATGCAAGTGAACTGAACGGCGTTACGATGTAGTTCTGTAATTTATGTATAATGTAAATTAGTGACAGCGATGTAACGAAGTGACATACCTGTTATGTAACAATTGTGTTACAGAGTTACGTGAGTGAAATTTAACGGCGTTACTATGTGGTTTTGTAAGCTGTGCATGATGCACATTCGTAAGAGCTATGTAAAAATGTGGCATAACTGTCATGTGACAAACGTGTATCATTTGTACTGTAAGTTGGTTACACGCATGATCTATATTGATTCTGCTATCTTGTTACGTAGAAGTTCTAAAATGGTCTGGGAAATTTGTCTCAGAAATTAATGATATATTATCGACATTAGTTATAGAATTATTATCGAAAATAAGTATATGTTTTTGAAATATTTTTAAAATTATTGATAATAATTTTCAAATTCATATAATATATTTAACATGCAAACTTCTTTTACAGATATTCAAACTTGTAAATTCTTAAAATTAAATGGAATAAAAATATTCACTTATTATATAATCTGAGTACATATATCTTTTCCGAAGGGAAGAAACAATAAATAAATTTGGACTATAATTATTTTTGTTACAAAATTAGATATATTTCAATTCGATATAAGCACCGATTGCAAGTATCTTGATTACAAAATCATTATCTCCCTTCAACTTTCAAATACATTTTTAACAGTTTTTATAAGGGCGTTAAATGCAGATTCTAAGATAAAATTTAATATTTTTACATTATGCTTACAACATAATTTTAAATTTACAACATAATCTTATGATAATTTTGAGAACAGAGCTTGAATATATCACTCTTAAAGCGGAAAGTTTCATATATAGAACTTGTAACTTTTTGTAATTTGAAATTTTGCAATTTATTAAAAATTTGCCAGGACTAGGTAGTCCTCTAAGGAATAGAAATTATATGATACATAGTTACTTAAATCGAAGATCCTTAAACGTAGACTGATAACGCAAAAGGAAAAAAAATTAAGCCAAAGAAGTAGTGAGTAATAAACTCTGAAATTAAAGAAACCAACCAAAAACAAAAATAATTGCTTAGTTGAACAAAGATGTAACAAATCTATCAAAATCTACAGCTAGGGTTGTTCCGTAACATATGTCCAAGCGTTCGTGCGAGGCTAGCTTAAGCGACAAATAATAATTTAGAAAGTATTGAAGCACAGTAACTTGATAATTCGCATAATAATGAAATAGCAAGAGGAGTAAAAGTAACTGGTCATAAATGTATAGTATGTTTGAAAAAACCACTACCAATGTGTAATTTCGAGCAGTAAGTTCGTATTATCTAATGAAAATTTAAAGAAACTCTTCCTAAAATGGTGTTCTGAGGGAGCCTCTTTAATACAAGGTGGAAGTATATTCCCATAACGGGCACCCCTTAACATAAACGACCTCTGCATTTTGCAAGTTCTATGTGTTTGAACTCTTGGAACTAAACCTTTATCGCGAAGTCTTGCCTGGTTAGGATTTCTATCAACAAAGGTGAATAATTCAAATATGTATTGAGGGGTATCATCTGCGAATAAGGAGTATAGTAGGTTACCCATGAAAAATTGCCTCCTTTTAGCCACTGTGAAGAACCCAGCTCTTTGCCGGTATGAAGAGATGTGTTCAATTTTAGGTAAATTATAAATAAAACGGATACATGCATTTATTGCTCGTTCCAATTTTCTTTCAAGTTATCCGTGAAATCTTTGAATGCAATGCAACCATAATCAGAAAACGGTAAAATTAAGCTTTTTACTAGATAGATAGATTTACTAGATATATCTACAGTTCGCAGTCGCAATTATAGGGTCGCAGTAAACTGAAGACTTGAGTCATAACAGATGGCAGCTTTTACTTTTCTCGCTAGGGTCGCCCAAAGGAAACTCCAGCGTGGCCGATAAGTGACGACAGCTCGACAACCTACTTTATTGACTTCCTTCTTCACTGAATAGGAGAACACTTTACTACAATGACGCTAGTGAGGCGCATTTTTTTCTTTCAAATATTACATGAAAAATAGAATTTTCTCCGGAAAAGCGGCCTTTCCCAAGAGTCTTTATACTCTTGAAATTATTTATACGAAAAATTAGACAAAATGGCTTCAGCGTTTGGCCTGAATCCTATAAGTTTTACATGGCAAATAAATAAATAAAACGGATACATGCATTTACTGCTCGTTCCAATTTTCTTTCAAGTTATCCGTGATATCTTTAAATGCAATGCAACCATAATCAGAAAACGGTAAAATTAAGCTTTTTACTAATAGAATCCTGGTTGAAGTAGGAAGGAAGTCTTTCTTTTTATGTAGCTGCTGCAAAATTCTGAAGGTGTTTCTCGATATGGTCATTATGTGTTCCTTTCAGGACAGAGTTCGGTTAGTTACAAATCTTAAATCTTCAACTATATCAAGGAAGGCAATCAATATATTACCGACCCTAAGAGGGGGGTATGATTTCAGCACTTCTAGAGAGGGCGAGGCAGACGGCCCAATGACAATTGCGTAGGTTTTGATCGGATTTAGTATGAGCCCGTTCACCACAGCCCAATGTGCCACGAAGTCTATATCGATCTGAACAATGCCTAGCATATTTTCCAGATCTGACGCCGGTCCTGATAGGTAGAGTTTAATGTCATCTGCATATTTATGATATTTGCAGAATTGCAACGCACCACCTAGATCACAAGTGTAAATATTGAATAAAGTAGGAGCGAGAGAAGACCCTAGGGGACCCCCCCCCCTCTTAACCTTTACCTAGTTAGACAAGTCACCATTTCTATTCCTGATCAGTTCCCACCTATTGCTGAGGTAAGACTCAAACCATTCAATAGCTGAATTAGATCATTTCAAAGACTTTAATTTTATAAGTAAAAGGTTATAGTTTACCGAGTCGAATGACTTAGAGAAATCAAATAGGACCACCACTGTGACTTCTTTTACATCCATTGCCAGTTCAATGTCAGTGGTCAATTTAAGCGACGCTGTTAAGGTGCTGGGTTTCGCTCTAAAGCCAGATTGGAAAGGGTCCATTAAATTATTCGTATCTAGAAAGCCTGTCAGCTGGCGATGAACAATCCTCTCAAGCGGCTTAGACAAAGCGTCCAAAATAGAGATAGGATGGAAGTCATTATGTGAAGAAGGCTTTGAGATCTTGGGAACCGGGCGGATGACTGCCATTTTCCAGCTATCTGGGAAAATCCCACTCTGTAGCGAAAAGTTGTAAATCTGCAACAGAATCGGAAAAATATGTAACAGGCAGGGCTGGTCTGATCATTTTAATAGAGATACCATCTGGGCCAATAGCATTCGAATGGACTTCAGAAATTGCGTCCAATAGGGACACAGGGGGGATGTCTGAGAACTCTTGCAATCTAAAATATTAATCATCCTCAGAGAGATAGAAGTTTCAAGTTTTGATGAATTCCATGAATTTTAAACATCACATGAACTTGATCTATAAAAGCTTGTTAATATAAAAACAGCGAAGAAGTGATTATCATTCCCGGAAATAACTTTTATTGTTGATGAAAAATAATGTCGATATTGTTGATTCAGCAATAACATTAAATATTTAAATCGAACGTTTTTTAAACCCACCTGTTCATAAAATATGTAAAACGGACAAATGAAAAAATAAAAAATAAATTCCTCCATTGGCCCTGGCTTTTCAGCGAAAAAGCTTGGCTGAGATTTTGTCGACAAGATCCAAGCGATTCATTAGCTCATTTGGCTAGAGCGTGCGGTACCTTAGGTTTATAGGCTTAGGCTTAGGATGTTTAGGTAGGGTTCGAATCTTCAGCGGGTGCGATTTTTCAAAGCGTTCAAGCATCCCTGGCGAAACGGCTGAACGCTAGCGTTACGCTACAGCGTAACCGTAGAGTAACCCTTATGTAATCTTAAAGTAATCTCAAAGTATGATGAATAAAAAAATAAAAAAATCTCTAAATTATTGCAATTATACTTGTACGTTAAAATTTACATTAGAAGGTAATGCCGTAATTGAAATAAGTATATATTTTTTAGCGTTAGAAATTTAAAAAAAATATAGTGGCTGTCATGGAAGGTCTGCTAGAGGCGACTTCATGCGCATCTACTCAGATCTACCCAGATGCGCTTAAAGTTTCCTTAAGCAGACTTCAATGACAGCCACTATGTTTTTTAATTTATAATGCTAAAAAATAAACTTATGGCAATTACATCATTGCCTTCTCACGCAAATCTTAACGTACAAATATAATTGCAACAAATTATATATTTATTTTGTTTCATTCATTCATTATAATTCGAGATTACTGCAAAATTACTTTAGGGTTACTTTTGGTTACGCTGAAGCATAACGCTTGCGTTTAGCTGGCCCGACAGGGGTGTAATTATGTTTGTGAGTGACCCTGCGTGCAATTGTGTAATTTCAAAAATTAATTGCGTTTGCTTGGATGACTGCTCGCCGCTGCGTCGAACATTAAACGAGACACCGTCAGTTTGTGTGGGTGAATCATCACGCTTCGTGGAAAAAATGTCTACGCCAGACTAGGCCTATATGCGAAATTCAATGCTCAAAAAATAATAATTTGGCCTACTTTTGGCTATTTTGGTCATTGACTTGTTTTTAACGCTATGGAAATTTACAAAACATTGGGACCTGGTGGTCCACAGAATATACCGGAGCATAAATAGGTGCATTTTGGTGCAGGTTGTAATGCCAATCTACGTCAAAAAATGAAAATTTACAAAAAAATTGGGACATAGAGATTTGTAGTGATTCGCAATTATCGGAGCATAAATAAGGGTAGTTTGGCGCAACTTTTAACATCAATATACGCCAAGCTATGCAAATTTACAAAAAATCGGGACTTAGTGTTTAAAAAGTATAGGAGCATAAATAATCAAAGTTTGGCATAATTTCTAACGTCAATCTATGCCAACCTATGCAAATTTACAAGACATTGTAGATCGTGATTAAATTTTTCTGACAAAGTTTGAGAATTAGTTTTCAGATGTGTATTGGGTATATTGATAGATTGAACCCTGGCAATTTAATCCGTTCAATTCCGTGCCAATGCGAAATCTGTTCCTGAATCATTTCGTATCCAATCCGTTGGAGTCCCCGAAGAACTTTATAAATCCAAACTGAAGCAATGCGTTTCATTCATTCCGATCGATGCGGAAGCATTTGTACTGCGTTCGGAATGGCATGGAATCATTCTGAATGAATTTGCGCCTTGCCACGGAGTCAGGCGGAATGGAATTTTTATTCCTATACGTGCGGAATCATTCGGACTAAGGGAGGAATGGCATGGAATCATACAGAATGAGCCCGCGTATTGCGCCAGATTCAGACGGAATGAAAATTGTATTCATACCGGTGCGAAATCATTCTGATTTAAGTACGGAATCATGCAATGCCATTCGGAATGATATTTCGTTATCAGGCGCATTTAGACGGACTAAAAAGTTCTTTCAGGTTTGCACGGAATCAATCGGAATAACTGCGAAATAGTTTCAGACTATTCGAAATGAACTTGAGACACCAATTCGGAATGAAAAAGTATTATTCGTAATCGGATAGAACCATTCAGACTAGATTTAGCTTGCACTTCGAATGTCAGAATCAGTCGGAAACAAATTTCGCATTCGTTTATAATCTATCGGAATGATTCGGAGTTGTTCGGATTTAAATGAACCCAATTTTATTCAGAAACTTCCACCAGGGAAGTTTTTTTATCAAAAAATGTCCAAATAGTGCATTTGATAATAAAGTAAGGGAAAGGTACCCACAGGAAGTCAGGAAACTCTAAAGTCATATAGATGCTCACTTTTAAATTAACGTGAAATGCTTCATGTGTGTAAATAAGGACTAAATCTTCTGGGAGTTAAACCTGGAACTAAAAAAATAAAAAGGTTCCCGATTAGTTTAGTTCACGAAATTAATACTAATAACTCTTTGATGTGCTATATATTCCTGTATTCTATAAAATAATCTATGGGCTAAAATCCAAGTGCTATGTATCGCAGAATTTAATGAATTTAACATTTTTTAAATATCAGTTACACATCAAATAATGATACATATTAATTTCATTAACCGAACTAATCAGATATATTCTTATTTTTAATGAATGATTAATTTCCCTATAAGACTCAGTGCTTTTGTGGAACAGGACGGATGTGGCACCAGCTGTCGGCCGTCGTATAAGTTTTAAGCATAAAATGGAACCACCACTGCCGGCAAGAGAGGTATAAAGGCCTTAAGGGTCCTGAAATCGTATTTAAATTGAACTGATATCATTCAGGCCAAACGGTGAAGCCATTTTGTCTGATTTTTTATATAAATACTTCAAAGAGTATAAAAAGACTCTCGGTAAAGGCCGCTTTTCTGGAGAAAATTCTATTTTTCATGTAACAATCGAAAGAAAAAAATGCGCCTCGCTAGCATCATTGTAGTAAAGTGTTCTACTATTCAGCGAAGAAGGGAGCCGATAAAGCAAGTTATCGAGCTTTTGTCACTTATCGGCCACGCTGGAGTTTCCTTTGGGCGACCCTAGGGAGAAAAGTAAAAACTACCATCCGTTGTGACTCACGTTTTCAGGTAATGAAACGTCCACTATAACCAACATTGATTCATTCAGGAGCGAACACACCATATGCGAAAACTAGGGGCCCCTACCCAAATAACTGGGTAAATTCCCAACAGGTTGGGTGGGTGGTGGTTGTTGGGGGTGCATAATATCATGAAATGCAGATTTAAAGTAAAGTCAAGCTGTAAACAATATAATATCGAAAGTAAATGTAAAGAAAAGCGGTTTCTTATAACCCTGATAGCACGGAACGTTTCAGGAACATTCCGGGAACATGTAAAATGTCCACCACTTGGAAACATTCCAGGAATGTTCCACCGGCACGTTTTAAAAATAAATTACCATTATTGTTATTATTATCAATAAATACCGCATAAACCGTAAGTGATAGGTCAAAATCGATCTCAGATTATAATATGGATATCATATTATTATATTATAGTGTAGTATATGCGGTAATCAAAACTCAAAAATTAGATCCATTTTTAACTATCTCTTATGGTTTACGAGATAATTTTTGTTAAAAATAACAATAACGGAAGTTTTCCCGTAGGTCCCAGTGGATCGTTCCCAACCGGCAGATATTTAACACGTTCTGGGAACGTTCCTGGAACGTTCCGACGGCTCCCGGTAAGCAATTCGCCCCCGGATTCATGCATGCAATGTTCACGCCGAATCAGTGTAACTGTACAATTTTCAGCAAAGTTACTCCAAAAGTAGTACCTTGTACATTAAATGAAAATATACAAGTTCTTTGTATAAACAGGTAGATTATACAAACATGCAAGATATCAATAATATGTGTCGCCCAATTTCCTCCGAAAAATAATAGATTTATTCGCTGGCAGATTCTGCCTCTTGAGCTGAAGAGACTGCCAGATTTCAGATGAATTCTGTTTTTAGATCTACAGTTCGCAGTCGCAATTATAGGGACGCAGTAAACTGAAGACTTGAGTCATAATGGATGGCAGCTTTTACTTCTCTCGCTAGGGTCGCCCAAAGGAAACTCCAGCGTGGCCGATAAGTGACGAAAGCTCGACAACCTACTTTATTGACTCCCTTATTCACTGAATAGAAGAACACTTTACTACAATGACGCTAGTGAGGCGCATTTTTTTCTTTCAAATATTACATGAAAAATAGAATTTTCTCCGGAAAAGCGGCCTTTCCCAAGAGTCTTTATACTCTTGAAATCATTTGTACAAAAAATTAGACAAAATGGCTTCAACGTTTGGCCTGAATCCTATAAGTTTTACATGGCAAATATAGAAAAATTATTTCGAAATTAATTTAATTGATATTATTCGTAATGAGTTCCAAATTTGCCTATAAAAATTATATAAAGTAGTTTTACAAAAAAATAAGTTTGAAAGAAGCTTTGAGAAACAAACTATATATTCAATATTTTGTTTATTAAATATAATTACATGCAAATAGTGCAAAACTGATTACTGATTTTTTAATAATATTACTGTGAAGTTGTATTTTACAAGTAAAATTACTGTAATGAAATATAAAATTTACTTAGAAATTGAAATTAAATAACAGATATTCTTAATCTCGAAGTTCTAAAGAACTTCGGGATGTAAATATTCTTGATTTAACGCCTGGGAAATAACAAATGGGTATTTTTAAGGAAAAACCTTATTTCATAGACTTCTTCCAGACCATTTATTCAAAAGTTTGTACAGAAAAATGACGTTTCGGAAGCAGACCGATTCCCTCATGAGCTCATTTTTTTGAATAATTATGACCTTTGTTTAATTTTCGATTTTTTAATTTTCTATCATAATTATTACACAAATTTTTCAACTTTGAATAATCAAACATTATTTAAATTTTACATACTTCGACATCACAAAGGTCCTAATTTTTTGAAAAAATAAACATTACCAGTTATATTGAGAATTACTATTTTAATACGTTTTTTGAAAAAAAATCGATTTCATCTATCCGTATATGGTTTCAAAATACTAACTAACTATCTGCGAAATGTTAAAGATAATCTGATGAGGGAATCGGTCTGATTCCGCAACGTCATTTTCGTGTACAACATTCTGAATAAATGGTCTGGAAGAAGTCGATGAAGTAATGTTTTTCCTTCCAAATTCCAAGATATTCTAATTTTATATGGGGTTGAAGAATTGATTTATTAGGAAAGGAAATTAAAATATGAAGAATGTCATATGTTGGTATAAATAAGTATTTTATTAACAACATTAACCCTGAAACAATAACATATTGTTTAAAAAGCGAATCCAAACTTTTAACTAAAGAAATGATTCTGATTTTTGGATAAACAAGACGATATTTTTTATTAAAATACCGTCTTTAATTTATTTTTTATATTGCTGCGAAAAATTAAAAAAAAATAACGATATCGTTTTAGTTTAAGATAAAATGTTTCATATTTTTTATCAAAATACATAGATTTCATTTCATTTTTTATATTACTACGAAAGCTTTTGTTTAAATATATTGTTTAATTTTAGGATAAAATGTTCGATATTTTTCATTAAAATACATAGTTCTTATTTAATTTTGTATATTTTTACGAATTTGAAAAAATAAATAAATAGTTTCTGTTTGATATAAAATGTTATACTTTATCAAGAAAAAAAAATATATAAACTGGTGTGACCGGCACTGCCGCGCGGTATATACTGATATTTTATATGTCACAAACAGTTCAAACAAAAATATGAAAAACCTAATTGCCAATCATTCTATAAGCAACAATAATATTATTGCAATAAAATGAAACAACAATTAAATATTGTAAAAATAATTATTTTATATTTATACATACCACTCCCAGAATAATCACTCCATCGCAAACGTTTTTCGTTTCCACGAAATATCTTGCTTAAAAAAATGTCTCTCGCACACGCCGTGTTTGGTTTTTACGGCAACATTTTCTGTTTTGATGGCTTCTTGTCAGGCTTTTACATTTTCTTTATTTACCCAGTGGGCACAAAATGTAGCGACATCTTTACGATATCGTTATGACATCTTTACGACAACTTCACGACATCCTATGTCCATGTCGTTAAGATGTCTTTACGATATCGTAAATGCATCGTACGATCTGACGAAGTGTTTTTGACATCGTAAAGACATCTTGGCGACATGGACGTAGGATGTCGTAAAGTTGTCGTAAAGATGTCTTAACGATGACGTAAAGACGTCGTCAAATTTTCTGCCCACTGGGTAGCTACTAGCACATAAAAGAAATAAAAATTTTCCCCCATTTTCGTTATTTTAGTGCAAACTTTTATATTAATAACATTTCTAAATTTCTACACTTTGATTTATCACACATCAAACCGATTGTGATTGCGAAAAATATCACTTAAATTAATTTTTCATTATTTTTTCCTATTCTTGCCATATGAAATAGACTAAAAAGACTCCCAGCGCCATCTACGTTCCACGCTTTACTTGATCGTACTAGTGAACTAACGTCGATGCAAGAGACTGGTGTTCATATTGTCATTGTCATATGTTCATATTGTCAATTTTTGTTTCGTCCATCCTAACCATTATAAAGATCTCTGTTTTATATTTTTAAGATGTAGTTTTTAAAGTGAGTGAAGACTATTCAATTTTTTTTGAGACTTCAAGAACAAGCTCTATTATTATTAATTTTTGACTCTAATTTTTTTGACTTGAATTCGTTGAAAATCGACATAAGTTTATTCTAGGATGAAGAAAGGAGTTTCTTTTTAATTAATAAATTCTGAGTTGGAAAGATGTTTTTTTGGCTCATTTTTAATTGATTTTTTATGTGGACCGTAAGACATAAATAATTCACAATTTAAAATTCTTAATCATCGTCGGTCAAAGAAAAGGATTGATTTGTTACTTATCAAATCATTACGAAAAGGAGACTGGTGTAACTAAATACATATATACATACAAAATGCATACGTAATTATTCTTTAATTATCATTCACGATTCGGGAGGAAAAAATCTTCTTGCGTCTAATGCTGTCAGATTGTAAGTACCGGAGCGAAAAATTCTTCAACTAACTTGTTTTTCTCAAATATTAGCCGAAAGTAGGTAGTCAAGAAACATATCATTGTTACCTGTCGAAAAAATTAATTACAAAAAAAAAACTAAATACGAAAAGCATACAATTATAACTTTCCGAAAACACGTCAATACAATAACTATCAACTTTTATAGTATGAGCAACTATAATACCCGGTAAGAACCCCGTGCGCACAAAATTTGGCGACGTCTTTACGACATCATTGCGAAAACTTTACGAAATCCTATGTCCATGCCGTTAAGGTGTCTTTATGATATTGTAAATACGTCGTACGATCTGCCCAGTGGGCACCAAATTTGATGACGTCTTTACGACATCTTTACTACATCTTTACGACAACGTTGTGTCCATGTCGTTAAGGTGTCTTTACGATATCGCAAAGATATCGTCACCCCAGTGGACACAAAATTTAGCGACATCTTTACGACAATTTTACGGCATCCTATGCCCATGTCGTTAAGGTGTCTTTACAATATTGCAAAGACATCGTCAGATCGTACCACGTCTTTACGATATCGTAAAGATACCTTAACGTCATTAAAACATAGGGTGTCGTAAAGATGTCGTAAAGACGTCGCTAAATTTTGTGTCCACTGGGGTGACGATATCTTTGCGATATCGTAAAGACACCTTAACGACATGGACACAAAGTTGTCGTAAAGATGTAGTAAAGATGTCGTAAAGACGTCGTCAAATGTTGTGCCCACTGGGAAGGCTTGCATTCACAAGTATTGAAAATTGCAATCATAAAAATGCTGTTTCTGTCCTTCGTTTTTGAATTCCCGATAAGGCAGCGAAAATAGATTTAAATTCCTCTCAAAGCCGATCATCGGAGCTGCCAAACGTAAGCTCAAATAAATTAAAAATACAATTTTCGTTTAACGCATTTGAAGGAGCTCCCAAGGCATAAAAGTTGCCCAATCTAGTAGGCTTTTAAATAAAAATACATCAATTTATCAGAAAACTCTCGCTTTATTCAAATTTTATCCATTACAAAAATATAAAATCATGATAAACGAATTGGAAAAATATTTGTTATCAAAGATATCTATGCATAAATCAAACCTGACAACGTGAAATGAACAATGCTGTGTTGTAAATGCTTTTTACGTCATTATTATTTGAAAAACAGTGAATAAAAACATCGAAATGTGGGAATTGAAAAGGGATTACAATTGTTCTATTTCATGTTTGCTTTGGGGTATCCGAAAGTAAATAATTTCTACGTCCTCGAGGCGTGCTATTATTTAATTCTTCTTGTTTTGATTTCCTCGTTATTCTGCCCATGTAGATCTGTTGATTCTCGTTTCCGGATTGGTTGATGACATCTGCTTCGCTCTCATCGGATTCATTGTTACATTAATTCTCACAAGGTGAATCATCTATCCTCGGTTTCCCAAATTGCAACTGGTTCACATGGGCAGTGCTTGCAATATGTGTCATTAGGCAAAATCTTATGAATTACAAGAGGCCTCCTGAATTTGGATTGTAGTATCGTTGAATCATCAGTCGAAATTAGGGCTACTTTCATCAACACAATCTCTTCTGCGCTGTAGCCAACATTTAACCGTCGATTTTTGTCGTAGCATATCTTATACTTGGATGGAGCTTCTTCAATCTTCTTTTTCTCTTCTGCCTGCAAGGTTGCTGGTAGGACACATTCATCTTCTCCGGTTAATTCTCATACTGTCCCCTCGTCGTATCTGGGGAAGTAGCTGTAGAGAAGTTGGCATGCGCTCTTGTTGGTCGATTTGTTGCAGGACACTCAATTAGATCTCGTGAAATTCGCTTAAGATGTTTAGTCCAGTCTTTGTTGTCTCTCTCGTAGATACTTGATTGTATAACAGATATTAGAATCTCATTGAGTCGTTCCACTTGATCATTCGCTTAAGCGCGCCTTGGCGAATTTAAGGAATAACGAATGCCATGTTTTTGGCAAAACTCAGCTAACTCTCCAGAGGTAAAACAAGTACCTCGATCAGGTGATGAGCTGGGTGGGTGCTCCATAATCGAAAACTCGGTTTTCCAATATTTGAATAACTTCCATAGACTTATTACTCTTCGTAGCTTCCAGTCGTACATACTTGGTGAGGTTGTCGGCTAATACTAGTACGCATTTGTATCATTTTTCAGTAGAAACAAAGTGACCTAGATGATCGGCATCGACTACATGAAGGGGACACGTTTCTGATAAAATGGGGTGCAACACCCCTGGTTAACAGCCTGCTGAGGTTTTAATCAGAATACATTAGAGACAAGCTGGAATATATTGGCGCACATAGTTTCTTATTCTGGTAAAATAATAATGGTGGCTCGTCTTAACTAGCGTTCGATCATTATCCGCCCGCTCAGATTATGGACTTGGACTGTTAAACTTTTCCTCATAGCTTTTGGTACCATGTAAAAAATACCTGTAGCTTCATAGAGAATTCCTTAACGTAAGACATATTCGCTGAACTCACCTCGCAACCCCATCGTGAAATTTATGGGGTTTTATTTCGATGAGCGTTGAGATAGATGAGGGCTCGGCAATCCATAACAATAGTGAATTTAATATTTATTAACAGTGGTCCTAATCGCGTAATTGCCAACACAATAGCCATCAATTCTAGTTTACTGGAATGATAAAATCATTCTGTTTCGCTCGTCCTTTAGTTGACTGTATGCACTGGATGCATCTTTGAATCGTCGGCTATGAGAAAAAGCATCCCTGCCAATCCTTTCGAACTGTAATCTGTATGAAGCTTCGTAATTCTTGTTGGGTCTAATGGTTGTAGAATGGGATAATTGGACAAGGCTTTCTTAATATCAGCAAAACATCTCGCGTTTTTCCAGGTGTATAGAAGTCTAAAATCACACGTAGTTTAGCTTCTCCTGGTTGGATACCTTCACCAGAGATTTTTTGGCCTAGATAAAGAACCTTGAAGCCTTGCTTTGCGCAGCGCGCTTAGGACTTTGATTAGTCTTTCGTTCAGGTTGGACTAATCTCTGACAGTAATCAATATATCGTCAAGATGATACAGAACGACATTATTCCACAATGGGCCGAAAACTAGTTGCATAAGCTTGCTGAAATTAAAAAGCGCGCCCATGAGTCCAAATGTCATCCGAGTGAACTCACCTGTCTCATCTGGTATAATAGTCGCTGTTTTTGCTCGACTTACCTCATCTAATAGAACTTCCAGACATCTGTTAGCAAAATCTAATGTAAAGAACAGCTTGATGTTACTCAATAATCTTAAATGATCGTCTAAGTTAGGTAGTGAGATATTCATCCTTTCCGTTTCTGCATTTAAACGCCGCTAATCAATCACCAGTCTTGGTTCTCCATCTATATATTCAAAATTAATATAAAGAAGTAGATGATAATCCTGCTTCAATTTCATTACAATGATGAACTTAATGTATTTCCGAGGTAGTGTGATATTTTGTGTCAAAGTGAGGTTTGTATCCGCCTTTTCAATTTTTATGCTTGCAAATGGTGTTGCTTTGTTTTTCATAAATAGAAGTTGGTCACCCGATTTCTTGTAATCTACATGAGGCAATTCCGTGAAGGTTCATCCAATAAAGACTTCACTATTCCATTGGACGCGACTCAATAATCACCTGGTCCCCAACCCTTCAATATGGAACGACGTACAGTCTGAGCTTCCTGTATCTATGAAAGCATTTCCAGCTTGATCGTTCACGAATACGGTTTTAAAATATATCTTTACCGAAACTTCATTGAGTTCCATTATTAAGCATAGTTCTCCGCCATTTGACTTGAATTTACTACAGTGTCTAGGAGTATAAAGAGTCTTTATGGGTATTGTTTGCAATCTTCGCATTAAATACGTTTTTAATGTGCAAAATAGGAAATGTGGTGACAATAAAAGAATAACTCCTTCCCGCGAGTACATTTACAGTGCCGCTCCTGCCTCCAAAAAATAATGTAGAAATAAGCTTGGGTGTGGTGCATTATCGTTGTTCTCCCCACTTCCCCAAATTTCCATACTTTTTCATTCTCGCTTTTTAGCAGACATTATCTTTTTTCGAAAAACTTGGCTCAAGTTTTGTCACACCAAAAATCCTTCCAGGTGCAGCAAAGTTTGCAACGTGTCTTTTTAAAACCTTGACAGAGATAAATAAAAAATAAACCTTCAGAGATAAATGCATAGTGGAGATTTGAGCGGCACTAAAGATTTCGTCATTTTTTTGCACACCGCTGCATCAACTTTAAGAACAAAATATAATGACGGAAGGACAAATGTTGACAAAAAGGGTCTAGCCGGGTGAGCATGGAAAATCGGTCCCCGCTCGCATCAGGCTGAAATTTATGTCACATATTCATCCTAAGGTAGCAAACAACTACAAAGAATTTTCAACTGCGAATTTTATTTGTTTGCAAGTTATAGAGGCAGAAATAAAAATAAAAAGGTGGATTTTCTCCAAACCGTTTGACCAATTTTTATTAACAAAATATATGTTATGAAGATCGATCATACAATTTACCAAAAATTCAAGATAATTTTATGACCAAAATAACAGGTAAAAAATGCTTCCATTTTTTGAGAATTTCTTTAAAGTAATGTTTTTGACGTGCGACAGCCATCTTTTCACACAAAACTCTCTACATCCCCTAGAATATCATATCTCCCCACCCCGAATAGATCCGTGCCCCATGGTTACAAAAAATAAAAACTAATTAACAGAAAAAAGAGGATATATTTAAAAAATAGCAGTCTACCTGTTTTGGCAATTGGTATAATTCTTGCCGAGAGTCGGGTTAAAAATGTTGGTGTGTACTAGTTTTCATACCACCCGAGAGGTAGAGTACGCGTCGCGTCTTTTTGGTGACTACTGGCTTGTATTTTCTACAAATAATGAAAATATGAGTTTTAATTAAACCGATAGCAACATTCTAAAACGTTTAAAAACATACAAAACATTGCAATCGTATTTTAATGAGTGTGGTACCAAAAACCAATCATATCATGGTGAGGAAGAGGATTAAGCCGTCTCCTCTATGTAAATAAAACTCAGATATAACTAATGCTTTCCGCGATCTAGTTGCATCAGATTGCATAATCTACGGTGAAGGCCACTGCAAGCAATACCCGAAACCGTGCGTAATTTCAAGTTTCAGTATATTCATTATTTGTGGCAAATACTTGCCAGTAGTTCAGACATGTTATTATTATCAACACAGTAATTAACCTTCGGGCTATCAAAACGTTTGAACAAATTACAACTGCATCGTGAAACAAGTGAAAGCCGCTCATAGTGCAACAGTGATAACTATGTTGGCGAACACTTCTTTGCGCTTGCATCGGGGCAGCTGGATCATTGGTCGCAGTTCGTGCGCAATCAAAAACGAGTAATAAAAACAATTAACGTAATTGAAATATATAGGACGAAACTTTATTTTTATAATAAACGTGGAAAAAATTATGTTTCATGATAAGTGTATTTGGATAATATTCTTAATTTTTCCAAAGCCATTCAATTAAATAATTAAATTGTTACGAAAAAATTATCTATTATATAATTTAATTGAATCAAAAGCAAAACATAATATCCAAATACATTTATGTTGAAAAATTATTCTTTTTTCAAGTTACTGAAAAAAATAAAGTTTCGTCCCATGCGATTGCGTCGGGGCAGCGGGTTCTTTGGTGGTAGTTGGTGCGCATTCTTGTGCAATTTGTAATAGTTCTTTATTTTATTTACGATAATTGTTTTTATTACTCGTTTTTGATTGTGCGCAAACTGTGACCAATGAGCCCGCTGCCCCGACGCAAGCGCAAAGAAAAGTTTGCCAACATTGCCAATGGGCACAAAATTTGACGACGTCTTTACGACATCGTTACGACATCTTTACGACAACTTTACGACATCCTATGTCCATGTCCTCCTTTCCAGCCCATCATGGGGGCGGGAAGGCACCCCTGTGACAGGTCACAGAAATAACTTAGGTCACACACGACCCCCTTTCCCAGGTGTTGTGAGGGCGGAAAGGCACCCCTGTGACAGATCTCAGAAATAACTTAAGACACACGCGACCTCCTTTCCAGCTTATCGTGGGGGCGGAAAGGCATCCCTGTTATAGTTTACAGAAATAACTTAGGTCACACACGACCTTCTTTCCAGCCTATCGTGGGGGCGGAAAGGCACCCTTGTGACAGGTCACAGAAATAACTTAGGTCACACACGACCCCCTTTCACAGGTGTCGTGGGGGCTGGAAGGCACCCCTGTCACAGGTCACAGAAATAACTCAAGTCACACACGTCCTGCTTTCCAGCCTATCGTGGGGGCGGGAAGGCATCCCTTTCACAGGTCACATAAATAACTTAGGTGACATGCGACCCCATTTCCCAGGTGTTGTGGGGGCGGGAAAGCACCCCTGTGACAGGTCACAGAAATAACGTAGGTCCCACACGACCCCCTTTCCAGCCTATCGTGGGGGCGGGAAGGCACCCCTTTGATAGGGCACAAAAAATAACATAGGTCACACGCGACCCCCTTTCACAGGTGTTGTGGGGGCGGGAAGGCACTCCTGTGACAGGTCAGATAAATAACTTAGGTCACACACGACTGTGCTTTTTGGTTTAAATAAACGCAAAAAACGTGACCGAACGCATTTCCATAACTTTCCTCGTCTTTTTCTTGTTCTTACAACGCAATCCTCTTTTTCTAGAAAAAAAATGGTTTCAGACATAAGGTGTATTCCAAAAAAAGATGTACTTTTATACAATCTAAAACTTTTGTTTGAAACGTTTTTCAATATTCTGCGTATTTACTGAGATAAACGCAAAAAACATGATTTTCATGGTGTTTTTTATGGTTTTCACCCTGAAAATCACTTTGTCGCCAATTTTTACTATCATATTCGTAATCAGCGCGCCCAAATACATAAGTATACGAAATTTCAATAAAATTGGAGAATTCAGCTGTTCGGAACTTTATCCCGACCTTCTTTTCAAGATCTCGTGAGGGCGGAAAGGCATCCATATGACTGGCCACAGAAATAACTTCGGTCACACACGATCCCCTTTTCACCGTTTCGCGGGGGGCGGAAAGGCACCCGTATGACTGGCCACAGAAATAACTTAGTTCGCACACAACCCCCTTTCCAACGTTTCATGGTATGCAAGAAGGCTTCCCCATGACTGGCCACTCAAATAACTTAGGTCATACACGGCTCCTTTACAACGTATCATGCCTGCGGAAAGGCACGACTGTGGCTGGCCACAGAAATAGCTAAGGTCACACACGACCCCTTTTCCAACGTAGCATGTGGGGGGGGACACCCCTATGCGTGGCCACGGAAATAACTTAGGTCACACACGACCCCCGTTTCAACGTGTAATAGAGGCGGGAAGGCTTCCCTATGACTGACCACACAAATAACTTTGGTCACGCACGACCCTTGTTCCAACGTGTTATAGGGGCGGGATGGCACCCCTATGACTGGCCACAGAAATAACTTAGGTCACACGCAACCCCTTTTCCAACGTGACATGTGAGGTAGACACCCCTATGACCGGTCACAGAAATAACTCCTGTCGCACACGACCCCCTCTTCAACGTGTTATGGTGGGCGCGAAGGCAAGCCTATGACTGGCCACAAAAATTGCTGAGGTCTACCACGGCCCCTTTTCCAACGTGACATGTGGGGGAGGACCCCTATGAGTTGCCGCAGGAATGAGTTAGGTCTCATTCGACCTTCTTTCCAACATCTCCAGGGGGCCGAAATACATCCCTATGACTGACCACAAAAATAACTTACGTCACGCACGAGCCTTGTTCCAACGTGTTATAGAGGCTGGAAGGCACCCCTATGACTGTCTACAGAGATAGCTAAAGTAACACGCGACCGCTTTTCCCACAGGGCATGTGGGAGAGGCACCCCTATGAGTGGCCACAGAAATAAGTTCGTTCACACACGTCCTCCTTTCCAATATCTCATGAGGGCGAAAAGGCAACCCTATGACCGGCCACAGAAATAACTCAGTTCACACACGATCCCCTTTCCAATGTTTCATGGGGGGGGTTGAATGCACCCCTATATCTGGCCAGAGAAATAACTCAGGTCGCATACAACCCCCTTTCCAACGTTTTATGGTAGGCGGGAAGGCAGCCTCATGACTGGCCACTGAAATAACTTAGGTCACACACGGCCCCTTTCCCAAAGTGGCATGTGGGGGAGACACCTCTATGAGTGGCCACAGAAATAACTTACGTCACGCACGACCCTTGTTCCAACGTGTTATAGGGGCGGGACGGCACCCCTATGACTGGCCACAGAAATAACTTAGGTCACACACGACCCACGTTCCAACGTGCCATAGGGGCGGGAAAGCACTCTTGTGAGTGGTCACAGAAACAACTTAGGTCACACACGACTCCGTTTCCAACGTGACATGGCGGGCGGGAAGGCACGCGTATGGCTGACCACACAAATAACTTAGGTCACGCACGACTCCCTTTCCAACGTGTTATAGGGGCGGAAAGGCACGCTTATGGCTCTCGAGGAAACTAGCTAAGGTCACACACAGCCCCTTTCCCAAAGTTGCATGTGGCGAAGACACCCCTAAGAGTGGCCACAGAAATAAGTTCGTTCACGTACGACCTCATTTCCAACATCTCATGAGGGCGGAAAGGCATCCCTATGACCGGCCACAGAAATAACTTAGGTCACACACGATCCCCTTTCCAAAGGTTCATGGGGGAGGAAAAACATCTATATGACTGACCACAGAAATAACTTAGGTCACACACGATCCCCTTTTCAACGTGCCATGAGGGGCGGGAAGGAACCCCTAGGAATGGCCTGAGAAATAACCTAGGGCGCACACAACCCCCTTTCCAACGTGACTTGGGGGGCGGGAAGGCACGCCTATGGCTGGACACCAAAATAGCTAAGGTCGCACACAAACACCTTTCCAACGTGTCATGGGGGGCGGGAAGGCATCCCTATGACTGGCTACAAAAAATGCTAAGGTCATACACGACCCCTTTTCCAGCGTGGCATGTGGCGGAGACACCCCTATGTCCGGTCACAGAAATAACTTTGGTCGCACTCAAACCCCTTTCCAACGTGTCATGCGGGCGGGAAGTCACCCCTATGACTGGCCACTGAAATAACTTGGGTCACACACAACCCCTTTTCCAACGTATTATATGCGGGCCAGAAGGCACACTTATGACTGGAAACAGAAATGGCTAAGGTCACACACGACCCCTTTTCCAACGTGGCATGTGAGATAGGCACCCCTATAAGTGGCCACAGAAATGAGTTCGGTCACATACGACCTTCTTTCCAACATCTCATGGGGGCGGAAAGACATCCCTATGACTGGCCACAGAAATAACATAGGTCACACACGATCCCCTTTCGAACGTGTCATGGGGGGCGGGAAGGCACCCCTATGACTGGCCATAGAAATAACCTAGGTCAAACACAACCCCCTTTCCAACGTGACATGGGGGGCGGGAAGGCACGCCTATCGCAGGTCATAAAAATAGCTAAGGTCACACACAGCCCCTTTTCCAATGTGGCTTGTGGTGGAGACACTCTCATAAGTGTTCGCAGAAATAAGTTAGGTCACATAAGACCTCGTTTTCAACATCTCATGGGGCGGAAAGGCATCCCTATGACTGGCCACAGTGATAACTTAGGTCACAAACGACCCCCTCTCCAACGAGGCATGGGGGGCGGAAAGGCACCCCTATGACGGGGGCGGGAAAGCACCTTTATGACTGGACACAGAAATAACTTGAGTCACACACGACCCTCGTTCCAACTTGCCATAGAGGCTGAGAGGCTCTCCTGTGACTGGTCACAGAAATAACATAGGTCGCCTATGACTGGCCGCAAGAATAGCTAAGATCACACACGGCCCCTTTCCCAACGTGACATGTGGGGGAGGCCCCTCTATGACTTACGGAGAAATAAGTTAGGTCTCATACGACCTCCTTTCCAACATCTCCGGGGGCGGAAATGCATCCCTCTGACTGACCACAAAAATAACTTAGGTCACGCACGAACCTTGTTTCAACGTATAAGAGAGGCGGAAAGGCACCCGTATGACTGTCTACAGAAATAGCTAAGGTCAAACACGACCCCTTCTCCAATGTGGCATGTGGGGGGCACCCCTATGAGTGGCCACAGAAATAACCTAGGTCACACACGGCCCCTTTTATAAAGTGGCATGTTGTGGAGACACCCCTATGAGTGGCAACAGAAATCAGTTAGGTCACATACGACCTTCTTTTCAACATCTCATAGGGGCGGAAAGGCATCCCTCTGTCTGGCTACAGAAATAACCTAGGGCGCACACAACCCCCTTTCCAACGTGACATGGGGGGCGGGAAGGCACGACTATGGCTGGCCACAGGAATAGCTAAGGTCACACACGACCCCTCTTCCAACGTGGCATTTGGGGGAGATATCCCTATGACTGGCCACATAAATAACTCGGGTCGAACAAAAACACCTTTCCAACGTGTCATGGGGGGCATAAAGGCACCCCTATGACTGGCCACAGAAATAAATTAAGTCACACACGACCCTCGTTCCAACGTGCCATAGACGCGGGAAAGCACTTCTGTGACTGGTTACAGAAACAACTTAGGTCACACAAGACCCCCTTTTCAACGCGCAAGCTAATCTTCCATCCGAATTTTAATTTATATTCCTCGCTCTTCCTATTCTTATTTTCTTCAGTATCTTTCATTACCTGTTCCTGCATTTTAATTAAATTTGCTTGTATGGCATACTTTATGTTTTGTAATTCTGCTAACCACCAAATCTTCTTCTCATAATCCATTTTAACCCTAATCTTTCTATCATATCAGTACCTATAATTCCTATCGATCTTAAATCTGGTACGAGCCTGAATAATAAGTATTTTTCCGTATGACCTATTTCAATTGGTATCAATACCTGTCCTATTATTTTTAATTTTTGGCCATTTGCGACCATCAAAGTATTGTTTATCGGTTTTTTGATTTCATAACCTGATTTTTTTATTGTTTGCATAAACTTTTCACCAATTAAGGAGTGACTTGCATCGGTATCAGCTAATACTCTGAATCTACGATCTTTCAATTCTATTATAAGGTAAAATCTTCTTTCGTTTGAGTCGTTTGTGTCTGCGTATAGAAATTCTGGCGGTGTTTGGTTTCGTTGGCTATTTTCCGCCTTTAATAGCCACCGTTCGCGATACCCTGACCTATAGTATAACAGAAATCGCGTTGAAAATGGCCCTTTTCCCCGCAATTGTAGCACGCTAGATAGCAATCAAGTAGCCATCATGAATGGCTGAGAATGATTTGGATAATTATTATTATTGTCTTTAAACATCGGATTAAAAAATTTAGGATTTCCATTTGGAAATCTTGCTTGAAATTGTTGTTTGTTTGGTTGATTTTGGGTTCTTGGTCTAAATTGTCTTTGTTGTTTTTGCTCTTGACTTTGATTTTGTTCCTTAGTCTGATTCTCAAATTTGTTGTTATTTTGATTATCAGCATTTCCTTCATCTTTTTTAGTTGTGTCTTTTTTTTATCATCTTTATCTAAAATGCTTAATTTTTTACCTGTAAGTTCAGATTTTGCTAATTCTGTTTCCCATTCACGTCCTAAAATTCATAATTCTGAAAATTTTGAAAAAGCATTTCTCGCAATGTAAACTTTATATTTGATTCTCAAATTCTCATATGTTTTGCTCAATTGCCATTCTAGGCATGGTCGTGGCATTAATTTTTCAAATGATTATTTAATTTCTGTCACAAACGCGTAAATACCTTAATCTTTTTTCTGATTACAAAATATAATTCATTTTTTTTATCATTTCTGAATGTCGTTCATTCAAATATGCGTCCTTAAAATCCTCGATAAATCGGTCCAGATTTGGCCAATTACCTCTATAAACCTAATACCAACTTAATGCTTCATATTCAAAGACCAAGTTTAAATTTTCTAAAATATCTACTTCATTGATTTTATATCCTCTTCTTAATCTAATAAGACTATTGAGTGATAACTAAGACTATTTTCCGTAATATTTTTTAATTTAATTGGCCAGTTTGACATTATTTGAAATGGGGTCTGTATCATTCCGAAAGAAAAAAGAGTCGCTGGAATTTCATGAGAATTAGTTTCTGTCATCCCCTCTCTTTCCATATCGGTTCCTCTACTCCTATCCATTCTACCTTGCATGCCTGTTTCCAAAAGGCACATTTCATTTTCTTATAATTGATTGATTGCCTTTGCAGCGGTCTCGGTAACGAGTATCCGTCACTTTGACTGATACGCCTGCTGTTTTATATTCTTTTTCTTGCACCTGTTAACGCTTGTCTTTGCCCATTGAATTCTGATTCCATTTCTTCGAAATAAACTGTATTTTGTGAATTTCGCAACTCAATACCTTGATTCCCTAAATTTTGTGTTGTATATAAAATTCTATTTATTTTACCGTTCAAATTTTTTGCTTTTTCTGAAATTTCTTTAATTTTAGTTTTATCACTTCTATTTTCTTCGAAATTAATTAGTTTTTTCGCACCGTTCCAAAATTCAGCGCTGCTTTCTCAAAACGAATAAATTTCAAACGTCTTCTGTGTCTTTTTAAACTTTCGAGTTCTTTTCTTTTTGCCTCGATTTCATTATCTATTTTGCTCATTTCTAATTCCCGATTTTCAAAAGTGATACTATGTTCATTTTCTATTCTCCAATTACCTAATGTATGCTTGAATGTGTGGGGTATAGTCTTGTCTGTGTTGGTTTGGCGTTCTTGCCGTCGTACCTCCTGTATTCGTTTGTTTGTGTACTGTCGTTCTTGGGATTGTACCTGTCGCTTGATTTGGCTGTGACGCCCCATTCTAATTCTCTATTTCGTATCGTTACGAATTCTAAATTTCTATCCATTTCATTTTCTCTATTTTCATTTGCGACGGATTGACTATCCCTGTTTTCGTTTTCTAAATTATTTAAATTTGCCTGTGCGTTATCTTCTTCGATTGTAATTTTCAGATTTACATTGTTCTCCATATTTTCTCTGACATTTTCTACCGGTTCTCCCATTTTCGGAATATTTTTTATTTTTCCCGATCTAAGGTTCATTAGGTTTTTTCGTATTCTGTCTTAATCTTTTTCTATCTACGGCCTAGCTCATGGGTTTCTTTGGGTTAATTAAAAACTGGCAGGTGCACTGAGATCACCGTTTCGGTGTTCACTACCGGGGGATGCACGTGGGCTGACCACGTAGCGGAAGTATCCACTGAGGGCGAGAAAGCGTGGGAATTTTTGGTGCACCTTACCTTGTTGTGCTTTCGCGCGCCGATTTTGTTTATTTGGAATGTTTGGAATGTTGAGAACGAGGTAAAGTCAGAAATGAACCAAATTTATATGATAAGGGTTTATTGCTCGACTTACAAGTTGAACTTCCAATCTCAAAAAGCTCGAACCAGGCGGCAAAGCCGAGAGCGGGCAAGCGATGGTCGGTGGCACCGGGGCGATGAAGCCAAGGTAGCTAGAGAATCCTAGCGGTGGTCGGTTTGCCTCAGAGATGAGGCAGCAATTAGTAGTTGGCAGGTCAGAAGGTAGTCGTCCTTCTCGATTGGCGTGGCGTCGCTGTGGATCACAAAAGGAGTTGGGAACTATCGTTTGGTGTCAACTAGGTGACGATGCAGATAGTACGAGACTGGGTGCTCAGTGCCGAGATTTCGGTATTAAACCCTGGCGTGGGGCGTCTCCCCACTGCTAGGCTCAGGCCCGCAGGACGGTAAGACAGCGAGGTTCTTATAACTACGTTATATATTTCTTAGTCTTTGATTTATAAATATCTAAGAGTCATCCTAGATAAGAAGCTGTTATAAAACGAGCACCTGGGAAACAAGTGCTAAAAGCTAGTAGTGACCCTATGGCTCTGTAAGAGACACAAAGGTAAAGGCTGGGGCTTGAAACCGGAGATATTCATGAGGATTTATACAGCGATCATGCATCCCAGCCTGATCTATGCCGCGGTGATCTGGTGGAGCAAGGTCGACCTGTCCACTGTGAAGTCTCGACTGGAAAGAATCAGGAGACTTGTTCTGAGAGACGTCACTGGTGCCTCGAAGTCGACACGCACAATTCCGATGAGGTCCTACGTCACAATCCTACAATCTGAGATTATGGCCGTGCTCCAGTGCACCTACAAGGCACAGGAGTGGCTGCTATGATGGCCCTGAATGGAAAAAACGACTATGTCACTGCAAGTATGGGAGTGCTTTCAGCCGCTGAACAATCTAGTGACGGGAAACCGAGTGACTCTACTTTTGATCCGTGGACACATGGGCATCAAACGCATGAGATCTCAGACAGGCTAGCAAAACTAGCAGCAAGAGAAAACGTCACTGGTCCCGAACCTGTTGTACGCATTTCGAGTAAGTTGGTCACTGAAAAAATCAACAGTCTGCTGACCGAGGAACATCAGAAGGAGTGGAGAATAGCGATTGGCTGCAGGCAGGCCAAAAAACTCATGGGTTCAAAGTTCAACTTTAACCGAGCGAAGGAGATACTTAAGCTCAGCAGGAACGAAGTCAAGGTCATAACAGAAATGTTATAGGACATAGAAACCTCGGCTCTCTCAGACATAAGATGGGGCTTGCAGATAGCCCCCTCTGTCGTCTGCGCGGAAAGGATGATGAGCTAAAGATACAGAGCTAAAGAATCATATTGATCAATTACATTACACACATTGCGAGTCAAGCTTAAGAAGTAACAATTTTTTCCCCAGCTGGATCGTGTTAGTAAATTTTAAGAAAATCATACCTTTATCATCTGATTCAACACTTATCGATGAATTCGCTGCAGATTTTTTTGATAAAACTTCGGATGAAGCATTTAATAATGATGAATCTGCTGCAAATTTTTCTGATGATATATCTGATGAAAAAATGGTTAACGAATTCGGTGCAGATTCTCTGATGAAACCTCGGATGAAAAAATTGTTGATTAATTCGCTGCAGATTTTTGTGATTAAACCTCGAATTAAAAAATTGTTCATAAATTCGCTGTAGATTTCTTACTTTGACACTAAACTGTTCACTGTTTTTTGATTCGGAAGATGATAAAAAGAAAGTTTCAAGTTTTGGAATTTAAAAAAAAAATCTTCATTCCTCAGACTTTTTTCATTTACACTTTTTTCATTCACACTTTTTCGTTTATATTCACAACTTTCATGTCTAGGATAATCAGGCATTATGGAGCTATGTTGCTCTACCAAATGACAAATTTTATCTAAGGAACATTGGTACCTAGAGGGTACATCCAGGTAAGATTTTGGGGCTAGTTTTATAATTTGAAAGAGAGGGCGGTTCGGAAGAGGAAGTAGTTGAACTGGATACAGATCCTAAACAGACCCTTGGGCAATTTTCCATAATCCAAGGAAATGGGCGAGTCAGTTGACCATCACTGAAGCAATTAAGAAGTAACAATAAACTTTCCCATTCGAACTTATTGCTATTGTCGAAGACAGATGTTTGGACTATATAAACGTAACGCAACGTATGTTATTGCCTTTCCGACTCGTAGGGCCCCTAGGCCATGGCCTACCTCAGCAAAATTTTCCAGGAAATTTTTTCAATAGATAAATATGAGATGTAAGAAGGGTTGCAGGAGTTAGGGCGCAAGGTGTGCAATTAGATATTCAGGGGTTGATAGGCAGGGTTTGTAAGGAGGGTTGCAGGGGTTAAGTGGCAGTTGTGAGAAGGGTTCAAGAGTTTAAGAGGCAGAGGTATACTTGATACTACTTGTAGCCTTTCTATCTAACACACATTTTTTGTTTCATTACAGGGATTAGCGAAGCAAGCGTCCAGCTTCAAGAGCCCAAATTGCCATCTGCTATTCGCAGTGGTCGTGAAGTCGAACTCCGATGCCACGTAGATGGGTCTGGAGAACTTAAATACAAATGGTTCAAGTTTGTATATTTTCTGACATAATAATTTAAAACAAAAATTATATAAAATATAAGTTACAATTGTAATGTAGTAATAATTTTTTTCAACCTTTCAACATTAATATTTCTTGAACTTATTTTAAATTTAATTAATTTAATGAAGAAGCAAAATATTTTTTCATATTTTTCCAAATGTCGGAGAAATTTTTTATTCTTACAAAAAAAAAAAAATTAGTTTTTCAATCGCTATTTAAAGCCATTTTGAAAACTCATGAAATTTTGATCTCAACATTCTCTGTCGAGTTTCTCGGAAGTGGCTACCTTATTTGCAACAAACTTTATTTATTCGCATTCAGAAACCTAATGTCTCGAAAGAGTAGTAGGGCTATGCCGGTGCCACTTAATTTCCCAACAGATGGTGCCACCGTCCCTAGTAACCGACATCAACAGATGATGCTACCGACGAAGGGAGGGTTACGTCCCGTGCTAAGTACTGGCAGTCGGTAAAAACAGTGAGGTCGGCAATGCAGATACTTGCTATGATAGCATTGTATCATCGGTCGGAAAACAGAGGTCGGTAATTTTAAGGTTCTGTTCCATACTAAGTAGGTAAAACAGTAGGGTTAGTGAGTGATATTCCTGCTAAGCTCACATTATAAGGTTCTGTTCCATGCTAAGTTGGTAAAACAGTCAGGTTGGTAATGGATATTCCTGCTAAGTTAACATTATAAGATTCTGTTCCATGCGAAATTATCATTGATCGGTAAAACAGTTGATCACAATCAGTCGGTAAAACAGGGAGGTAGGTAATTTGTTCTACCATCATTTTTCTATGTGTCGGTCAGGTATGGAGCCATATTACCTTCAGTCGGTAAAACAGGAAGATCTGTAATTTGGTATATTATCATTTTTCTACACGTCGGTGAGGTAAGGAACCATATTATCATCAGTCGGTGAAAAGGGAGGCCGGTAATTTTTCTATGTTATCATTTTATAATAGATCGGTAAAACAGAGGATGTGGGTAATGTACATCTTCAGCGACAGATAGAGCGTCAGTCACTACATCAGGAGCCTACCTTATCAATCGGGCGTAAATAACTGATGACGTCACTCAGTACTTTCTCCCAGCACTCATATCAATTTATCAACTGTCGGTAATGCATTTATCGGCCGTTGAATTGATTCTCAGTCTGTCCGTACCTTACTGGCAAACTGTGTGTGTCGCCCCAGTGCGTCCTGCACGCGTGCGCGCTGTTGTTTCCTCCACGTCCACGGGTGTTCTTCTGTTTCTACAAGTATCATGCGTCTACCTTATACACAAAAGATGTTGGGTTTCTCCTATATCTACAAGTGCCGCGTTGAGATTGACTGCGCTGTTTCAAGTTGCAGTGACCTAAATAGTGGAAGAAAATATCAGTGATCTACCTCACTGACCTCCACGTGCAACTCTGCGCCATCTAATACTGTAGCTTGAATTACCTACATTTTATCATTTTGAATTTCACGCGTTCAGACTGTATGGCTATTGTGAAGGAATTAATTCATAAAAACAAATGAATTTAAAAAAAAGTAAGGTTAAGTACATGTCCGCGATCTTGGAAAGTACCTTACTGAGTTTTAAACGTATTATACTCGAGAATAAGTTTCTGCCGTGATCGTAAGTTACTAATTAAGGTTATTTAAAACTTATTGAAAAATCACTTTATTAAACCAAGATAAAAGTAATTACATGAAGTGAAAAATAATTACACCAAGAAAAAACTATGTCAGGTAAAAATAATTAATAACTTGAATACCTAAATAATAAACTAATTAGTTTATTGACTTATTCTAACAGGATAGGGAATTATGATTAAATACACATGGTTTTATTCGTTTGATATAAATTTTCATTCAAAAACAATTTTAAACTAGTTTTGATAGATGACATTTATTATAAAACAGCTTAACCTAGATTTATGAAAGTATTCACTAATATATTACATGTTTTTGACGCAATCTATTAATAATTGCTCAACACTCAGGGCTTTGTAATGAATGGTTACTATCAATACAAAATTGCAGCTCACACACAAGATCGTTTGGATTCGTATGAAGCAATATACGACGTCCAAGATAGGATAGCTCCTCCTCCTCCTTCACTTCCTCCTCCTCATTGTCATCATCCTTCTCCTCATCGTCCTCATCCTCCTTCCCCTCATTCTCCTCGGTCTCCTCCTCCTCCTCATTCTCCTCCATTTCCTCCTCCTCCTCATCATCCTCCTCCTCTTTCCCCTCCTCCTCATTCTCATATAAATAAGAGTTCTTGATTGTGAATAAGTCAGTATTGTCTGAGATACCAACGCATCAACATGTTTCGGAAGGAACGAGATATGCTGAATCAAATAGCAAAAGCTAGTGATGAAATTCGACGTAAATATCGTACATTCAAGTTAGGTAACGAAGCTACTGAAAGTATTTTGAGCGAGACTTTCAAACCTATAGTCACACCACTACAAAAACTAGTAGATTTATCAGATATATCAATCAGAGAAAATGAATTTATAAAAAATAAAATGGAAAAAGATGAAAAGGAAGATGAATTCATGACTGCTGATGGTGATAGAGATTATGGTGATCAGGAGCATGATAAAACTATGATTGAGGAAAATTTTGAAACCAACTGAGAATAATGACATACTGACAAATAAATTTATTAGACTATTAAGTAAAAATAGGAAAAAATATTTTGATATTATGGGAAATTGAAAAAATTTCTACAAGCAAAAACTTTGCTTTTTAACTTTTTAAAGAACAAACAGTTTATTTAATTGCAGAAGAAAGGCACGTCTTACTCCTGAGAGTGAATCAAATCGACTAACTAAGATCCTAGACTTAGGCCATAAGAGTATCACACTCATGCCCTGTTTCAAAACAGCCAGCCCTATACTCCGGATCATGGCATTTGTCGTTTGACATCAAAACCATAACACTAAACACTTATGCTATGAATTCTTAAAATCAAAGGGGGAGATTGACTTTTGCTGTACATTCTCATGCATTCAAACATTCTTTCTGAGATGCCAACACACCTCCTCAAAAATTAATCGACGAGAATTATTTTTATTCACATATTCACATAAAACTTCAGGACTCGATATTACTAAATGTGACGTACCCTTCTTCTGGTTTCTGGGAAATTACACATGGCCCAACGTACGTTGCAAGGATTGCGGAAAACCCAGAAAACCTCAATCAGACCATTCTAATATATATTGTTTCAGCAGAAACATTACAAATATATCAATAAGTTTGGATCTTTCATGGCTAGTTGGATTATTCGCAATGCTTATGCAACCGTTATTATCTTTGTGGATAATTATTGGTTTCGAAATATTCATAATAATACTACTTGCTAACGATTATTCTACATTGCTTCTTTTACTGCCTCAAAAAGAGCCATATATTCAGCCTCAGTAGATGGAGCTGCCACGGATAACTGTTTCTTTGTATTCCCCAATCGGAATCAATATAATCACATAATTGATGCTCACCATTTTCCTTGATATACGTTAATTTAATATCAATAGAACCTTTGAGATACCTTAATACTCTTCTCAGACATTGCCACAATTCTTTGTTATTTTTGTTCGAGAAACTACTCAAAATATTTATTGCAGTGCTTAAATCAGGCCGCGTACATACCATCAAATACAACATAAATATTTCTAGATATATTCCCTTTGTCCAAAATATGAATACATCGATCAACAGATGAATTTTGAAAACCTTTATCAATTAAAGTTTGTTCAGATACTTCAAACCAGCATTTTGCCGCTTGTTTCATTCCATATATGGATTTATTTAATCTGCAAACTTGATTGTCTTTACATTTGATACCTTCAGGTACTTTTATATAAATTTATTTTTTTAATTTAATATTTTAAAAAACACTTTAGGCAAATATATGATGAACCAATTAATTAAACTGATTTGAAAAAGCCATTATGAATCTAAAGCTTGAAATTCTTGCGACTGGCGCAAAAGTTTCATTATGGTCAATCAGATACTCTTGACTGAAACCGCGAGCAATGAGACGAGCTAGTATATTTATGCATCGAAATCGCTCGTTCAGAGCAACGAGGTGAAATGTGATCATGAAAATGTGGTACTCGATATAATTTGTTAACTTTATCAACAAATAATATAAACAAATGCATGATTTAAACAGTTTTAGGCAGAATCAAACCGAATTTTCTTCCGATTGTCTTCGAAATCTAAAAGGCGGCCTTCACATCATATTTTTATGTACTCTAGGGTGCTGAATACGAATCAGAACTTGGTTCTTCCTCAGCAGGTCAGCCTTATAACACTGGAAATCATACATATAATGTAGCCAGCTCTTAGTAAGAGTCACTCGAATCTGAGTTATCCTTCATATTAGCTTAAGTTGCTACAGCAGGATTTGAAAGGAGGTGACTAAACCTGCTTCAAACTGGTTCTTGTTGATGTCAAGGGGAAAAACCTGACAGGCTCGGGCAAAACAGATGACATATTCGTGTTCAGTGCCTTAAAATACATTAAAATATCATGCCTGATCTTTTTCTAGCTGATTTAAATAACAAGGGTTATTTCATAGACGACAGATCTGATTTTGTAGGCTATTTTTCGTGTCTAGGAACAATCTCTGACGCGCTCGCGGAAAACTGATATCAGATTCGTGTTCAGCGCCCCAAAATACATAAAAAATATCATGCCTGATCTTTTTCCAGCCGATTTCAATAACAAGAGTTATTTCATACCCATTGAAGCTGATTTAATAAGGTATTTTTCGCGTCTAGGGGAAAAATCTGACGCGGTCGGGAAAAACTGATGTCAGATTCGTGCTCAGCGCCCCAAAATAAATCAAAATTTCATTCTCGATCTTTTCCCAGCCAATTTCAGTAACAAGAGTTATTTCATACCCGATAAAGCTGATTTCTTGGGGAATTTTTCTCTACTAGGGAAAAATCCTGATGCGCACGGGGAAAACTGATGTCAGATTCGTGTTCAGCACCCAAACATACGTAAAAATATCATGCCAGATCTTTTTCCAGCCAATTTCAATAACAAGGTTTATTTCATAGACGACAAAGCTGATTTTGTAGTGAATTTTTCGCGTCCAGGGGCAAATCCTGACGCGTTCGGGGAAAACTGATGTCAGGTTCGGGTTCAGCGCAAAAAAATATCATGCCTGCTCTTCTTCCAGCCGACTCCAATAACAATGGGTATTTCATACCTGATCAAACTGATTTTATAGAGCAGTTTCCGCCTGTAAGGGAAAATCCTGACGCGATCGGGAAAAACTGATGTCAGATTTGTGTTCAGTTCCCCAAAATACATAAAAATATCACGCCTGATCTTTTTCTAGTTGATTTCAATAATACGGGTTATTTCATACCCGATAAAGCTATTTTATAGGGTATTTTTCGCGTCTGGGGAAAAATCCTGACACGCTCGGGGATAACTGATGTCAGATTTGTGTTCAGCGCCCCAAAATACGTAAAAATATCATGGCTGATCTTTTTTCAGCCGATTTCAATAACAAGGGTTATTTCATAGACGACCAAGCTGATTTTATAGGGTAGTTTTCGTGTCTAGGGGAAAATCCTGACGCGCTCGGTGAGAAGTGATATCAGATTCATGTTCAGTGCCCAAAAACACATGAAAATATCATGCCTGATCTTTTTCCAGACGATTTCAATAACAAGGTTTATTTCATAGACGACAAAGCTGATTTTGTAGGGAAGTTTTCGCGTCTAGGTGAAAATCCTGACACGTTCGGGGAAACCTGATGTCAGGTTCGTCTTCAGCGCCACAAAATATCATGCCTGATCTTCTTCCAGCCGACATCAATAACAATGGTTATTTCATACCTGTTAAAGCTGATTTTATAGGGTAGTTTCAGCGTGTAGGGGAAAATCCTGACGCAGTCGGGAAAAACTGATGTCAGATTTGTGTCCTGTGCCCCAAAATACATAAAAATATCATGCCTGGTCTTTTTCCAGCCGATTTCAATAATGCGGGTTATTTCATACCCGATAAAGCTGATTTTATAGGGTATTCTTTGCGTCTAGGGAATAATCCTGATGCGGTCGAGGAAAACTGATGTCAGATTCGAGTTCAGCGACCCAAAATACGTAAAAATATCGTGCCTGATCTTTTTCAGCCGATTTCAATAACACGGGTTATTTCATATCCGATAAAGCTGATTTTATAGGGTATTTTTCGCGTCTAGGGAATAATCCTGACGCGCTCGGTGAAACTGATGTCAGATTTGTGTTCAGCGCCCCAAGATACGTAAAAATATCTTGCCTGATCTTTTTCCAGCCGATTTCAATAACACGGGTTATTTCATACCCGATAAAGCTGATTTTATAGGGTATTTTTCGCGTCTAGGGAATAATCCTGAAGCGGTCGGGGAAAACTGTGTCAGATTCGTGTTCAGCGCCTTGAAATACGTAAAAATATAATGCCTGATCTTTTTTCAGCCGATATCAATAACAAGGGTTATTTCATAGACGACCAAGCTGATTTTATAGGGTAGTTTTCGCGTCTAGGGGAAAATCCTGACGCTCTCGGGGAAAAGTGATATCAGATTCGTGTCCAGTGCCCCAAAACACATAAAAATATCATGCCTGATCTTTTTTTAGCCGATTTAAATAACAAAGTTTATTTCATAGACAACAGAGCCGATTTTGTTGGGAATTTTTGACGTCTAGGGGAAAATACTGACACGCTCAGGGAAAACTGATGTCAGATTCGTGTTCAGCGCCCCAGAGTATGTAAAAATATCATGCCTGATCTTTTCCCAGCCAATTTCGATAACACGGGTTATTTTATACCCGATAAAGCTGATGTTAGAGGGTATTTTTTGCGTCTAGGGAATAATCCTGATGCGGTCTGGGAAAACTGATGTTAGATTCGTGTTTAGCGCCTCTAAGTACGTAAAAATATCATCTCTGATCTTTTTGCAGCCGATTTCAATAACAAGATTTATTTCATACCCTATGAGGCTGACTTTAGAGGGTATTTTCCGCGTCTAGGGTAAAATCCTGACGAGCTCGGAGAAAACTGATGTCAGATTCGTATTGAGCAATCTAAACTACGTAAAAATATCATGCCTGATCTTTTTTAAGCCGATTTCAATAACAACGGCTATTTCATAGACGACAAAGCTGTTTTTGTAGGGAATGTTTCGCGTCTAGGGGAAAAGCCTGACGCGCTCGGGGAAAAATGATGTCAAATTTGTGTTGAGCGCCCCAAGTCACATAAAAATATCATGCTTGATCTTTTTCAATCCGTTTTCAATAACAAAGATTATTTCATAGATGACAACACTGATTGGCCTCTAGGGGAAAATCCTGACGCGCTTGGGGAAAAATGATGTTAAAGTCGTGTTAAGCGCCCCAAATCACATGAAAATATCATGCTTCATCTTTTTCCTGCCGACTTCAATAACAAGAGTTATTTCATACCCAATAAAGCTGATTTTAGAGGGTATTTCTCGCGTCTAGGGGACAACTTTCACACGCTCGGGGAAAACTGATGTCAGATTCGAGTTCAGCGACCCAAAATACGTAAAAATATCGTGCCTGACCTTTTTCAGCCGATTTCAATAACAAGGTTCATTTCATAGAGGACAAGGCTGATTTTGTAGGGAAGTTTCCGCATCTAGGGAAAAATCCTGACGCGGTCGGGGGAAGCTGATGTCAGATTCGTGTTCAGCGCTACAAAATACATAAAAATATCATGCCTGGTCTTTTTCCAACCGATTTCAATAATACGGGTTATTTCATACCCGATTAAGCTGATTTTATAGTGTATTTTTCGCGTCTAAGAAATAATCCTGACGCGCTCAGGGAAACTGATGTCAGATTTGTGTTCAGCGCCCACAGATACGTAAAAATATCTTGCCTGATCTTTTTCCAGCCGATTTCAATAACACGGGTTATTTCATACCCGATAAAGCTTGGAACTACGATTTTTGGACAGCAGTCTCCGTTGCACACTCGAGGCCTGACATTGTTCTCCAAGACTTCGAGAAACGCACCAGATTCGTGATCGAATTCTCAGCTCCGTCCGACTAAAACATCACTGCCGAAGAGAAGGAAAAGGAGGTGAGGTATCAAGACCTTAAAAGGGAGCTGCAATGACTGGACCCAAAATATTCGGTTAAAGTAATTGTCCTTGTGATCGGTGCTCTAGGATGTGCGAAACAATCACTGGTTCGTAACGTTAAGGCCATTCCCGCGTTCCAAAAATATGCCAAGGCACTTGCGAGATGGATGCAGAAAGCTGTCATCCTTGAGTCGCTTCGTGTCCACAAGGCACACGAGGGTTTCGCCGGCCTGTCGTCTTAATTTCATCATGCCACCTATCTCACGGTCGTGAGACGTGGCCATAAGTGTGATATACCGCGGTTCTACTGGGAGCCGATGTCATTTTTAGATGGCAGTTGCTCCCAGTGGGACCCGGCGGTGGTTGTTTAACCTTTTTTTCCAATTATATCTAATTAAAAAATAATGTTGTTTAACATTTTTGAAATTATATATATATGCCCGGTCGGGTCTCGCCGCCAGAGAAGGCAATCCGGCCGGGAGTACTTATCTAAAAATATTGCGATCCCCATACCTTATACACAGAGAAAACTTTTACGAATTATGACTCTTGATGATCTTTACACCATAATTTCTAATGGTTTACTAAACATAATAATTGTTTGCAAACCAGTTCAAGATTCATGTTTTTCTCCACCCTAAGTTTTAGAAAGAGCTGTGGCGACTTCTCTGCATTCCTCCTGGAATATTCTCGGAAGGGTGGCGGGGATAGGGTATGTTACGGGCAACCAAGGTTCTTCATAACGAATCTTTAGATTCGAAATCCAATCAGCGCTACTTCAGATGGATTTTAGTCAAAAATCAATGGAACAATTTCAGTTTCGAGAAATCCTACATTGGAATCGATTTAAGTGCGGTATATGATGCAATTTTCCTCGTTTTTGAGTCACTTCAAATTATCTATTGAGTAACCTTTGATGATCTTTCATAACACAGGCACACAAAAAAAGTGTGCGAAGCCAAAAAAGCCAACAATTTAGCATTGTAGTATTATTCTTGCATAATCAAAATCTGCATTTATTGGAATTTTTTGCTTACCAATTTTTTTTTAATTTTTAGTTCAGGTCAAATAATCCCAAGTGGGTCACCATAAATCGAATGTCGTTTTATTCGCTGCAAACTGAATTTTTAATAGTCCTTATGTTCGAAAAGATTTCCCCGGGTTTTGGTCGCAAACAAAATTTGGTTGCAAAAGTTATTAACAATGGAAATTCAATTTACAACATGATCAACATTCTCCTCGTGAACGGCTGAATGGATTTTGTCGATTCTTACGTTGAAATTTTTGTTTAAAAATGTACATTCCAGAAATTGACCTGTTCTCAAATGATCTGTGTAGTGAATTTCTTTTTCTTTTTATTCCTTTTACAGGTAAATCTCTTATGAGATTCCAACAATAGTCCGTCATCATGTTCACATTCCATTTTCCTTGATACCTACTTTCCATTTCCCGGATGTCTTGATGAAACCTTTCACCCTGCTCTTCACTGTAGTCACCCAAATTTTCTGGAAAGTAGTTAACATGCTTTCGCATTTCTCTCCAGAAAAAATTTAGAATAACCAGCAAACAAATTTTTTCTTTTGAAAGAAAAAAAAGTTCAATTTGTTCATAAACAATTGATATTTTTTTGTAACAAATTCAATCCTTTAATATTCAGAAGAAAGATTTCTGGAATGTACGTTTTTAAACGTATGAATCAAAAAAATTTGTTTAGCCGTTCACGAGAAAAATTTTGATCATGTTGTAACATTAAATTTTTATTTTTAATAACTTGTAAAAAAAAATGAAAAATTCGCGACCAAAACCTAATGAAATGTTTTCGAATATAAGGGTTATTAAAAAGTTCATTTTACAGCGAAAAAAAGTACTTTCGATTTATGGTGGCCTACTTGGGCTAATTTGACCTAAACTAAAAATTGAAACTCGAATAAAAAAAAAGTGGTGAGCAGAAAATTCCAATCAATGTAGGTTTTGATTATGCTAGACCAATACTATAATGCTACGTAGGTCGCTTTTTTTGGCTCCGCCCAATTTTTATGTGCCTGTGTAATCTATCAATAGCGATTTATAAAATTCGAAAAAATTATTCACTTTGGTTATGTAAGTAAAACTTCTTCATTATTTAAAATATAACACTACTGTAACCATAAAAGTTGTTTCATACAACAAAGTCCATTGATTGATCTTTTGATGGTCTCTCTGATTTTCTGGAAATAAGATTTTTGGTGTATGATAGAAAGATCAACTTGATGAAATAAGTATACGTTTTTTTTTATTTTTAGTGAAAATAAATCCATAGTGAATACATCCATAGTACTTCGCACCGGTATTGTAGTTCTTCAACATATATCAAATTCGGGCAATGTAACCGAAACCCAATTTCAATAAGAAGCGTGCGGGGTCCTTTGTCACCTTTTTCATCTTTTTTTCAATTGAAAAATGAAAACTTTAGACGAGAGAACACGAATTTTATCCATTTGATAAAAAAAGATTTTTTGAAAAAGTTATGAATATTTAAAGTTTATAAAGCTGATGATCCAGATTATGCAAAAGAGTTGTCGATTCTTAAAGTGTGGTAAAAGTTTTTAGTTTTAAATCTGATAGAACTTTAAATTTTATTTCGAAATACATAGGGAAGTTATAAAAAAAGCAACATAAAAATTAGAAGAATAGTGGTGATTTTTGTTACAAATTTGAAAGACGTTTTACTCAAAAATCATAAGATGCTTCATTTCAGCCATTTGGTCTTAGAAAGTTGCAGACCACGTTTGCTACGTCACAGTTTAGGTCCATACCTGTTTATTCTCGCTCTTTACATCGGTATCTTTTTACCCTCTACAATTCTTCACTCTATATCACATTTCCTCACTTTTTGCCTGACCTTAATGTCTAAACGGCTCTATCCGCACGTTTTTACACTTCGCCTTAGCGTATCATCTACTCGCATTGCCACGCTTTTATCGCACGCCTTATTTATTTGAATTGATTCTGGCATTTTTTGCCCTGTTACTCACCAGTTTTTGTCTCTTCCTCAGTTTCTGCAATTTTACATTTTTCTCCTACTTTTTATTATTACTTAATCTATCCCTTCAACCTTGTTTCTCCATTCTTTTCTTTCTTTCCAACACCTATGCTTTTCCTTTTTCATGCAAAATCTGTGCCATTGTAACGCTTCCTTTTTCTACTTTTTCACAGTTTTCTAATCAATTCCTAAACTTCGCTCTACGTTATTTACATAGCATGTATTTCCCTTTATCTTCTTTACCCAATACTTGTTCCATTCCTCCATACTTTCACATCTCATCCTCGCGATCACTTTTTGGGATCTTCTTTCCCCCTTTCTTAACAAATATTTCTCTAGTCCCTCTACACTTATCTTTTCATATTTTCAATTATATTTTTCTTCTTTTATTTTATTTTCCATTAATCGTTTGAATAATTCTCTATCCATTTCTATCAATTATTGCTGTACCTTTATTCCCTTTTTGTGCTCTCTCCTCACTAATTTTTCTGACCAACCTATTTTTCAACCTAGGGAAAATCGAGAACAAATTCGTAACAGGACAAAGCTCGAAACATGCTGCCGAACGAATGTTTCGTCTCGCGATATGTTTGCCGAATTCGTCTTCCATATCGCCTTTTCGGAGCTATTGACCTACTCTACTGTCCAAAATCAAAACGTAGTAAGTCGAATTTACTCTAAGGCCGACAGCTGAATGTTCACACGGATTACTCACACAAAGTTAACCCTTTTTTGGGTATTTTTATGTCTGACCCTGGCGTCACAATCAAACGCAGGTCAAGTACTCCCACTGAAAGTTTTCGTACCTTTTTCCCCGCTTTCCCTACTCTCTCTGTGCTGTCTACGACCATTGAAGAATAGCGCTGCAGATCTGATATTCCGGTTTCCAGGAGATTATAGTTCTGAATGAAATTTTCGCAATCAACTATATATCTTTTTACTAACTTGTTACAATTTTTTATATTAGATGTTTATTCTGAGTAAATTTGAGCTACATTTAAATGATTTAATTAATGAAATAATAATAAAATTATAATTTATTATTAATAATATAATACTAAGAATGTTAATTATTTATTGATTGAGTAATTAAGTAATTTTTACATTCTCATCCAGAGAAGGTATTAGATTTGTGTAAAATTTGACCCCCCCCCCGGTTTTTGTCAAATGACCATGTTTTGAGACCTTCTGAACCCAAAAAACAGGTTTTCGCGAATGTGTCTGTCCGTCTGTGTGTATCTATGTGTGTATGCATGTATGTAGATTTTTAGTCTGTTAGAACGATAACTTTCGAAAGAATTTACAGATTTGATTGGGCTTTGGTATGCTCTTCAAGTGTCCTAAAATGAAGGTCAATTTCGTTAGTCAGCCATTTTGGATAAAAATTCGAAAAGTTAGAGCATTTTGAAAATGTTTGAAGCCATATTTCTTCAAAATTTTAAAATTATATGTGCGGCTGTTTATAGTACACGAAAATTCAAACAATTTATTATAATGACATTTTTTGATAAAATGAAAATTTTCAGACTTACAGCATTTTCAATATTCAAAAGAGGAAACGAAAATTAACATTTTCAGCCAAACAACGCACGACACGAAAAAAAGTCAAGATAAGCAAAATGTTTCTTTTTGCACGCCCTACAAGAATATCATAACGACTGTTTGAATTTTTTTGAAAAATCGAAAATTCTCATTTTTATTGCACAAAAAATAATGAAAAATCCAAAATTTATTTTTACGGTCAAACTATACAAGATACATTCTCATCAAAACTTTGCTTATTTCATTTTTTTTTCATCTCGTGTGTGGGTTTTCAAAATTATTAAAAAATTTATCATATATATGATCCAAAAACGACTTAGATACTTTTTTTCTCCGCTTTTCAGATAGTTGGAAAAAATCTCTCTGACTGTATGATTTATCAGAAAGATACGGAAATATACGCTGAAGTAAAGGAATTTTCTTCTTCATTTTAAATCAAATACAAATTTAGTCCTTGATATCTGAAGAACATAGAACATAACATATGGTCGTTGAGAAGCGCGACGACCAAATCGCGCGCCGTAAGCGCGCTCAAACTTTTGGGTTTCTATTATACGATGAACAAAAACAAGCGTGGAGCGCAAGGTTTACATGATTTTTAAACCAAATATCGAGCGCGAAGCGCGAGTGTCTTGATGAGAATGTGTTCCTTAAGGTCGATAGAACCTTAAGTAAATTAGTTCTTCTTTTTATGTAAAATTGACATAATGAAAACAAAAGCAGGTCATAACGATGAAGCTTACTAAGAGAGTATTAGCCCGGAAAGCGCGCAATAGCGAGCACACGAAGTGCGAAAACCTAGAGGAACAGAGCTTAAAGCGTAAGGCAAATGTGCCCGAGTGCGTAGCACGAGGTGATTAAATTATCGAGCGCGAAGCGCGAGATCTAACAGGTGCGCGTCATAGGCGCGCTCAAACTTGCGAGCGAAGCGAGCCGCGTGCGAAGCGCGTCAGGAGAATGTGCCCGCGAAGCGGGCATATTTTTTGAAATAATTTCTACCTAAAATAGCTGGTTAACGAACTCGACCTTTCTGTTTTGTCCCTGAAACTGTGTGCCAAAACACAATCCAATCCGATTAGTCTTTCAAAAGTTATCCGGTAAACAGACGACAACGGCATCGACGACGACAGACAGACACCGACGTAAAAACTATTTTGTCTGACTCAGGGTGCCTCAAAACGTCGACATTTGATGGAATCCACGAGTCATTTTTCACATAAAATCAATACCCTCTCATTATGATGAGAATGTAAAAAAAATCTGGAAAAATCACGTTTATATCCAAATTCTATTCCCGTTCTGGTAAAAACACTTATACTAACGTATTTTAAAGTTCTGATTACCAATATAAGCATGAAAATATTCGCAAATGACATTTTCAAGGTCAATTCGAAAAATTAGTTCTCCTGTTATAAAACACAGCAATGATTAGTCATTTTTCTAGGTCTCCCTATCCAATTGATATACATAGTTTTTATAAACATTTATTATTCATTGATGAAACAAAATTGGGTAAACATATCATTATTTTAATTGAATTTACCAAATTGATAGGAAGATATATCCCATTCGTTATAAAATTTGTCTTGTAGAGAACGAATAACTCCAAATATTTCGTGAATTCCCTCATTCTGGTTACCGAATTTCATTTTTAAAGAAAGAAAAAAGCCAATAGAAATAAAAACTATAAATTATTTAAAAATAAATTAAAGAATAACCTCACATTTATAAGTATTTCAGAAATAAATAATGAGTCTACATTTTTCTACTAATTCAGTGTATACATTACATTGAAATTCTTCATACAACTCTGTTGAAAAACAGAAAAGATGACAAAAATCAGTTAGTAAATTAACAAAACTTCGATCCTTTTCTATCTTTTCTTGGGTGAAATACAAATGTTTTTGGTCTCCCCCAACGGATATTTTACTTTTGGACTAGAAAGAAGATTTTCGAAAAGGTTTTAAACCATTTACTGCGAAATTAGGAAAAGTCATCAAAATAAACAATTGCCGTTTTTAAATTTAAACAATTCAAAGTTGTACAATAATTTCACATTTTTTAAATTTATAATGATAGCCTTTTGATAATAAACTTTAAGTTTAGAGTGCTTAAAATTGAATAGTTTTAGGCTAAAAGATTAAAAATTGTTTATCTAAAATTTCAAATCTTTCAGATAGTACAACTTCAAACGGAAAGCCTTAATAGCTAAACAATTTTGAATTGAAATGTCAACAATTATTTGGATTCAAATTAAAATCGCTTTAAGCGTTTGAAGTGGTTGAGGATTAAATAAATTAAATAGAATTAAATAATTGACAAACTGTAAACTCAGAACGTTAAAAATGGAATAATTTTATATTTCAAATGTTTAGAATTGTATACTATCAAGTTAGAAGCATTTAATATTGTAAAATTTGAAATTCAAGCCTTTCATATCCTTGAAAGTAATTTCTAAATAGCAAGGCTAATTTTTTTCTAACGTGATTTCTTATCCGAATAATCCTAGAACAAAATACTAAGGCTTTAGAAATTATTATACAGCAAGCTAAACTTTTGTAGATATCTCTTCGTAATTATTACAGTTGCAGTATATTCAGTTTACAAATTATTCTCATGATTTCAAAATCTCTAATCTGCATACATTTTCATAATCAGCTTTCGCTGTATGTTTATTACATAAACTGAATATTAAATTACCCAGAGCAGGATTTCAGTTCCAAACTTTACGACTTTAATCCTAGGGTAAAATCATAAAATTGTTAATAAACTTTGCAAAGGATCCTCATGCGGTGCTATTCTGCGGTATCATTACGTTTATGAAGAGCAACACATGCTACTGAGCGTGCATTATTTTCCATTATTAAAGATTGCGCCCGTGTTTGCTATCATTTAGTATTGCAGTTACAAAGTAAATACACGAATTAAAATTCATGATTCATAATTATTCTATTCCTAAATATTCATCCTTAAAAATTAACAATATTTCCAATCCTAAACATAAATTATAAATCTTTTCATTTTTTCACAGACAAAAACTGAAAGATATATGATCAAAAAAGTGTCTTAAAATCTCGTTGGATAAAAAGGATTTAAATTTTGTTCTGATTGCTCGGTGTAAAAACAGCTCTGACACTAAATTAAAAAGCTTCGATGGGACTTTAGTGCAGTAAAAACTTTTCGAAGTATCTCGCAGATTAATTCGTGCCCACAAGCATCATCGACATGAAAGATAAAATCGAGTCAGGCATTTTATAGGAAAAACTTATTATGATTATCTAAAGAAGGAAAATTTGTCCGTTTAGCGTCAAACATTGAAAATATTCGAAAATTCTTCTACTGAAGTGCTTTCAATTTTTATGAAATATTTAAAACCTCGTTTAAAGCCCAATACATAATCGTTTATGACTTCTAGTCTAGGCATATTCAGATTATTCGATTTTTTATTACCGAACACTCGTGCCAGAATTTTTTTATTTCTATCTTGACTCTGCAGACGCAGATAAAGAAATCTTGAGTGGGCAGAGCAATAGTGCCAACGAATTTTTCATCACGATACAGTTCTCTTCTTGGATTGAATCCAAATAAAAAAACCCGTCCTTAAAGAAAGCGACCTTCAGGCTTCGAGAAGCAATGAATAAAACAATTTATCGACCCTGTGTTGGCCGCCTTCTCTCAAAAAATAAAATAAAATAATTTAAAGACCATCAAAATGAGACAATATTTCTAAATAAAGCTGACGATTCAAACAATTGAATTTTCGATTTTTAATTATATTTTTCCAGAAATAAAATTGTATACAAAATTAAAGAAATCATACAGAACTAATTGAACAGACTTTATAGCCCAAATTGCTCTAAAAATAGGAGAAATATGGTGATTTTTCACGAAAATAGTGGAATAATAAAGGAATAAATTCTTTTAAATAAAGCCTGAAAAGATGAATTTTCAAAACAAAAAAGAGATCATTTTTACCCAAGACAGATAAATTTTCTACCAAATAGTATAATTTTTAGTTGAAAAAAAAAAAAATTTCAATCAAACAGTTGCCTTACAACCAAGTAGTTCAACTTTTAGGCAAGATTTCTGAACTAATAGTTAAATTGTCAACCTACAAAGATGAATTTTGAAACCAAAAGCACGAATTTTCAACAAAAAGTTTAATTTTATAACAAATAGTTAAATTTTGAGTTAAAAAAAAAATAATTTTCAATAAAACAGTTGTACTTGCCACCAAGTATTTGAACTTTTAAGCAACAGTGACGAATTTCTAACAAAAAATTGAATTTTTAAACCAATATTTGAATTTTCAAAATACAAAGATGAATTTTCAAACCAAAAGGATGAATTTTAAACAAAAAATTGAATTTAAGTCAAGACAGATTTTTCAGGCTAAAAAGAAAAAACTTGAACGAAGTTGTTGAATTTTCAACCACATAGTTAAGTATTCAACTGGAACAGATTATTTTCCACCTAACAGTTGGATCTTCAACCAAAAACGATGAAATTTCAACACAAAAATATGAATTTTCAAGTCAAACAGACGAATTTTCTACAAAACAGAGAACCTTTTCGAACCGATACGTAGATTTTCAAGAAATTAAATGAATTTTTAATTGAGAAGAATTATTTTCCACTAGAAGACTAATTTGCAACAAAAGAAATGAATTTTAAACCAGATAGTTGCATTTTTAACTAATAAAATAGTTAAATTCTCAAAATAATGGAATATTTATATTTCCAGTAAAAAAAATTCATTTTCAACAACAACAAAAATCGAATTTTCAATGAAATAGTTGAATTTTCAACCAAACAGATGAATCTTTAACCAATTTAGATTAAATCTCAAGGAAAATATATAATAGTTGATACTTCAAACAAACAAAATTGTAATTTTTAATCAAAAACAGTTGAATTCCCCAAAGCAAGACCAATTTTGAACCAAAACAGATTAATTTTCAACCCAATAGTTGCATTTTTAATCAAAAGAGAGGAAATTTCAAACCAGAAAGACACTAGAAAATATTTTTTAGCAAACCGAGAAAAAGAATGGCTACTGAATTGTGCAATTTTCAAGTCAAAAGCTCGAATTTTCTATAAGAGTTGAATATCCAACCAAAAAAGATGACTTTTTAACAAAATAGTTGAATTTTCAATAAACAACTAAATTAATTTTAGACCAAACAGTTGCATTTATAACCAAATAGTTGAACTTTCAAGCAAAGGAGACAAATTTTTAACTAAACAGTTGAATTTTCCACCGACAATGACGTATTTTCAACCAAATGGTAGAATTTCAAACAAAAAAGAAGTAACTTCCATCACAAACAGTTGCATCTTGAACGAAATAGTCTAATCTTCAAGCCAAAAAGAAGAATATTTTGAAAAACAGTAATTTTCAGCCAAGAACTTTTCTGCCAAAATCCAAAAAGACAAATGTTCAACAAAGCAGTGAAACTTTCGACCAAAAAGATTATTTTAAAACAAAACAGTTAAATTTTCACAGAAATAATTAGATTTTCAAAACAAAACAAAAATTAATTCTGAACCAAAAATATAATTGTAGACTTCTTAATTTTGAAGAATCAACTTTCAACCAGAAATAGTGGCATTTTCTTATTGGTCATATGTAACGAGGGAAAAAATATTATCTGGTATGCAAAAAATGTGAGACGTACGAAAAATAATTATTTTAACTGTAGTTTTTGTAACTCAATTTTTTCTTGCCGTCGCCTTCTACCAATTAAAAAAAATGGTTGGATTTTTTATAAGTCATGGTAACATTATTATTCAATTTTATTTCATTATTATTTTTTTTATCATGCCTCTAATAAATCGTTTTCTTTAGAAAAAACACTGAAAAAAATGTAACGTCATAGTAAAAAAAAATTTAATTGCAAAAACCATTGTTAATTTTTTTTTATTTGAAATGACATCATTAGTAATATGTATTAGTTTGATTTTTAAAATCATAGATAACCTAATTTTTCTCAGATCTGATTTCTGGCACAACTATCTTTAGCGAAAAACGGGAAAAAAGGGAAGCCCAATGAGCACAAATGTCCAGAAACGTTATTAGAACGTTCCAAAAACGTCCTAAGTCAGTCCAAATAACGTTCCTTGAACATACAATGTTCCAGACATGTTTTAAGGACGTATTTGAAACATGAAACGTTTTCAGAACATTATTTGGTCTGACTTAGGACAGTTTTTGGAACGTTCAAATAACGTCTTTAGTCTTGGACGTCCAAGAAACGTTTTTAGGACGTTCTAATTACGTTCTTATATTTCGTGCCCACTCGGAGATTCCTGAAAACAGATCAAAAAGAGGAACTGACATATTTACTGACATATTTACTGACATATTTACAATTTGAACCTCAGAATATATTACTCAGAAAAATTTTTAACTTGTACATTGTCTACGTGGAATTTAGATCTCTTGAAAGCAAAACGAAATCTTCCGATCGAATGAAAAGTTTTCCCCGTGAATTTTTGTTGAAAAATTGCTATTTCGAAAAGAAACTTATCTAGACTTTTCATTTGTTAATGAAAAATCATCCAGACCAACCAGTGTCAAAATTTTTCCAAAAACTGTTGCAAAACTTATACCTACCATCAATAACATTTTTTATGTTTTATGAACTCTCTTGCTTCATTATTTACAACAATCTTTATAAATAAAAACCCTCAATGGTCAAAATTGATTTTTAAATGCTTGTATAAATCCACGCTTCTTTGAATAATTGCAATTTTCTATGGAAAACTAGAAAAACGTACATCCGTAAAAAATTTTAAAAACTTAAGCAGAATTATGTTTAAAAGTAGCGCATGAGGACCCTGAATATGCATTTTTTCATGTCGAGAAAAAAACTGCCGCGATACGGGCGCCGAAAAATAAAAACAAGTTTTTTGTGACCCACCGTGACACTTATGTTTCTGGGTTAGTTCGAAGTACTTATTTGTATTCAAACGTAAACCAAGGTCCCGATAAACTTTGAGAATGTAACTTTGAAACTCAGTTATAGCTTCTGCAAGGAAGCGATATTTGCAGAAACTTTCACTGGCATAAAATTTAATCTCGATCTTCATATTTGTTTAGTCGCCATGTTTTCAATAAATCTTCATCTCTTTTTTATAATAACTAGCATCATTAATCGCGCGCTACGCTCGCGTATAGTTTCTCCATTTGAAGGGCCAAATAATTTTGAACACAAAATAAAAATTTCCAATAACTATTTATTCTTTAGGTTTATTTGTTTTTAAGGTTCTATAAATATAATTTTCCTAGAAATCTTGAAAAACTTAAAAAAGGTTTTTAAAAATTTGAGATATGGTAAATCAAGATGACATGAAGAAAGTTAATCTTGAACCGAATAATTCAATTTTCAAGCAAAAAAAAACTAATCCTCGACGAAAAATGTAATAGTTGATATTTCAATCCAAAAAGTTTTAATTTTAAATAAAAAACAGTTGAATTCATAGAAAAACATTTCTAAAAAATAGTTGAATTCTGGACCAAAAAGATGAATTTTTAACCATGACGATTAATTTCCAGGCGAAAAATAATTTTTTTCAACAAAATGAGTACATTTTTAACTAAAGAGATGAATTTTCAACCAAATAAGTGATTTTTTAACAAATTAGTTTAACTTTGAACCAAGTAATTGAATTTTTATACAAAAAAGATGAATTCTCAATGAAAAATATAATAGTTGATAATTAAACTGAAAATTTTTATTAATTTTAAATCAAAAAGATATAAATTCATCCAAAAAGGTGATTTTTTAACAAAATAGTTGAATCCTCAGCCAAAAAAGATTTTAATTTTTAACCAAAAATTTGCAAAAAAAAATATGAGATTTCTACCAAAAGAGATGAATTTTTAAACCAAAAATACGAATTTTCAGCAAAACTGTTGAATTTGCAACAAAAAAGAGATTTTTCAGTCAGGAATAAAAAAATAATAGGCAAATTATGATTTGAAGGGAAAAATAATTTTTAATCAAAAATGAAAAATTCAATTGACTATAAATTTTCTAATTTTGCTTTTTTATCTACTTTCATGTTATTGCGTTATTTTTTCTAATCCTTTTTAAATTCTCTCGAAATTAATTTTTATAAATAAAGAATTACACTAAACATTCCAAGGAATCTAAGGCAAAGTTTTGTATTATCGTGAAACCTTTCAAAGTTTTTTAAAAAATTCCAAATTTCATTTCGAAATCTTCCAAAATCTACATTTTGCTTTTAATAAAATTATTTCTAAATATCTAATGTAATAATCTGGAAAAATTACAACATTTTGCTTTAAAATCTTCTACATTCTCTTCCAAAATTTTAGGAAATCATTTGAAAACTTTTTAAATATTTTCTTCAGATTAATTCTTCAAAGAACAAAATGTAATTGAATTTTCGCTGGACTTTAAAAAAATATATTATCTTAAAACCTTCGAAATCTTTGAACAGCTTCAAAATTTTATTTCAAAATCTTCAAAAATCTACAATTTGTTTAAAATTTGTTGGTACTGGTAATTTCCTGGATACCGGTACCGACAAATTTTGTATCCTTACCTACCGTCTATACATTTCGTAAACTAAGATATCCTAAGTAACAAACTATTAAGAACAGAATTATTTACAATATTGAAAAACATTTATAATTAAACATTTCTCTTCTATCAATAATGTTTAGAAACATTCAGAAATCAATTTTATCATCAAATACAAATACTTATTTGGAAGTTTTGATTTACTAAATTGATGGTACAGAAAAGTGGCTTATGAATAAAATCCTTTTATCATTTTTAAAACATTTCGTCGAAACGTTAAGAACTTCACTATTTTATTGTTATTGTAAAAGAATCATATATAATTCGAAGTTTCTTTTTTAGAAATAAATTTTTGAAACTAAAATGTCTCATACGAAAATTGCGATTTACAAAATTCAGAAGAACAAACCTATTTTTTAGATAGGCCTTTTCACAATGCTTTTATGGGGACGAGCAAAGAAGCATAGTCATAGCCAGACTTCAAAGCATCGAGAGAAGGGTGTAAAAAGACAATGCACCGGCTACTTCAATAAAAGTTCAATTTTTCCAACGATATTTTTAACACAATTTTTCCCGAATAGACTTGAAAATTGGCATTTACGAGACGCTGCTAGCGGTTTGTTGTTGCTCCGTCCATGATCGTAATTAGTTTTACGACACATAACAAAATTTTGCACGAAAGTATCTGTTTTGCACAGCCATACGAGCTACACCGTTTTAATCCGAACCATTCTTGAATGTGCCTACGTTTATATTATATACTTTTTCTTTAAATCACAAGAACTAAAAGTCACTGCTTTAACTGCTTCCTCGCAAAATACAAAATGTTTACCAGAAATTAAAATTGACAAAATTTGAATCATCTGCAATATTAAATTAATTCTCATCACTTTCTCATCGGATCAGTTTGGCTCCAAGGAATATAAAAATCTCGAGGTTCCAAAATAAGAGCCTACCATAGAAGAAAAAATTTATAGGCTTAAAACGTATACCACATATGTCAGCATGAAACAATTTTCATTAAAAAAAAAGCGAAAATTTAATCAGAGAGTAAAAATGAAATTTCGAGTTAACTTTTACACCAAAAATTGCGCTTCTTTCACTTTAAAGAATATTGATCTGAAAATTTTTGCAAGCTGGCGCACAGTGGGACATAAAAGTTTCTGTGGCATCAATTTTTAGCCTGCTCTATTTATTCAATTTTGGACGTTTTTTTTTAAATGAAAACTTTTTAAATTTCGAAAATCTCCAGTAGGTGAGAATAATTAAAAATAATTTTGTATTCATTTATGGTCAAATTAATCCAGAAAAGTTATTTTTCGGGATTGATACTGTTCAGCTCTTTGGAATACAAAGTTTTGGTATAAAATACGCGAGCAATTAATATTGAATTATGATTAAACTAAAATAAGAATGACTTTTCGATCATTCTTTGCTATGATGCTTTGCAAAATCACAATAATTATTATTTATTTAAACAATTTTCATAACAAATTTAGATGTTGGCTGTTTTCGAACGAATAGGCTAAATTTTTGTTCACGAAATTTACTAAGAATGTTTTTCCGATGATTCTTTGTGATGATATTTTCCAAATAGACACTAATTATCAATTATTTCAAAAATTTTCATTAATGAATTCTCAAATGCTCGATTTTTTGCAGCATTTTTATAGCTTCTCGATTACACTTTACTATTACGCTTTGCAAATGCACAAGAATCATTAATTATTTAAACAAATTTATAGTCTGGCTATTTCCCAACAAATAGGCTAAATTTTTGTCTACAAAATCGACTAAATATGTCTATTCTGATTTTGATTTCGTAAACAAAATTTAGCTTATTCATTGAAAAGTAGCCAAACTGACTTTGCAAATTATTCTAGCAAAAAGTCATCGGAAAGACATTTTTAATTGAGTCCGTAACAAAATCAAACATATCCTTTGAAAAACATCCAAAATCTGCATTTTTTTAATAGAAATTGTTTTAAAAATTGCCCCTGGATTTAAATGAGCGCTATTGAGCTTAAATGAGCGTTATTGAACTTAAATGAGCTTAAATGAACGATGGAATGAGTTGGATTTATATGAGATTTAAATCCCAAAAAATGACTTTTGTTCAATAATTTGTTTATAACGTAATAAAATTTGCTTGTCATTATTCACCCATTAAAACCAATTCACCCATTAAAATTTCAAACACACAAATATTTTCGACATTTAAAAAGCTTTCATTAAAAATCGTCCATAATCGAATGAATAGTGTAGGCTAAAAATTGATTTGTCCACAAAAACTTTTTTTGCCCCACTGCGTGGCGTCTCAAATCATTAAAAATATAAACATTCTCTTAAATTTTGGGTTAGAAATGAGCCGCAAGGGTCGTTTTAAAAACTAAGGCTAACTTTCCTGACAAATGATTTCTTTCAGAAAAGTGCCAATAAAAAAGTGTAGAGCGATAGTTTCATTCAGGTACACAATAGAAATCATTGAAAGCTTTAAGCATTCTGATGAAAAAGCTCAGTATTATTAATATTTTTATTAAGAGTTATGTAATTTTGTTTCAATTTTAGCTTTTTATAAGAGTTCAGCCAAAGATTAGACTTAATTTACCTAATAAATATTTAACTCCTAAAAACAAAAAATTTATGTGTTATTCTAAAACTGAAAATATGAACAATTATTGAATTAAATAATTATTCTTTTTCAGCAAATTCGAGAGATCCAATTTCCAATACTTCATTATAATCATTGAAATATCAAAGCCTCCAAATTTTGTTCACGAATTAAGTTGATTTAAAACAATATTATTTGAGAACAAAATTTCTAGATTTTTTTGGATCTAACAAGCATCAATGATCATTATGGTTATGAGGGTGGTCGAAAATCATACCTGTTACATTTTTTTATCATATTGGGCATCATAATCCCCTCCACTCCACATTGTGCGGTTCTCAGAAAAAAAATCCATCCAATTTTGAGCGCTAAATCAGTTATGATTATGACATGTCGCGAAAGCCCGAAAAATCCCGTATGATTAACTTGGGAAAATTTTTGTTTTCGGAAAAATGATATTCAGGTCACTGGGTTTGAACTTAGCTTACGGGAAATTATCAGATTTGGTTGGCGTGTCTTCAACGAATAATTTCTGCTAAATTACTTTGAATTTTGACGCCCCCACACCCTCAGTGTCCCAAAAATGCCTAAAAAAACTAAAATTGACAATTTGGCGTGTTTATCTTCATTGCCATTATTTTTATTCGACAATTGGAAATTTTTCAAGCATTTTCAGCCTATTTTCAATTGTTTAAACAATTTTCACTCGTTTAAATAATTTTCTTACCTAATAACTCACTAAAAGGAGCTTTTTTACATTTGATCGGACAATTAGTAATTGAGACGAAGATAAATATTTGTTTCAAACATGTACCAATTGTTTAAACAATTAATTATCATTTACTTGTAAATTTTTCTTAAAAAGAAGTAGAAAACTCTAGTTTGTTTTAATTTGGTTAACTCTGTCGCTTATTATTAAATATCTACTGCATTCAGATATTACTAACTTATTTCTTAAAAAATTCATATTTATTTAAATAATTTTTGTTTCTTAAAACTATTATGTTCTGAAATGAATGTTTGAAATTTATCTTTTTCTGTAATTAATGTTGTAATTTGCAATTATTAAGAACAATATTTGTGTTGAAACTATTATACAATTGCTTAAACAGTTTATTAAAGATTATTTGTACAATTTGATGGAAATGTGGTTAAAAATCTGATTTTTTCCTATATCTGGTTAAGTATGTAACTTATCGTTAAACATGTACATTTTTTACAAATTATTTAAATTATTATTATGTGATAAAACCCTTTTTTACATCAATTATAAAAAGTTTGGTTTTAGTAAAATTTCGTTCTATAAAATTATATTTAATTTTGTCGTTCTGAATTTACTTTTTTTTCCTTTAAATCACCCTTACAGACTGATGAGTATTGATCCTCTGGAAGCTGAACGTAACTTTATATTTCTTATTATTTTTTGGCAATTTTTCATTATAAGTGTAAAATTGTTTGAAGAATATTAATCATTTAAATAATTTGTACAACATTTCAACATTTAACAATGAGCAACATACTTAACTAAATTACCGAATTAATTACATAGAAAAAGGTAAATAAATATTTATTTATGAAAAAACTTGTTTAATTAACAAAGAATTATTTTAACAAATACTAATTTGTGAGAGAATGGGGTAGTGATATCTGAATTATGTAGATATTTAATACTAAGCGACAAACTTGAGTAAATTTGAAGAAAAAAACTGGAGTTTTCTACTTCTTAAGAAAGAATTACAAGTAAATAATAATGAATTTTCTAAATAATTGGTAAATTCTTCAAACAAAAATCAGTCTTCCTGCAAATGACTAATTGTCGAGGGGTACATAACTTCAAAATTCGGTGTACACCGGTTGCATGATTGCACTCTGAAATTGCAATGATTACAAGGTGACAACAGGGTGATTGCGATGAACTTTGTACACCGATTGCAGGAGTTGTGTACCCCTCGCTAATTGTCCAATTAAACGTTGAACAGTTCCTTTTAGTGAGTTGGGGGGAAAAAAATAATTCAAACAAATGGACATTTTTTAAATATTTCACTTGTCAAATAAAAATAATTTATGAGGGAAAATAGTATATTACGACCCAAGGCCAGAAAGTTGGATTTCCGGGCGTGTGTGATATGAAGGCCGAGGCGAAGCCGAAATTCAACTACTTTGATGAAAATTCGTTTTTTTGTTGTAAAATTAATTTTTTAAACTGGAGATTTAACTATTCCATTTTTGGTCTAGAAAATTTTTTTATTTAAAAATTTACCTAGTTGGTTAAAAATTCAAGTATTTCGTTGAAAAGTTGAAGATTCACCATTTTAGTTTAAAATTCATAATTTTCGTTGAAAATTCAACTACTTTGATGAAAATTCGTTTTTTTTTGTTATAAAATTAATTTTTTAAACTGGAGATTTAACTATTCCATTTTTGGTCTAGAAAGTTTTTTTATTTAAAAATTTACCTAGTTAGTTGAAAATTTATCTTGTGTATTTAAAAATTCAAGTGTTTGGTCAAAAATTCGTCTTTTTTGGTAGAAAATTAATGATTTTGGTTGAAAATTAAATTCTTTGCTCAAAACTTGAACTTCTTTGTTGAAAATTCATTTTTTATAGGATTCGATTTTTTTAATTCATTTTTTTAACTTAAAATATGAGTACTTTGTTGAAAATTCCTTTTTTTTTGTTACAATTTAATTTTTGTTTAATTGATCATGTAAGCAATTTAGTTGAATATTCCACAATTTTAGTAAAAAATTCATCTCTTCCGAAGATGAACATTAACTATTCCAGTTGAAGATTCACCATTTTAGTTTAAAATTCATGACTTTCGTTTAAAATTGAACTATTTGACGAAAATTCGTTTTTTCTTTTTGTTGTAAAATTAATTTTTTAAACTGGATATTTAGGTATTTCATTTTTGGTTAAAAATTTATTTTTTTATTCCAAATTTTTTTTTTCAAAAATGTACCTAGTTTGTTGAAAATTTATCTTTTTTATTTAAAAATTCAAGTCTTTGGTCGAGAATTCGTCTTTTTTGGTAGAAAATTAATTATTTTGGTTGAAAAATCAATTACTTGATTAAAGCTTGAACTCCTTTGTTAAAAATTGGATTTTTTTAAGATTCGATTATTTTTAAATTAATTTTTTTAACTAAAAATTGAAGTTCTTTATTGAAAATTCTTTTTTTTTTGTTACAAATTAATTTTTCTTAATTGATCATTTGAGCAATTTAGTTGAATATTCCATAATTTTAGTTAAAATTTTTTTCATCTCTTCCGCAGTTGAAAATTCAACTATTCCAGTTGAAGATTCACCATTTTATTTTAAAATTCATCACTTTCGTTTAAAATTGAACTATTTTGACTAAAATTCGTTTTTTTTTTTTTTGTAAAATAAATTTTCAAGCCGGATATTTAAGTATTACATTTTTGGTTACAATTTTTTTTTTAATTCACCTAGTTGTTGAAAATTTATCTTCTTTATTGAAAAATTCAAGTCTTTGGTGGAAAATTTGTCTTTTTAGGTAGAAAATTAATGATTTTTGTTTAAAATTCAATTATTTGATTTAAACTTGAACTCCTTTGTTGAAAATTCATTTTTTAGGATTCGATTTTTTTAATTCATTTTTTTAACTTAAAATATGAGTACTTTGTTGAAAAATTCTTTTTTTTTCTTACAAATTAATTTTTTTTAATTGATCATTTGAGCAATTTAGTTGAATATTCCACAATTTTAGTTAAAAATGTATTCATCTCTTCCACGGTTAAAAATTCAACTATTCCAGTTAAAGATTTACCATTTTAGTTTAAAATTCATCACTTTAGTTGAAAATTTAACTGCTTTGATGACAATTCGTTTTTTTGTTGTGAAATCAATTTTTCAAACTGGAGATTTAATCATTCAATTTTTGGTAAAAAAAAATGATTATTCAAAAGTTTACCTAGTTGGTTGAAAATTTATCTTTTTTATTTAAAAATACAAGTTTTTCGTTAAGAATTCATATTTTTGGGTAGAAAATTAATGATTTCAGTTGAAAATTAATTTCTTACATTGAAAATTTAATTATTTCATTGAAAACTAAACGTAAATTAGCTTGAAATTGACAACTCAGTCACTTTCAACCAATTCTGATAAAAAAAAGTTCATTACACGCGCAATTGAACTCACTTTGATTATATCAACAAAGAAAAATGATTGGATTGGAATTTTTGGGATATTGGGATTTTTTACCATAAAATCAGAGTTTAAGGCTGTGAAAGAAATTTCGCATATGAAACTTTTTTTTAGTTCTACTAGACCTACAAATTCTACTATATTTCTTGAAAAGTATTTTTTCACTGTAAAAAAAAGGTACCTGGCAAAATTAACTGTTTTGTCCTGGATAACCTGGAAAAGACCTCGATTTTTTGTTTAAAGAAACACTAGATACCCTGAATAATTTTAATCTAAAGTTAATAAAATTAGATCATAGAAGTTGATGCGATTTTGAGATACCGTCAGAAGGGGTAATTTCGGACATGTGGGGTAAAGTCGGACATTCCAAAATTGATAGTTTAAATTATTTAAAAGGGTTTTGATTCGAATCGTTAAGAATAATAAAACCAGTTAACTGCTTCCAGATTCTAGTATCAATTGAGAATGTCCGAATTTACCCCACATGTCCGAAATTACCCCGTTTGACGGTACTTTGTAATGAATGTTATCTCTTTTATTTTATTTTACTTGATGTTATAAATTGCATAAGGTGAGTCAGGCAATTTACATCTCATTTTGGAATTTTAATCTCACGTTCAAGATTTAGATAGAAGTTGTGAGCGGCCGGATGTTGTCCGGTTAGCACGCGATTGTATAAACTGTAAACTTTAACCCTTAAGAGATGATGGGGTCAAACTCATACCAGGCAAATGAGAGTCATTTCGTCACGCACAGATTTCCATTCACGAATTCGTAAGGGACCGTTCGAAAAATACGTAACCATTTTTAGGGGGGGGGGGGGTACCTCGAGCGTTAAGCTAATGTTAATCGTCCATATGGAATAACAGGTATTTTCATTAAATTTTCATAAATTGTTTAAAAATTTATTTTTGTATCACGATACTTTTGATTAAAGTGATCAAGATTTAATGGATTATCATTTTCAGATATTGTGGTATCATTTAATAAAAAAGTTTATCTTAGAAGAATCATGATCATAGAAAATAGATCAGCCCGATTCTTGTCAAAGTCTTTTTTCTTTAACTAAGTACATAAACAAATTTCTTCTTCATTAAAAAAAAAAACGGTTTGTTGATCACATTTGGCTGATTTAAAAAAAAAGTTGAGTAAATAAACAAAATTTTTGTTTAGTTGACCAAATTCGTTTGCCTTAATCAAAGTTTTTGGTTGAATCGTTTTCTTGATCTTAGAAAATATTGTATTGACTCAATAACATAAAAAATGTAATCCAACATTTTTTTTTATAAAACAAATATTTTGTTGTCCATGAATGAACCATGTTTCACGGTTGCTCCATCCAGAATTTTGTACATTTAAACAAATCTGTTTCTGGGTGTCCGCAAAAAAAAACAGCAGTGAGTTTTCATTTCAGGTAATTTTAAAGTGGGTAATTTTTATATCCGGTAAAGATTATTCTGAAATCTTTTTTTGGATAACTATTCATCATGTTAGTTCAAAATTTATTTCATCGGTCAAAAATGCAAATATTTTGTTGAAAATTGGCTGTTTTTGTTTAGTTGAAAATTGAAGAATTTTATTTTTAGTAGAAATCTTATCTTTTTCATGTGAAACTTGAACCATTTTTGTTGAAAAGTCGTTTATTTTGTAAAAAGTTGATCCTCTTGGTTCAAAATTCAATTATAGTGTTGAAAATTTATCTTTTCTGGTAGAAATTTAATTTTTTTGGTTGAAAATCTAATTTTTTTGGTTGAAAATTTATTTTCCCAACTGGAAATTTAACTATTCCATTTTTGGTTGAAGAAATCATCATTTTTAGATAAAACTTTACTTATTTGGTTTGAAATTAATGATTTTATTCAAAATTGGTCTTTTTTGGTAAAAAATTACACTTCATAGTTGAAAATGTAGCTCTTGGTTGATAATTGATTTTTTTCGCTTAAAAATTTTTTTTTGTAAAAAATAACTTTTTTGTTCAAAATGCTACTGTTTTTTGAAAATAAAAGTAATTTCTATTAAGTACGAAAATATTTCTAGTTGAAATATTAACTATTGAATTTTCCGTTGATAATTCATCTTATTAGGTGGAAAATCTACCGAATTTGTTGAAAATTCAATTTTTTTGGTTAAAAATTAATTTTTTTACCTAAAAATTTAACAGTTTGGTTGAAATTTATTGAAAAATTCAACTTTTTCTTTGTAGAAAATTCGTTTTTTATCTCTAATTTTGTGTGATAAAAATTCATCTATTTCATTTTTGGTTGAAAATTAATCTTTTTTGATAAAAATTAAATTTTTTTGGTTGAAAATTTATTTTTCCATCTGGAAATTCAACTATTCCACTTTTGGTTGAAGAAATTATCCTTTTTAGATACAACTTTACTTATTTGGTTGAGAATTAATTATCTTATTCAAAATTGGTATTTTTCGCTAGAAAATTAAACTTCATAGTTGAAAATGTAACTCTTGGTTGATAAGTGATTTTTTTCGCTTACAAATTTTTTTTCTGTAAAAAATTACTTCTTTGTTAAAAATGCTACTGTTTTATTAAAAATAAAAGTAATTTTTATTCATTACAAAAATATTTTCAGTTTAAATATTAACTATTAAATTTTCCGTTGATAATTCATCGTATTAGGTGGAAAATCTAACGAATTTGTTGAAAATTCAATTTTTTTGGTTATACATTAATTTTTTTAACTGAAAATTTGAAAGTTTGGTTGAAATTTATTAACAAATTCAACTATTTCTTTTTAGAAACTTCGTTTTTTTCTAATTTTGTGTGATAAAAATTAATCTATTACATTTTTGGTTGAAAATTAATCTTTTTTGGTAAAAATTAAATTTTTTTGGTTGAAAATTTATTTTTCCATCTGGAAATTCAACTATTCCATTTTTGGTTAAAGAATTTATCCTTTTTAGATGAAATTTACTTATTTAATTAGAAATTATGGATTTTATTTCAAATTTGTCTTTTCTTGTAGAAAATTAAACTTTATAGTTGAAAATTTAACTCTTGGTTGATAATTGATTTTTTCGCTTAAAATTTCTTTTATTTTAATAACTTTTTTGTTAAAAATGCTACTGTTTTATTAAAAATAAAAGTAATTTTTATTCATTATAATAATATTTTTAGTTGAAATATTAACTATTAAATTTTACGTTGATAATTCATCTTATTAGGTTGGAAATCTAACGAATTTGTTGAAAATTCAATTTTTTTGGTTAAAAATTAATTTTTTCATCTGAAAATTCAACAGTTTGGTTGAAATTTATTAAAAAATTCAACCATTTCTTTGTAGAAAATTCGTTTTTTCTTCTAATTTTGTGTGATAAAAATTCATCTATTACATTTTTGGTTGAAAATTAATCTTTTTTGGTAGAAATTAAATTTTGTTGGTTGAAAATTTATTTTTCCAACTGGAAATTTAACTATTTCATTTTTGGTTAAAGAAATGATCCTTTTTAGACAATATTATTAAAAAATTCAACTATTTCTTTGTAGAAAATTCGTTTTTTTCTTATAATTTTGTATGATAAAAATTCATCTATTACATTTTTTGTTAAAAATTGATCTTTTTTAATCTGAAGATTCAACTATTTGGTTTCAAATTTATGTTATTTGTTGAAAATTTGTCTTTTTCAGTATCAACTTAATCTTATTGTTTGAAAATTTAACTAGTCGGTTAAAAATGTATTAATTTTGCTGAAAATTTGTCTTTTTGGTCAAAAATTAATCTTTGTGGTTGAAAATTTAAAATTTTGGTCAAACAATTAACTGGTTAGTTAAAACTTTTACTGTCTTGTAGAAAGCTCGTTTTTTTTTGGCTTGAAAATTTAACATCAGGGATAAGATTTTTTTAACTTAATTTTTAAATGCTCAATCAGGAACAATATCAAAAATTAAATTAAATAAAAATTCATTTTGATACCCTTTGTAATTTTATAAAATGATTTACAAATTATTACAATCCGTTGAAATCCAATAAAATACCTTGAAATCTGATATTTCCTGAAAAATTTAATGAAATACCTTAAGAGCTTTTGAAATTCCATAAGTTCATTTAAATTCTCAAAAATCTTACAGGTTCTATAAAGTTCTTCCAAATTTTGCGAAATTCCATGAAATTCTTTGAAATCGCATACATTTTTTCGAATTTCTTAAAATCATTCAAATCAGTGAAAATTCCTTTATATTTTGTAAATCTTTCGAAAATCTCTTAAAATCTTTGAAAAAACCGTCACATATTTAAAATCCTTCGAAATCTTTTAAAAAACCTTAAAAATTTGTTCATCTCTTGAATATTCCTGGGAGTTAAATAAAAAAAATTGTTCAAATCCTTTAAAGTTTCTCAAAGCTCTTTAAATTATTTAAATATATTGCGAATACTGAAAAAAAAATTTTAACTTTGATATTCTTTGACATGACTCAATACTTGTAAAGAAATTCTTTTAAATCCATAACAGTATTATGAAATTACATAAATGATGATGATATTCCTCGAAATCAAAATGTTGAAATTCAAGGAATTTCTTTGAAGATATTTGAAATTATCTTTAAATTTTCGAAAATATTATATAATGTTTAAAATTTTCATTCTGAACTTCCACTCGTGGCATACTTCAGAGAATAAAATGGAAAAAATTGAAACTTCATATAAAAGTCCTTACACTTCAACAAAATGTATCAATATTGTAGGTCAATCGATTCGTCTTGAATCAACGCAACTTTTCTATTTTTGCGTCAACTTTAAATTATGAGCATGAGAAAATTTGTACTATAAAAATCGATTTGAAATATAATATAAATGACGATAACTTCTTCACTTTTTAATAAAGTGTATAAATATTGTAGGTCAATCGATTCGTCTCAAACCAAGAAATCTTTTGTATTCTTACATCAACTTTGAATTATGTCAATGAAAAAAGTTTCACTTTGAAAAACCGATTTTTAAAATATTATTGAATGCTAAAAAATGCAATTAATATTTTCAGTGGTGAAAATAGGGCCTCTAAATTTCATTAATTTATCTGCAACCGTTTTCAAGTTATCGTGTTATCGACTAGCAAAAATGTAAATTTCTAACCAACTAGTTTTAATTTCAACCTAGTAGTTAAATTGTCAAATAAAAAAGATGAACTTTTATCCAAATAATTACATTTTCAACCTAAAAGATGGATTTTTGTAGCAAGAAGAATAATTTTTTTATAAAAAAAACACTACTCTTGAACAAAATGCGTCAATTTTCTACTAAAAAGTTGAATTTTCATAAAAATAGTTTGATTTTTAACCAAATTATCAAATTTGAACCAAATAGTTTAATTTTCTACCAAATTGTTGAATCCTCAACTAAACCAGAATTATTCCGAGAAGATTAATTTTCGACCAAAAATGGATAATTTTGAACAAAATACATGTATCTTGAACTTGAAAAGAGTAACTTTCAATTAAAAATAAAATAGTTACACTTTTAGTTAAAAAAATAAAATTTCAACAACAAAAAAACCGTTTTAACAAAATAGTTACATTTTTAACAAAAGAGTTTAACCCAAAAAATGATTTTTTTGACCGGAAGATTAATTTTATGAAAATTAAATAGTTACACTTTCAACCATGGAGGTGAAACTTAAAAGAATATGAATCTTTGACAAACAAGCTCAAACTTGAACCAAGTAGGCGAATTTTAAAATGAATAGCTGAATTTTTAACCAAATAGTTAAATTTTCCACCAAATTGATTAATTTTTCAGCAAGAAGATTAATGTTTTACGACGAAAATATAATTTTTCAATACAAAAATTATTTTATACCTGAAAGTTACATTTTATGAAAATAGTTTAATTTCGGAATCAAATAGTTAAATGTAAACCAAAAATATGAATTTTTACCAAAAAATTTTATTTTCAACTGACTAGTTTAAGTTTCTACCTACTTATTGAATCGTTAACCAAATTATATTAATTCATACCCAAACAGTTATATTTTGAACCAAAAAGGATGAATTTTCAACCTATAAGATTAATTTTTGACCAAAAAAAATAAACTAATTTTAAAGAAAATACAATAGTTTTTAACTCGAAAAAATAAATTTTCGACAGAAGAGTTCGACCCAAAAGATGATTACTCAATCCGGAAAATTAATTTTTTTTCAATGGAGTAGATAAATTTTCAACCAGGAGGTGAATCTTGAAAAAATTTGAATTTTCAACAAACTGGTTCAAATTGCAACTAAGTTGTAGAATTTTCAGTTAAAAATGATTATTTTTTTATCAAATAGTTAAATTTTCATCCAAGATGACGAATTTTCAACAAAATACAATTATTTTTAACAAAATTGTTGAATTTTAACTCTTGAAAGAACGAACTATCTACAAAACGGTTGAATTTTCAACACAAAAATATAATTTTTTAGCAACAGTTGCATTTGAATTTTTAACCAAACAAGATGAATGACGAATCACAAATATAACAGCCAATTTTTTTATTTTTGTTGTTAAAAACTGATTTTTGCAGATTGAAAATTCAACTATTACATTTTTTTCAACTTATCTTTTTTATGTTTAAATTCAAGTATTTGATTGAAAATTCATGTAGTTTGTTGAAAATTAACTTTTATGTTTAAAATTGAACTATTTGGTTAATATTTGAACTATTTTGTTAAAAATTTGCCTAGTCTGGTTGGAAGTTCATCTACTTGTTTGTTAATTCAACTACTTGGTGAGTAATTAATTTTTTGTTGTTGAACATTTATCTCTTTTGGTAGAAAATTTCTTTTGGTTGAAAATTCAACTATTTTCTTGAAAATGTAATATGCTTCACATTGCAATCTACGAAAGTTAAATCGTTTCATTTAAAAATTAGTATCGTATTCACATTAAGGGGTCATTTTACTATCTCGGGGAAAAAATTAATAAACCCAGTTGTATTTTTAACCAAAAGAATGAATTTTCAACCAAGAAGATGAATTTTCGAAAACAAAACACGAATTTTGAAAAAAATACATGAGTTTTAACTAGAAAAAGTTAATTTTCAACATAAGAGTTCGATCCAAAAGATTATTTTGACAAACTAGTTCAAGTTCCAACTAAGTTGTAGAATTTTCAGTTAAAAATAATAATTGCTCGACTGCTGGTTGACCGACCTCATTTCAAAAAGGAGATTTCACACTTTAATTTAGCAAAGTTTTAATTTTTGCGGTCCACTTCCCGACAGCGTGCAGGTAGTCAAGCATGCGTCAATCGATGCGTAGTCAAATAGGCTTTCGAAATTCTTTTTAAAATCTTCCTAACAACATTTTTGCAGGTGCAATTGATCAATTTAATTGGTCATGGCTCTCTATTGTATACAATTTTCCGACACCATTCCTCCCAGGTTACTTCACTGGATCCTTGCCTGGATTTCTTGTATATCCATATGGAAATAACATTCGAGATGCAAGCAGCTTAGAACGATTCATGAATCTCATCTAATCTGCATCAGTAGTATCTCCCCTGCCCTTGGAACGTCATGGCTTTAATCCTGAAGAGCCGGCTTAAGCTATACGCGGATAAATCGGCAGACGGTTCCGAAACACTTTGAACATTTAGAATTAGAACGTCCTCGAGAGCGGCGATCAGCTCCGAGTCCCTTAACCCCTTCTAATTCGCGTTACATTCGATTCTTGAATGAGGTAACTCGAGTTTCTCCAAGTCCGAGGTCCCTCCACTGTTTATCTCAAGTATACACTTGTCAATAGATGGAGGTCGACAACCTTCTGCTTCGATCTGGACCCAGAATCTCCTACTCCAGAGTGTCCGGTAACTCGATGATCTCCAACTATCCTAGAGGATTACCAACTATTCTCGAAGACGGAGCCGTTCGGGATTAGAGCCGGTTGCTTTATCCCTTTCCGCAGACTTCAACCCCTTGGACTATTCTCTATCCCTTTCTCTCTTACTCTTCTTATTTCTGATATCTATACTTTCTCTGAAGGCTCCTAGCTGGTGTCTTTCTCTCTCTTGGACTTTCTAGTGTTTCTGACCACTGCTAGACTGACGGAAGCCAATATCAATTATAAGAGAAGACAAGAGCCTGCAATCACGCCCGAGCAGACCTTAACGGATCAAAGGTTCTTCTCCTCTCGCCTGCGGCTGTGGGATCACCACTTTTTAGATAAGGAATACTTCAATTAACCACCCCTATCATCGTCTCGCTCCTTCCCACTCGATGAGAGTTGTCTTTCTGCGGTACTGCAATCCGCGCACGAGACGGTATTGCCGCAGGATTAGAGGAATATAAATCTCCACAGATAGTGGTTGATGGGAAATTAAGGGAAAAGGGATTATTCTGATTCTTGAAGATTCAGTGGAAAGCCTTATATCAGAATATGTGATAGGTCATTGATCAATATGCATAAGTCTCGACCTCTTAAGCATATGTATCCAATGAGTCACTTTTTGTAAGGTCAATAGAATACAGAGACAATAAGTATTTTCCAATTTATACTAGACAATGAGACGTTTCGGCTCAGATTGGAGCCCTTATCAGTCAAATTTAGTAAAGCTTAAAAAAAATTTCGAATAATATGAAAAATGATAAAGTGTAAAGAAGCGGAAAATCAGAGGAAAAACAATGAGGAAACACAACGAGCCAGGACAGATGGCAAAGTCTGACTGTGCATGTATGAAAACTAAGGTTGGAAAACCAATCAGAAGGAAAATATGACTGCTAAAGGTAAAGTAGAGTTCTAAGTTGTTATAACTTGGTAAGCGGTTTATATTGAAGTGGGAACAAATTTTATTCAAATCTGATATCGACATTATTATCTATTTTGTCAATGAAAAAGTTTTCAATAATTTTTCTGCGAGCAATACCATTCTCAACTGAGAGAATTTCAAAATTATCAAAATCAAAATTGTGGCCAAGTTCTAAAAAATGTTCTCATAGAGCAGTGTGATTTGTAGTGCCCGGATTTCTAATAGAGTTCTTATGTTCACACGTGCGAGTTTCAATGCATATCCCTGTTTCTCCAATGTATGAAGAATCACAATCCTTACAATCATATTTATAAACAACTCCAGATAATTGGCCTTTAGGTCAAGGGTCTTTTAGGTTATTGAAAAATTTAGAAAAACTATTGATAGATTTATAGATGATTTTGATATTGTAAGAATTTAAGATGTGTTGAATTTTTCGAGAGATTTTTGATATATGGACAGACAGTAAAATCAATGTACTTTTTTCAATTATTACCATTCTTCTGAGTTTGAAAATATTCAAAATTGTAAAACTTAATAATTTCTTGTTTTAAACAGAGATCGATGAGAGATTTAGGGTAGCCATTGTCAATAAAAGTTTGTTCAATTATATTGATATTTTAAGTTATAAAAGCATTGTTCAAGATGCGAAAGTTGAATAAGTTAAGGATAAACTCCAATTTATCAAGAGGAACGGCAATAATTGTATCATGGACATAACGGAAGAAAAACGGAATAGCAAAAGGTAACGATGACAAACATTTAGATTCTAAATTTTCCATAACTAAGTTCGCAACTGAAGGGAAAAGTGGAGAACTCATAGCTAATCGTGAGACCTGTTTATAGGTTACTTGATTAAATTTGAAATACGTGGAATTTAAGTAGATTTTAAAGAATTCAATAAACTTGTCCAAAGGAATGGGAGTATGTCTACTGATATCACTCAATGCAGTCTAAAACCTTTAAGATAAGAATGTTATTGAACATAGAGACCACATCCAAGGAAACTAAAACATAATTAGATGAAATCTTTCGGAATTTTATTTTTGGTACAAAAAAGAGACTATCAGTGATATGGCGTGGTGTTTTTCCAATAATATTGTTCAAAATTTTGGATATAAGCTTAGAGATATTATAATTAGGACAAGCAATCGTCGAAACAATTATTCTGAGTGGATTATTTTATTTGTCGATCTTGGGTGAACCGTAAGCTCCAGGAGTGATTGCAGAGTAAGTTCTTAATGATTTAGCCTCTATGTGTTAAATAAAGTCATTTGATTCCAAAGTCATTAATTTATTACACTTATCTTGTACCGTGGCTGCGTATTCAAATTTAGAGATAGAATATTAATTTTTCTCTCGAAGTAATAAATTCATGTTAATAATATAATCAGATTTTGAAATCGCAACTGTAACATTACCTTTATTAGCATTTACAAACATTATTTCAGGGTTTATCAGTTTGAACCTTCTAATACGATTAGTGTCAAATAATTTTTCAAAACGTAGCCTATTTTTAAATATTATCTGCGCAACATGGTCAGAAATGGTTTGGGTGCAGCGATTGCGTATAACATTAAAAGTATTGGAAGAAAATTTTGGACCCAATAAAACGAGGTTTATAACGTCAGGAATATCACTAGCGGTAAGGTTTTTGAACCATTTATTTTGATGACTGATACTATTATTATAAATTTTATTCGAACGTAATCTTTCAAGTTTTTTAATAGATAAGAGTTTTTTTCAATGAAAAAGTTTTTCAAATTCTAAGTTTTCGAAATCATATTCCAAAGATGTTGATATCATCAGATATGCAATTGGGGAAGCAATCATTCTTGAACGTTGATGTATAGGTGCCGTCCATAATCTACGTTACCAATTTTGAACTATTTTTAAATAAATTCTTGAAATAAATTTAAGGGGTCATTCTACTATCTATATATTTTCTAGAGCTTGGAGGAGAAGCCCGTAGAGAGTTGAGCGCTTGAGTAGAGCATCCGAACATGCCTATGTTTCAGTGGTGGAAATTGTTTTCGATGCATACCCGAAATTATTGCTATTTATTTTTAAATGTGTGGATTTGAAGAAAATATATTATATGAAGCAGAGATCGCTGATTGAGTGAAAATAACTTTTTCTTACGATTTTTATGTTCCGAAAACTTTAAGCGTGTTTTTCTCGAAACAACATTTTTGCGCTCTGCGCGCATGATTTCTCTAAAAGTTTTCAAACGATTACTTCCAAATTTTCTACGTTTATTCTCAACATAAATATTCACAAAGTGACAAAGCGGTTCTTCAAATTAAATTTCCGCCATATTGTTATTTTTCAAAATAAATCAAATCTGCGTTGTCACTTCAGAGCTATAGTCATAGTAATAAAGAAAATGTCTGATATTTTTGTTTCAGATGATGCTGACTGGAGATATCGTGCGCGCAGTAGACATGCCTTTTTCTATACACTTTTTTTATTGTTAAGTAATACCTAAACTAAATAATAATTTTAGAAAAAAAATTTTTTTGTCAACCTTGAGACAGCAAAAATAAATGCTGAAAATTTGATTTAATCATATAAAGTAGTTGTTGAGAAAAAAATTGTTGAGAATCATCTTTTTTTGCCGAGATAGTAGAATGACCCCTTCAGGTAAATACCGTATTAAATTTAATATGAAACTATTGAACTTTTTTAGATTGCGATGTAAAGTATATTGTATTTTCAAGAAAATAGTTGAATTTTCAACAAAAAGAAGTTTTGTACCAAAATAGATAAATGTTCAACAAAAAATTATTTTTCACCAAGTAGTTGCATTGACAAACAAATAGTTGATCTTCAAACCAGACTAGACGAATTTCTCACAAAATAGTTTAAATTGTACCCAAATAGTTCAATTTTCAACATAAAAGTTAATTTTCAAATAAAAAAAAAAATGCAACTAAAAAAGATAAATTTTCCATCAAAAGACGAGTTTTTAACAAACTACGTGAATTTTCAATCGAATAGTTGAATTTTAAACTAAAAAACGTAAGTTGTGAAAAATGAAATAGTTGAATTTTGAGTCTAAAAAAATTACATTTTTCAACAAAAATAAAAGAACTTGCTATTATATTTGTGGTTCGTAATTCATCTTGTTTGGTTAAAAATGCAAGACTCTTGTTAAAATTTTTATTGTTTTGTCTCCTTGTTTGCAAATTTATCATTTTTAATTAAAAATGCAACGGTTTGGGTCTTTAATAATCTGGTTTGGTCTTTGTTTAAAATGAACTATTTTCATTCAAATTTAACTTTTTGGTAGAAAATTAACTTTTTTGTCAAAAAATCATATTTTTGTATTGAAAATTCGACCGTTTTGTAGATAATCCGTTCTTTTAGGAGTCAAAATACAACAATTTTGTTGAAAATAATTGTAGTTTGTTGAAAAATTGTATTTTTTGGTAGGAAATTAATATTCTTACTTGAAAATTCGTCTTTTCGGATGAAAATTGAACTATTTGGTAAAAAAATTATCATTTTTCACTGAAAATTCTACAAAACTGTTGAAACTTGAACTAGTTTGTTACAAATTCATATTTTTGCTAGATTCACCTCCTGGCTGAAAATTTATCTATTATATTAAAAAAAAATTAATCTTCCGGATTGAGTAATCATCTTTTGGGTCAAACTCTTTTGTTGAAAATTCATCCTTTTTGGTCAAAAATGCAATTGTTTGGGTCTAAATTATTCTGGTTTGCTTAAGGCTTCAACAATTTTATCAGAAAATGAAACTATTTGGTTCAAATTCAATCACTTGGTTCGAAATTAAACTATTTTTATGAAAATTTAACTTTTGGTAGAAAATAAACTTTTTTCTTAAAAAGTCATATTTTTCGGTCGAAAATGAAAATCTTTCCTACATAATTCATTCTTTTTGCTTCAAAATTCAACGATTTTGTTGAAAATTTACGCATTTTGATAAAAGTTCGTGTTTTTAAAAAGAAAATTAATCTTCTTGCTGCACAAATTCATTTTTTTGGTTGAAGATGTAATTATTTGGTTAAAAATTCATCTTTTTTCATCCTCATAGAGGAAGCTTTGCAATGGTAACATTTTCAAAAAATTTGTAATTTATTTTAAACCTTCCTTAATTTAAAAATGTCTAATACAATTTTCTAAGCAATTGGCCTGGATTTGTGTCGGAATGTGTGTTTGTGTGTGTGCGGATGTGGATGCGTGCGTGCGGATGTTGATGTGTGTGCGGATGTCACACTTTTTTGCGAACACGATAACTTGAAAACGGTTGCAGATAAATTGATGAAATTAGGAGGGCTTATTTTCACCACTAATATCTTGAAATTAACGAAAGGATTTCTGAAAATATCTATTGAATTTTTTTTTGCATTCAATAATATTTTAAAACTCAATTTTTTATAGTAAAACATTTTTCATTAACATAATTCAAAGTTGACGCAAGGATGTAAAAGATTCCCTGGCCCGAGACGAATCGATTGACCTGCAATATTAATACATTTTATTGAAGAGTGAGGAAGTTATCGTCATTTATATTATATTTAAAATCGATTTTTATAGTAAAAATTTTCTCATTCTCATAATTTAAAGTTAATGCGACAATAGAAAAATTGTTTTGATTCAAGACAAATCGATTGTCCTATAATATTGATATATTTTATTGAAGAATAAGGAAGCTATGGTAATGCATAATATTTGAAACTACGGGTTTTTATAGTAAAAATTTTTTTCTTTAACATAATTCAAAGTTGATGCAAGAATGTAAAAGATTCATTGCTCCGACTCGAATCAATTGACCTACAATATTAATACATTTTATTAAGGAGTGGGCAAGTTATGGTAGTTAATATATTTTCAAAATCGATTTTTAAAGTAAAAATTTTCTCATTCTCATAATTTTAAGTTGATGCGAGAATAGAAAAATTGTGTTGATTCGAGACGAATCGATTGATCTATAATATTGATACATTTTATTGAAGAGTATAAAAGCTATGGTGATGCATAATATTTGAAACGGCGCTTTTTTATAGTAAAATGTTGTTCTCTAACATAATTAAAAGTTGATGCAAGAATATAAAAGATTTCTTGGTCCGACGCGAATCGATTGACCTACAATAATAATACGTTTCATTAAAAAGTAGGGAAGTTATAGTAATTATGAAAATTTTTAAGTCGATTTTTATAGTAAAATTTTTCTCATTCTCATAATTTAAAGTTGATGCGAGAATAGAAAAATGGTGTTGATTCAAGACGAATGGATTCACTTATAATATTGATACATTTTATTGAACAGTAAGGAAGATATGGTAATGCATAATATTTGAAAACACGGTTTTTTATAGTAAAACTTTTTTCTTTAACATAATTCAAAGTTGATGCAAGAATATAATAGATTCATTGGTCCGACTCGAATCGATTGACCTACAATATTATTAAATTTCATTAAAGAGTAGGGAATTTATGGTAATTATTAACATTTTTAAATCGATTTTTATAGTGAAAGTTTCCTTCATAATAGTTAAAAGATCTGTTTTAAACAGACAACATTTTTTCATCGACATAATTAAAAGTGGATGCATGAACAGAAAAGACTTTTTGATCATAAATTTTCAACTGAAATAATTCTGACAATTTTTGGAAAAAAAATCATAAAGGTGGGAAAGGGATAGGGTGCCAGAGAACTTTTCCGTTCCCTTTTCCAGCTCGAAAAATTACCATTTCAAATACAAAATTTTATTTGTGTGATTTGACATTACATTTAAAAAACTTTTCGTATTATATTGTATTTTTTGTAAATTTCAATTTTTAAACAGATAAAAATGAAGACTATAGTTTGTCTATTATTAAAAAAATCGCTAATTACCTCTTTGGTTTCAGATTTAACTTTGTTGTTGAAAATTCGTATTTTTCTATAAAAATTATTTTTTTTTACCTGCAAGTTTCACTTATTAATTCTTGGTTAGAAAATCATCCTTTATAAGTGGAAAATTCATGTATTTTTTCTGAAATTCGTCTTTTTGTTTAGAAAATCAATCTTGTTTGTTAAAAACTTAATATATATTTCGACTTGAAATCTTAGGAATTTAAAGTTTTTCATATTGAAAGCAATATGGCATTTTATTTAATTTTATTTGAAAGAATTTATTCTTCCATTATTACCCTATTTTTTGTGAAAAAATCACCCTTTTGCCTATGATTTGCTTCCTCATAGAGGAAGCTTTGTAATGGTTACATTTTCCAAAAAAATTTTAATTCATTTAATTAAACCTTCCTCAATTTAAATAGGTCTAATACAATGTTCTAAGCAATTGTCCGGAGATGTATATGTGTGTGTGTGGGGGGGTGTGATTGTCAAGGTGTATGTGTGTGCAGATATATTGATGAAATTCGAGGGCTTATTTTTACCACTAATATCTTGAAACTGACCGAAGCGTTTCTAAAACTATTCATTGTATTTTTTTAGTACTCAATAATATTTTAAAAATAAGTTTTTAAAGTAAACCTTTTTTCTCATATGTAATTCAAAGTTGATGCAAGAAAATAAAAGATTCCTTGGTTCGAGACGAATCGATTGACCTATAATATTAATACATTTTATTACAGAGTAGGGAAGTTATGGTAATTTATAATATTTTAAAAATCTTTTCTTTTATAGTAAAATTTTTTTCAATAATATAATTCAAAGTTAATACTAGAACATAAGAGATTCCTTGGTTTGAGACGAATCGAGAGACCTATGATATTGATATATTTTATTGAAGAGTAAGGAAGCTATGGTAATACATAATATTTGAAAACACAGTTTCTTATAGCAAAAATTTTTTCTTCAACAATATTCAAAGTTGATGAAAAAAATAGAAAAGATTCCTTGGTTCCAGACGAATCGATTGACCTATAATATTGATATATTTTATTGAAGACTAAGGAAGCTATGGTAATGCATAATAATTGAAAACACAGTTTTTTATATCAAAACTTTTTTCACTATCATGATTCAAAATTGATACATAAACGGAAAAAATTCCTTGGTTCGAGACGAATTTATTGGCCTATAAAATTGATATATTTTATTGAAGAGTAAGGAAGCTATGGTAATGCCTTATATTTAAAAACACAGGTTTTCATAATAAAACTTTTTCCATTACCATTATTCAAAGTTGATGAAAAAAATAGAAAAGATTCCTTGATTCCAGACGAATCGATTGGCCTATATTATTGATACATTTTATTGAAAAGTAAGAAAGCTATGGTAATGCATAATATTTAAATAAGATTTCAAAAATATTTCAAAATGATTTTCAGATTTCGTAAAGATTTCCCAAAGGCTTGATCAAGGATTTCAAAAAATTTCAAAAAAATTTCACAAATATTTCAAAATAATTTTCAGATTTCACAAAGATTTCTCAAAGGATTCATCAAGGATTTCAAAAGATTTTAAATATTTCAAATAGTTCAGGAAGTTAAAGAGATTTCAAAGAAGTTCCAAAAGATTTCAAAAGATTTCAGAAAAACATTTCAAAATGAATTTCAGATTTCACAAAGATTTCTCAAAGGATTTATCAATGATTTCAAGAGATTTTAAACATTTGAAAGATTTCAGAAAGTTTAAAAGATTTCGAAAGATTTCACTAAGATTACTAAGATTTCAAAAATATTTCAAAATGATTTTCAGATTTCGTAAAGATTTCCCAAAGGCTTGATCAAGGATTTCAAAACATTTCAAAACATTTCAAAGGATTTTACTGAGATGACAAAGATTTCAAAAATATTTCAAAGATATTATGCAGATTTCAAAAAATTTCACAAATATTTCAAAATGATTTTCAGATTTCACGAAGATTTTTCAAAGGATTTATCAAGAATTTCAAAAAATTTTAAATATTTAAATGATTTCAAAAAGGTTCAAAGATTTAAAAATATTTCAAAAATTTCACAAATATTTCAAAATGATTTTCAGTTTTCACAAAGATTTTTCAAAGGATTTATCAGAGATTTCAAAAGATTTTAAATATTTAAAAGATTTCAGAAAGCTTAAAAGATTTCGAAAGATTTGAAATATTTAAACATTTCAAACGATTTTACTAATAGAAATATTTCAAAAATATTTCAAAGATATCAAGCAGATTTCAAAAGATTTCAAAGATTTCCAAAAAATTTCGCAAATATTTCAAAATTATTTTCAGACTTCACAAACATTTCTCATAGATTTGAAATATTCAAAAGATTTCAGAAAGTTTCAAAGATTTCAAAAACATTTCACAAATATTTCAAAATGATTTTCAGATTTCACAAACATTTCCCAAAGAATTGATCAAGGATTTCAAAAGTTTTCGAATATTCACAAGATTTTGAAACATTTCAAGAGATTGTACTAAGATTGCAAGGATTTCACAAATATTTCAAAATGATTTTCAGATTTACGAAAGATTTCTCAAAGGATTTATCAAAGATTTCAAAAGATTTTTAATATTTCAGAAATTTTCAAAGATTTCAAAAGATTTCCAAAACATTTCACAAATATTTCAAAATGATTTTCAGGTTTCACAAAGATTTCCCATAGGATTGATCAAGCATTTCAAAAGATTTCACTAAGATTACAAAGATTTCAAAAATATTTCAAACATATCACGCAGATTTCAAAACATTTCAAAACATTTCAAAGGATTTTACTAAGATTGCAAAAGTGTCAAAAATATTTCAAAGATATAGAGCAGATTTCAAAAGATTTCAAACGAATTTCACAAATATTTCAAAATGATTTTCAGACTTCACAAAGATTTCTCAAAGGATTTATCAAGGATTTTAAAAGATTTTAAATATTTAAAAGATTTCAAAAAATTGCGAAGATTTAAAAAAAAATTCAAAAACATTTCACAAATATTTCAAAATGATTTTCAGATTTCACAAAGATTTCCCAAAAGATTGATCAGGGATTTCAAAAGATTTCGAATATTTAAAAGATTTCAAAAGATTTCAAAAGATTTCAAAAGGTTTTACTAATGATATTTTTAAATGATTTTCAGATTTCAGAAATATTTCTCAAAGGATTTATCAAGGATTTCAAAAGATTTCACTAAGATTACAAAGATTTCAAAAATATTTCAAAGATTTCCAAAAAATTTCACAAATATTTCAAAATTATTTCAGACCTCACAAACATTTCTCATAGAATTTATCAAGGATTTCAAAAGATTTGAAATATTCAAAAGATTTCAGAAAAATTCAAAGATTTCAAAAGATATCAAAGAGCCTTCAAAAACATTTCACAAATATTTCAAAATGATTTTCAGATTTCACAAAGATTTCCCAAAGGATTAATCAAGGATTTCAAAAGATTTCACTAAGATTACAAAGATTTCAAAAAATTTCACAAATATTTAAAAATGATTTTCAGATTTCACAAAGATTTCCCAAAGGATTAATCAAGGATTTCAAAAGATTTCACGAAGATTACAAAGATTTTAAAAATATTTCAAACATATCACGCAGATTTCAAAAGCTTTCAAAGATTTCCAAAAAATTTCACAAATATTTCAAAATTATTTTCAGACTTCACAAACATTTCTCATAGAATTTATTAAGGATTTCAAAAGATTTGAAATATTCAAAAGATTTCAGAAAAATTCAAAGATTTCAAAAGATATAAAAGAGCCTTCAAAAACATTTCACAAATATTTCAAAATGATTTTCAGATTTCACAAAGATTTCCCAAAGGATTGATCAAGGATTTCAAAAGATTTCTCTAAGATTACAAAGATTTCAAAAATATTTCAAACATATCACGCAGATTTCAAAAGATTTAAAAATTTCACAAATATTTCAAAATGATTTTCAGATTTCACAAAGACTTCTCAAAGGATATGTCAAAGATTTCAAAAAAATTTTAATATTTCAGAAATTTTCAAAGATTACAAAGATTTCAAAAAATTTCACAAATATTTCCAAATGATTTTCAGATTTCACAAAGATTTCCCAAAGGATTAATCAAGTATTTCAAAAGATTTTGAATATTTCAAAGATTTCAAAATATTTCAAAAGATTTCAAAAGGTTTTACTAATGATATTTTAAAATGATTTTCAGATTTCAGAAATATTTCTCAAAGGATTTATCAAAGATTTCAAAAAATTTTAAATATTTCAGAAATTTTCAAAAATTACAAAGATTTCAAAAACTTTTCACAAATATTTCAAAATGATTTTCAGATTTCAGAAATATTTCTCAAAGGATTTATCAAGGATTTCAAAAGATTTCACTAAGATGACAAAGATTTCAAATATACTTCAAACATATCACGCAGATTTCAAAAGATTTCAAAAAATTTCACAAATATTTCAAAATGATTTTCAGATTTCACAAAGATTTCCCAAAGGATTAATCAAGGATTTCAAAAGATT
>JAABKJ010007545.1:71167796-71200195 GCA_011634705.1 Andricus grossulariae | reverse complement strand
TTCAAAGATTTCCAAAAAATTTCACAAATATTTCAAAATTATTTTCAGACTTCACAAACATTTCTCATAGAATTTATCAACGATTTCAAAAGATTTGAAATATTCAAAAGATTTCAGAAAGTTTCAAAGATTTCAAAAACATTTCATAAATATTTCAAAATTATTTTCAGATTTCATAAAGATTTCTCAGAGGATTTCTCAAGGATTTCAATAGATTTCAAATATTTAAAAGATTTCAAAAAGTTTCAAAGATTTCAAAAGATTTCAAGGATCTCAAAGATTTCAAAAAGATTTCAAAAACATGTCACAAATATTTCAAAATGATTTTCAGATTTCAGAAAGATTTCTCAAAAGATTTATTAAGGATTTGAAAAGATTTTAAATATTTGAAAGACTTCAGAAAATTTCAAAGATTTCAAAAAATATCAAGGAGCTATTGAAAATTCAATTTTTTTGTTGTTAAATATTTAATTACTTTGTTGGAAATTGAATTTTTGATGAAAATTAAATTATTATTGAAAATTCAATTATGATTGAAAATTCAAATTTTGTTGTAAATTCAATTTTTTTTCAAAAAATTCTTCTTGCCGGCTTGAAAATTTTACAATTTGGTAAAATTTTTTATTCTTTCATAACTAAAAAATCGTTCTTTGTTGAAAATTGAACTACTTGGTTAAAAATTCATCACTTTTGGTAATTGGTTGAAAATTTAACTATTGTGTTAAAAATTCGTCTTTTTAGTTTAAAAATTAAAATTTTTGACTAAAAATGAAACTACTTTGTTAAAAATTAATCTTTTCTTAAATTAAGACTTTTGTTAAAATTCAACAGCTTTTCTTTAGAAACTTCGTCTTTTCGACTTGAAAATTCAACGATTTGCTTGAAATTCTTTTTATTCCAGACTGAGAAATCTTTTTTGGTTACAAATTTAACTATTTTGTTGGAAATTCAAGTTTTGTTGCAAATTCAATTTTTGTGTAGAAAATTCTTCTTTTTGGCTTGAAAATTTCTCAATTTGGTTGCATTTTTCATTCTGTCGTAACTAAAAAATCGTTCTTGGTTGAAAATTTAACTCTCATATTAAAAAATTCTCTTTTTGGTTTAAAAATTCAAAAAAGTTGTCTAAAAACGGAACTAATGTGTTACAAATTAATATTTTGGTTGAAAATTCATCATTTTGGTTCAAAATGCAACTATTTGGTTGAAGATGGATTTTTTAATGGAAAATTGAACTAATTTGTTTTAAATTTGTCTTTTTTGGTTGAAAATTAAACTACTTGTTTAAAAGTGGAACTACTTTGTTAAAAATCAATTTTTTCAAAACTTTGTGTTTTCATTCAAAAATTCAAGGATTTGGTTAAAATTTTTTCAATTTTAAACTGAGAATATTTTTTTAGTTAAAAATTTAGTTATTTTTTTAAAAATTCTTATTTTTTGGTGAATTCAACTAGTTCCTTCAAAATTTACTTCTTCAGGAAATTCGTCTTTTTGGCTTGAAAATTCAAAGATTGGGGTAACCAAATTTTTTTTCTTGTCTGCAAAATCTTTGTTGATATGAAATTAAACCATTTTGATTGAAAATTAATTTTTTTTGCTTGATGAGTCAACTATTTGAATCAAAGAATGAAACCCGGAGAATATATTGTTTTTACTGTAAATATTACCATCTATCTCTAAAAAAAAAATTAAAATGGATTTTTTGACAAAATCCATTTTTATGAATTTAAAAAAAACTATCGTCATTCTGTAATTTTCAAAAAAATTAATTTTTCTCACGTGAACTAAAAGAACAAGAATTTCCACGTTGAAATCAAAACAGAAAATCCCGCATACACAATCCCAAATCCCAAATACGAAAAATACATTTCGAAAAATTTTCCCATTTTTTGAGAATTCTTTGATCATTTTCAAATCATTGTATAAAATCCAAAAAAAAAGTGTATTTCAGGTTAATTTTTAATAAAATTTCGGGTTCCTTCTACTTTTGACTATTTGATGTGGGGCACGTTTTTCCTGAAAAGTTAGACATCCTTGAATTAAAGTAGTCCAATTCTTTCTGAAGTATTCTTCGAAACAGATTTCACCAAATGTTTCGGATTTTTCCGCCTCTGCAGATTTATGGCTACAAGAGCTTTTCTTAAATAGGTAAACCAAAAAAAAAAAAATTGCTTTAGAAAACAGTACTATTGTTTGAAAATTTCTAGAATTTTGGGTCCAGAAGGCGACCTATATATTCAGCTTAATAGCTGGTCACGTCCGGTGTAAACCTTTCCTATTTACCAAGGACCAATGCCAGTGGAAATAAAATGTGCGGGCAAAATGCATGGTCCAATTTTTTCTGCATCCGGGATATTTCCGACCCGGATCTTTCTTAGTGTGTACATTTTAATAAACGTTTTCATGATTTATATATTCTATTGAAATATTTTTGAAATTTTTGAAATCTTTGAAATTTTTGAAGTCTGAAATTTTTGAAATCTTTCTATAATCTTTGAAATCTATGAAAAATCTTTACAGTTTTTTGATGAGTAAAATGTTTGAAATCTTTTGAAATCTGACTGATGTTTGAAATCTTTAAAATATTTTGAACACTTTGAAATATTTGTAAAATCATTGTTGAATCTTCCGGAACTTTTTGAATTTATTGAATTGTTTAAAATCTTTCGAATATTTGAAAAATTCAGGAATATTTTGAATTCTTTTAAATTTTTGAAATCTTTGTGAAACCTTTGTGAAAGTTTTATTATATCTTTTCTAAATCATTGGAACCTTTTGAAGATTTTTGAATTTTTTTTTAATCTTTAGAAATATTTAAAATCTTTGGAAATTTTTGAAATCTTTCTGAAATTTTTGAACTATTTAAAATATTTTGAAGTCTTTTTGAAATCATGGTGAAATCTTTGAAATCTTTTTGAAATTTTTGAACTATTTAAAATATATTGAAGTCTTTTTGAAATCATGGTGAAATCTTTGAAATGTTTTTCAAATCAGGGTGAAATCTTTGAAATCTTTGTAAAATCATTGTTAAATCTCCCGAAATTTTATCAATCTTTTAGAAATCTTTCAAATCTTTTGAAAGCATTTAAATATTTGTACAATATAGAACCTTTATGAAATCATTAAAATCTTTTGATTTGTTGAAATCTTTGTAAAATCTTTGGATATGTTTGTGAAATAATTGAGATCTTTTGAAATCTTTGGGTTTCTTTGTGAAAACATTGAAATTTTTTAAACTTTCTGAAATCTTTGAAATCTTTTGAAATCCATTATCAATCCTTTGAGAAATCTGTGTGAAATCTGAATATTATGTTGAAATATTTGTGAAAGCTTTGAAATCTTTGAAATCTTTTGAAATCTTTTAAATCTTTGGATATATTTTTGGAATAATTGAAATCTTCAAAAATCTTTTAAACCTTGGGATATGGTTGTGAAATGATTGAAATCTTTGGAAATATTTGAATATCTTTGTGAAAACAATGAAATTTTTGAAACTTTCTGAAATCTTTGAAATCTTTTGAATTCTATATTAAATTTTTGAAATCTGTGCGAAATCTTCTGAAATATCATGAATTCTTTGAAATGTTTGAAATGTTCTGAAATATTAAAAACCTTTATGATATCTTTGTGCAATATTTGAAATATTGAAAATCTTTTCAAATCTTTTGAAATATATGTAGGATGTTTAGTGAATCGTTGAAATCTCTTGAAGTTTATGTGAAATTTTTTTAATCTATGTGATATTTGAAATATTTAAAATATTTTGAACACTTTGAAATCTTTTTAAAATCATTGCGAAATCTTGCAACATTTTAGAAATCTTTTGAAATCTATATATGAAATTTCAGAAATCTTTTGGAAATCTCTCAAATCTTTTGAAAATATTCAAATCTTTGTATAACCTTTATGAAATAATTGAAATCTTTTAGTTTTTTGAAATCCTTGTGAAATCATTTGAAATCTTTGAAATCTTCTGAAACATTCTGAATTCATTAAAATGTTAAAAAAATCTTTTAAAATCTTAGTGAAATTTGTTAACTCTTTGTGGAATAATTTGGAATTTTTTTAATCTTTGCGAAATTTTCTGTAACAATTTAAATTCTTTAAAATGTTGGAAATCTTAAAAATCTTTGTCAATTTTCTTGAAATATTGTTGAAATTATTGTGAAATCTTTGCAATCTTTGAAAGATCTTAAAAATCATTGTAAAATCTTTCACATCTTTGTAAAATCTTTTGAAATTTTTTGAATCTTTGTGAAATCTTTTTAAAATTTTCGGAATCCTTGGAAATTTTAGAAATATTTAAAATCTTTGGAAATCTTTGAAACATTTGTACAATCTTTGTGAAATCATTAAAATCTTTTGAAGTCTTTTGAATACTTTGTAAAATTTTCGAAATATTAAAAATCTTTTGAAATCTTCGTAAAATCTTTGTGAAGTAATTGAAACTTTTTGAAGTCTTTTGAATATTTTGTAAAATTTTTGAAATCTTTCTAAAATTTTTGAAATCTTTGTGAAATGTTTGAAATCTTTAAAATCTTTGTGGCATTTTTCGAAATGCTTTTGAAATCATTGTGAAATCTCTGAAATCTTTCCAAGATCTTTTCGAAATCATTGAAATTTTTTGAAGTCTTTTGAATTCTATGTGAAATCTTTGGAAATCTTCGAAATCTATACGAAATCTTCTGAAATATTTTGAATTCTTTGAAATGTTTGAAATCTTGTGGAATTTTGGCAATCTTTTTGATATATTTATGAAATCATTGTGAAATCTATAAAATATTTGTGAAACTTTGAAATTTGTGTAAAACCTTCATAAAATCTTTTCGAAATCATTGAAATCTTTTAAAGTATTTTGAATTTTTCCCGAAATTTTGGGATGACTAGTAAAACTTGTGAAAAATACTTCACTAAATATTTAAAATCTTCTGAAATCTTTGGAAAGTCATGTGAAATTTTGGAAATCTCCTGAAATATTTTGAAATTTTACAAATCTTTGTGAAACCTTTGGAAACTTTCAAAATCTTTCTGAAATTTTTGAACTGCCTAAAATCATTTGAAATCTTTGTAAAATCAGTAAAATCATTGTGAAATCTTTAAAATCTTTCTGAAATCTTTGTCATCTTCTAAAATTGTTTTAAATTTTTTGCAATTTTAGAAATCTTTGCGAAATCTTTGAAATGTTTGGAAATTTTCGAAATATTAACAAATCTTGAAAGTATTTAAAATCTATCAAAATATTTTTGAAATCATTGCGGAATCTTTGAAATCATTGTAAAATTTTCGAAATCTTTGTGAAATCTTTGAAAATTGTTGAAATTTTTCAAAAAATTTTAAACTATTTAAAATTTTTTGAAATATTTGTAAAATCATTAAATTGATTATGAAATCTTTAAAATATTAGAAATATTTGAAATCCCTGGAAATTTTTGAAATATTTATTAAATCTTTAAAGTATCTAAAATCTTTTGAAATATTTTTGAAATATTTTTGAAATCATTGCTAAATCTTTAGAATTATTGTAAAATCTTCGCAGTCTTTGTGAAATCTTTGAAATCTTCTAAAATCGTTTGAAATTTTTTAAAATTTTAGAAATATTTGATATCCTTAGAAATTTTTGAGATATTTGTTAAATCTTTAAAGTATTTAAAATATTTTTGAAATGTTTATGAAATCATTGCGAAAGTTTTGAAATCATTGTAAAATCTTCGAAATCTTTGTGAAATCTTTTTAAAAAATTTGAAATCTTTAAAATATTTTGAAATATTTTTGAAATAATCGTGAAATCTTTTAAAATTTTGTAAAATCATTTAAATTATTGCAAAATCTTTAAAATCTTCTAAAATTGTTTAAAATCTTTCGAAATTTCAGAAATCTTTGTGAAATATTTGAAATCCTTGGAATTTTTAAAAATATTTTTTTGTGAGAAATGCAACTTTTGGCTGAAAATTATTTTTTCTCTGTTTGAAAATTCAACTATTTTGTTACAATTCTTTTTTTTTGGGTAAATTAAATTATTTTTTATTTAAAATTGAAATCTGATTTGATTGAAATAGCAAATATTTGTATATAATAGCAAATATTTTGTTTAAAATTCATTTTTTTGGAGATTCATAATTTCAGTTAAAAATTCATCTCTTTAATTGGAAATTTAACAACTGTTTAGTTGAAAATTAATCTGTTTTGGTTGAGGATTTAAGAATATACATATTCTGTAAAAATTAATTGTTTTAATTGAAAATTTATCCCTTTGTTTCAAACTTGAATATTTCGTCAATTTTTTTCTTTTTCCATTGAAGATTAATTCTTTCAGCTGAAAATTTAACAATTCCATCTTTGGATGAAAATTGATCTTTTTTATTGAAAATACATGTAATTCGTAGATAATTCGTCTTTTTGGTATGAAATTAATCTTAGTGGTTAAAAATTTATCCATTTTGTTAAAAATGAAATATTTTTACTTAAAACATTATAAATTTAGATAATTAATTTAAAAAAAAAATTTTATTCATTGAATTTATCATAAATTTCTTTTTGATTCTTTATTTAAAAGAATGTATACCCCAATTTTCGCAAAAAATGTTCTTATTTTCCCTGTTTTTCGAGCAGTTTTGCCTGTAATCGATACAGTTGAACAAATATGTTTTGAGCTTCTTCATTCAAGGGTGGGGGGGGGGGGGCGACATATGAAAAATGTCTAGTCCGACATTTGAAACATTTTAGGTCCTGAAGAAAATCAATTTACCTAATTAAAATGCCTTTTACCCAAATGTCCAGTTTACAAGTCAATCTTAATTTTTTCGTAGATCAAATTTTTAGGTTCATATTTCGCAAACCAAAATGATAAACTTATAAGAGTAGCTGCCGCATTCGATTCTCCTTATTAAAGATCTTGCTAATCCCTAACTCTGTTGCAAAGATGTAAAATAAACTACAGTCGCTGACATTCAAGAATCTAGTGGTAAAAGTCATTGGCTGAAACTAATAAATAAATAAATGAAAGAAATAAATAAATAAAAGAAAGAAAGGTTGTAATCTCACTCAGGTGAATGAATTCGAAGAGAGTGCGAATCGTAATAATTAATTAATTGCCAGCAGCAGCACGTCTTGTCGCGTTTGGCTGTAAATTGTAAAATTACGAAACGCTTAATGTAATAGGCTCGCGTGTCGGGGTATTTATTTATCAGCTTTAACGAATGCGACTTGAGGCAATTATCGCAATTGCCTTTTAATGATTGAACTTTCGAGTTTCGAGGAGTAGTCAGTCGGTCGGTCGAATATCGCAGCGAATCAGTATAAAGGGGCATTTGAGCTCGTGCTGAAACACTCTTGCTGGAAACAATGGAAGAAGAGACCAAGAGACATTGCGCGAGAGAGCCAGCCGCATTACACTTTTCCCTTACGTAATTTATTTTACAAGTAATGTTCCTCGGTCGGCAAATGTCATCGCGAATGTGTAACACCTGAGGAGAGGGCACCAATGCAGCATTATCCCATCCCATCCATGTCATCCCATCCCATGCCATGCCATGCCAGAATGTGGCAACACTGATAGTCTACTCGGTGGAAATGGATGGAAATGGATAGATGGATGGCTGGCAATTGAAAGACACTTCGAGACAGCCAGATCGACACAGAGAGAGAAAGGAAAAAGAGATATATCTCCTACACTGTTAGAAATGTTTGCAATTTTAGTATACACGGGCATATTAAATTTCCCATAGGTTTGCTAAATTCATTATATGTAAAAAAAATTCTGTTGGAAACTTCCAATATATGTATTGGAAGCTTATTTCCGAAACGTAAGGTAACGCTACAATACATGATGTATTGGAATTTTACAACATCTCGTAGAGTTCGCGCTACGGTGACTCCATCAATTACAACACATACAATACATGTATTGCAGTTTCGCCATTCCAATATCTTCTTTGGAATTTTACCTTACGCTTGTATTGTAGAAGTGTTGCAGAATTCCAAACATTTTTAACAGTGTACACTTTGTAATTTCAGTATACTCACGTATACTAAATTTCTTTTATGAAGTTATATGTATACTAAATGCATTAAGTGTACAGTAAGTTTCTTTCACGTATATGAATTTCATAGTATGTAATGCTAAAAGTTTCGGTTTCTTTCTGCGAGGATCTACGAAGTCTTCTCTTTAAAAGGTATGTTCATTTTATTAAAGTAAATGTAGCTTAACCATATGCGTATACTGAATTTAGTATATTCGTATACTAAATTTCGTAATGTATACTGAATTTAGTATACGCGTATACTAAATGTCATGTACGTGCATACCAAATTCAGTATATGGATATACTAAATTTACTGTAAACTGGTATACTAGATTTAATTTCATGTTGTGCATTCTTGCTTCCATTACATGTGTACTAAATCTAGTACAGATTTTTCTAACATATAGATCTCTTCAATAAAATTGTCCCTTACACGCATACTAATCATATAGAAAGTATTGAACAAATTGATAAAAGGATACATATGTTAACAAAAATAATCCAAGAAGCTATTAAATATTATATACCAAATAAATTATAGAAAAAAGCATCAAAGGACAAAGCGAGCACGACATATAACTCCATTTGGAAATTAAAAAATATTATAACTGAAGATGTTCAAAACATTCCACCTTTATTATATAGTAAACAATATGTTTATGATACTGATGAAAAACATAATGTTCTTGCAGAATACTTCCAAAGTGTGCACAAGCTAAAAGATAAGTTAGCAAGTAAAATACATGATATAAAAGTGGTTAGGTATGTGAGAAATTACACAAAAAATAATCAAATTGAGGTCAATAAAATTTGGTTGGCAAAGCCAACTGAGGTCTATACAATTATTCGTTCGTTTAAAAATTGATGATGCTATTATAATATTGATATACACTGATAATTTCAGTTTTTAAATTAATAAACACTTTTATATATTTATTTATGAAAATTTATTCCAGAATTTGCCTTTTATAAGAGTTTTTTTCCTTAGCAAGAATTTTAATATTTTTACAATCGAAATCAAAACAATGATCAAAATTTCAAGAATGTTGTGAGAGGCCCGTATTTAAGTTGCCAATTCTTTTAATGTTCGGATATTCTATTTTTTAACCGAAGATCAGTTTCACCTATATAAACTTTATTGCATCCTCTACATTTTATTAAATAAACAACATTAGAAATATTCTCAATTTTTTCAGAGTCTTCTATATTAGTGAAACATTTTTCGAATATGTGATCATTTCTAAAATATACATTAATAGCAAACTTTTATAACGCATTCTTTAATCTTTCTGATAAACCGTGTACATAAGGTAATGAAACCCGTAAATCAGTTGTCTATCATTTTCAATTTGTTCTTTATTTATTTTTATTGAGCTATTGTAAATTTCATGTACTCTTTCTTCAATGACACTTTCAATCAACGGTAGTAGATAATTATTTTGTAGCAAAGTAATTTTTAATTAGTCTAAGTTTTCTTTTCTAAAATTAATGTCACTGATTTTAATGCTAATATTGGCCTGACCATGACGGTTTTTTAAACCAATTAGTAATTAACTTTCCATTTTTAGTTTCTTTGATGGACAGATCTAAAGAATTTAGAGTATTATTGTTTTCTATTTCACCAGTAAACTGTAGAGATTCTTCTATACTATTGAATGTGTGAATTAGTTCTTGGATTTTATCTGCAAGAACAATAGTAAAAATATCATCTACATAACGCTTAAAGAAAAGTGGTTTGAAACTTAATTTATATAAAGCTCTATTTTAAACATCTTCTAAAACAAGATTAGGTGCAATAGGTGATAAAGGTGAACCCATCGGACAACCAGAAATTTGTTTATAAAATTTTTGATTTAATGAAAAAAAACAACAGTATTTTAGGGAGGGCATATGCTTTGGCTGTCACACATGGTTTTTTAATTTATAAGCTACATTTTCATTTATGTATCTTTTTTTCTCCCATCTAAAAATAATATCATTACATTTTTCTTCTATGGGCATTATTCTGTAAAATATTTTCAATAGTTGATTTCTGGTCTTCTGAATGTGCCGCCACTAAGATATTACCTTTGTCTGCTTTTACAAAAATAACATCTAAAATTTGATTGGAGTTTTTAAATTTATTAATTTTTGTATGATTTGAGATTAAATCTGTAACTATTTGCCGAACATTTGATGTTTTCTTATCATCTTAAATGTTTTTAATACAATATCTAGACGAATAGACTGACCATACACTTCATGATTTCTTTTGATCTCAAAAGTGTTTTTATTTGAAACATAGTACTTTGGATCAGTTGGCCAGATTGTTGGTCATATTACTGAAAATGTTAACAAAAAGAAACACACAGGCATACTATAAATGGATATTGAAAAAGCCTTTGATTCGGTATGGCATGAAGGCCTAATCTATAAACTAATAGAATATAATTATCCAGTTTATCTCGTACACTTGATTAAACCTTACTTAGGCAGAAGAATGTATGTCAGTTTCGATGGGTACTATAAAAAATGGAAGATAAGAATTAATATAAACAAGTCTTAAGCGGTTATAGTTACGAAAAGGAGACCAAATATAGTGAAAAGTATTGCGTTAAAAGGTCATATGTATGTATGTATGTATATGTATCATTATGTAGTATGACAGATTTAAATATTTAGGATTACTGATATATCAAAGACTCACAGTTAATAGACATATTAAAATAATAGCTCAAAAAGCGATAAGAGCATTGATATCATTATATCCTTTGATAAATAAGAAATCTACATCGTCACTTAATAATAAAAAGTTATTGTACAAAAGTATCGTTATACCCATGTTACTTTATGCTTGTCCAATATGGAATTTAATTAGTAATACTAATCATCAAACTCTCCAAAGGGTACAAAATAAATTTTTGCGAATAACAAGAAATTACCCAATGTATACACCTATTGTACAAATGCACAAAGAATTAGAGTTAGATTACATCAAAGATTATATTGCTAAAAATTCTAAAAGTTTCTTTGAAAGGTTGAAGGAACATCCAAATGAATTAGTAAGAATAGTAGATTATGAAAACAAAAAAATCCATGAAAGGATTAAGCATATTCTGTATAATGGGATAAGTTAGTCGTTATCAACGATCTTAATATTATGCTGAGCAATCCAAGCGAACTAAATAACTATAAGCATAGTTTATTGAAAAATAACTTATAGGAATAACAATTAATATTGCTGTTCGAGACTTGTCTACAGTCTTCAGGTTTTTTTGTATAATTTTTTCCTCATTTTAATTGTAATATTTAGATTCGTATGTAAAATTGATAACTAGTAGTAAGTACATACAGATAGGTTAAGCAAATATAGCAGAATACATAGTGTATTATGCGGAACGTCTAAATTAAAATTTAGAACGGAAATATACATTCTTTACAGTGTATCACTGCATATTCTATGACAAATAAAGACTGAATTATTATAAAGTATCTTCAGAATATAAAGTTTACAAATTCGCTGTCTAGAATATTTTTTTGGCTTCATGATGCCTTCACATAGCATCGGTTTTCATCGTCTAAAGAAAAAATTCTGTAAGACCAATTTTTTTCCCTGTAGGGATGGACTTTTTTCGACTGACGTAATTTAAAATATAGGAATGTTTCTGGAATGGATAAATGGATTATTTCGAATTTGCAAACACATGTAATTAGTACTGTAACATGCACAAACCGATTCGATACAACAACGACTGCAAGAGGCGTATCTAGTCGATATGTATTGTGTGCATGGTCTTATGAGTTTCAATTGCAAGAAGAAGCAACCTTCAAAACTGGACACCAACCACATTACCACCACCTTCACCAACACCACAACGTCCATCGTAATCGCAATTATAATCGCCATAACCGTTGCTTTCATTAGTTATATACACCCAGAGAAAAAGTTACCTTGAAACAAAAGCATCACCCTCTTTGTTTCATTTTAAACCAACTGGTTACTGAACATCTTCTTTTTACAAACAAAATTATTTGGCTACAATATTAGATAAAGTTCATAGCAAATGGATAATGATGCTGCAAAAAGATTCTTTTTGAGACAAACGGAAATCCTGTCGATCTTAAATTTTAGGGGGAATCTCATTTGTGCCTAAACGCATCCTTTTGCCACAAAAGGACATTTCTCTAAGTTCACGAGTAACAACACACCTTGATGTATTATCAGGATAAAGTCATTTTCTTGGGTATTTTTTCAAATTGGAAATATAGATCCATTAAAATCCTATTTAATGGTCTGTGCAATAAGGCAGATGTTAACTATTCCAAAGTGGAAATAATTGAAATAGAAAATAGCACCTTGGACACGTAACAACTATCCCAGTAGCATTGGTAATGCTACTACTAAATTAATTGGTAAATGTAATGCTTGTAAATATTTTTAATGTTAGTTTTAAATGAATTTGAAAACTGATTTTACAGTTAAGAGAATTTAATTGAACCAGTATTATTTGGGCAAGTATACCGACAACTCTAACATCGATATCCATTAACATCAGCTAGTCACAAAAGGCGGTTGGAAGAAGATACAATTATGGAACAAGCCAAATCAATCCTTTATTTAATATCCTTTATTTAATAAATTAATAAATTATTATTATCTAATCCTTTCTTATATCCTTTATTTATTAAATTGAGAAATACATGTAAAAATACAAGAAATGTGCAAATTGTACGAACGCTACATCAAATTGCATATAAACATACTAGCCTGCAACCTCATGTTGTATGTTTTCAACATTTTTATATTATTTTAAAATGCACAAGAAGAGGAACATGAATATTCCTTGTAATCAAGTCCAGTTTGCCGATTCAAGTGATTTAGAACTATTTATGCTATAGGGAATAACTTAAATTTTATTTCAAGTGATTTCTACGAATTTGAACAATTACGAGGGATATGGAGGAATTAAACAAAAATTCAAATGATTTTAAATATTTTAAGTTCAATTTTTATCCAAAGAGATGAATTTCAAACTAAAAATTGGATTTATCAATCAAATAGTGCAATTTTCTACTAAAGTAGTTAACTTTTAACTCAAAAATACGAATTTTCCACAAAACTAAATAGTTAAATTTTCTACTAAAAAAGATAAATTTTCAACCAAGTAGTTGAATTTTCAACTAAAAAGACAAGCATATGATCAAGAATAGAATACCTAAATTTTCAGTTAAACAAATTAGTTTTTAACAGGAAAAACCCGTCTTTTTAACAAAAAAGTTAAATTTTTCGCAAAAACATTTTAATTTTCAACCAAAAACTAAGAATCCTAATTTGTTACCAAAAACCGGAAGTTTCAACAAAATGCATGAATTTTCAACTAAGAAAGATAAATTTTCACCAAAAATATATTGTTCAATTGTTAAGTACAGAAAAAAATTTACAACCAAACTAGATGAATTTTTAAAACAAAAAGATGAATTTTCAACTGAATAAGATAAATTTACAATTAAAAATAGTTGAATTTCCAGTTAAACAAGATAACTTTTAACATGAAAAACCCGAATTTAAAAAAAACAAACCAGTGAAATTTTGCACCAAAATAGTAACATTTTTAAACAAAATATTATAATTTTCGACCAAAAAGATCAAGTTTCAAATAAGAAGATTCATTTTCTATCGAAAAATACGAATTTTTAACAAAATAAATCAATTTTCAACTAAATATTGGAATTTTCAACAAAATATATTTTTTTCAATCGAAAGAATTTTTTTTCCAACCAAAAAAGGATGAATTTTGAAGCATGATTTCGGTAGAAAATTAATCTTATTTGGTTGAGGATTCAACTATATTTTGTTGAAAATTCGTATTTTTTAGTCAAACTCAATTGTGATTCATTTCAAATTAAAATATTTTTTTTTTAGAAATAATATCAACTGTTATATTTTTCGTTGAGAATTTATCTATTTTGGTTGAAAATTCATGTATTTAAAAAAAATAAACTATTTTGTTGAAAAGTGTTGTTTTTGGTTTAAAAATTCAGTTGTTTGATAAAAGATTTATAATTTTAGTTGAAAATTAATCTCTTTGATTGAAAATTAAACTACTTTGTTTCAAATTTTTTTTTTTTTTGAAAATTCAAATTTTTGTTAGAAAATTGAACTATTTGGTTGAAAATTAACTTTTTTGTTGAAAATCTAACTCTTTTTTTGAGAATTAATTTATATTGTTTTAAATTTGTTTATATTTTTTAAATTGAAAATTTTTGTTGGAAAATTTAACTGTTTGGTTGAAAATTAACTTTTTTGTTGGAAATTTAACTCTTTTGTTGAAAATTAATATTTTCGGTATAAGAGTAGTGGTAGAAGATTTATAATTTTAGTTGAAAATTCATCTCTTTGGTTGAAAATTAAACTATTTTATTTCAATTTTTTTTTTTAAATTAAAATTTTTGGTTAGAAAATTCAACATTTGGTTGAAAATTAACTTTTTTGTTGAAAATGTAACTCTTTTGTTAAAAATTAATCTATTTTGTTTCAAATTTGTTCTTATTTTTGAAATGGAACATTTTTGTTAGAAAATTTAACTGTTTGGTTGAAAATTAACTTTTTTGTTGAAAATGTAACTCTTTTGTTGAAAATTAATCTATTTTGTTTCAAATTTGTTCTTATTTTTTAAATTGAAAATTTTTGTTAGAAAATTTAACTGTTTGGCTGAAAATTAACTTTTTGTTGAAAATGTAACTCTTTTGTTGAAAATTAATCTATTTTGTTTCAAATTTGTTCTTATTTTTTAAATTGAAGTTAAAATTTTAGATAAAGAAATCAAATTTTAATCAAATGGTTGAATTTTCAGCTCAACAGATTATTTTTCTACCGAAGAAGACAAAATTTCAACAGCAAAAAAAACGAATTTTCAAACAAAAAGTTTAATTTTTCAACCAAAAAAATGAAGTTTCAATTAATTAAATTACCTTTGTACCGAAATGACGAATTTTCGACAAAAGAGTTGAATTTTCACCTAAAACAGATACTTTTTCAACTTAAAATAGAAAAAATAGTATAGTTAAATTTTCAGTAAAAAAAAAAAATAATTTTCAACCGACAGATGATTTTTTTACCCAGAAGAATACATTTCTATCAAGAAAGATGAATTTATGACAGAAAATTGAATATTTAAATTTTCAGTTAAAATATATTTTTTTTCAATAAAAAGAAATAATTTTCAACCAAAGAAATGAATTTTCAACCGTAAAATTAATTTTCACCAAAATACATGAATTTTCCACCAAATATTTTAATTTTTCAAGAAATTTTCAAGCAAAAGTTAAATTTTTAACCAAAGAAATTAATTTTCAACCAAAAATATGAAGTTTTAAGTAATTAAATTACTTTTCTGCCAAAATGACGAATTTTCGACCAAACAGTTGAATTTTCAACCGACAGATGATTTTTTTACACAGAAGATTAAATTTCTATCAAGAAAGATAAATTTATGATAAAAAATTGAATAGTTAAATTTTCAGTTAAAACAATTATTTTTCAATAAAAAGAAATAATTTTTAACCAAAGAAATGAATTTTCAACCAATAGGATAAATTTTCAGTTCAAAAAATTAATTATTATCTAAAAAATAGTAATTGTAAACAAAAAAGTCTAATTTTTAATAAAATAGTTACACTTTGAAATAAGCAGTTGAATTTTCAACCAAAAAAAGATAAAATTCTCAACTAAAAATGCAATATTCAATATTTCAATGAAAACCGATTTTAATTTTAAGCAACAACAAAAGATGCAATTTGTGCAATAAGAAATGAACTCTTAAACCAAAAGGGCGAATTTTCTACAATAAAGTTTAATTTTCAAACCGAAAATATGAATTAAAAAAAAAAGTTTATTTTCAAATTGTTGAATGTTCAACAAAATAATAAAACATTCAGTAACATTTCACGTTTGTTTAATTAACAGAATTTATATCTATCTCCGTAAAATAAGTTTATAAAATCTTAGTAAGATTTAGGGGGGGGGGCAGAAAAAATCTTACTATATTTCACATAGGGGAACAGGGAGTTAAAAATTAAAGAAAAACGCCTGACGTAATTTGTAGATGACTCCTAAACTTCAAATTCAGTTTATCGAAAATTCCCTGATACTTTCAGGGACCGACCAGTTTCAAATTTCCTGACTTTCCCTGACTTTACAGAATTCCCTGACCTATAACTTAGTACCTATAACTTAGACATTAACCTAGTAACTTAACGGAACCCTAATACTGCCGATTTAGAGCCATAACAGAATCTAACCAGGGCCCTGATAGTAACTATCCATCACCCTGATAGTAACTATCTAGCGCCCTAGTAGAAACTATTTCCTGACTTTCCCTGACCAGTATTAAATTCTATGACTTTCTGGAATTCCCTGACCTGTAGAAACCCTGGGATAGAACGAGCCCTAATTTGAAAAGTAGCTGCAATTTTCGCGGGCTTTATGAAATTAATAGTAGGTGCACGTAATAATATTGATTTTGTTCCTCGGGAGCGATTAAGTCAGCAATTTTTTGGTCCAGGAGCTCGTTTCGCGCTACTAATGAAGAGATCAGAAGAGATCAGCCCGTTTTCAGTATCGAACTTCGCCTACGCAATTCACGATTACCCGCCATCAAATACACGCATATTCGGCCCACGCCCGTAATACATACGCGTGTTCTTCTTTTGCACCTTTCTTTTTGCCCATACTCGCTCCTTCCTACTTTCTGTTTTTTCTCTCGTTTTCTTTCCCCCTCGATAAACTGGATTTCAACCGATACTGAATTCGCATGTACAACACTCCAATGTCACAATATGGAATTTCACACTCTATTAAACAGAAACATCCTTTAAATACAAGATCATGATACGCTTTATTCAAATTTATTCTACAGCGCATTTATGTAAAGTATACAATGCCCTGGTAGAAACTATGCAGAGCCCTAACGGAACCTTTGCAGAACCCTAACTGAACCATTACAGAACCCTAACAGAACCTTTACAGAACCCTAATATTGAAGATCCATTGTCCTAGCAGAAACTATCTACAGCTCTAATATGTACTACCCAGAGCCCTAAAAGTACCTTTTTAATGCCCTACTAGTAACTACACGGAACCCTAATGTTTACAAGCCAGTAGCCTTCCATAACCTATCCAGAACCTTAATAGTAACTATTCAGTGCTGTACTGGTAACTATACGGAACCCCAATGTTGACAAGCCAGTGGCCTTCCGTAACCAACCACAGCCCTAATAGTAACCATACAGAACTCTAATATTGAAGATTCATCGGCCTAGCAGAAAATATCTAGAGCTTTAATATTAACTACTCAGAGCCCAAATTGTAACCCGTTAATGCCCTACGGGTAATTATACGGAACCCTAATGTTTACAAGCCAGTAGCCTTCCATAACCTATCCAGAACCTAAATAGTAACGATTCCGTGCCCTACTGTTAACTATACTGGTAACCATAGCCCTAATAGTAACCATACAGAACCATAATATTAAAGATTTATCGTCCTAGCGGAAATTATCTATAGATCTAATATTAACTACTCAGAACCTGAATAGTAACTCTTTAATGCCCTGCCAATAACTATACGGAACCCTAATGTTTTCAAGCGAGTGGCCTTCCTGAACCTCTCCATAGCCTTACCGGTAACCAGGGAACCCTAGTATTGAAGATCAATCAGAAACTAGCAGAAACTATCTTAGACTCTAATATTAATTATCTAGGGCTCTAATATCAACTATCCAGAGCCTTAATAGTAATTATTTAGTGCCCTAAGTATAACTATACGTAACCCTAATGCTTACGAGCCAGTGGTCTTCCATAAACTATCCCTAGCCCTGATAGTAACTATACAAAACCCTTATATTGAGATCCATCGTCATAGCAGAAACTATCGAGAACTCTAATATTACCTATCCAGAGCCTCAATAGTAACTATTTCGTGCCCTACTGGTAATCTAGAGCCTTCATGGTAACTATTTAGTGCCCTAATGGTAACTATTTAGTGCCCTACTGGTAAGTATACGGAATCATATATATTGACGATCCATTGTCCTGCCAGAAACTATCTAGAGCTCTAATGTTAACTATCCAGTAACTAGTTTCCTGACATTTTCTTTTTCGTGAAAAATCAACTATTTGGTTGGAAATTAACTATTTTTTTGGTTAAAAATTTAACTGCTTGGTTAAAAGTTGCACTACTTTGTTAAAAATTCATTTTTGGCTTGAAGATTCACCATTTCGGTTGAAAATATTCAACCTACGTCAGTACCTTATTTCCCCTATTTTAGATCAATAATAATAAATCTAATGTGTTGAATTTATATTTATGATTCTTAAAACATGAATGTAAACCTTGTAAAAAGAGGAGGAAAAGAGGAAAATTGGGTAAAAATTCACAATTTTCCAAGCAGAACATATCCAGAACATATTCATATCCAGAGCCTTACTGGTAACTATACGAAACCCTAATATTGACGATTCAGTGCCCTAGTAGCATCTATCCAGAGCCCTTAAAGTGACTAACAAGCGCCCTACTAGGTACTATACAGAAACCTAATTTTGACGATTTGAAAACATAACAGAATCTACCCGGATGCCTAATAAAAAATATACAGACTCCTAATAGTAACTATCCAAAACCGTAATAGTAACTGTCTAGCGCTCTACTAGTAACTTTACGGAACCCTAATTTTGGCGATTAAAAACCATAACAGGTCTATACAGATCCTTGATATAAAACAGTACCCTGATAGTAACTATCCAGCACCCTGATAGTAACTATCTATCGTCCTAGTAGAAACTATACGAAACCCTAATGTTGACGATTAAGACCAATAACAGAATATACATATCCCTAATAGTAACTATCTAGCAACCTACTAGTAACTATACGGAACCCTAAAATTGACGTTTTAGAACCATGACAGAATACATCCAGATCCCTGATAGAAAATATATAGAGTCCTGATAGTAATAATCCAGAGCCCTAAAAGTAACTCTCTAGCGCTCTACCAGTAATTATACAGAGTCCTAATAATAACGATTAAGAAACATAACATAATCTACCCAGATCCCTGATAGAAAATATACAGGCTCCTAGTAGTGACTGTATAGCACCCTCTAATAGTAACTATCTAGCGCCGTACTAGTAACTATGAGGAACTTTATATTGACGATTTAGAACCATAACAGATCTATCCAGAGCCCTAATGGTAACAATCTAGCGCCCTAATATTAACTGCACATTATCCTAATATTGACGATTTAAAACCATAACAGAATCTACCCAAAGGCCTAATAGAAAGTATACAGAATCCTAATAGTAACTATCCAGAGCCCTAATAATAACTATCTAGTACCTTAAGTAATTATGCGGAACTTGATATTTTCGATTTAGAACCATAACAGATCTATACAGAGCCCTAATATTAACTATCCAACAACCTACTAGTAACTATGAGGAACCTTAAAATGGAGGTTTTAGAATCATAACATAATCTAAACAGAGCCCTAATAGAATACAGAGCCCAAATAGTAACTATCTAGCAAAGTACTAGTAACTATACGGAACCTTAAAATAGAGATTTTAGAAGCACGTCAGAATCTATCCAGATCCCTAATAGAAAATATACAGAGTCCTAATAGCAACTATCCAGAGCACTAATAGTAACTATCTATCGCCTTAACATTAACTATACGGAACCCTAGTATTGCTGATTTCTTACCATAACAGATCAATCCAGAGCCCTAAAAGTAACTATCTACCGCCCTAATAGTAACTGTACGAAACCCTAATACTGCCGATATATAACCATAACAGAATCTATCCAGTGCCCTGATAAAAAATATTCAGAGTCCTAATAGTAACTATCCAGAGCCCTAATATTAACTATCTATCGCCTTACTATTAACTATATGGAACCCTAGTATTGCTGATTTTGTACCATAACAGATCAATCCAGAGCCCTAAACGTAACTATCTAGCGCCCTAATAGTACCTGTACGAAACCCAAATACTGCCGATATATAACCATAACAGAATCTATCTAGTGCCCTGATAAAAAATATCCAGATTCCTAAAAACAACTAACCAGAGGCCTAATAGTAACTATCTAGCGCCTTATTAGTAACTGTACGGAATCCCAATATTGATGATTGAGAACCATAACAGATCTATCCAGAGCCCTAATAGTAACTATCTATCATCCTGATAGTAACTATACGGAACCCTAATACTGCCGATTTAGAACCATAACAGAATCTATGCAGAACTCTAACAGAAAATATCCAGAATTCTAATAATAACTATCCAGCACCCTGATAGTCACTACCTAGCGCCTTACTATTAACTATACGGAACCCAGGTATTGTTGATTTTGTACCATAACAGATCGATCCAGAGCCCTAAAAGTAACTATCTAGCACCATAATAGTAACTATATGGCACCCTAATACTTCCGATTTAGAACCATAACAGAATCTATCCAGAGCCCTGATAGAAAATATTCAGAATTCTAATAATAACTATCCAGCGCCCTGATAGGAACTATCTAGCGCCTTTTTTGTAACTATATGGAACAACGATATTGATGATTTAGAACCATAACAGATCTATCCAGAGCCCTAATATAAAATATCCAGAATTCTAATAATAACTATCCAGAGTCCTGACAGTATCTATCTAGCGCCTCATTAGTAACTATACGGTACCCCGATATTGATGAATTAGAACCGTAACAGATCTATCCAGAACCCTGATATAAAATATTCAGAATTCTAATAATAACTATTCAGAGACCTGATAGTAACTATCCAGCGCCTCATTAGTAACTATATGTAACCCTGATATTGATGATTTAGAACCATAACAGATCTATCCAGAGCCCTATTAGTAACTATATAGGGCCCGACTAGTAACTTTTCAGCATTCTAAATTCAATTTTGTTTATAATATATGTGGAGATTGAAATGAAATAGTGCCCTGATTATTAAGTAACAGATTTGATGACATGACAAGGTCAAAAATTCAATCGAAGGAGAGAGAGAGAGAGAGAGAGAGAGAGAGTGGAGAGAGCGAGTTGGAAAATGACTTAATAGGGTCGTGCAAGGATGGTAAGATGGCCCATGGCTCTAGTGGGACCACCCATGAGGTGATTGCCATAGGAGAAGATGTATCTCGAGCTAGCCATGGCTGTGCAGAGCCTCCTCCTCTACTAGTACAACATTCCTAGATCCAAGCCTCGAACCGGAAACTAATATCTAGTCTGCCCTGAGGAGACAAGTTTCTCCTAGTGGCTATTCCTACCTAAGCTAACACACTCTTAAAAGCTCTGTAAAAGCTCCACCGATACTTTAAACGATTAAACGATTAAATGATCTTCAGGTTGATCATTTTTATTACTCCCTAACGATAACCGGTGCAATTTTGATCCTGGATCGTGCTAATGATTTACGATCGATGCAAGCCGATTTCTGGTACTTTATTATGTAATTATATTAACATCGTCTCATTATCAATTATGAGCTTGTTTAATAATCTTCTCTGAAATGGTTGCTTTTTAATATTTTATACCACCCAACTCGATATTAGGAAAAAAAATTACTAAGCAAAAACAGTGTGGCAGAAAAAGTCATTTTCATTTTTTTTGTTTATTTAAATTTCATTAATTAAATTTTATTATATTATTATATTCATAAATATTCATTTGAAGTTTTTACTTATTTATTTCAACCAAAAAGGATGACTTTTTAAGAAAATTGTTGAATTTTTAAGCAAATTGTTGAATTTTCAACCTACAAAGGTGAATTTTTAACTAAAAACAGTTACATTTTTAATAAAATAATTTCATATGTCAGAAAAAAGTTCAATTTTCAACAATGAAAGATGACTATTGAATAAATACCTAGATTAAATTTCAACCAAAAACAGTTGAATTTTTAATCCAAAAAATTGAATTAAAAAAATATAAATTCCTAACAAAAAATATACTAATTGATATTTCAAAAAAACACAATATTTAAATTTTCAACAAAATAGTTGATTTTTTAACCAAATAATTGAATTTTCAACCTACAAATTTGAGCTCTCAATCAAGAAAATCAATTTTCAAGCAAAAAGATTAATTCAAAGATACTTCTTAGTGTCTGAATACCTCTGGAATATTGACGATACAGCTCCTGTATAGAAACTATCCTGAGCCTTGACAAAAACTATTTAGACGTATAATACTAACTGTGCAATAACCTTATAGCAAATATGCAGATCCCTTATATTAACTATCCAACACCAATAATTTTAACTATCCAGCGCCCCTAAAAAAACTATAATGAGCCTTGACAGAAACTATCTAGAGTTCTTATACTAACAATTCAATGCTCTCATATAAACTATGCATAGCCCTAATATTAACTATCTAGAACCATAATATTAACTATCCAGCGCCCCTATAAAAACTGTCCTCAGCCCTGGCTAGAACTACCTAGAGCACTAATATTGTCGATCCAGAGCTGTAGCAGAAGCTACCTAGAGCCCTGATAATAACTTTATTATGTCTTTATAGAAACTATGTAGAGCCCTAATTGTAACTATCCAGTACCTTAATATTAACTATTCATCGCTATTATAAAAACTATCCAGAGTATCAGTAAAGAAACATACTGAGTCCAAAAACAGTTGAATTTTCAACCTATAAAGTTGAGCTCTCAATCAAGAAAATGAAATTTCAAGCAAAAAGATTAATTTTCTACCAAAAAAGACAAATTTTCAACCAAATACTTAAATTTTCAAACAAATAGTTGAATTTTGAACTAAAAAAGATAAATTTTGAATCAAAATGGAAAATTTTAATTTTTCACCAAAGAGATCAATTAAAAAAAATCCTAACGAAAAATATACTAGCCGATATTTCAAATAAAAAAAAAACTAATTCTCAGCAAAATAGTTAAAATTTTATCCAAAGCGTTAAATTGTCAACAAAATAAATCAATTTTCAACAAAATAGTTGAATTTTTATTCAAATAGTAAAATTTTCAACCTAAAAACCTGAATTCTCAACAAAAGAATGAATTTTCAAACAAATAGTTAAATTTTCAACTAAATTGAAAATGGAAAAGTTTTATTTAGAATTAAAAAAATTAATTTCAAACAAAAGAAAAACGAACCTTTAACAAAATAGTTAAATTTTCAACCAAAAAGATGAATTTTCGACTAAAATGATCAGTTTGCAATAAAAAAAATGAATTTTTGTCAAAATAGTCAAACTTATAACCAAAGAAGACCAATTTTCACAAAAAGCAAAAAAATGTCTACAAAACAATTGAATTTTCAACCCTATGATATTAATTTTCTATAAAAATGATAATGTTTAACAAAATAGATTAATTTTCAACTAAAGTGATGAATTTTCAACTAAAATGATATTTAATTAAATTTTGCAACCGAAAAGACTAATTTTCAGCAAATAACGATTTTTCAGACAAGAAAAAAAAATTCATCCAAATTTTTAAGCATTCAAGCCAAATAGGGAGTTTTATGTGAACAGTTGAATTTTCAACGCAAAAATATAAATTTCCATCAACAAAGTTAAATTTCAAAGAAATGGTTTCACTTTTTATGAAAAAAGAGGAAATTTCAACAAAGAAGATTAGTTTTTTTTCAGATAAATTTTCAATTAAAAAAAAAAATTTTTAACTGAAAATCGCAAAATTTCATTCGCAGTGAAAAAAATAATTTTAAACCAAAAACAACAGGAAACAAATTAGTTAAAGAGTTAAATTTTTACCCAAGTGCTTTAATTTTTGATTTAAGAAAATAGATTTTCAACAAGAAATGAAATATTTACATTTTCAGTTAAATTAATCAATCTTAAACCTAATGAAAAATGAATGAGTTTTCAACAAGGTTAGTTAAAGTTTCAGCCAACAAGATGAATTTTCAACAAAACCTAGTTTATTTTCAGGTAAAACGATTAATTTTCAAGCAAAGAAAATGAGTTCCTAACAAGTAATGTAATAGTAATTATTATTCTGACCAAGAAAGATTAATTTTCATCAAAAAAGACGAATTTTCAAAAAAATAGTTGAATGTTTAATCAGAAACGATTTCAGTTTCATTTTCAACACCAAAATACGAGCCAAAATATGAATTTTCAACAAGACAGTTAATTTTCTACCAAAGTAGGTGAATTTTCAACCCAAAAAGATTAACTTTCAATCAAAAAGGATGCCTTTTTAAAAAATTGTTGAATTTGCAGCCGCGACCAATGTTATTCAAAGACCAGAATTTTAATCTCGTAAAATTTCCAGCATAGAATCTTTTATAAATGGAATCAAGAAATTTTCAATTTAAATTATTTATTTTTTTATCCTTGACAGTTATCAAAAGTGCTTCCTTTAGAAATTCTTTGACTTTTGATTTTTTCAAAATCACGGACTTTCCGTGACCAATAAAATTCCCTAATTTTTTCCTGATTTCCAGGTTTCCCCTGATCTACGGTCACCCTGGTAAATAAAAATCTTTCCGAGTTTAGTAGAAGTTTATCCTGAGGGGATGATAAAAGTCTAAGTCGATCCTTGACGCCCCCGAATCTGCTAATAAAGAGATCAAAGATCGGATCCAAGATAGATCTGCCAAAACAGTAGTTAGGATCAAATTCTCGTCTTCTCCCATTCATTTTCTCGAGGGCCATTAACGCCCCTAAATTCGGCAAGTACTTTCCGCTTTCTCATCTTGGCTCAATTGCCCCAAATTTTGCTTCATTGAGGGGCAAGACTCCCTGCTGATATCCAACGCCTTTGGGGAATTTTTACTTTACAATTTACAATAAGTTTTTATTTTATTTCTCAGATAGTCTTTTGTTTCAAAATCTTTTCACTCTAAGAACCAGATCGTGAGGTTTACATTCTATTCTACTTGAAATATGTTTCATAAATTAAATTATTTATTTATATTAATATTTAATATAGATAAATATTTTATTATCCAGTGCCTTATTGGAAACTAACCAGCGCCTCGTTACCGTCTCATTGGACATTTTCAAGATAATTCTTAGCGCCTACATTCCACTGGAATATTAACTATCCAGCGCCCGTATATAAACTATTCTGAGCCATAACATAAACTATTCAGAGGCCTAATACTAACAATGCAACGACCTTATAAAAACTATGCAGAGCCCTAATATTAACTATCTAGCACCATAATATTAACCATCTCGCGCCTCTATCAAAACTATCATTAGCCCTGGCAGAAACTATCTGGAGCCCTAATATTTACGATCCAGCGCTGTAGCAGAATCTGTCTAGAGCCCTTATTAACTTTGCCGTGCCTTTACGGAAACTATGCAGAGCCCTGATGGTGACTATCCGGTACCTTATTGGAAACTAACCAGTGCCTCGTTACCGTCTCCTTGAAAATTGTCTAGATACTTCTTAGTGTCTGAATACCTCTGGAATATTGACGATCCAGCGCCTGTATATAAACTATCCTGAGCCTTGACAACAACTATTCAGAGGCCTATTATTAACTATGCAATGACCTCGTAGAAAATATGCAGATCCCTTATATTAACTATCCAGCATCATAATATTAACTATCCAGCTCCCCTACAAATTATCATGAGCCATGGCAAAAATTACCTAGAGCCCTAACAGTAACTATCCAGTACCTCAATATGAACTATTCAGCGCTAGTATAGAAACTATTCAGTGCTTCAATAAACAAATATCCTGAGTCCTGACAGAAACTGTCAACATCCTTAAAATGAACTATGCAGCACACTTACAGAAACTATGCAAAGCCAAAATAGTGAATACTCAGCAGCAACGCTATAAAAATTCAAAACCAGATAACGATAGAAAATTTAATAGAAAAAAAAATTCTTTCTCTCAAAATGCTTTGTTTATAAATAACAAACAAAATCAAGTTCCTTATTGGAAACTAACCAGTGCCTCGTTAACGTCTCATTGGAAAATTTCTAGATGCTTCTTAGCGTCTGAATACCGCTGGAATATTGACTATCCAGGGCCCCTATAAATACTATACTAAGCCCTGGCTGAAAATACCTAGAGCACAAATATTGATGATCCAGCGCCGTAGAAGAAGCTACGTAGAGCCCTGATCATAGCTTTACCTTTCCTTTATAGAAACTATGCAGAATCCTATTAGTAACTATCCAGTACCTTAATAGTAACTATTCAGAGTTGGTATAGAAACTATTCAGAGCTTTAATAAACAAATATCTTGAGTATTGACAGAAACTATCCAGATCCCTAAAATTATCTATGCAGCACACTTGCAAGAAATATACAAAGCCATAAGAGTAACTATTCAGGAGTAACGCCGTATAAACTCAAAACCAGAATACTATCAAAAATTTAATAGAAAAAACATTATTTTTCATAAAATTCTTTGTTTACAACTAACAAACAAATTCCAGTGCCTCATTGGAAACTAACCTGTGCCGCCCAATATTAAATATCTAGTACCATAAGATTAACTATCCAGCGCCTCTATAACTATGCAAAACCCTAATTGTAACTCTTCAGTATCTTAATATCAACTATTCAGCGCTATCACAGAAACTATCCAGACCATCAGTAAACAAAATATACTGAGTCCTGACAGAAACTATCCAAATCCCTAAAATTAATTTTGCAGCACATTTACAGAAACTATGCAAAGCCATAACAGTAACTATTCAACAAACAACACTGTAAAAACTCAGAACTACAATACGATCGGAAATTTAATAGAAAAAATAAAAAATAAAATTTTCCCAAAATGCTTTGTTCATAAATAACAAAAAAAATCCAGTGTTTTATTGGAAACTGTCCTGAGCCCAGACATAAACTACCCAGAGCCCTAATATTGACGATCGAGCGTTGTAGCAGAAACCTCCTAGAGCTCTAATATTAACTTTACTATGCCTTAACAGAAACTATGCAGATCCCTAATAGTAACTATCCAGTACATTAATAATAACTAGTCAGTGCCAGTATAGAAACTATTCAGAGCTTCAATAAACAAATACCCTGAGTCCTGACAGAAACTATCCAGATTTCTAAAATTAACGATGCAGCACGCTTACAGAAACTGCGCAAAGCCATAATAGTAACTATCTAGCAGCAATGCTGTAAAAACTCAGAACCATAATACGATCAAAAATTTAATAGAAAAAATAGAAATAAAATTTCCGAAAATGCCATGTTTATAAATAAAAAAATTATAGGTACCTGCTAGAAAGCATGTAGGACCTATCTAGTCCCAGATTAGGGCCCGATTATAATCCCAATTTCTTTTCTCATCAAGATAAAAATTAATTAATGGAAATATTGTGTGCAGTTTGAATAAGGAAATTTGATGTCAGAAAGTGATTGTAAATTGCAAATTTATGCATAAACGTTGTAAATTAATAACAGCATCTCGAGGGGGTAATTACCTGCATTATCTGGTGAGTTTAACGCGCAGCAGGAATTTCATGTGCGTAGGCGAAACTTCACGGATTAATAACGCGACGCGAATCCGGACTTGTCTCCTTCCCATTTAAACCATCGACAGGATCACATAAAAGGTAATCGAATTACACCACAAGATCTTTATCGGCCGTCAGTTGAAGCTACCCTGAAAATAATGAAATAAACATTTTCTGAATAAATAAATTACAAAAATAAATTGCAAAATTAAAAGAAATTCTTTGGAATTTTTTTCCTAAACACTAATCAAACTTTATCAGGGTTGTTTCGAAATCCCATTTTTTATATTCCGTGACTATCCCTGACTTTTCCACCACAAATATTTTAATTTGCAGCTATAAAAAAGAATTTTTAACAAAATAGTCGAATTTTCAACCAAAGAAATTAATTTTTAACTAAAATGAAGAATATTCAACCAAACAATTAATTTTCAACCAAATAGTTGAATTTTCAATCCAAAACATGAATTTTCTATCAAAAAAGACAAATTTTGACAAAAATACAATTTTAAAAACCGAATATTCAAACAAATAAATGAATTTTCAACCAAAAATAGAACAGGTAAATTTTCATTTGAAAAAATGAATTTTCAACGAATTCAAATAAAATTTCAATCAAAAGTTAAATTTTTAACGAATCAGATGAATTTTTAACCCTAACAGATGAATTTTCAATTGAACGAATAAATTTCAGCTGAGGAAAAAGAAATTTCCAACAAAATAGTTAAATTTTCCACCAAAATGATACCAAAAAATATTTTAATTTGTAATAAAAAATAGTTGAATTAAACCAAAAAATACAAATTTTCAATCAAAAAAATTATTTCATATCTAAAAAAGATCAAGTTTCAGGAAAAAATGGAATAGTTACATTTTCAGTTTAAAAATTAATTTTCAACTAAAGAAAAGGCTTTTCAACAAAATAAATAAATGTTGCACACAAAAAATTAATTTTCAATGAAGTCTTTAGGAAATATTTTGAAATTTCAACTAAATAAAATAAACTTCAACTTCAGCTTATCGAAAATTCCTGGACTCGTCAGGTTATTCCTGACATTTCCTGACTTTCCCTGGCCATTTTGAAGTTCCCAGAACAATAAAAAAATTTACTAAAATTGTTCAGGGTCGTGGGAATAAGAGACTACAATCAAAGTAAAAAATTACCGTATGATATTCATATATATGCAGGCACTAATATGGATCAAATCAGGCCCTATTAAGGCGCTAGCAGGGCGCTATTAAGGCCCCGGGAAGGCGCTATAAAGGCCCTAGGGGGCGCTATATATGCCCTGATAAGAAACTATAAAATACAAATTATACCTTTTTTATATTCTCAACCTATTTTTGAGTCAGTTTATTAGTAAATGTCAGTTTGACATCTTATAAAATTGTCCTCATCATGACGCACGGTTTGCAAATCAAACACAGGAAAGCATGTTGGAATCATCGCAAGAAGATGATTGACTCGTTGACTCAAAAGCAATTCGTCACAGAGTGAAGTGTGTCTTTAGAAGAGATGAATTAAATTATAATATTAAGAGGTGTTAAAACTGAGGTTATAACATTGAAAGGGCGAAAACGTGTGTTCATCCGGGCAATCGATCAATTCCGATCAGGCCCCCTGTGGGAGTGAAACTCGACGAGTATGTCGTTATTGCACTCCCTCCCTTCCCCTCCACTTATAATTCCACACCGGCTTTTATATAAAACGACTTTTGCCACGAACGCCCCTCTCGATCTCATCTTGAAAGCCGACAAGAGAAGACAAGCGATTGCGATAAAGAAAGAGAGCAGATACAACGGATTCTTTGATCCTGTCTTTTACACATGCAAAGCGTAATCCAAATTTAACTTTACTTCGAAAAAAATCATAGGGTTTGCAGTATCATTTTAGGTTTTACTAAAAAAACTGGTTTTATTGGGACTCTTTGACTGCTGGGGCGCTAGTAAGGCGCTGATCTGGCGCTAGTGTGGAACTGGTCAGGCGATTTTGGGGATCCGATCAGTCACTAGTGTGGAACTGATAAGGCGCTAGTCAGGAGCTAGTAGGGCGCTTTAACGGCCCTGACAAGAAACGATCAAATACACATTACAACTTTTTTTATGTACTCAACCTATTCATGTCAGGACAATTTCACTATTAAATCTTTCAAGATTGGAACACCTTATATTGGAAAGCCTTGATAGTGATTTTTAAATATAATGATTTTTGATTTAAATATTATAAATTGGTTGGCTTAAATTTTAAATGTACAAAATTTTCTGGTTTTCTTAAATTCTTCGAAATCGTAGAATATCAAATTGAAAGACTTATACTTTGCCCAATTTTCTGTTCGAAGGAATTTTAATCAAACAATTTTGAATTAAATGCATCCCGAATAATCTCAAAATAATGAAAAATTAAAATAATAATATTTTTCCATTTCAAGCTTTAAAAATTAGAAGATTTTAGAACCTTAGGCACTGAAAATTAAAATCTTTTTATTATAAAAATTTTCCACAATATTCAACATTTCAAATTCAACTTCTTATTCTTTTTCTTAATTTTTAATCTAACATCATAAAATTGTCCGAATTTCAAGAATGAATAATAATTCTAAATGAAGTGTTAAAAATTAAACGATTCAAAAATTAAATTCTAAAGACGCATTAAATTAGAAATACTAAAATTTCAATTAACTAAATTTCAAATTATCCAATTTTCAAAATTCTAATATGAAATTATTCGAATTCAAATGATCTGATTTTTAATTTTATATTTTAAAATTGTTCAGTTTTAAACGCTTCTATTTAGAAATGAACGAGTATAAGTTTTTTTTTCATTTCATACGAAATATTTTCCTTTCTTCAAAATTGTATACCTAATCTAAAATAGTTTGATTCTGAACGTGTTCAATTACAAATAGTTCAATATATTTTATTTTTATTTCAAAGGCATCACCTCGAAATTATTATTCTTTGTTTTAAAATGTTTTCAAGCTCCTAATTAGGAAGCGGATTAGAATCACTGTGAAGATAGCTGACGAGTGCAGCTCGGCTCTCACATGCGGAGAACCATCGGCCTGGCAAAGAGGGGATCGCGAACCAATGAGCGTGTCCGGCGCGGCGTGCGCGCGCACGCTTCCCGCTGGTCTAACAGGGGTTCTCCGCACGTGAGATCCGAGCTGCACTCGTCATCTTATTTCACAGTTGCTCTAATCCAGTCCCTGCTCCTAATATCTAGAAATTTGAACAAAAGTGGATTTTGAAATTGTTTATATTTTGAATGTTAAAAAATAGTTTCAAGAAACGGTTCCTAAAATTTTATTTTTGATCGAATTCTTGCTTTTTTAAACTTTCGTACTTCTACTTTAAATGTCAGACTCGATAAGATCTCCTTTAGTGCAAATCCAGCTGCGTTATAAAATCCACTCTTTACACCCACGAAAAGGCACCTGCAGCATCCTTTAAAAGATTAAGCTCCGCGGACAACGGAAAGGCGCTCTAATTTCGAACAATAGATTCTTAGTACTCACTTTTGCAAATATAAAAACATTTACTCAAAAGGGATTAACCGACTATCTTTACTCGGAAATTTCAAATTAAAATAAAATTCCCATGGAATTTCTTTGGCACTTGAAAAAAACAATTTTTTTCGTTTTAAGGGGCCATTCATAAACTACGTTACCAATTTGTAAGGGGGGGGGGCGGTAAAAATAATTTTAACAAAGTTTTCGAAAGATTTCAGCAGTATAGTTTAAAATTAAACTATTTTGTTAACAATTAAAAAAAAATTAACTGAAAATTTAACTACTACATGTTTGACTGAACATTTATCTTCTTCAGTTGAAAGTTCAACTGTTTGTTTGAAAATTCATATATTTTTATGAAAAAAAAAATTTTTTTTGTAGAAAATTAATCTTTTTGGTTCAAGATTCATTTTTTTTGCTTGAAACATTTTTTAAAATTTTAAATTAATTTTTTTAACTGAAAATTTAACTAAATTTTTTATTGAAATTTTTGTTTATAGGCATTTAATCTTTTTGGTTTGCAATTTAATTTGTTTGGTTGAAAATTTAACTATTTCTTTGAAAATTTATTTTATTTGCTTAAAAACTTATTTCTCTCACTGAAAATTAAACTATTCTGTTTTTTGTTGAAAACCCCTATTTTTTTTAATTAGTCTTTTTTTGGTAGAAAATTAACCCTTTTTGATTGAAAATTCAACTATTAGTCTGAAAATTTCATTATAAGTTAAAATATTTGCTTGAAAATTCATGTATTTTGATAAAAATTATTCCTTTTTGGTAGAAACTATCCTTTTTGCTTGAACTTTCATTTCTTTGGTTAAAAATAGTTTTTTTTATTGAAAATTAATTTTTTAACTCAAAATTTAACTATTCTATTTTTGTCGATTTTTTGTATAGACATTAAATCTTTTTGGTTGAAAATTTAACTATTTCGTTGAAAATGAATTCAATTTGGTTAAGAACCTATTTCTCTAACTTAAAATTAAACTATTCTATTTTTTGTTGAAAATTTATCTATTTTGTTGAAAATTTGTCTTTTTTTATAGAAAATTCATCTATTGGGTTGTATATTCAACTTTTTGGTTAACAATTCATTTTACTTGGCTGAAAAATTATTTCTTAAACTTCAAATAAAATTAAACTATTCCATTTTTTGTTGAAAATTTGTCTTTTTTTATTGAAAATTTATCTATTTTGTTGTAAATTTGTCTTTTTTTGGGAGAAAATGCATCTTCTGGGCTGAAAGTTCAACTATTTGGTTCGAATTATTTTTTTTATTCAAGATGCATAATTTTAGTTGAAAGTTAATTTCTTTGGATAAACAAATTTTGTTGAAAATTCGTTTTTTTTTTTTAATTAATTTTTTTTACTCAAAATGTAGC
>JAABKJ010007545.1:70765468-71167786 GCA_011634705.1 Andricus grossulariae | reverse complement strand
TTGCTAGAAAAATGATCTGTTTTAGTTGAAAATTAACTTCTTTTATTGAAAAATCGTCGTTTTTAGTCGAAAATTTAGTTATTTTTGTTGGAAATTAAACTATTTTGGTTGGAAATTGAACTATTTTATCTAAAAATGTAACTTTTCCATTTTTGGTTGAAAATCTACCATTTATATTTTTATAAGTCAAAAATTTAACTATTTGGTATAAAATTCTAATTAATATTTCTAATTAACATTTTTTTTTTGAAATTCATCTTTTTGGTTGAGGATTCAACTATTTTGTTGAAAATTCTTCTAGTTTGGTTGAGTCAGATTGAATTTAACTGGTTGAAAATTCCTATTTTTTTAGTTTATTTTTTAAGCTCTAACGAATCTTTTTTCTTTGAATTTTTTTTTTTTAGTTGAAAATTCAGAACGGATGGAAACTCCATTAGGCACCCGTGACACAATCGCAAAGAATTTTAAAGTAAGACGTGCGTAACCCACAACTCTTCACAGCATTAATTCGATTTAAAAAATCTGTGCGCGGTACGGGAAAATTTGCATCGCGCGCTCTGAATGCGTCTGTCGGATATAGCGCTTTCCCTTCGCTCTTTATGCTTACCCTATGTTCATGCATACAGCTTTTAAACTTGAAGGTCAAAATATTGACTTTTGTAATTTTGAATTCCCTTTTCTTGAACCTCCTTCGTCTTTTGTTATGAATTTCTGTACCTCGGACCATGACTGCTTATTTAGATATTGCGAAATAAAGTACAAATTTATTCTTTATCATCATTTTATATTATTTACTTTAAGCGAAGTATACGAATTGTGAATCAGAAAGATACTATGGAAAAAAATATTAATTAACAATGACTCATTCCTTTTTCATGAATTGACAAACGTTCATTTCAAAGAATATTACGATGTTGACGATTTGGGATGCTTCAGTTTGAATTAATCAACTACTTAAATTTAGGTGTTTACGACAAAATATAAATGTAAGCATATTGCTGCTGAACGAATTATGAAATAGGAATAATATACTACTTATATTGTCAATGAAAATGTAATTACACATGGTGTCACGATTCATTCAAATGAATTGAACGAAGTAGTAAAATTTTCAATCAAAGAGAGGGATTTTAAACTAAAAGCAAAAAAAGCAACAACAAAATTTTTTTAACGAGTTAGTTGAACTTTTTAACAGGTATTTAAATTTCTAACCGAGAAAATTAATTTTCAACAAAAAACGACAAACTAAATACTTGCATCATCGAAATTATTTTGAATTACCTATAGTACAAGTGGATTATCATGAATTATAGATGGATTATTATGGATTACAAGTGGATATCTTCAAATATTTTTAAATTTTTGTCAATTTCTATCAAATTTGTTGAAAATACTTTTTAGCAGCTGAAACATTTGTATTCAATTACATAAATAATTAATTGCGAGAATGAAATATTAGTCGATGTTACAATAAGTTCAATTACAAATTAAATAATGTTTTTTTTTTATATTAAGTTTTAATTTTTGAGTCAAACTTTTATTTCTGAATAGTAACCCTGTGTCTGCTAAATGTATAGCTTTCAATATTTTTTAATAACGCTTTTTGTATTAGCTTTAAAACTTCTGTCAATAAAAAGATGAAATTTTAGAATTTTTGCAAACATTTTAAGTTTAAATTTAAAATTATATTGTTATTAGGAGCTGAGATAACCTGTCCCTCCATAACTTACTTCGCGGGCTAAAATTATTAACATGTTCCTTATTTATGCTCATCTTTACAGAGAAAATTAAAAAACGTATATATTATTTATTTAACGTATATCTGTTAGGTAGAATAATTACAAATTTGTCTTCTTTGGTAGAAAATTAATCTTTAAGCATTTTGGTGATAAAAATCATTTCTTTGGTTGAAAATTTAACCATATTGTTAAGAATTCGTTTTTTTGTAGTTGAACATTTTTTAAAAATATATTTATTCGATTTTTAGTTGAAAATTTATATTTTTTAGTTGAGAATTCGACTACTTCTTTGAAATTCAAACTTTGTTAAAAATTAATTTCTGATGCGTCATTCTAGTTAAAAATTCATCTCTTCCATTGAAAATTCAACTATTTTGTTAAAAATTCAACACGGCTTGAAGTTCAGGGTCCTGTGTGGAAAATTATCAAAGAACTATTCGGAGGCAGGATAGACTCAGCCCTGACCACTAATGTGTTATTGTCAATACGGTCTGCTGTGGCGCTGAGTAAAATTGAAACGGTCAAATGGTGAAGTATTGGTCAAACAGTGGTATGGACATAATGATCTAGCGCCAAGAAAAGTTCTCTTATTATATTTTGTAGAACTTGTATTAGTTTTTCAGTGCCTTGAATGGCTTAAAACTAACCTTATCTGTAATGTAAGAGAGTATGTCAATTTTAGGATCCATGACCGATCCGCGAAATTTGCAACGTAATTTTTTGCTTGGGACTTTACTCTTATCATACGCAAATATCTCCAAAGGACAAGCTGCGCGTCTATTCATGCATGATCAGTGAGGTAGGGCATTTTTGCAAGCATTGCTAATTTTTATTGGATGAACGCTGTCAAGCGACAATTTGGAAGTGGACTATGGAAGGGAGCTATATTGGGAATTTCTGACTTCTCAAAATTTCGGAATTACATAATGTGACATTGACAACCGATTGGTGACAATTATGGTCCTGTTTGATTTTAGTGAAGCATTTGATATAGTCTCTCATATGCTTCATTTATTAAAACTTGAGAATTATAGATTCTCGGCTTCAGTACTCAAGTGGATGTCAGCATACCTTTTGGGCCATCAACAATCAGTCATTGGATTATGCGGAGAAAGATCGGAGAGGGGAGAAATTGGCACTGGCGTTCCACAGAGGTCTGTGCTTGGGCCTTTGCTATTTATACTCTTCACCAATGATACTATAGCTGTTATCAAGTACTCACTTCATATGCTTTTTGTGGATGATCTTCAAATATATATCCAGTGTAGTTCAGATAAAATCAGTGAGACTATTTATCTAATTAATCGAGATGTAAGGACGACATATGAATGGTCAGAAACTAACAAGCTTGAAATTAATGCAAGCAAGACCAATGCGTTAATATTTGGAAGTTCTGAATATATAAATAGCCTGGACATGGCCTCTCTTCTCCCGGTTAAGCTTGTAGATACCATCATTCCTTTCGTCGATAATGCTAAAAACTTGGGAATTATCCTTACTGCTATGTTCGCTTGGGATAAAGAAGTCGGTAACATTTCTCGACGAGTTTATGCTACCTTGAAACAGCTGTAATTTAACAAAAATTCTTTGACCACTGATCTCAGAACTAAGTTGGTCTCCTCCCTCATAATACCTTACTTCGATTATTGTTGTGTGGTTTACAACGACTTAAATGAACAGCTTAATAGGAAATTGACCAAGCTGTTAAGCTCGTGTATGAGATTTATATTTAATGTAAAGCGTGATAAGCATATCACACCATATCGTAAAAGGCTTGGGTGGTTGAGTGTGGCTAGTAGAAGAAAATATTTCATAAGTGTTATTACTTATGGTATATTAAAATCGCGATGTCCAGAGTACTTGTATGAATAATTTGTTGAAAGGCTGGCTGCCACTGATACGGAAGTTAGAAACCCTGAACGACTCAGAGTTCCACAGAGTAGAACGGTTTCATATCAAAGGTCCTTTATTGTAATGGCGAAAACGCTCTGGAATGGTTTGCCAGCCACTGCGGTAGAAACTCAGACGGTTTCTCTGTTTAAAAATAAGGTTTTTGCGTTGTACATGTAGCAAGAAATTGCATACGATTTTTATATTTATTTATAAATCTTTTACCACAAATTAACTATATAATTAAGATACCTAGATTGACAATTTGTCATTAAAGTTCCTTACTTCCATAATTTTTATAGCTTTCGCATGGAATATTTTCCTAGACCAGTGATGTCGATCCTTAGCAGAAAGCGCGCGAAGCTTATCCGCGTGCTTGATTCCTTTGAAGAATTGGTTTCTAGAGGAGGCGGTGCTAAGTCTATGCGAGGCATCTCTACGTTAACTAATTTGATTAAAGGGGGAAATTCGGAGATAATTCAGAGAGATTCCTTAACTCATTCGACAAGTGGAGATGACGTGGTCAAATTTTGGCTTTATCTCGAGCTGAACTATCATAACCCTGAGTTCCGTGACCTTTGAAGAAACGGGTGGATACGACCGAAGGGGTAGTTGTCGTAAGAGGTACCTGTGTGCCTCGCAGTCATGCCCCTCTGTAGAATCGCAGAGGCGCCTTTTCTGTGATGCAATATAATTTGAGTAATAGTTGAGCCAGGATCAGTCATTCAGGTCGGCTCCCGGTCTTACTATATCCCGATAGGCTCCTCCTATCCCTAGCTGGCGACCCTGAAGTTGACCTGTTCGAAGTGTTAGAAGGGCCTGTTGTTGAGAACCGCAAGAGCCCTCATCTGCGACTCAGGAATTTTTATAACTAGAATTTGCTTGGTACCTTCCGCTGTGTCTTCTTCCTCAGGCTTATCGTGGTTGACGATTCGCTAGGACGCTGTGAAAGGTTGAATCCCTCCGATAGCCGAAGGACCACTTACGGGTCTTCCAGCTTATTTGGGAATCACACCGTAGCCCTCACCATCTTCTGGAGTAACTCAACGCTACATACTTTTAGGTCTGCGCTTTCCCAGGACATTGTCTTGTCACTGTATTATGTAGGCAAGCTTTAGTCTTTGGGTTTGCTGCGACAAATACGAAGACCCCTCCCCTATAGAAAGAAGGCTCGAATTTTGGCCATTGATCTGGGGACACTCTTTCGAGCACCCTCCAGCTGGCCTCTTTGAAGAGCTCAAACTGCTCTGCAGTGAGTAGGTAGGTATTTGACCACGGAACATTGGAACATTGGAAAGGGGAAGGGGTTTGACCAAAATTATTACTGTGACCAGTCTTTCTGTTCCCGCTCCCTTCGGTATGATAGAAATATTTTTTTGTTCACTGGTACCGGCAGAGAACTTTTCTACCGGCACCGACAGAAAACTTTTTAGATGGTACCGGCAGAGAACTTTTTTGCCGGTACTAACAGCCCATCCACTCCGTTTTCAATGTAGAGGTAATTATTTCTAGAATGTTTATAAATAAATGCTCAATTTAACTATTTTTCAATGAATCGGCTCAATTTTTTTACGCAATCAACTGAAAATGTTTTGTCAAAGACTTTTCGCAATGATATTTTGCAAATTTACAACATTTTTAATTTATTCAGACAATTTTTAATAAAAAATTCACCGTTTGACTATTTGTCAATGAATAGTCTCAATTTTTTTCACGGAATCAACTATGAATTTGTTGTTAATAACATTTCGCAATGATATTTTGCAAATTGACAAAAGTTGTTAATCATTTGAACATTTTTATCAAACAAATTTACAGTTTACTTCACCCAAGGATTTCCGTCTAATCAGCCTCACATCTTTCCTACTGAAAATAGTGAAAAGGCTTGTGGATAGGTATATCCGCGACAAGGTCTGATCAAGTAGGCCACTTCACAAAAAGCCACACGCTTATAAGGCTGATCAGTCGACCATGACGGCCCCAAGTGAAGCAGTAAGCCTAATCAAAGGACAACTAAAGCAGAAAGGCCTCGGAATCGGAACTGCGTCATCTGTTCACGAGTCGGGGGTACCATGTTATAGGCTACGCGGGCGATATACTAGTTATTGTGCGCGGCCAGCACCTGGATTCGCTCTCCGGAGTAATGCAGCAAGCCCTGGGGATAGTGGATTCTTAGTTCAAGAAGACTGGGCTATCTATCAATTCGAGTAAGACGGGCGTGGTTTTATTGACCAGACGTTATCAGTGGGGAGACATGAGTATACTGAAATTGGGAGGAAAACGACTGGAAATGCTGAGAAGCTGTTTTGGAACGAGCACCTGGAAAAAAGTGCGAAAAGCTAGTAGCAATGCTATGGCTCTGTAGGAGAGCCATAGGAAGAAGCTAGGGTTTGAAGCTGTAAACGTTTATGTGGATCTACACAGCGATCCTGTGACCAAGGCTAACCTATGCAACGCGGCGCGGCGGTGGTCTAATGGAGCAGGGTCGAACTGTCCACTGTGAAGTCTCAACTAGAAAGAATCGGGACTGATTCTAAGAGGCATCACTGGTGGTAAATGGCAGTGTTAGCCTATCCACGAAGAAGAAATAGGTTAACGGCAAGGCACACCTACCCAGTGATGGGGACATCTGGTTTACATATGGATGCAGGAACAAGGAGAAATCAGGAGCCGGTGTATACTAGAGAAGGAGTGTTGAGCGAGTACTTTCAAATGTATCACTGAGTAGTTGAAACGCATGAATTTCACGTTGATTAGTCAATAATTATGATCTTCCAAATTTAGCCATTGACAAAATTTATGGATACGTAAAAATAGGGCAAATATGAAGCGTCGAAAGCGCATAGGACGAATATTTTGGCAAACACATCGATTTATAATATTAAACACGCAACGGCATGTTAAATAATGTTTGTTCATGAAATAACAAATTTTTACTGCGAACGTTTGATCCCCTTTCGAGTTTTGTTTCAATAAATTGATGAAAATAACATCAAATTCAATATTTCACACTGAACGTGTCTTATGTGACTTATCCTCCAGTCAGAGACTGGAGCGACAGCTCGAGGATCCCAGAAGACTCCTAACTGGCGAAAACCTTCCTACTGGGAGTCCCTCTTATCCAGTGGGAGGCGAAGCATCTTATACTTATGATCTAAAATTATCACATACACCAAACATCCTCTATCTGCTTCACATACTTGCTTTCAAGGAGGGTAGGGCAAAAAGTAATGTGTGTACTATTCCAATCCGACATTTTCCCGGGTTGAAATAGACTGAAATGTGCGTTAGGATTGTTTTAGATTAGTTTTAAATTGAATCATTTGGATATCTTGTAATCTTGTAATTTCATAAATTATATCGTCAAATAGAATAATTTAATTAATTATTCAACTCAGTTAAAAAATGTAAACTCCCAATGCTTAGAAATGTGCTATTTTGACATTTCAAACTGTGTATGTTGTTAGTATTAGGAAATAAAAATTCAGGAATATTAACGCCTACTTTGCGCGTGTACATTGACTGCTAGTGTGAGAAAATAATTTAATTTCAATGTAGTTTTAGAAATAATTAATTTCCTGGACTAAATGAAGACTGGACGTCCTTCTATTGAATTTCCCAAAAACAGTCTATCATCCGACTGTATTAGAATCTTTCCGGAAGAGGTAAATCAACCGAGGGAAATATCAGACTCTTAGCAATTCAAATGCATGCACTTGATTGCTAATGTATCTTCTTCCGTAGAAAATTAATCTTCCACGATCAGCGTCCATGAAATTTTCAACTGATTTTTTTTGCCTCCTAATTTGCTCTTATCAAAAGCAAATATCTCAGAAGGACAAGCCACACATCCATGTCTTTGATATAAAAGATAACGAATACAGTATAAATGATATCAGCTAATGGAGCACCAGAATATTCATCAGTTAAATTGTAAATAAAATTCTAGATCAATAAAATATTCAGTTTTTCTTCTTATCATAAAATATGAGGATTGTTTATAATCTGGTCTTATCCCTAGCGGTCATCCTCTGTTCTACTGGTAAATATAATGCTATAATAGATCTATAATTTTGAGTAAATTTCTTTGAAGCTTTACGTACACATATGGTACCGTTCTATAACTGCGCACATCTACGTTGACAGAAAATATAGTTTACACAGTACATATGTGGGTTATTAATAACTAACATTGATCACCGGTCGTATGTAATGGTTGAAAGTGGAACTGCTTTTTTAAATATTCATTTCTTCATTGAAACAAATTTACCTTTTTTTAGTTGAATTGCTTTAGATGAACACAATATTATAAAAGAGACAATTTCTCTCAAAGTTATTATTTGTGAATTGGACAGTTCATGGTAATTTCACTAACACTTATACTTAGTTGATAATTTGTATAATATCGTGAAGTTTTCAATTGGAAGAACTGATATTATAAAAAACAAATTTCTTCCGTTTACAAATGCCTGAATAATGCTTTTATTCATTAAATTTGTTTCAAAAAATCATGTAATTTATCAAATAAGTATGTCAGCTGATGTTATCAGCATGGGGTGGATCGACTGAACACTGCACCCTCACCCCCCAAAACAATGTCTTTGTTAATCAGTGAGCGCAAAGTTTTTCATTGGTGGCCACTTTGCTTTCCGTTGCCAAATGTATTTGCTTCCTCATGGAAGAAGCATTAGTGATTTTTTAAATAATAGACAAACTAAAGTTTTCATTTTTATCAACTTAAATATATAAATTTACAAAAAGTACAAAATTACAAAATATAACAAACTATTTTTAATATATAGTGACAAAATGTGTGTTTGGATTGGTTTTAGATTGGTTTCAGATTGAATTATCCGGATAATATTCAAAGGATTGAAAATTTGCTTTACAATTTCTTGGAATAAATTTCTTTCTGGAACAATCTCCTGGGTCATAAACTCATGTTTGAACCACGTGCTGCAAATTTTTAAATTTTCGATTGCGTTAATCGTGTAATTTATATGCGTGGTAAAATTCACAAGGAGATAATTGAAGTTGGGATTTTTTTTAACCCATAATGACCATACTGGAGGAAATGCGTCATCATTGTCAAATAATGTTTTGTAAAATTAATAGTCACGCAATGGACTCAGCAGGCAATTTAAGAGATTTAAAAGAAATCCCGACTCTGATCATCTCCTGGTCCTAAGCGTCCGTGTAAATATTGAGTAAGTAAATAAATACGAATTAATTTCAATAATAATCTTACATGAAAGATTACATAATCTCAAGTTTGTTTATGAAATACAAAATTGTATAAATACGATTTTGTTCTTGAAAATCATTTTTATCCTTTATCTCTTGTTCCAGAGTTGAGTTCTCAATTCGAATGTTTGCCTAATGGCGAGTCTATTCCTGGTGTTCCTCGTTGCAGACCCTCTTATTTTCCTGACATAATTTCTCAAGAAAGGACTTTTCCTCTGAACAGACCGCACTCTTTAGAAAGAACTCTTCCTCTTGCCAAGCGTCCTGCTCCAGAAAGGACTGATCTTCTTGTCAGCCGTCTTTCTCCAGAAACGAATTTTCCTCTTGTCAGACGCCAATCTCCAGAAACGAATTTTCCTCTTGTCAGACGTCACTCTGCAGAAAGGACTTTTCCTCTTGCCGGACGTCATTCTTCTGCTGGATCACCTCCTCCTGCCGAGGCATCTTTTCATGCCAGGTCCAGGTCTCCTCCTTCCTGGCAAACTATTTCTCCCATACTTGGGTTTGATCCTAAAGACCTCACATTTATTCGACTTACTCCCCACAAGAATAAAGACCGGATATTCGAACTTCGAAGATACACTTTTCCTCCCGATAGACCAGAACTTCAATTACGAAAAATGAATGGTGTCCCCAAACCCATGCCCGCCGAAAAACAAATTGTACTATTAACGCCCAATGGTGACGTATATGCAATATTGGAAAAAAAAGAAAAGTATAAGATTCTTCGTGGAATATATCTACCTCTCAAGCGAGGGCAAAAGCGGGTAAAAATAAACATCTACACCGGCGCAGTTGCTGAATTGAGCTCACAGGAAGTCAAAGAAACTCCACTAGGCAGTCATCATCCAGTCACGAAGAGTTTTCAAATAAGTCATGCGTAACCCACAATACCTCACAGCATTAATTCGATTTAAAATATATGCGCGCGGTACGGACACATTTTCATTGCGCATTCAGCACGTGTCTGTTGGATCTAGCGCTTCGCGTTTGGTCTTTATGCTTGCCCTACGTTTATGTATACGATTTTGCAATTCAAAAGTCAAAGTATTGAAAACTGTAATCTTGTAATTTTAAATTCCTTCTTAATAAAGCTTCTTGGGATTGTGTTATTAATCTCTGTAACTCGAACCGGGACTGCTTATTCAGATATTACAAAATAAAGTACAAATTTTATTCTGTATCATTATTTTATTTTGTATGCCCTGAAAGATGTATACAACATTTTTTTTGGTAATTGAAGAATTTTTATTTTTACCTTTTTTACATATGTATCTTATTACAAAATACTGTCATCCGAATTTTTAAAGCTTTTTGAGATGAACAGTTTTCCTTTTCAGGATTTTTTCGTATCCCGCATAGATTTTCTGTGAATTGGAATTTTTTTGCTAATAATAATCACAACACGATTAAAGAATTTCAGCCGAACTATTGAAGGTTGTGAATCAATAATTTACTTTCGAAAGAAATAGGTGCACTTTATATTGTCTAAAGTTTACGTACAAAATGCTTGAGTAGAAAATTGACCGTCCTTATTTACTTGGATGTTTGCAATAGGCCGTGCCTGCGGGTACCGAAATTTCGGTAGAAAAAGCTCTTCACTACAACCTTTATTCTTAGTACCGAAATTTCGGTACTAATAGCCAAAGTCGTAGTTCAAAGCTGTTAGTATCGAAAATCTGTAGTACTTAGTACTTAGTTGCAGAATATAGTTAATCCAACTATTTTCTTATTTGTGGGTAATAAATTCTTAGTTAGACTGACTACTTAAACCATTTAAGTTAATTAAGAAACACACACTGGGGCCTTAGGAAACTATACATTGAGTTGTTGGAATAACTGTTTTCACTTTTAACTACTTTTCTTAGTTATATCAACTAAAAATTAAGTTAAAAAAATAAATAAAACTAAAAACAGTATTTAAAAGATATTTTACGTTATTCAAGTTATTCCAACTACTCATCATAGTTTTCTAAGGTCCCAGTGTATTCTTCTTAGTTAACTTCAGTGGTTTAAGTAGTCAGTCTAACTTTAATTTTAGAAGAATAAGTATATCATAGACTAAACCCTAATTCTTCGCTGAAAATTTATAAAAAATTAAGTATATACTTTCTTTTACAGTATAGATTTGGTCCCTCATAACAACTACTCTTCTATTTTTTACATTAATATTGTTTCCATTAAAAATACTAAATGCTCAGTCTTTTGACTTGCAATTTTCGCAACACCAAAATTTCCCTTTAGATACTTTCCTCAGCACACACCGTAGGTGATACCACATTAAGCAGTAGCTACATTGTGAAAGGACTAAATTATCCCCATCGCTTGCTTCACTGCTCTGAGTTCCAAGTGGTTGTTCACAATTTTCACATTTAAATAAATTACCTTCCTTTTTTCCTTACAGCTTTCTTTATTACCGTACACGCTTTTTGAGTGAAATACTTTTGACTAACTTTAGGTCAACTAACTCATCCAAGACAATATCGGACATTTTACTGATGTCACTTTCAATGTCCAACTCGTTGATAATCACGTTTTCAAAAATAGCTTTTTCGGCAATATCATTAGCCACAAAACCTTTTAAAATGTCTAGGCCCTTTGCAGCTTCAGTTTGTTTAATAAAAGGCACACCTCACGATCTTTCACAGTTTTTTTTCGCTTTAATCCTATGACAGTCGTTTCCACGCCTTTAGGTCTCCCTTGTGGTTTATAATCAGATGGCAAAATGGTAACGCGTAACGATTCAGAGGTAACTTTCTTTCTGATGAACATCGATTCAGAGACTGACTCTGCTTCAACTGCCGAACCATACGAAGTTTCGGGCCTAAAATAGGTGCAGTTGCTGTTTCAAAAATATTAGCCCCTGTTGTAAAAGTTGGTTCAACGTTTTTAGCAGATTGTTCTTTATCCATGTCAATTGAGTATTTATCTATTGATTTTCGCAATTCGAAGTCTACCGGTTCTAAATAGTCTTGAATTGTAGCAACAAAAACTTCTTTATTTTGTTTCCAGATAGCTTTCACAGATTTGAAAGATTTTAAACGATCATCTGAAAGATCTGCCGATGCCTCACAGAATTTCCTCAAAATTTCCATCTTAGGCTGAATTTTTCGAAACTCATTATCTTTAGACAAAGTGCCCTTTTTCCAGTCTCCATTTTACCTTCCTTGTTAAGATTTACCAAAAACTCAATCTGCTCATTGCTTCCACCAATAATAATCGCGTGATTGTCCTCCCAGGATTTGATAATTGAATCGACAACTCCTTCACGGAAAGCGAAGTATTTCCCCGATGCCTCGCCAGCCAGGCTATTCAAGAACCCGATTGGTAAATTAACTTTTTCTAATTTCTCTTCTACAGATGTTTGTCTTTCTGGAACCTCAGCCTTAGAAGAAATGTTAATCAATCCGGATGTATGAATAGACGTTTTAGGTCAAAACGCCCTAAGATTTTTAAACAAATGCTTTTCTGTCCAACGTTGGTGACAAAAAGTTTCGTCGTACAAGTCAAAATCTAAATATTGCCGCAGAGCAAAAAAAGTTTCAAATGAAATAAAGGAGATGTCTCAATGCAGCCTTTTATTTACCTGCAAGGAAGCATCATTGATATAAAATGCGAGCAATCGCATTTACGACCTGTTGTATTAAACATTTCTTCTCCGCACTGTGTTTCGAAAATATCACTACCGAAGAGATTCGTTATTTTAACGTTTCCCTTTGTATCTAATTCTTTTCGGACAGATTTGAAGGCATAACGAGTTAAATGAATGGAATAGGATTTCTCTGCAGGATGAGAATTTTCTGCGAGTACCACCTCTCTATGGGCATTCTTCAAGACTTTGTGATCGCACTCAGAATTTCGACGTAATACAGATGCATATGAATCATCGAATCATAGAAATCTATATGTCAAAGTATTTGAGAATCAAAAAGTCCTTATTTTTAATTTCAAAATCTTTATTTTTCCACAATTTATTCTTGAAAAATTAACATTTTTATTTAATTCTAAAAAGGACAAAAGCTAATTTTAATATTGATATCAGAAAGTACTTGCGTTGATCTTCGTTTTCCTTTCGATTTGCTCTTTCGACACATTCCTTCATCAAAGCCAAATGTTATGCTATAATATTTTAGCTTCGGGTCGTAAATTCTTTTTAAATTTTTAACTTACTTACAATTCAATCAATCAGCCCTTCGATGGATGAAGTAAGAATTTTTCTCCTTTCGAATTTGTTCCACACAGGCTTCCAATTCTTCATACGACTTTCAAATATCTTCTGTTACAGTATAGCTAAAAATGCAACATTTTGGTTGAAAATTTAATTTTTTTTTTCTAAAGTCATCTGTTTCACAAAAAGCTCGTCTTTTTGCTTGCAGGTTTAAAAGTTTGGATAAACTGTTTTCTTGTTGCTTGACTGAATAATGTAAATTGGTTAAAATTTTGTCTTTCTATGCAGGAAATAAATTTCTTGTACTGAAAATGTAATTTCTTGTGGAAAATTGATCTTTTTTATTGAAAATTCAACAATTTTAATGATGATTCGTCTGTTCGGATTTAAAATTCATCTCCTCTGGTATATACATTCTCTTTTTTTAGTTGAAATATCACAAATGTAACCCAGGAAAAAATCAATCTCTGCTCATTTTTGCATGTTTTCGTCACTAGTTGCCCTTTAAACAATTTTTTCAGCAATGTACGTTCAATAAATTTGACTTTATAACACATTATTCTCTTCGTTATTAAAAAACGAAGAGATTCATGTATAACTGAACTGCTTTCCCCAATATGGAAAGTGTTTTACGCGCACGAGAAAGTCGGTAAAAGATTGTATCCTATTGTGGGGCTAGAAGGGGGAAAAAAATGCGTGGAGTAATAAGTTTAGGTTTAAGTTGGTTGAGGCTCACCGTGATTTTGCGTATTTCAATTTGCAGTTCAGTTTTTATAACTTCAAATGAAAAAATTTGCATCTTCAACAGTTCGAATCTTTTAATTTCAATGACCGTGAATAATTCTTTCTTAATTATTCAATTTTTATTTGCAGTTGGCAAGTTTTTCTTTTTCGACTAAGGATGACAAATATTGAGAACCTCGCAGACATAATTTGAAATGAAATATATTTCATTAAACATAAGTTTTGTTGTTGTTTAATAACCATTATTCACTATTGTCCTTCAATATACTAAAATTCCCTTAAGGTTTGAACATACAAGCTTTTTTTTGTAATAGCGATTATGTACACATCTTATTTTAACATTATCTCATTGCAATATTTTTAATATTTCTCATCCTAGGTTGAAAATAAAAAATTTTATGGTTGCGTAACCTGTATTAAAGCTACAATAAAATACGACAATATATAATAAAATACATGGTAGCAGAAAATTCGTCTAAATAATAGAAAAAAGTTTCAGTTTTTTGTACTCTTTGTGAACATTTTTTCACCATGGTTTTGCATTTCAAGCAGGAATATCTTTTTTTGCAGGCAGATCATTCCTCAAAGTTGCAGCGGCACGTGCAGAGAAATCATGAGAATTTGTACAAGGAATTCTGCAATAGAAATATAATGAAAAAAGAAAAACGAAAGGCTGCACAATTATCAAAACGTGTACAAAATTACACTGTTAACAACGTGCAGCTAACAGCACATAAAATAGAGATGGCTTGCGTAGAACACGTCACTATCAACGGTAAACCACAAGAGCTGATGAATTATCGAGTACTCCCTGCACACAAATGGATTAATATTGTTTCTTTTTTGTAGGGAAAACATTTGAGCATCAAAGTGGATTTAGCAAAATGCCATGGGCGTTCATTTATGGGCGTTATTGTTTAATTTCTTAAAGAGCACAAATCAACGCTCAGAACATTGGCAATGCTCTTTGAGAAACACACGAACGTTACACTCCTGGAGGAAATTAAGCAGATTTTGGGATCTTTCTAAATAGCCGTCGAGAAAGTATATTCCTTCACATCAGACAATGCACGAAATATGGTCCAGTTGTGCAGGTTAATTAAAGAATCTCAAGAAGGATGCGTTGAAGATTCCGAAATAGGAGAGAATGTGAGGGACTCTTCAAAGCAACAGGAAGAAGGAGGATTGAGGGACATTGATTCAAATAGGGAAGGCCAAGATGACAGCGATGACTATTTCAATGATGAGGATGATGAAAGAATCATTCACGAGGGGCGCGAGAAAGTTAGAAAAGATTTACAAACAGAAGAGGAGACAACAGAACTGTTAGTCGATTGCGAGATTTGTTCGAACGGACTAACGGTGAAGGGGGCTCGTTGTGCGGCACACACGCTCCAGCTGGCTGTTGATGACAGCATAAAAAACTACCGAATGCTCATCAAGAAAGCTCGCAAAGCTGCTGTACAGTTTAGGGTTGAAAGTGTTCTGAGGAAAGCACGTGCTATCGGACGTGGACTCGAAACACTAGATACTTGCCGAAACCCCCTCTCGACGCTGAAACAAGATAGCATTCAACGACCGACATGTTCCTTGTTTTAGCGTTGTTCAGATCCTACGGGTACCTGATAAAAAATTTTAATCTTTTGGATGAAGAGTGGGATGAACTCGAGCTCAACCTCAAGTCATTGATGCCAGCAAAAATAACTGCAAAGCTATTGCAAGAAAAGGCGTTGTTGATGTCGGACTTGTATATGATCTGGGAAAAATTCAAGATCGATACGAAAATAATCAACTCGCCTTTAGCTCAATCCGTTTTCGAAAATATGGAAAAAAGGGAAAAATCCCTTATCGGAAACGAAATATTGCTGGCATCAATGCACTTGGATCTTCGGTTTTCGATCCTTTTAGAAGGTGAAGCTGAGGAAACAGTGGCTCGACACTTGCAAATTCTGCATAATCGTCTTGTACGTGAGAAGGAGAAAGAGCAAGGAGAAAAGTGTCTGCAGTACTTCCAACGAAGCTGATGATCAAGACGATGCTGCAGCAGCAGAAATTGCAAGAAGGGTAGCTCGAAAATTCCGAGAGAAAAAAGACTATTCCAACGAACGTGTTCAAGCTGACGATTTAAGATTCCAGCTGAAAAATTTCCAGCAGCAGAAACATCAGCCGGCGTCTTGCGACGTCTTGGCGTACTGGAAGGATAAGAAGCACACATGGCCAGAATTGCATGAGCTGGCCATGATTGTACTTGCAACTCCAGCAACACAAGTCAGCGTTGAGGGGCTCTTTTCGGGAATGCGGTACATTTTCTCCACATTACGCGGTAATTTAAAGAGTGACATTTTATATGCTATCCTCCTGATTCGTTACAACGGTGAAATTTTTAATAAAAATGACTCTGATGACGATGATGACGCAGAGGCTACAGATAGACTACAGACTACACACAAACTACAAACTACAGACGGATACCTTCGTGAGAATAGTTTTTTCTGACTCAGGGGGTCTCAAAACGTGAAGATTTGATAAAAAACGACTATGTAAAATTTTAAATAAAACCAATACCTTCTCATTATGATGATAATGTAAAAAGTAAATATGAATATGTTTAAACTAAATACAAATACAGTCGTAGATTGGTCGCTTGCAACCGTGCGCACATTACGGCTTTATCCTTGTCAAAGGCCTGCTTTTTAATAAAAAGTGTTTATTGTACAAAAACACAATATTTATTTTAAGTTTATAATTAATAATTAAAGTATTTAATTATCAATCATGAGACTTATAATTAATAATTAAATCGTTTAATATCTAATTATTGTTAAAATAATTAATAATTAAAAGGTTCAATTATAATTATTCCATTTAACTTCATTGAAAAATTAATTAACTATTTGAAACTCGGACAACATGCATGGTAAACAGACGTTATGTTTGACCGATTCCGAAACCATAGTACTAATATCATAGGATTCGATAATGACTTCCCTATAGCAGAATTCAGTATTTTCTATAAATATATATATATATAATATAGATGGATGGGAGTTTTATTTTGGAAAACCAAAAAATTGTGTATATACATAATTATGCAATATTCATATTACTATATATGCATAATAAATATAATTCAGCCTTTCAGAACAAAATATAAATTATTTGATTCCACACGAAATTTAAATTTTTCTTGATTCCCATACAACATTTTAATTGATGACAAATAAGTAATTAATTTAATTATTTCCCAGCAGATGATTGAATTAAAATTTTGATTCAAAATAAGTCAATTTGAACAATTTTAATGACAAATTAAATTTTAATTGTCAATTAGAACAATTTTAATTAGAAATTCAATTTTAATTTTCAATTTAAAAGATTTTAGGCAGAAATTAAATTTTAAATCTCAATTGCAACCCTGATTCACTTTCCTTTCCTAATTAAACTTCAACTAACAAGAGGAATATTTTCGTCGATTTTATGAACCATTTTTAACAATGCTCATTTTTGAACTTGAGATCACTTTAATACATCCTTAAAGCTTATATACATGTATTATTCTTCTCTTCTTTAATGTCTTTTGTTTGTCAGAAAAAAAAGAAAGGTTTGCACCACAGAATCAGTATATTTTTGAAATATATGAAACTGGATATAATTTTCAAATTAGACAGTAATTTAATAATTTTACAAATTATTATTGCATATAATAATCGCTCGGGGGGGAATGAAAATTAAATTAAGTATTGTGGAAATTCTTGATGTAAGTTGTTGGCTTTAATGTCAGGTGAATTGACACCGATTAAGTTGTTTCAAACGCTTCGGTACACAATGGTGGCCCTTACCAGTGTGTTTTACTAAATCTCTGAAAAGTATATAATGTCTTGTAGATACGCACTTTTACAATTGGAAGTGTTATTCATTGGTTAATATATCAGTTATGAAATTATAAAAATTATTTATTCTGATTTGAAATTTTAATTTAATTCAATTATATTAATAACTATTGATAAATCTTGCAGTATTATCAACACATGATTTTGTTTTAAGGAAGTGCAATTGATGATAGAACAATGATAAAGTAGTAAACATTTTTTTTCACAATTCTTCAAAATAAATTTTAAAAAGTGGTCTTGTTTTAAAAACACTTTGTGATGATTTATCCCGGAGCTAAATTATTTAGCTCCGGTACGAACATAAAGGCAAATAGTTTCAACTCAGGTACGATACGAAATTTTAGACCACAAAATAATTTCTACTCCGAAAATAAATGCTTCTCACTAACACTTATTTTAAAATCATTGGGAATATAAAAAATCTCTTGATTTTCATAAACCCTCCGATGTAAAATATTGTATTGTGCGAACAGATAAATTCATAAACCAAACCCTAGGCGAAAATTCGTCTTTCAATCCAATCTGAAATTTCATAACCAGGTGTAATGGTGTTTATGGCCGTACCTGAGGTTTTAAGACAATACTGTTCCTAGTTTCGGAACAACGAGGAGAAAAAAATTAACCAGAGGAAAACCTTCGTACCGAGTCCCTGGAATATTGACTATGTGCAGCTGAACGGGTGGCGCCACGGTGGCGACTAACGGAATTTTTTTCATGCGACAATCGGCTGTGTCACTGTGCAATAAGATGTGAAAAAGTGTAAATACCGGAAGTGGCAACTTTGTGAAATAATCGGAAGCTTCAATAAGGGAACTTCCCCCACCACGAGAGCCCCCGGACCCGTGTATACGACCGTGCTCTTAACTTGAAGTAACTTACCATAAAGCTGGGAAAGATATAGGGTGAGAAAATCTCCCCGTTCCCTTTTCCAGTTTGAAAAATTACCATTTTAAATACAAAATTTGATTTGTCATTGTATTTAATAAAATTTGTATTTTTTGTAAATATCCATTCTTAAATTGATCAAAATGAAACCTTCAGTTTGTCTATTATTTAAAAAATCACAAATGCTTCCTTTATGAGGAAGCAAATACATTTGCTAACGGGAAGCAAAGTGCTCTTGAAGTGAGCACCATACAAAATAAATTCGAATAAAGTAGAAACACCCGAGATCGAATTTACAGCTAGTTTACCTTGATTTTCTATGAAATTCATCGAATTCACTTGAATTCTTCTAAATTAACTCCAATTTTGGTGAAATCGATAGAATTTTTGGGATTATTTTTTTCAGTTAGTTTTAATTCATTTAGAATTCACCCTGAATTCCTATTAATTTAACCTGAATTGTTCTAAGTTCTTTTTATTTTTTTTTTATTTACTGGAATTCTAAATTCACTCCATTTTACTCAATTATTTGAATTTTTGTAGTTTCTCTTAATTCATACTAATTTTTTTTCAATTACCTTTAAATCTTAGGTATTTTATCAAATTTATTCAAAATTCAATGAATTCTATGTAGTTTTACAAATATTTCTAAATAGTTTTTAATTTATGAATTCCAACGAATTCTTCTCATTTTTCTAAATTGACTCAAAATTTATTTAATTCCTTGTTTTTTTAATTTACTTAAATTCTGTTCAATTTGCCCTGAAGTCTATTCGCCACCATTTTACTCAATAGATCAATTCGATGGAAGTTTTTGGATTTTTTAAATTTTGTTCAATAACATTATATCCGTTTCTTAGGAATTTCTTCGAAGCCCCTTGAATTCCCTTGAATTTTTCAAAATTCACTCCAAGTTTACTGAAATCCGTGGAATATTTTGTATTTTTCTTTAACTCATTTGAATTTTTATTAATTCATCCTGAACTCTTTCAAATTTGTTTGAAACTCGCTCAGTTTTTTGTTGGAATTTATTTGAATTCATCTACATTCACTCAATTATATTCAATTAAATGGATTTAAAACGTTTTTGTTTAGCTTTTCTTCATTCACTCTGCAGTCCTTTAAACTCACCTTGAATTTTAAGCATTTTATCAAATTCTCTTGAATTTCCTGGAATTCTAAATTCACTTGGATCTTACTGAAATCAGTGGAATATTCTGAATAAAAAAAAAAATAGATTCACAAATTCACTCGAATTGTATTTATTTCATTGGTGTATATTGGAATTTATCATGAATTCGTTTAAATTCACCTGGAATTCTTATAAATTTCATCGAATTCTTTTGAATTCAATTGAAAATTAGCCTCTTTTGGTCACTTTTTTGGTGTAAGTCGGTCACTTGTTTTCAAGTAAATTAGGCTGTGGCAGCCCTGTATATACTTTGTTTATGTTTAACAGCAATAATTTTTATAAAGCTTGGTCGCCCAATCCTCTTCTCAAGTTCAGTATAATTCCTGTAATACTAAAGAATCTTTCGAAAACTAGCCACCACAAATTGAATAGTGAAAATGAAAAAAATAGATTCAAAAGCAATAAAATTGATCGATTGTCATGATAAAAGACTCGTGAACTATGTTTCAAAAGTAACTAAAAAAGTAACGATTTTTATAGTACCTGTTACTGAAAAAAATGTTACTAGTTAGCAATTCGTTACTTATTTATAAAAGTAACTTCGTTACTACTATCGTTATAGAAAAAGTAACTAGTTAAATGAAACTACTTCCCATCACTGGATGTATCTTTGATATGCCGTAAAAGTGGCGTATAATGCTCCCAAAATGGTGTATCTCAGAGAATTCTTGTAAACGGGCCTTTTAAGTTATCAAAAATTGGATGCCTCGCCGATATGCATCCTTTTCGAGACGAACGTGTCTTCTTATTCTGTATGAGAGTCTCTCTCTAGACGTCTCGCTACAACGAAGATGCAGCAAAAATGGGATATATCTTACGTTATACGCCCTTTTACGACTTGTGCAGTTTGAACTTAACTCAATTTTTATTAAATTTAATTAAAAGTTATTAAAATTTTGAAATAATTTAGTTTTGTTTCGATTTGCTTAGCAATGATGTATGGCTTTTTGAAAGTTTCCATACAAAGCCGCAGCTTGACAAAAACAGTTTTTCTTGAATATCTCAGTTCGAACTGAAATTGAGTTAAGGAGCTTTTTAACCTGTAGGACAGTGACCTTAATACCAAATTTATTATTATTTTGCTATCAAGTTTCCTAGCATATTCAGAAATTTTTCAAGATTCGTAGGAAATGAATTATGTTGCTAAAAAAACATACAATATGTCCAAAACGGCACATTAAAAACCGAGGGTTAAATATTATTTTTAAATTAGCAACGTCTTCTCTTACTGAAAATCCCGGCTATTTGTACTGAAATTTCGATATGAATGGCCCCTTTTCCAGGTCTCGCTATTCGTACCGAAATTTCTGTGCGCGTAAACACGGTCTTCTAAATTTTAGTTTATAATTTTCATGGTTTACATGAATGTGAACGATTTCTTAGTTTCTTTCGATAACATTGAAAATCATAACAATATTACAATTTCAAAACCAAAGAGCAAGATTGATTAAATGTATAAAGCTCAGAATTTTTTGTATGAATTTATAAATTTAAGAGTATTATGAAAACTATTAATTTCAAGAATGGTGGATACAGGGTTGGAAAATGACAATGAAGTCATTTTATAATTGTTGGTAGAGAAACTTATCCAAGTACTTTAAATCTCACATGAAAGTGTGCAATTTCGAAAATGGACAATATTGGAAGCTTCTAATTTGAAAGCCTGAAGAAGTCATTGCCTAATTTTTATGGCATATTCAAGTTTGAAGGCTTCCGTCTAATTTTGAAGGTCTTGTAATTAAACTTATTGAACTTCGACGAATTCCAATCTTCCAATATCAAAGGTTAAATTTATAATTTAAATTTTTATACTTTCACATATTTAAGGACTTCAATTTGAATATTAGAATGGCCGGAATTTTTTCTGAGATTTGAGTGGCCACCTTGAAACTTTTACAAATTCATACACAGAAACAATGAATATTACTTTTATTTTTTGTGTGAGTTTAACAAATTATAGAATAATTTTAATCAACTCCTAAGTACAACTCATTTCCAGTAGTTGAAACAACACTAAAAGTAACATTGAAAATCGACGCATAACTGCGTTCTCCACTTCACAGACAGTAAATAAAAGGTATTTATGTTTGGAAATTGCAGATGTAAATTTCTGTTGTCAAAAGTTGCATAGATGCAAATTGTTGATTTAAATCTGATTGATGGGAAAGTCGTGTAGCCCCCGCCACATATGGTTTTGAAACAATTGTATTTTCTACTATGATTGATCAAAAATCTTTTCTGTATGTACATTTTTAGGCTGGTTTTTGTTTTGATATATAGATCAACTGTTGGTTTATGTGATGTGTAATTTTTGTTGATTAATTTCACGTATTTTCATTGTTCTCACGATTTTTCTTATGCAGTGGCCGGAGCTACCCGACACTATTTTTTAATAGCCTATTGTATACCTTACTTGAATCGCTTGGTTTTTTTCTACATGTTTATTTTATATGTGTCTATTTGTAGGTTGTTGAAAGAAGCACTTACATTATACCTAAACTTCTATATTCATATTTTGATCACTTTCAGACAAGTTATTGACAATAGAGCTTGTGTCTGGTACGATCCGACTCTCTCCTGATAATTTTGTGTATGAAAGTAAATGGTATTGAATATAAAGTAATAATTCAAATTTTGTCTAATTTTGAAGAAGGTCAACTGTTTTTCTGTTAAATTATTTCAATTGATTATTGAAAAGCACATATTTTTTTAAGTGTGAAAGTAAAATGTGTACTATATGTGGGTCAAAATGTGAATTATTCCCACCCCCTGGATTGCGAGATAAATATAGGGTCTCTGCTCTTCCTCCTTCCTACCGCTCCAGTTATATATGGCTATTGAGCCTAAAAAACAGAGTTTTATTTCCAGCCATAGAAAGGAACATTCGGATTTTTTTAATTGGCTTTGAAAGCGTTATTTATTTTTTATGTTACACTTTATAAATATTCACTTTAAAAACATTATTAGTTGGAGATATAATATTTTGTGAAATAGTTCTTTTTTTATCACTCACCCCCTAATCTTGTTCCATTTGTTAAAAAAATAATTGTGTCATTTTATTTTTATTTTAAAAAAAGTTTAAATTGATTTAAATATTCTTTAAAATAAAATGAATCGCACAAATATTTTTATAATATAATATGCTGAAATCTTATATCTTTACATACAAATTATCCGAAATCGATTGATGAAAATTTCTCAAAGTTAGACAATGTTGAATGAGACGAAACGCCCTGCGTCTTGTTAAGAAAGTTCGAGTATTCTTCTTTTTTTGAATTTTGAGCCAAACCTTTGGAATTTGCCAATATTTACTTCAAATTCCGATTCTCTGACCCCCCCCCCCAAAAAAAAACCACCTTAGCATCTTGTAAAGAAAGTTCGGGTATTGTGCATTTTTTAAATATTGGGTCCTCCATTTTGGATCAGACATTTCCAATTTTTCTGTCACGATCAGCAACCTGGGTCGGAGCAGTGTTGCGGAACGAGCGTGTCATTTTAATAAATAAAACGAGAATTCTAGATCAATCTAAAAAATCTATGCCCCCTACCTCACATTACTCCTTTCCTCACCGAGCAAGTCACGCTTGATGGTATAATAATATATTTATAGTAAATAATATAAATATTTTTCATATAATTATATTTTTTATGATAAAATAGTTAATTGTAATCTTATAATACTGGAGGCAAATGTACCGCAGTCAGATTTAAATCGAGTTTTTATCACTTTCACATTTCACGCATTATATTATGATTTGTATTTAATTTGTGCAATAAGAGTGCAAATCACTGATTGCTTTCTTGCTTTCATTTTAATGTGTTGTAAAAGGAAAATTGCAGCTAAAACGTATTTTATTTGCACATTTTCTGTTGTTAGTTATCTCTCATCTTTACTTGGATGTGAATTCGAGAACTTCGTTCTCACTTGAAATTTGGTATTTTGATTTTAAAATTATTGATAAAATCTAGAGTAATTATTATTTATTTTGTATGTAAGATTCCTACTCTTATTATTTTTTTAATGAAAATGATGATATGCATCTGCAATCTGATTTTACATTGAACACTACACAAACTTGAGTGATTTATCCACCAGGGATCACAGTCAGTCCTACAATCCTTTTTTTAGAGCATTTGATCTCTTTTTAAAAAGAAAAACTATTTCACTATCCCAAAGATCTAAAACTACAAAAATACCAAGTATAATTCGTTGCAGCTTTACCCGATTTTTTGACTTATAAATTTTTTTAGACGCCCATCGATTGACAATAAGGATCAAATGTCATTTTCATTAATATTTTTTGTAGTAATGTATAGACACAGTTCTCACGGTCCAAATATTATTTTATTGGTTAATAATGTTTTAATTTTTATATATAAGAATGTTGCATTTATTGAACCTCTGTGATCCCTGATCCACCTAGAAATTAGATTGAAATTTTACAGCATTCGGCAATTGTTATGGTGTTACGATTTTCAATATCTTTCAAAGAACATCTACAGTTTTTTGACTTTCTCGTTGATAAAATACGTCATCAGCTAAACGTATGAATGTTTTTTCAAAGTATGTGTGTTAAACATTCTTCCGTATAAAATTCAATCACGCTATCTACTGTTTGCCATTTGGTTCAGTGTCGTATGAACAGTTGAGCACACATCAAATTTTGTACGGCAATATAGTTTGACGTCACCATGAATAAGAAAAATGAAGGAAAAGAATCAATGACAGACCTTGGTAAGAACATCCGTATGAAAGCACTATCGTCTATGTAAATAAATAAAGATATTACCAAATACTTTAAAATCATTATAAAAGCTCTGTTGTTTGAAGCTGTTAATGCAGAATCTAGTTTCGATTGAAATATTTGTAAATACAAGTAAGAAAAGCTGATGACTTGTTTTATGAACGACGCTATGCTTCGAGTAAACTTTTATTGATTTCTCTACTATATTTCCAGTTGTCTTTCACCTCCACGAGACATTTCCTAAGCCAAAAAGGGTCTTAAAGGAGCCTCCGTACGTAGTGAAAGAATCTGGTTATGCCGGATTCGAAATTCCGATCTACGTTTACCTAAAGAACAAAGATGAACCGAAAAGGTTTCACTTTTCATACGATCTGCAACTGCAACCCAGTGGTCCAGCGATAAATAAAGTCGCGACGCATAGCGAAACATTTCCTAGCCCTAATGAAGATTTTAGAAAAAGACTTCTCAAAGGTGGAGCTGTAAGTTTCTTCCGATGTATTACAATCTATAGGGTGATCATTGGACTTCAAAACGGGACATTCAGGTCTGCTAAAAATCTGAAAAAATCACGGAAATTTGAAAATGTTCTCAAAACCTGGAAGTCACGAAATTTTGAAAAAGTAACTGGAATTTTCTTAGTCGTGCCTAATGTCAAGTCCTAATAATTACTTAATGGCGCATTTAAAATTTGCGAATTTATACGCATTGATTTTTTACTAATGAAAATAATATGCTTTTAATTCCAGATTTTTTTTTTAATTTTATAATAATATTAATTTGAACAAGTAATTGTTGGTAAATTAGTCTGTGATGAGCAGAATATATTGAAATTTAATAGAATTGACTGGATTGTGAAGAGAGTGGGCCTGTCATTAAAAAAAAAAGTAAACCTGGAAAAGTCAAGGAATTTTGAAACCAGATTTCTGTAGCATCCCTGAAAATGACCGTGAATGAGCCACCAGTTTGACTGTGTGCAGACCTCGGATTCACGCCACTATTGAACTTTAACTGATTTCAGAAATGGAAAAGATTGTATAGGGTTTCAAAGGTATTATAGTATTTGAAGATATTCTAAGGAATTGAAGATAGTTTCACAGATTTCAAGGGATTTTGAGAGATATTACCTGATTTCAGAGGATTTTAAAGTTCTCAACATTTTCAGAGATATTATTCAAGATCATTCACGGAATTTCAAATTATTTTAAGGAATTTAGAGGGATTTTACCAGACCTTCGCGATTTTATAGGACCACATCAATGGATTTCAAAGAATTTGAAACATTTTAGGTTATTTTACAAAATTCTTAAACACTCGAAAAGATTTCAAGGGATTATAAATGAGTATCAAAGGTTTCAAGGGATTTTAGGGATTTCAAAGTATTTCTACGGATTTTATGGAGTCTCAGAGAATTTCAAAAATGTAAACATTTTGAAATAAATTAAAAAAGATATTAAAGACTGCAAGATGCAGTACGGGATTTAAAAAGATTTCTAGCGGTTTTACAAGGTTTCAGGGATTGTAAACATTTTAAAGAATTTAGTGTATTTCAAAAGAATCGAAGATTTAAAGAACTTTTCACAGTATTTACAACGTTTGAAGGAATTTTAAATTATTTAAGGAATTCATAGGATTTTAAGGGATTTTAGAGGGGTTTTAAAAGATTATAAGAAATTTAATGAGATTTCAACAAATTTAAGAGTTTTTAAAGAATTTCGTAGGATTTTAAAAATGTATCTAGGATATCCATGATATTCAAAAGATCTCAAGGGATTTCAACGATTTTCTAGACAACTTTAGGGAATAAATGAAATTTCAAGCGACTTCTAGGTATTTCTGAGGATTACTACGAATTTCCGGGATTTCAAGTGATATCGCCAGATTTAAAGGATTCATAGAATTTCAAAAGAAATTGTAAGATTTCAAACGTTTTTCTTCAGGTTTTAAGGGGTTTCAAAGATTTCAAGGGATTTAAAAAGACCAATTGGCCTTTAAATATATACTATTCTACAATAAAAATAGAGGGATACGTATATTTTACAGTTTAGCAGAAAAAAATTTATCTTAGGAATTACGAGTTATTGAAATTAACCTTCCAGTTGTCAAAATCTGTCGAAAAAATATAAAAATTTGAGAAAATGACAAAACGGCGGCTATTTTTCTGAAAATATTAAAACTGGATTTTATCAAAAAGTCCACCTCTTAAAATTTTTATTTTTTTTAGGAAATATTGCTAAAAATGTGCACTGCATTTTTCATAAATGCTTTTTTAAGGTAAATGATCTTTTCATCAAGAAAACATTTTTTGTCAAAAAGTCAAAATTTATAATTTTTGTGTAAACTACTGGGAAAAGGGTAAATGTGAAGAGTACAAAGTTGCTAAGAATTATCATCTTTATCATCGCTGAGTAAACTTGATCTAAAATTGCATCTTTTATATGATTTAGGTATGATTTAGAGGTCCCCTATTCGAGTTTTATCTTTTTAAATCAATTTTTAAATAAGTTTTACGTTCTAAATGTCTTATAAGTGTATGTAATAAATTTTTATACATGTGGAATTATCCGACTATTTTGCTAAGACTATATAATTTGAAAAAAAGTTTCACTCATTTTAATTTAAAATCTTTAACATTTAGATTTATTTTTTCATTAGGTTTGACATTAGTTTTGGTAAATATATATTTTTTTAAACAAATGAAATGTATTTCTTATTTGTTTATTTCAAACAAATAAAACTTATTACCTGAAACACACCATTTTCATTTAAGAAGGCAATTGTTAAAAAAAAACTGAATTATCGTTATAGACGTGTGTAATATATTAAAAATTATAATGATTTAAATAAAAATTGCTCATTCAAACAAGAAGATTCGAAGAATTTTAAACATTCTATAGATAAAAATTGTTAACACTTGTTTTTTCTTTATATTATACTTTAATGCTGATAAGGGACTTCTAAAGAAATATTATCAGATCGGCTTCTCCTTTTACACAGCTTATTTAGACACCAAAATGTATCAACTGAACGTGTCTCTGCTTGGATTTGACGAGATCAATTTTTTTTTACTTATAAAATCAATCCCCCTAATATACAACTTACAATTTATTGTATGTTACACGTTGATAAAAATAGATCAAAGTCTTCCATGGTAATGACAAAAAATTGAAATGAACTATAATTTACTGAAAAATAAGTGATCTTAAAGATCGTGTACCTCAAAAAATATGTTTAACGGATCTTTATAAAAACTGTTGAAAATCGACAGTACAAGTGAAGAAATCTGGTCCAGAGGCAGCCATGATTAACAAAGTAAATATTTAATTCGATGGAATGCAGCCTTTTAAAAACTGTAATTAATAACATTAATAATATAATATAGTTACAACAAATGTTTACAAATATATGTAAAAAGTAGAAAAATACAGCATTTCAACAAAAAAATCTGTCAGTTTTCGACAGATTTTAATAATTGAAAGGTTAACTTCAATAGCTAGTAATTCCGAAGATAAATTTTTATCGGCTAAACTATGAAATACAAATCTCTTTATTTTCATTATAGAATGGTTTATTTAAAGGCCAATTTATTTCGACACCCTAATCTGGAATCGGTCTATACCAGATTTGAAAGATAGTTAACCCCTCTATCTAATATTTAAAGAATTGAATTACACTATTTTGTTTCTATTTTTCAATATTTAAGCTGCTATTGACACTATTTTAAATTTCTTAAATGAGTCTGAGGCCTGCATGTGAAAAATCGGATAATCTTTTTTAAATTAATTAATTATTTCAGATCATGGTATCGAATACAGAAGGTACACCAGAAAAGAGTAAAGCAGCCCCACCAATGGTAGGTAAACCTAAGCTAAGTGGAACGGATGGGAAGAAGCACAGGATGACGGAGCCGAAAGCATCAAATGCTTTCGCCGATTTATTTGGACCTCCCATAAAGACTGCAGGGACGAAAGTCTCCCCAGACACGAAGAAGCCTTCGTCCTCCTCGGTGTCTGACAAAACTAGTAGTACGAAGCTCTCTTCCTCGGAAAAAGTAGAAAAACCAGACAAGAGTTCTAAAGCGAAGCACAGTCCTCACAAAGATGGAAAGAAGGAAAAGAATTCTGAGGAGAGAAAGGAGAAGAAAGACAGAGATTCGTCCAAGGAGAAGGAGAAAAGTAAGGACAAGTCGAAAAGATCTCAGAGTCCAACGAACAAAAGTAGCCATACGAGCCCGGGAACCAAGAGACCTTCCTCACCCCCTCCAATAAAAAAACCACCGACTCCTCCACCTCCAGTCCCAAAAAGAGCACCTTCTCCGAAACCAAAAGATAAAGAGTCCAGGAAAGTAAGCCAAGAAAAGGAAAAAGAGAAGGAGAAGGAAAAGCTCAAGGAGAGCTCAAAAAGTACTTCCGAGGAATCTAGAAGCGAGAAAAGGAAGGACAAGAAGAAGCACAAAGAGGACAAGGAGAAAGAAAAGAAGGACAAGCACAAGGAAAAGGAGCGCGACAAGAGCAAGGAATCGAAAGAATCCAAAAGTGTGGAGAAGAAAGTCGAGAAGGTTGAGAAACCAGAGAAGGAGAAGGAAAAACCTCCAGAGTTCAAACCCCCGAAGGAAGGACGAAAGTCTCCGAAGCCTCTGAAGGAACCTGAGAAAGTAAAAGAGGAAAAACCACCGAAGCCGGAGAAGATAGAGAAAAATGAAAAACCAGAAAAAACTAAAGAGTCGAAGGATAAAGATAAGCAAAAGCACAAGCACAAAAAGAGGGACAAAAAGGATAAAAGAGACGGGAGCAAGGAGAGAGAGAAAAAAGAGAAACGCGAGAGGAATAAAAGTTCCAGTGATAAGCAGAATATAATTGCTCCTCCTCCTCCCCCTCCTCCTCCTCCAGCGACTACAACTCCTCTTTCTACTCTTTTGGCAGAAATGCCCGACCGGGATAGCAGCGATTCTGCCCCTTCGTTGGACGAAGAGCCCTTCGTGGAGCCAAAACCCGTCCCACTTGTCAAAAAAGACCCTCCACCAGTATTAGCACCAACCGTTTCCAATGAATCGAAACCAAACATGTCACCTCCTCCACCCAGTGATAAAAAAAGCAGGAGTGATCGAAGCAAACGAGAAAAATCAAAGGGAAATCGAGAGGATAAAGAAATCAAAAAGAGGAAAAGGAGGAGTGACAGCAAAGGAGATGAGGAACGTGCTATCAAGAAGGATAGAGATCGATCTTCTTCTCCACTTGTTGAGCCAGTTTCCTCCAGTCAATCACCAATTGCTGTCGATATGGAATCGGTGCATCATCCAAAAGTGAAAGATGATGGAGCCTCAAACAAACAGACGACCGGAAAGGGAAGCGAGGGCGAAGCAGAACAAGTCGCTCCTGATTCGACAAATAGTACTTTAGCAGAACCCGAAGTTGGAGATACGCCTTCGTTTTCAGAGGAATACGTTTCTCAATTAAAAGATCTACAGCACAAAATCATGACGTTACAGGACAACCAGGAGTTGCAGAGAGTCGTCCAGGTTATCGCGGAAACCGGTCAGTACGAAATCACGAAGAAAACTTTCGATTTCGACCTTTGCACTTTGGATCGAAGGACAGTGCAGCGCCTGCAGCAATTTTTCGCCTCGTGACCACCCATTGCACATTAAGTGTGTATGTGTGCGTGTGCATGTTGTGATCTATGACGTTCTGTATAAAAAGTATAATATATATATATATATATTTGATCGCTAACGTTGTGGATTTGAAAATGTTAAGGAAGTATACGTCAAAGCGAATCTTCTATGTCTGCTTCTCGATTATTTTGCTCGAGGCACGTGAATATGCCCCAAAGTCACTTGAAATAACTTTCATATTTTATTAGGTATTTCAGGTTGGATGGGTGAATGCAAGATGACTGCGCGTCGAAGGCCGACATATAATACGAATTGCCTGGAACTAAATTCGATTTTTTTAATTACTTGGAAAAAATGATTTTTCACCATAAGTGAATTTGGGTTAGAGGTGTGCATTTAATTGAATCGAATATTCGACAACCGATCCGAATCGGTTTTTAAATCCGACAACCGCGATTAGCGTTATTTCACATGGATTTCATTTCAAAACAAATTGAACCATTTCGGTTTTGAGAAATCCTACTTATGAAGTGACTTAAGTAGCTTTAACTACGAGCCCGAATCAGTTTCAATTTGCATTGGAAATTCCATAGGACTAAGTGCACACCTTTGATTTGAATATTATTTTTTATTTTTCAAAAGCTTTTCAGTTTAATAATAAAATCGTTATGGAAAAATGATCTATTTGATTATTTAATTAAATAGCTTTTTAAAAATGAAAATGAAATTTAAATACACTTATGCTAAAAAAATATTTGTTTCCAAATTATTAAAAAATAAAGTTTCATCTTATGTAATTGGTAGTATGGCTTGGCCCTCGGCGTGCAGACATCTTGCAAGCTTACGTCACAACTTTAAATTCCTAACGGAAATATATGTCTCCAAATTTTTTTTCTCTGAATTGCCATTCTGATTTGTTCTACACGTCTCGGTTGAAATTAGTTCGACCCAAACGCGTGAGCACCAAGCATGTTTTTGTTGATTTTGTATCTAGGGTGTTTTATAACTATTTTCCGATAAAAACAAAATATTTGCCCGCACCGTTTTTTGACAAAATCTCTTTTTAATTAAAAAAAAAAAAAAAGAATTTTCCAGTTTTTCTCGAAAACGAAACAGGGTATGGAGAAAGTTCTTCCTTGGAAAAAATTCTACAAACTACCCCCTTAATATTGTTTAATCTTACTTCTTTTTTTTAACGTTGATGTTTTGATGTTCAGAGGTAAAAATCGGGGTTTCCACATTTTTAAACGAGAGAAAAGATTAGAATAGATACTTTTAGCATATTTATAATCATTTCTGATTTTATAAAAATCTCTAATCGTATAATTAACTGATCAGATAATAAGTATATGATTAGAGACTTGCTCTAATTTCTTTATCGTATGAAAATGTGGAAACCCCATTTTTACTTCTTATATCAAAAAATGCAGTTTTCATAAAAACGAAGTGTGATTAAAGTATGGTAAAGGGGTATTGTAGTAATTTTTTCAAGGAACGATTTTTTTCTTTTGACGTTATTGATATCTCCCTTCGTTTTTGAGAAAAACTGAAAATTCAAATTTTTTAAATTCCATTTAAGCTGTTTTTTATTTCTCCGAATTGGCATTTGCTATAAATCCCATTCAAATAAATTGTGTTTATTTGAATTAGAATTTCTCGGAATTTTACTTTGACATAATTCCCATATATCTAACCTAATTTCTATTTTGACAGTGGAATAACCAGTAGACATTTGTTTTGTAAATCTGACTTCTATTTTTCCGTATTATCCTTTACCATAATTTTTATTTGTCCCGAATATAAAATACTAATTAGAAGAAATATGTATAATTTAAAATGATAGCAAATACAAGTTATGGCAAACGAAAATTCTTGGGAATAAAAAATGTGACAAATGGCCACTCAAAAAAATAGAAATTGGGATAAATAAACACTAGGTCAAATCAAAATTATAGTAAATGTAAATTTGAAAAAATGTAAATTATGTTAAATGTGAAGTCTGGCAAAATTACAGCAAATTTTGGATTTTGGAGTATATTCATTCACCTCATTTTGATCTTACGTTATTATTATGTTAAATTTCGACCGTATGTATGCGTCGATATTATCTGGCCTGCTTGTAAATTTTGAAGTTTTAAAGTTGCGTGTAGTATACCGTTTTTTTTTTTTTTTAATAATTTGCACGGTGATATTACGTGTAATTTATTACAAAAAATGTAATGTACGAGTAGAGTACTTTTAGAATTTTTTTTGCAGCTTATATTTTATGCTGTGAATTGGAATGTTTTTACAAGTTCGATATTGTTTCAATTTTCGAATTGAATTGTGTATTCGGGTAGATAATTTGGAACTAACATAAGTCGAGAGGTTTGAATTATTATTCTCAGTGCTAGTGACTTTTTGTCTATTTTAGAAGATTGAGTTAAAGTACAAAATTTATATTTGTGTTTTCTTTTGTTGGATACTTTGATTCGACTTTCTATGACAAGCGCGATTTTTGTCATTCGCATCTGCCTAAATTGCTTTATAGAGAACTTTAAATTATTATACGATTACATTAGGTAGACATATATTTATTTAATATATTCCGTATCACATCCAATGTGATACATCTTCACCGGAAATTTTCTCTTGTTTTCCTATCAATTATGATTTAGAAATTCAGGAACGCATGTGAATTATTTGGGAAGAAATAAAAATGATAAGACTTTAAAACGATCAGTTTTCAAACCACGTGAGCCTAAGTCGAAACGTATATTACATTTTCTGTAAAGCTGCAATGTAAATGTTTAAATCCCAAGAATTTCATGTCACGCGAATGTGAGTTAATGACACGTAATATTACAATTTTTAAATCCCTAGTTGAGAAGCTCAACTAATATTTGTTTCACAATATTGTCAAACAATTAAAATGGGATTTAGGTCTCCAAAGATGTATGTGGTGTCATGCACTATGGCAGAACTGCTTTCTAAATACCAAGTATATTCTTGAAACTGTTTACCGTACTCGATATGTAATTTTCTTATCTTATTTTGTTAACAATATTTTTTAAAGTGATATAATATTAACAAACTTTTGCATTATAGAATTGACCAAAATCAAAGATCAAGAGTACAATCGAGTTTTGACCTTCTTATAAACATGGAGCATTATTCTATCATTTTACAGTCTTCTCAGATGGCGCCGAACAATTTATATATAAAAATAAATAGATAGTTTTAGATAGATAAATATTTTGAGTGAATGACTTCTCAACTATCTATACTTTAACGTTGATGCAAGAGTTTCTGGAAAAGAATAAAAATTCTATTTCTGATACTTTTGATTTTTCTTCTGTAAGTTAGTTAGCTGTAAAATCTTCATTTCTAAAATAAATTGGCTGGAAGAAAAATGGAATGAATACCGTGTTACACTCACAGCTATAGGATATACCGGGAAACTGAGATATCCGTGATGTCTATGGGACGTTTCTGGGATATTCAAAAGTCCCACGTAGGATATATAAAAAAAATATAATATCCTACTGGGGACATTTGAATATGCCAGAAACGTCCCATAGACATCCCGAATATCCCAATTTCCACCTTGCAGGATATCCGACGGGTCATCCATGGGATGTCCCTGGGAGATAAATAGGATCGAATGGAATATCCCGGTAGATCCTATTGCTGTTAGGATATGAACAATTTTGAAATTCAAAATTTTCTAACGGCAACAGTGTATATCGTAACTCATCACCTCATTCATCACTATATTCGTTAAAATAATGATACGTAGAAATTAAATATCACAGACTTAATGTACATGTCATTACAAAATTCTCTTGATTTCAACTTCCTTATCAAATTCGACTCTTGGTTTTATTTTTAAGGAAGTTGATTATCAATATTTTGTAATATTTCTGCAAATGCTTATTTAGCTAAGAATTTGCTGGGGACTGTTTACAGTTAATTGTTTTGCAATAGCATTTATATACGTTACACAAAATCACATGGGTATACGTAATGTTAAATGTAAGCGGGAAATAGCTTTTTTTATTGTGATAAATTAAAAATTAAATTTCCAGAGACAACTGCCTAATTTTGAGAAATCTAATAGGAAAAACTAGGTTCGATTTTTTAAAATACATATTGTACCAAATAAAACGTTGCGAACATATCAATGCTAATATTGAAATATAAATGGAAATTAAGCCAATTTAAAAAAATTCAGTATTTAAAAAATATTGAACATTTTTTGTAATGAAACTAGTAATTTATTTTTTAAGCTAAACCCAGTTTTTGTGTTTGAGATTTCTCAATATTGTAAATGTTATGTTTATATATCGTGCGATTATGTTCCATGTACGGTGAATCACTATTGATATTTATTTCTATTTGTGTCTACGTTCTGCATAGTAATTTATGCATAAGATATAAAAAACTGTAAAATGTTTAACACAGCGTATTAAATTAGAGTACATTTTTACAGTCTGTTAAATATGGTACAATTTCAGATCCGGCGTTTTTACAGAAAGGTCTATTTCATAAAAGCAAAATCTTGATATAGTGTAATCAAATATTTTGAAAACTCAATTTGTACGAAAGATTTGGAATAGTCTGCGATTTTCGTCAATGATCTTACCGCTTCTATTAATTATTTAATACTTAATACGGAATTGTGAATCATGAGAAAAATGTCATCAGTCGTAATTTTGTAAGAAATTGGTGAAACTTATGGCTCTATAATAAAAGTGAAAATGTAGTTAAATTTACAAGACTGTATTTATTATTTATTATTCACTCCTAATCACGTGTCAGTCGGACCATAAAAAAGTTGGGAATTCGTCAGATAACAAGAATTTTTCTCAAGAAAAATGAACCATTCTAATATTTTGAATCGTTTGTGAAAAAGAAGATATAATTTTTTAATTATTAGCAGGATGCCCGCAGTTCAGGGAAAACCTGGAAATCAAGGAAAAGTCAGGGGATTTCTGTCAGAAGCACTTTAAGTAACTATCCAGGATAATCAAGGCTGTTATACAGTCACTTTTTAAGATAAAGCCTCTATAGTCACTTTTTTAAATAAAAATATCAATTTGAAGAAATTTCAAATGATTTTGAAGATTCTAGGGTATTTTGGATAATTCCAAGGTATTTTCAAGAGATTTAAAAAGTTTCAAGGATTTTAAAGGATTCTAATTATTTTATGTTATTTTTTAAAATTAAAAGAAATTTTCAAGAACTTGACAAAATTTTAAGGGGTTTTAAAAGATTGTAAAGGATTTGAAGTATTTTAAGCTATTTTAGAAAATTCCAAGGAATTTTCAATTGATTTCAGTAATTTATTGGGATTTCAAAGGATTTGATATATTTTAAGGTATTAAAAAAGATTCAAATGTATTTTTAATTTACTTTAATAATTTCAAGGGATTTTAAAGGAATATAAATATTTTAAGGTATTTTAAAAGCTCTCAATATACTTTAATAGATTTTCCTGGATTTCAGGAAATATCAGATTTCATAGAAATAGATTGTACTCAATTCTACTCTATTCAATAGACCATTTTTCCTATCGGAAGTTTATTTGCGCATGTGCGGCTGCATGTGCATCCCGCGTAGTATGAAAGTTGCGTTCATATTTTGTAAAAATGTATACAATTGTACCTGTTGGCGGAGTGAAATTAAATGAAAATAATGTTTCGAGTAAAAAATTGGGCAAGTGTGAAATAGAAAAATGTAGTTTCTCTCAATTGAGACGGTGGTTAAGTTGCCGGAAGCAACTTAATAATAGTAAAAAAAGCGGAAATTGTAAACAGGTTTGCAGATTAAGTTTTTCATATTATTATATTTTAATTATGTTATTGCGATTCCAATAAATATTAAAGGTCAAAGACAGGATTTGAGTATTGTAATTGTTTTAAAATAAAATTGGTGATGTTTTGGGAAGAATATAGTAACAAATAGTTCTTGTGGTGTTACAAAGCCGAAATTTTCGGAAAATGCCAAATCTTCTATACAAAAGAATATATAATTTGGAAGAATATTCTTACATTTTTTAGTTTCAGTCGAAAATATGAATTAGATTAAATTATAAAATTGATAATATGCAAAAATATTGCAAGCAATAAATAAGGTACATAATACATTGAAAACGTATTACAAACAGAAATGCACATTTCATGCTTGCATGCAGCATTATTATTATTACTGTAATTTATTATTATAAGTTGTCATAATATAAGTTAATATATATTTATTTAACAACATAATTTCAGAATAAAGGAATGCTGCTTGAGCAGAGGAAAGTCGTGTCTCCCAGAAATTGGGAAACAAACAAAATTTAAAATACTAAAGTTTGATTTTTTGTAACGGTGTATATATATATATTCATATATATATATATATATATATATTCATATACACTTAAAATACTGCAGAGATCATAAATGTTTAAATGAGGACTTGATAAATATTTTAAAAATCATAAAGAGAGTCATGGAGGCTCAAACGAGGGCTTCGAAATACATTGAAAATCATGCAGAGGGCTAAAGAGGTTGAAAAGAGGACTGAAGAGGTTCTACGAGAATTAAAAAAAAATGTCGAGGGTCAAGAAGGTCCAAAAGAGGTTTTATTTACAGCTATAGAGGGTCAAAGGAGGGCCTATATTTCGATTTGGACTTGCCTGGACTACTGTTACTGCTACTCCTACAACTACGTATATCTGTCACACTCACTTCTATTGCACGTGCCTTTCCGCCAATAATTGAAAAGCCCTTTGTATTTTCCGAAGGAAAAAATAATTGTTTGAAAATTTAAGCACAACTTTTTGCTCATTGACACTACCTACGCCATTTTCAGCAGCCAAAAATGTGCAATTTGCCTCGAGAATTATCTCCGTACGTTCTTTAGTTTCGGATATGATACCTCACTACTCTTTCATCATTAACTTAGTGACAAATGATTATTTTTGACTCTCAATTTCACCACTGTTAACAGATAGGATAATAGAAATTAACATATTTTCGCATATTCTTTGTAAATAATTTTCAGAGCCCAATAGCTATTCAAAGTCGAGTATTCTGAAATTATCGTAAGGTGATGGTACTCTTTCACCTTTCACTCGCCAGGAAATAATCTTTAATCGACTGAAAACTTCAAAATTCTGTATCAGTATAGGACAAACATTCATCTGCAACATGTACTTTGTCCGATATATTGAGAATTTTATTTCTGCTGAGATTTTCACTACAATCTGTACAAAAATCGAGGTATCTACACTTTTTTGATAGATAGTAGTGTTAGGTATGTGTCAGCTGTTTAGAGTTTGATTCTTATAAAAAGTGACAGTAGTGATAGTAATATTCCTAGATTTGACTGCATAATTCAGGATTATAATCATAGAGCCTTTATTATTTGTTAACAAATAAAACCAAATATACCTTGTTCAAAAAAAACTAGAAGAAGAGAAAATACTTTGGTTTAGTAGAATGCATTTTATTTGCGAAGTCTTTAGGATAATTATAATTTTGTCTATAATCATGTATTATCCTGGTGAAATTTAACTGTAATTAATTAACAACATTTTTGCAAATTGAATGCATTTTATTGAATGCATTTATCTTTCTTACTTCAGCGTTTTCTCGTATAAATAAGATACTACATTATATCTGCAAAATACAAATATTCCTTGGTTGACTCAGCCAAACGGTTTTGTTGTTTCTATAGCAACCGAAAAACTTATTTGGGACAACCAAATTTTTCTCAGTGTTGTTTTTGAAAGAAAAATATATCGTTTTTGGGTAATTCGGACCTGCTCAATTCACTGGTGCAAAAAATTAATAATTTGAATTATTTATATGCAAAACTATAGATAGGCTTATCGAAAGACCGCTTATATTAGTTTTACATTCTCATCTGAATGAGAAGGTATTCGTTTTATGTGAAAAATGACTTTCGCGGATTCAATCAAATGTCGACGTTTTGTGGCCCCCTGAGGCAGAAAAACCGATATTTACGAAGGTTTCTGTCTGTCCGTCTGCTTGTATGTCTGTCTGTAGTCTGTAGTCTGTAGTCTGTAGTTTGCAGTATCGTGTAGGCACGATAACTTTCGAAAGATTGATCAGATTGGATTGTGCTTTGGCACACTTTTCGAAGACCTGAAAAGAAAGAACGAATTCGTTAACCAGCTATTTTGGATTAAAATTCAAATTTTGAAAATTTTTGAGACCATTTTTTTCAAGATTTGAAAATTCTATATACGGTTATTAGAAGTACTCAAAAAGAAGAAATAATTCATTTTGATAACATTTTTCGAAAAAAAAATTATCAGAGTTATAGCATTTCCAAATCCGAAAGAACAAATGAAAATTAACATTTTAAGCCGAACAACACACGATATGAAAAAAAGTCCATGCGAAAAAAACGTTTCTTTTTGAGAGCCTTGCAAGATTATCATAAGACATTCTTGAATTTTTTCGAAAAATCAAAAATTCAAATTTTGATCGCACAAAAAATAATAAAAAATCAAAAACTCCATTTTGCTGTCAAACTATACAAAATAAAAAAAAGATGAAGAAATAAAAATCGTGCACCTAAAAAAGATCTAAAAATTCGTTATTAATTACTTTTCGTTAGGATGCGTAGTTTTTGTTTTATTCGTGAAAAACAACATTAAAAATAAAAAATTAAATTTTTGGACAAACGACACAATCTATGAGAAAAAAATGAATAGACTGAAGTTGCTCATGCAAAAAACAGCTAGACATTTTTTATTAGCAATTTTTCGATAGGACGCTTAGTTTTTGTTTTAATCGTAAAAAAATAACATTAAAACAAAAACAAAATAATATTTTGGAAAACGACACAAGGAAGGAAAAAAAATAATAGGTAAACTTGTTCACTCGAACAGGATGTACAAATTTGTTATTTATAATTTTTAGAAAGAGCGAGTAGTTTTTTTTTCAATCGTGAAAAATAAGAATAAAACACAAAAAATTAAATTTTCGGAAAAAAACGACACAAGAGACGAAAAAAAATGAAAAGACAAAAGTTGTTTAACCAAAGAACATCTAAAAATGTGTTATAAACTCTTGTTATAAACATGCATAAAAAATTAGAAATTTACTTTTTGGAAGAACGACACAAGCTACAATAACTTTTTATTTAACAAAATTTTTCTCCTAAATTATGTCTACAAATTTTCTTAGAACCACTTGACACCAGTGTGCGTATTTTCAGTTTAAATCATGAAAATTTACGTTGAAAGTAAACAAATTAAATTTATGGAGAAAAGACACAAGTTGCAATAAAATGTATAATAACAACATTTTTTGTATGGGATGCATACTTTTTTATAATCATAAAAACAAGAAAATGAAAATACGTATGTTTCAATAACAATGCATATTATGAATTGTGATAATATACTTTTATTGAAATGATAGATTGTTCAGGGTAACTGAGAATAAAAATTAGTGCAAAATAAGGAGCAAATATTGACGCAATCATGAAATTCACAATCACCAAATTACAGTTGTCGATGGTTTGACCTTTAATTTTAAAAGGCCTCGGCGCAAATGTGGGGGAAATGCACAACCGAGCGCGTAGCACGATGTAAAATACATCATCGAGCGCGAAGCGCGAGATAAATATATTATCGAGCGCGAAGCGCGAGAACCAACAGTCGCGCGCCCTAGGCCATACGTATTTATTTTGGTGTTAATGAAATATTATTTGTCATTTCTCGATATTAAATTAAGACAGAAGGAAACGTCTTTCAATCTTCTCTAATTTAATTTTTGTGTAACAGCGTATCCACCGGTTGAGCTCACTGGCTGGCAAGAGTTGAGAATCAGAAGGGAGAGGAAGAGAATGCTGGCTTTTTGCGGACATTCGAGAGTTTGATTATATGTTATTGTACAAAATAGTTTAATACATATAGTAGTCAACAGTGTTTAATGAAAGCTGTTAGATGGAATGCTTTTTAGAAGCATTCAATCATCAAAGCATTGGCTTTCACCTCAAGCGTAAGTACGGTTAACCTATAAGTATATGCTAAAGCATGCTTTTCTTGTACTGTTACGATCGTTTATAATAAATTCATTATCATTAGTAAAGTCATTCATATAATATTAAAATCACCAATATAGATACACATATTTTGGAAACAAAATATTTAATTACCGCTTATGAACAAAAAGTCATATACGCATGCTTATCTACAATTGCACTCAAACTTGTATGTTCTAAAATTTGTATTCATACGGAAATAATGCTTTTAGTCAAGAAGAATTTTTATTCACGCAACAAAATAATTATTTAAAATAATTTATAACTTTCTTTGTTTATAACACACTACATTCTGGTTTTTTTTTGTGTATATAGAAAATGGTATTACTGATGACAATTTCTATTCTGACCCAAAAAAAATTGAAACTCTACTCAAAAATTATTTTCGATTTGAAGAATTTAAAGTAGATTACGAAATTCAAAGGTCTTCGATCGACGATTTAACAAAATCTATAAATGACGAATTGAACTATGAAACAGTAAATGATCTTTCAAATGCATCAGAAGTAGATAACCTAAACCTTGATAATTCTGATAGCAACTTAACTTCAAAGAATCAAGTTCAATCTCGTGCAAACATTATACCAAGAGGTATATGTGAAATATTAATTTCAAATATTCAACTAATTAAATCTCTATAAACGGATATTAAATTATGTACATTTTTGTAGGCGATTATGAGAGGCTCTTCATAAACAATAACTTATTCTTTCTATTGAATAGCACTTTGGAGGGTCAGACCATTTTGGGTCGATACATAAATTCTCATTTCATAGATCTCATTTCATTGAAACGAATTGTTATGTTCAGTGAATGCAACGAAGGTTCTGATGAGTTAAAGTAAGATTTACAAATTTATAAAAATATAAATGTGGTATTGCTTCAGGTTTTATTTTTAATTTTGCTTATGAATATGTGTTTATTCAACATAATCATTAAGAAAAAAATTGAAATTTTTAAATGTCATGAGACTTTAAAAATAGAGTAAAATATCATGTTATATAAGTATCGAATATTTACTGTACACTTGTAAAAAAAATCCAATGATATTTTCATTCTAAATTATTTTTTCTGATGCTTTATTGATGTACTAATATCAAATTAAATAACTAATCAGCATAGTGTACAAAACTTGTAACTAACAAACTATCGTTCATGCCACTCTACTAACAATCGTAATGTTATCGCTCATTTGCAGCTTTTCGTAACATAAAATACCATACGTGCAAGAACGCTTTTTGAAACGAGTTCGTCTTCGGCTCGTGTCACAAGCCTCTTGTTATAAGAAAAAAATCTTCCTGTACATATTGCTGGAGAGAAAGGATTTTCTAAGAATTGTAAATGAAATCACTGAACTGTTCCCAGAGTTAGACAGAGATAGTTTATAGATTGCATTTACGAAGGACGAGGAAGCTGACGACGGTGTCGGACAAAAAGGTTCTTTATATCAACAGTATAAAGTTATTCGACGATATCTTCGAGAAGCTGGCATTGCCGTATGCTCTGAGGGTGTTAGTGAAAAAACTAAAAATAAGAAGAATAAAAAATGTGAAAATATTTTATTGGTATTAAGTAATATTCTATTGACCGGAAAAAATACTAAACAAATAACTGTACTTTTCCGTAGAGTTACATAATCAGTATGCTTTGTTAAATGACCCAGAGCAGGATAAATATCTATACTCAGATATCGTAGCACAATGGGAAAAAACATTGCAGCTCAGGTATTGCGCCCACCTGTCACTGGTTTAGAACTAGTAAGAATTTTGATTATTTTTTTATCAAATTCTATTTCGTCGTGATTTAGAATGGTTATTTAATATTACTGTTATTTTTCTCTAACTAAAATTTGACTTTATTAACGTTTTGAAAAAGTTACCAGAGAATAAGAAATTATCTGAAAAAGAAATAAATACAAAGGTTACATTGTGTGTCGAGGCATTTTCTAAAAATTGGCTTCGCGATGCAACTAAGATAGTTCAATTGGTTAAAAAAAGTTCGAAACCCTGTCACAAAATTTTACTTGCAGAAAATCCACAGTTATTTAACACAAGTAAATGCATTCATCCAAAATTCTTTTTTCAATTGCATTTTTCGACGTAGTAGTTGAAATATTATTGAAATTTTTTAATTACCGTTTTAGAGAATCTCATTAGTACGGCCGCTCTCGTAGCATTACCAAGCTTTCTTAATGTCACAAAATCGATTCCTACTTTTAAGAAGACTGAAAATCACATAGCAGACGTTGACAATCCTACTGAGAACATTGCAGAAAACTTTCAGACTGGTAGGAAACGTCCTCTTTCACCAGACACAACTGCACATGAAAGTCCAAAGAACTTTTCAAAAGAGAGAATTTTTCAATCATTCATTTTGAATGTCAAAGTTAGTTTCTTTGAGTTTGTAAATGCAAAAGATTTGACAATTGATTTTGACGTTACATTTACTTCTTATAGGATCATTCAAATGTGGATGTAGAAAAAGAAGAATTTGAAAGCTTTATTGATAATCATGTTTTAGAACATTGTCCTTATGTCATTGCTTGTGGAGAGTGGAGCAACATTACTCATACTTATTTAGTAATAAATAAGCAGCGATATAGCTGTGAGTCTTTAGAAGAAGGAGTAGACAAATATTTTCAGTGTTTGATGGCCTTGAGAAGATGGTCGTAATTTTTGTTATGGCCATTGCGTGACTCAGTTAAGAAAAAGTTCCAAAAATTATTCTAGTTTGAATGATATCCTACTTTTATTAGGTAGGAATGTTAGTTGTTCATTTAATGTAATATAGCTTTGACGTGACATTTAGATTTAATATTTATAGCATGATTTTTGATCAATCGATTAGTTGATAGTAATACTAAGTTCAATACTATTTGGACTATTACTAGAAGATACACACGTACTGTTGCGCGCAGGTGCGCTATTATATAGTTTTCATGCGATTACATTTGTAATTCTACTTCCATTTATTATCAGCCTATGAGTATAGTTCAAGAGTTCATGGATTTCTTTATTAATATTATCCGTAATATTTTTCTTGAAAACTTGAAACAAGATATATTCAATGTTTTACAGCATGAAAAGCTGTCAAATACTACTAAGCACAATATAAATAAATGCTTTGAAAAATATAGTTCTGCATGTGATCCTTTAGCTACACATGAAAAAAGAGAAACTATTTTACGTGAAAAAGGATTATTAGATCCTCAAGAAATTCCAATCGGCACCGAATCTTACGAAAAGGATGTAGGCAACGAAACTGTTTTAGCATTTCGACCGCTGTATGGAGTTTATGTGCCGTTGAAAAAAAGTTTACAGTTGTTTTTAGAAATACCAGGACTTTTCAATGAAACCATAAAGTATATGAAGCATTTACTGAAAAATAAATCTGTTATGACGAATATTGTCCAGGGTGATTTATGGCATAAAATATGTCCATATGAAAATCAAAATGATAATGATATAATTCTGCCATATTTTTTATTCTACGATGATCTCGAAACTGGTAACAGTTTGGGTAGTCATGCAGGAAGCAACGAATTCGGTGCCATTTACGCATTAATTGAATATCTGCCCGCTCATATCGCTTCGAAATTAAGCAGCATTTTATTTTGTACGCATATCTACACAAAAGATAAGAAAAAATGCGAGAATAAGGAAATTTTCAAAGCTCTAATAGATGAAATTAACTTTTTAAGACGGACAGGCATAACTGTTATGGTTGGCGGATTTCCACGTAGAGTAAAATTCCAGTTGATTTTGATACTTGGCGATAATTTAGGACTAAATAGCATTTTAGGTTTCGTTGAGTCATTTGCTGCAAATTACCCGTGTCGGATTTGCAAAATGCCGAGAGAGCAACTTCAGCAAGCTGTCAAAGAAATACCTGAGCTTTTGCGTAACCGGTCTAACTATTACTTAGATGTTTTATTGAATGATAAGTCAATTACTGGTATAAAAGAATTTTGTGTATTTAACGAAGTTGAGAACCTTCACGTAACTCAAAATATTTCGGTGGATATGATGCACGATGTGCTTGAAGCAGTATGTTTATATACGTTGAAAAAATTACTATTTGTATTCATTTATGCAAAAAAATATTTCACGCTACAAGTGTTGAATGATTTGATCAGGAATTTTGAATACGGCCCGATCGAAAGTAGTAATAAGCCACCTAAAATCACAGCCAATCGTTTGAAAGGTGACGATGAAACACAATTAAATTTATTAGCTGCAGAAATGTTATGTCTACTTAGATATTTAGGGCTTATTATTGGTCATCTCATTCCTAAGCAAGAAAAAAATGGCGAGCCTAATGATCATTGGAACTTGTATAAATTATTAAGGGAAATCATTGATATTGCAACGAATCCTAGAATAATTAGAAATGATAAAAATGTCTTAGAAGACTTAATAATTAAATTTAACTCACTGTATATAAAACTATTCGGTAACTTGAAACCTAAGTTTCATTTTCTTATTTATTATCCAAGGCTTTTATTAGAAAATGGACCCTTAGTTGATTATCGGACAATGAGGTATGAATCAATCAACGAGTTCGAGTAAGAACTTGGCCTTAACCATTGCCAATAAATTGATGTATAAAATGTGCTATTTGTTCAACTCTCTGCAATTCGAGAATATTTTTAAATTAAGCTCACCAATAGAAATACCAAACCGATTGTTGCAGCTATATGTAAATGCTTTATGTTATGGAAAAATAGAAATTTCAGGAATAGAATATCATACAGGAATGTTTATTGTTTTAAACATTGGAGCATCAGAAAAAGAATTTGGTCAAATAACTAATATTATTAAGCAGGATGCTGATGTATTCTTTGAATGTGAATTATATAAAGAAATAATTTTTGAAGATCATTTTCATGCATACCTTGTTGGATCAACAATCATTAGAAAATGTTATAGCTATAAGAATTTAATTGTTAAATAACCATGTTTGGGAATTTTGAAAGACGATAATTATTATGTAGCCACGAGGTTTTCTTTGTGAATTGTACTGATAATAATACAGTTGTGTAAAAAAATTTGTTTGTGTTTTCCATTTGATTACCTTGCCCTTGTTAGATCGATGATAACTTAATTTTTCGTTGTTGATAGACATACAATTTAATATTTCTTCTCTTATAACTATTTTTTTAATTGAAAATATAATATGGCAAAAAAATAAAAGACAACTCTTCGCCATTGTTAATAAATTTTTTATTAGTTTTGCCTGAAATATATGGGTTGAAATCGGTTTTGTTTAAGATATATAAAAAAATATTTGAAGTTTTTTAATAGAACAATTTCGAATTTTTCATTTATGAGTACTAAATTAATTTCTGCAAATCAATAAAAAATATACATAAAAAATATTCTGTACTTTGATCATCCAAATTCGGGAGCTATATAGGAAAGACTTAGTTTTATGAGACAATATATCGCATGTGACATGTCGCTCGCGATAAGCGCTTAAACGCACACCGACTGGGAGCTCTGGCGTCCCACCCAAGTGAGAGCATGAAAGTTCACGTAAGCTGGTAAAACCAAGCGCCTATCATTGGGTAGTCGATTCGTCTGCTTATTACGGGCAGATGACGCTCTCAGCACTGACAGGTTAGAAGCACAGTTTCTCTTTCCGTGTAAATTCAAATTTCAACCTTGTATACCATTATGTGCTAAATTTAATTAGACGTACCTAGTTTTACTATATTTTTTACAAAACTCAATTCTGGATTGCTTTTCTCGCCCCCACAAAATCCCTCTTCCTGAGCTACGGACTATTTTCTGTTCCTACGTTGTCGCTGCCATTTTGTAGCAATGCTCCCAGCTTATGTCCCATAAGACTGGGAAACTCGTTATAACATATATTAGGGTGATTCTTATTTATACTTAGGGGATTTTTTTCGAATGTCTCTGCTCTCACCCCCCACTTTTGTTCGTATGCCAAAAAAAAATTCCAGATTTGAGCAAAATCGGTTAATATTTAGGGGTGGCGTAAAGACCATGAAGGTTCCCATTGATTTAACATGGGACAAAGACAGTTTTTTGTAAATCAAATATTTAAACGCGATAATATGTTGCAAATAATTTCGTGTTTCATTATATTGTTCAGAATTTTTCAGAGAATAAGAATCAGTCATAAATTTTGAGGTTGAATAATTATGAGTCACTTTTATGGGTCCCCAAAGAAAACCCCATAAGTGACAAATTTGAATTTTATGTAGTATTGCTATTTATTGACGCTTTTTAAAACTTAAAAAAAATCATTAATCGGTCATTTAAGAATACCCAGTCATTTGTTAACTAATATTCAATTGTTTAAACAATTTTAATTTGTTTGAATATTTGTTTTTGTCAGTTAACTCGAGAAATGAACATATTTTTTAGACTTTATGAGCACTTTAATCAATGATAACAATAAAATAATTTTGTTTAAATAATTCTACAATTATTTAAATAATACGTATTTATTCAAGTATATATTTTACATAAAAAAAGCGAGCGAAACATTTTATCTCACTAAATTTTCGAGAAATTTTAATAATTTTGAGTACTAATTTGTTTATTATGAATACTCGTAGATGTTTAAACCATTTTAAATTTGTTTAAACAATTTTTTTTACATATTTTATTTTTGCAATTTTTCGAAAGATTGAAATATTTCTATGTTCTACTTTGCTAAATTTGTCGAAAATTTAGTGAGATAAAATGTTTCTCCTGTTTTTATTTAGGTAAAATATGTACTTGAACAAATACGTATTATTGAAATAATTGCAACATTATTTAAACAAATTATTTTATTGTTATCATTGAATAAATAGCTCATGCAGTCTAGAAAATATGTTCATTTCGCGCGTTAACTGAAAAAAAAGATTTAAACAAATGTATATTGTTTAAACAATTAAATATTAGTTAACAAATGACTAAGTATTCTTAAATTACCGATTAATGATTTTTTTTAACTTTTAAAAAGCGTCAATAAACCGCAATATTACGTAAAATTCAAATTTGTCACTTGTGGGGTTTTCTTTGGGGACCCATAAGAGAGGCTTAAAATTATTCAACCTTAAAATTTATGATTGATTCTTATTCTCTGACGAATTCTGAACAATATACTGAAACACGGAATTATTAGTAACATGTTATCACGTGTAAATATTTTATTTACAAAAAGCTGTATTTTTCCCATGTTAGATCAATGGGAACCTTAATGGTCTTTGCGCCACCTCTAAGTATTAACCGATTTTGCTCAAATTTGGAGATTTGTTTTTGGCATTCGAACAAAAGTGGGGGATGAGAGCAGAGAATTTCGAAAAAAATCCACCAAGTATAAATAAGAACCACCCTAATATATGTATATTTATATTTCGTGCATGACACTTTCAGAACTTTTTATTTTGATTACACGTAACTAAATATCTTTGAGGTAAGTATGTAAAATTTCGAACATTTTCATACACAATCTTTTCAGTAACGGTGAATTTGATCCAACGGTATTTGTCTACGACTGCCGCCCGGCGACTGTTTCCTCAGTGCGCATAATTTCGTTTTACTAAACTCGTGATATCTTGTAATACACAAAACGAAATAATATACTGCTTCCACAGATTTATTCATTAATCCCTACGGAACAACTTCCTCATCAGAAGTTCTCTGAGAATCAACGCGCACGTCCCATTATTCGAACCAACCCTTCAATTCATCTTTTTTAGTCGGAAAAATTCAACCATTTTGTTAAAAGTTGAACTAGTTTCCTAAACATACATTTTTTTTGTTGAATATTTATAATTTTGGTGGAAACTTGGTCTTTTTTGGTCACAATTTTATTTTCTAACTTCAAAATTTAGCGTGATAAAACACGATTGATTGATCAAATAAATTTCTATTTTGCGATTTGATTATTTATTTTTTAGTCAATAATGATTTTTTATTTCATAAAAAAATGCAACAAAATATTCTTACATACTGATTTATCATTATCTTGATTTTTCATTTGTGACAATCCTGTTCACGATCATATCTACGAATTTAGTTCTCTTTTTGGGCAGTGAGATATTTTTATGTACTTAATCCGACCAAATCTGTTTTGCTACCCAAATTTATCAGGAAGAATAGCAAAACATAAATCTTGTTACAAGATGAATCTAAAAAGGATATCCTATTGTGCATTATGTAATATTTAAAAATTTTAATTCTCAGATAATTTCAAATTTTAAAAAATACTAAAAAATTTTTTTTAACTTTCTACTTGATTCTTTAGTCAGTAGTAACAGGCAATAAGAGTATCTCGATCTTAATTTCGAAGACAAAATAATTATTTTTGTTCCTGAACGAGACAAGCAGTAATTTTTTCACAATGCGCTAGATGTTCTCTTAAAACAATGTTCAAATAATAGAATTATCCTTATTTTATATTCATTTTGTTTATTTACAGTACAATGGTGCAACTATGGCGAAAAGAAGTTCTCGTGACAAGACAATCGTATTTACCAAAATGGGAGGAAAGTTTCTCTTTGGTGACACCTCATCCAAAGGACGTTTATTCAGAAATTTGCAAAATATGTGGAACGGAGTTTGTTATTTCTAGTATGAGGAGACAAGCCCTACAAAGTCACAGCGAAGGAAAGAAGCAAAAATAACGTCTTAATGCTATTCAAAAAAGTCTACCCATTGAGTTCATATCGTCTTCGTCTACATTGAAGAACACGTGCGGATCCATAATTTATGAAATACCATCTGCACCAGAGACACACGGATTAAAAGACGTACCATCAGCTGTATCAAATGCTTCCCAAAATCCTACCCTGTCTGAATCACGAACAGCAATGTATTACTCCCGCGCGAAAAGAGGTCATTGAAACATACATGATGGCGGAAGATGTCACGACAACCGAAACAATTTAGTGTTTACATACCATAATGTCGCATAACTCTTCAAGGTACGCAGTAAGTGCAACTGACATGTTTAAACTAATGTTTGCAGGCAGCAAAATTGCACAAAAAATGCAGTTACAAAAGTCGAAAATACTGTATGTTACAGTTTATGGTCTAGGTCCGTTTTTTGCAAAAGATCTTGAAACTGTTGTAGTCCTGTCCATTTTATGTAATGGTTTTGATGAAGCTATGAACAAATTTGCATAAAAACAGCAAATGGACATAATGTTGCGTTTTTGGGATTTTACAGTCCAGCAAGTCAAATCTAGATATTTTACGTCAGTTTTTCTATACAGTATAACAGCAGAAGATCTTCTTAAGGGTTTTAAAGGGGTTCTGGCTGAATGGGATCTAAAGAAAATTCTTCAAGTATCTATAGATGGACCTAATGTCAACTTTAAATTCATATGACTTCTGCAAAACGACATAAAAGAAGGTCCAAACTGGATGGAAATTATCTTCGTTTTTTTTCGATCACTACATTATATCTTCTAAGATTCACCTTCTCGTTGAGGAGATTATACCAGAATTACAGGTAGTATCGTATATCCGTTCAAGTTTCTAGCTACAAAATGGCTTGAGAATGTTCTAGTAGTTCAGAGAGCTAGAAGCATTATGCTAGATATAGTAAATTATGTCGAACAAGTACACAGTAGGCCTAAGAGTCAGCAGTCTAAATGCAAAAGCATCCAGATTGTTGCATAGACTATTAAGGAGGATATGCTGCCAGCTAAATTGGCGTTCTTTGAGAATTTGGCAGAAAGTATTACGCCATTTTTGACCGAATTTCAGTCTGACGCACCTCCTGCTCCTTTTTTATTTACGTCTCTATCGCTCATAGTTAGGAACACTATGGTTCGCTTCATAAAAAAGGATTATTAGATAATGAGAGACTTGATGAAATTAACGTTATGGATGAAAAGAATCTTCTGACAGCTAAGGAAATTGAGCTGGGCTTCAGTACTGGAAAAGCACTAGCAAGTTGTAATAATAAGACCAAAAATGATATTCTCCAATTTCCCCAGGAATGTAGAATTTGTTTACAGTTTTTAATTTTAAAGCTTATGGAACGATCTGCATTGAAGTACTCAATGATAAAAACATCATATGCTTAAATCCGAAAGTAATAGCTTCTGTTGAAGGTAGTACAGTAAAGTCTCCATCATTTCAAGACGCCATTATTTCAAGACCCCAACATTTCAAGCCCCCCGTATACGGTTATTTCAAATTGCGTAGTTCCGAAAACTCCCACCACGGTCCCTGTAACTCTCCTCCGCGTCTGTGACTGACCAATGAAAAAAGAAGCACGCAGAGCGGGAAACCTTGAATTGAGTATTGTTTCACGACGTCATGGGAATAAGTCGCACGACGTTTGCGAGAAAATGTTATAAACGTAAAAGTCATAAATGTACAAATAGAAATATTTCTGAAGTGTAGAATCTATTTTCTCAGTCATGTTCTATTCTTTTGTCTATTCACGACCTTTCAGTTTCACGAAATAAAATATCCTAAGCGTCTGGTGAGTGGTACTCTAACCTCAAATTTCGAACAGTTGCTTGTATTGCGTGAAACTGAAAGCTCTTCAACCGATAAAAGGATAAAGAAACAGAATTGCGCAAATGCATTCTACACATGAAAAGATTACTATGCAGATCTTTATAACTTACCTTCACGTTTCGGAGATTTTCTCCAAAAAGTCGTATGCAGTTGCAGTACCATGTATTGTAATTCTTTTTTTTTATACTTCCTGACGGCTGGCATTTCCACCCATCGACGTCATGCCACAAAACTCACTATTCCGCGAAATATTTGCATCGTGTTTTGATTCTATAATATTGATTTTTAGTTGGCAAATTGTCGTACGCCAACAAAGACTAACGGATCGCGACTGACTACTCGTGCACTCGGCCCTTATGAGGCGAGAGTTGCAACCGTCTCTCGCCCTACGCGCTGAGAAACTGTGTTGGCCAGCACATCTAGGAATGTCGGGTGTATTTATTTGTGTTATTATTGACAGTGTTTATTATTGATTTCAAATCACCCGCGCTTTTCGGCTGAAAATGTAGCGACCGGCGGCGCATCGATAGAAGAACGGGGCAGCCAATGAGCTTCGTCGATAAAAATAAACTGCCCACTCGTGGTAAGGGTGGGGCCCCCTGCAGCATTGAAAATAACGAATCCCAACGTTTCAAGGACGCTGAAATGTTGGAGTCTTTACTGGAAATATAATTCTCATTTGGAACAGGAAATTTCCCTAAAGAGTTAAATTAATTTAGACTTTGGGACAGGGAATTTCCGTAAAGAATTGCAATTTTCACTTGAAAACGGGGATTTTCCGTAAATAATTATAATTTTCACTTTCGAACAGGAAATTTCTGTAAAGGATTATAATTTGGACTTTGTTTTGCAAAATTCTCTGTTCCAAATCATAAGTATTTTAAATCGTTTAAATTATTCAAATCTTTTGAACTCCTGTAAATTAACCCGCAAAGGCTAAATATTGACCTGGAGAAAACCGTGAAAAGACCGGGAATTTTAAATCACCAGGGCTGCCACCCAGTCACTTAAGTCACTTTTAGTATCTTTTTCCAAGACACTTTTTAGTCACTTTTTGAGCCAAAGTCACTATAGTCACTTTTTTAAAAGTAATAGATCACCTTTGTCAGATTTCTCCGTCTCTATTTAGATTTTATTTAAAAAGAAAAAGAAAGATTAAATAATTTATGTATGGAATCTATGTAGTAATCTATAGTGCGAAAATTCTATTCAATATTAAAATTTACATTATTCTAATTTACGATTTTTTCGTTTTCTAGTTTCCGTTGTAAAGCATTGCGCTAAATTTGAAGGAATAACATTTTTCGGTTTAAAGACTGTTGAATACCTTTAATTTGATTCAATTTAATTTTACATTGTATCGAATCTGGAGTTTTTCTCTATTCTGTAATTCAAATAATTGTGACATTTCTCTATACCTTTGCATTTTGTCAATGAAATTTCTAAATTAAAATTAAGTAATTTATTGAATTTATGTGGTAAATAAGTTCAAAAAAACATGCAAAAAAATATAAGTATTTAAATTTTTCAAAATTTGAACCCAACCGACTTTGGCGAAATAAAATGGAATGACAATTATTTAGCTTGTAATGGCATTAATCATACAATTTTTCTGAACATTACATGTAAAATTTATTGTAGTAATTGTAACCATTATATTCACTCCCGAATTTAGCAATAGAATTGCATCTAGTCTTGTAAGTGCCAGCCCATAAAATGAATATGTAATTTGATCAAAATTGTTGTGTAGTATATAAGGGTTTCTATTCACATCATATGCCTCTTTTTGTATGAATAGTAGTGACTTTAAGTCACTTTTTAGCTTAAATGAGTCACTTTTTCCACTTTTTGAAAGTGCACTAGTGTCTGGCAGCCCTTGAAGTCATCCGTCGGATAGACATCCTTGAGCTGATTTAAAAATTTTATAATTTCCGCCCTGGCCTTGCTTTGCTTGGTCGATCGTTGTTTATAAAATGCCGATGCGTGCCGATATGATTCCTTTGAAAGGATTTCTTTGTGAATAGTGTTTCTTATACCGCACTGAGTTCATTTGCAATTCTGATTGTGTTTCAGGACACCGTTCTTCATCGGGGGTGGAAAGCGATGCTGACAGCGAGAACTTGCCCCCAATTCCGGTCCAGGGTGGCGATTCGCTAGGCAGCCCTTACGAAAATGTTCTACCGGGAGACGATATCTCTCCAGTGGAAGGGACGTCGCCCACTCAATGGCAATTTTTCGACAAGCCTCGAAATCATGATCGTCGAGTTTCCGGAACTTCCGCTGCCTCTTTGTAAGTACTTTTCATACTTTTCTCTACTTTCTCTAGTATCCTGCAAGTCTCTTGCACGCTCTCTGCTGCTACTTATCCCGCGAAATTTTTATATCAGTAATTAATTTGAATTTTCCATATTAAATTTAATAACCTTCCAAAGTTAGTTTTCTAAAAAGGAGAAGTATTCCCGATTCCTGAGATCTCTGCGAACTAATCCTAACTCTGAATTAGTCTTTCTTTTTGACCTTGAAGGAATCTAAAACAGGGTTCTTCATTTGTAAAAGTAGCTTAATTTACTCTATTTTACTATTCTATTTTTGGTTGAAAATTGATCGTTTTTAGTTGGAAATTCATGTATTTTGTTAAAAATTATTCTTTTTTGATAGAAAATTAATCTTCTTGTTTAAAAATTCATCTTTTTGCTTAAAAATTCAACAGTTTCTTTCCAAATTTTTCTCTTTCTAGACAGAAAAATCTTTCTGAGCTGAAAACTCAATACGTGTTGAAAAGTCGTCTTTTTTAGTTTAATTCAACTGTTTTTTATTACAAATTCAAATCTTTTTTGGTTAAAATGTCAACTCTTACATGTTTCGTTCAGAATTCATCTTCTTTTTGGAATAAAAATTTATTACTAGGTTGAAAGTTAAAGTTTTTTGTCAAAACTTAATTTTTTTTTTTGCTGAAGATTTACCATTTTAATTGAAAATTCATCGCTTTGGTTGAAAAATGAGCTATTTCGCTGAAAATTGGGTTTTTCTTTGGATGTAAATTAATTTTTTTCCTGAAAAATTAACTATTACAGTTGAAATTTAAACTATTTTGTTGAATTTTTTTTTTGTTGAAAATTTGTTTTTTCTCTAAAAATGTATTATCAAAATTATATTATATGTTATAATGAATGTTATTTTGCATAATATATTTTTTTCTATTAAATTATATTAAATGTATATCTGAAAATGCCAGTTGAATATTTCATAATTTTAGTTTAAAATTCATATCTTTGGTTAAACATTAATTTCTTTAACTAAAAATTTAAGTATTCAACGTTTGGTTGATTTTTGTTGTTGAAAATTCATGCATTTAGTGGAAAATTCATGTATTTTGTTGAAAAATCATCTTTTTGGTATAAAATTAATCCTTTTGTTTGAAGATTCAAGATTTGGCTAAATCTCTCTCTCTCTCTCTCTCTCTCTCATGTGAAGTTTGAATTTACAAATAAAAAATTATAGTTTAAATCGGATTATAAACAGAGAAATATGAAGAATATCGTTCACTACAAGATTCTAAGAAATTAAACTTATAATATTGACTGATTTTTTTTAGAATTCGATATTAAAAATAAAAAATTAATTTCGACAAAATGACTTGCATTGACGTTCGGATGTTAAAAATCTGGTTGCATATGGGGGAAAATGATAAAAACCATTATATTACCTTCTCGGCAAAGTTTCCTTTTATAATCAGACGAAATATTTATTTACTATACGAGCGAAAATGAGACATTTTTTAATTATTATTTTTTATCTTCAAATCAATAACTTAATTAATCCCATTTTTGACGAAAATTTTCAATCTTGATTCGCGTTTGTTTCGTTTTTGTTGTTTTCTTTCTTCTCCATCCCCGTCCTAAGTTTATTTTGGAGACTAAAAGGTAATGATCAGTATTGCATTGGGATCTCCTCATGACTCTTGTATCTTTAACTAGTTCCCTTAGTTCTTCATCCACATTAACGAAGTCAATTATACTGCGGTTGTTTTCTTCAGAGCAGGTTACGTGTGGATAATTTTATGTCGAAACCAAGTATTTGTAATAAATAGGCTCTTTTCTAATCATAAGCTAACTACCTTTCCCCTGTTATAATTTTTCCTTGGATCCCCGAATTTACAATAATAAAATTAATAAATTTAAAACATTGTGAAACTGAAACTACTAAATTGTATCTACTAAGTTGTAAGACTACTAATAATTGTCCAAGAAATTAGACTTTTTTATTTCAGAAATTTATTATTGTTTTAAAAACCTCATAAGTAACAAAAAGAGCAGGTTCGGTTAATATTAACATGTGCCTTGCGCATTTTAGGGGGTTTCTATAAGCCACATAGCCCAATTTCCAGCGATTTTTTACTCTCTCCCATACGGTCCATTTTTCCGACTTTTCCTGTCGTTTTTTGCCATTCTGTGGCACTAGGTTTACCACTCTTCCCAACAAACCATGTGGTTAGAAGAAGGCTCCTTACGGGCTATCCATATAAATTACGTAACACATTCTTTGCCAATCTTTTACCCTTCCTCTCCCCACGTAACAAGTTGAAAATTTGGTTAAACAACATTTGTCTATTAATTTTTTATCTTTTCTTGAGTTTTTTCCAAAAATTTAATTCTTTTACTTTCAATGCTATTTTTAACGAATAAAACAAAAACTTAACTTCTTCAAAAAAATTATTCATGACGAATTTGTGTAGTTCCTTTTTGTATGAGAAACTTTTGTCTATTCATTTTCTTTTCATAGCTTGTGTCGTTTGTTCAGAAATTTAATTCTTTGAATTTTTAAAATTAAATTTTCTAAGATTGAAACAAAAAATTCGCATGCTATCAATATGTGACTGCTAACAAATTTGTAGATCTTTTTTCAATACATAATTTTTGTCCATTCATCTTTTGACGTACCTTGCGTCGTTTTTCCAAAGATTACATTTTTCTATTTTTAATGCTAATTTTTACGAATAAAACAAAAAATTCGCACCTATCAAAAAGTGATCTATAACAGATTTTTTAGATCTTCTTCATATGCACAATTTTACAGAATCTTTTTTCATATCTTGCATAGTTTGACCACAAAATGAAATTTAAGATTTTTCATCATTTTTTTTGTGCGGTCAAAATTTGAGTTTTTGGTTTTTCATCAAATTCAAAAAGTTGTTATGACAATATTTGAGGGAGTGGAGAAGAGCCTTGAAAAAAGCCTTTTTAAGTACTATCAATATCCGTCAATAGAATTTTTAAATATTAAAAAAAGTGTTCTCGAAAATTTTCAAAATGTCTTTAAATTTTGAATTTTTATCCACAATGGCTGGCTATCGAACTTGACCTTCATTTTCGGACACTTACAGTGTATACTTAAGCCCAATCCAATACGTTAAATCTTTCGAAAGTTATCCTGCTAACAAACTAAAAATCTGCAAACTAACAGACAGACATTTTGTAAAAACCTGTTTTTTAAGGTTTAGGAACTCTCAAAACATGGAAATTTGACAAAAAAAGGGGGGAAGGGTCATTTTACACAAATCTAATACCTTCTCTGATGAGAATGTAAAAATCAGAATTTACAACAAATAAAGTTCACCACTATCACTTTTTCTGTTCACAACTGAAGAATTTTCATGTAAATGTATACAACTGCATAAAGTTCAATTTTATATCTTCAAGCTTTCAAAAATAGAAGAATTTTTCATAGTAAATCTACAAAGTCAAACTGAATATTTCAAAAGAAAAGGTCAAAAATTACACTATTTGATACTATAAACATTCCTAGTTATCGAATCTTCAATTATTATTATTTTTTTGGAATTCAATAGTTTTAAATTGTATTTCTGCAAAATTGTACATCTTTTGAATCAAAGAGTTTTGAGTTTTGAAAATTTGGAATTAAAAATTATACAAGTTTTAAGTTTGGCAACTGAAAATTCTGTAATCATGATCATGTACATTTCAAATCTCTTTAATTTGGATGATAAAAAATCTGCAATGGAAAATTTAAAAACTAAAAAATATCACAGTGTATATCTTAAAAATTAAACCACACATTAGAAAGAAAAATTTCATATAACATTATTTTATACTATAAACCTCCCAAATTAATGAATCTTCCACTATAAATCTTGAAAACAAAAGAATTTTCAATTGTAAATAATTAAAATATAAAAATTTTTGAATGTCAATATTTTAAAATTGAATTATGTTACAAAATATTGAAAATTACATATCTTTAAAATTTAAAATTTGAAAATTGAATAATTTGCAATGCTATATTAAAAAAATTGTAGAACTTTGAATCGTACACATTTAAAAATTAAACAGCTATTCATTTCGAAAATTTCACAATATAAAAGTTTGCAATTTTTAAGTTTTACAATTTAAAAATTTGTGATTCTGATTATTTTGATTTCGATTTTGCTTAATTTCAAAGATTTAGAATTAATGACTTATATAAATGAAACTATAAAAATTTGGATATGAAAAATCATCTAAATTTTAGAATTTTTATTCATAAGTCTTTTGAATTCAAGAGTTTTCATTTGCAAATTTTTTTAATTAAACTATTCATAACAAAATTTCAACTTTAAACATTTAAAATTAACAACAACTCATAAGATTATAATTTTTAACTGAAGGTTCTGGACATTTTTCTTAATGTTCAATCTTTCGTTAAATTTAAAAAAGCAGGTAACAAAATCTAAGGGTGTATTTTGTAAATAATGGAAAGCGAATGTGAACATAATATAAAACACTCCAGGATCAACTCCAGAGGAGATTTTAGATTCTATAATATTGGTTATAAATTCTAGTTTTACTCTTAAATTACCTTCTGAAAATGATGCTAGTGTATAAAATGCCCCAAATATTTTTGACGTTCTCGGGTCAGTTTGTATATGGTATTTTGCAACAGTCTTTTCCTCGCGAACCAGTTCATCACCCTCCTTAAATGTTGGGTCTCCTTGTGGATGTGGTGCTAATTATGTACGAATAATATAGTTACTAATTATTCCAAGAATACAAAATTTCTTCACTTAGATCTGCTAAATTGTGCTTCAACGTACTTCAACGTAAATCCCTACGCGTGAAGCTGACCACAAACTTGGCTAAGAAGGTCTTCTGAGGGGTAGGATTCTATAATCGCTAGTAAATTTTGCTCACTGAACGGTGTTGGCCTTTGGACGATTTTCGAACCAGTTTAGAAGTTTAATATAAAGAGTATGGGAGAGTCTTCGGTTGTAGGCACAGTTTTATTTTTGACCAATAATTTTCTTTTGAGTCCATATTATTCGGATATATGGATATCATTGGCAAGCTAGATGCCTTAGCTAACTTTTTTCTACAGTAAGTACATTGATTCCGTCAAGTAGAAAAATTTTACGACCAATTTTGTGAAATCGTTCCATTTGATAAATCACAAAAATCGTAAGCGGTTGTGGGCACCCTTCGAAAATTCGCTGAAAATGGGGATATTTAAAGAAAAATGCACTCATTCTAATAAATTGCAAGGTTTATTGATTTTAAAGGCCTTTAGTGGCTTTTTTTCTCTAAAAAATCTTGGATGACACAAATCAGCGTATCAAAATCAATTGGTGCTGATTCCGCTGACTCCTTCAGGGTTTTCGCGGCTAAAATAAGTCAACTAAAATAATAAAAAAAACATCAAGAAAATGTGCGATGATTCATAACTTGCAGATAAATCAATGTGACATCTCAAATCACAACGAAAATACTGTAGAAATATCGATAACACTCCCCTGTTTGAGATCATTTACTTTGCTTTATCGCAGTTTTCAAACATTGATGAATTACAAGTGCGTTAATTTTTACATACTTTTTTCAATATGATCGCACATAATGCAAAAATTGTCTATTCACGTTGATAAGACCTCGAAAACTGCGTACTTCTGTCAAAATAAAAGTACGCCATAAGTCAGATCCGCAATATTTGTATTCTGTCAGCTGTTGACCTGAGGTGCCCACAACCAGAGAGTGCCCGCAACTGGTGACTCTCCTACATATAATTATCATCAAGAAAAGTGTGCATCTTTTTTCTACAACCCGGAAAAGCTGTAGCCTTTTTCGTTTACGCAGTATTCCCAAAAACCCTGTCTCGATAAAACAAATTGTTTTGTCCTTGTTACATCATCTCGTTGTAATTCAGCTGATTTTTGGAATTGTTGGAAAAAATGTACAAAAAATATTTCTGATGACTTTCTATGACTAGTAGGGTAAATAACTAATCAGCATGATTGCTTGAACAGATATTATACATTTTTATCCGATACATTACGTAATTCATACATTTATATCTTCAATCTCATAGGAGTTTCGCACGAAAAGATTTACTTGTAATATGGTGTATATAGTTTCTTCCTTCTATTTTTTCTCTTGCTCCGCATGCCCTACGAAAGAAAGATAATTTAAATTTAACGATTCAGTTCATTTAATTCCGCCAAATACATAACACTACTTCTCGAGCGTGAACGCGTCAAGTTGGTTTATGCTTGTGAAATACGGTCTGAGCTGTCCAAATAAAACCTTCATGATATCTTAATGATGATTTATATCGATTCATTTTTTCTGTTTAAAACACATCTGGACGTCTCTGAACATATTTCCTCAAAGGTATGAATGCATGATTTAGGCAATATCGGGGGTAAAGAATTGATAACTTTTGTTGATCATTGGTTAGGAAATTAAATTTTTTGTTCTGAGTCCCAGCATTATTTCTTTAGTTTAATAAATTATAATATACTCACATGGCAGATTATTAGAACGTTGACGATGGCCGGAGCGTGATTGCGCCAGTAACGTTTCGGAGCTCTCGATCTCATTATTGAAGATCACTCGAGGATGTTGCTCACTTGGGTTTAGCATATGCTGCCCTGCTGGAATACGGGATGTGCGTGATTGTCGATGCATGCTTCCAACTAAATGTGTAACATATAATATAGGGATCATTATTGAAGAATTATTCCAACGAACCTCGATAGTTTACAATTGGTCCGAAATAAAGATAGTCCAAATCTAATCCCAAAGTCAGTAAATTTTAACACATTTACACTGACACTATATCTTTCACAACAACTCTACCTTCTAGGGGTGACTTCTGCGAGACTCCCTACTAAGCAATATGGACCTGCGAATCTTTAATTGATCATACATACCGGACAACGTGTGGACATTGTATTTTGTTTAAACTGGGCCATTGACGCTTGGAAATGATCGTTATTATTAAAAAGTATATGGCAATGAGTCTATAAGTGATACTCGAATTGAAAAGTAATAATCATAATGACCTATCTAAATGACCACAGATTCCCATAAATTACCATAAATTTCCACAATTTTCATAAATTTTGAAAACTTCATAAAATGTATAAAAATAAAAAAAAACAGGTTGTACTTTTTAGGTTAGAATTCAAAACTTTTCTAAAAAACCTCTAGGGACCAACGCTATTCAACAAGAAAAATTCATTGGTGGTTAGAAAATTAAATTTTGATTTTTTTCTGAATCCTAACATTTTTTACGTAGTTAAAAAAATTATAATATACTAACGTGGTCGATTATTAGAACCTCGACGTTGGCCGGAGCGTGATTGTGCCAGTGCTGTTGAGGCGCTCTCCATCTCAGAGCGATCGAAGTTCACAGTAGGATATTGCTCACCTGGGTGTAGCACTTGCTGCCCTCCTGGAAGACGTGATGTGTGTGATCCGCGACGCGTGATACCAACTAAATGTGTAACATATAATATAGGGATTTTTATTAAAGAATTATTTCAACGAACCTCAATAGTTTGGAATTAGTCCGAAATAAAGGTAGCCCAAATATAATCCCAAAGGCAGTTTATTGTAACACATTAACACTAGCTTTGAGGATACACTATGTTGAATGCAGAATTTTTTAGTTCTTAAATATACACAGGAAACATAGCTACTATTAATTTTGGACACGCACTATATTTTTCACAACAACTCTGCTGAAAGTAAAGAGAAACCTTCTAGGGGTGACTTCTGTGAGGCCCCCTACTAAGCAATATGGACCTACGAATCTTTAGTCGACCTAACGTACCGGACAAAGTGTGGACATTATATTTTTTCAAAAACTGGTTCATTGACGCTTGGAGATTATCGTTATTATTCAAAAAGAATATGGTGATAAGTCTATAAGCGATACTCAAATTGAAAAGTAATAACCATACTTGCTTATAAATGACCACGAATTCCCATAAATTATCATGAATTTTCCCAACTTTCATACATTTTGAAAAATTCATAAAATTTATAAAAATTAAAAAAAGCTGGTTTACTTCGGAAAAAAAAAGATACACCATTATAGTCCAGAGAAAAAAGATGCGCAGTTGAAGTTCCTATAGAAATATGTACTTTTTAATTTGAACTTCCAAATTTATTTTATTGATCTCCAACAATTTATCAATTGGTGCACACAGAGAAAATCCTTACTTTTTTCATATGATCTCGTCTCACGCTACGTTAGCATGAACTATATCATACTATGACAGTATACATTCTTGTTATTTTAGTAAGGATCCATACTAAAATAGTAAGGGTCCACAGTAAAATAGTAAGAATGTATACTATCATAGTATGATATAGTTCATGCTAACGTAGCGTGAGACGGGATCATACGAAAAAAGTAAGAATTTTCTCTCGGTGTGGTTCAAAAAGAAATTGTGGTTTTTTCCTGAATTCTCACCATTTTTTGCAATTGAAAAATTGTAATATACTAACGTGCATTACTAGAACTTCGAACTATGGCGCGGGAAGTGTTCAGTATATCTCTCTCCCTCCTATCATCAGGCCGCGTATGTTCATAATGATAGTCCCCTGGTACAGGAACTTGAGGATGTGAAGTTCTTTCATGTTGATTAGGATTATATACATCTGTAATATATGTATTTGAAGGTAATCTATTTTGAAATTCTAGACCCCCTGAGTTATGTACTTTTAGAGTATTATGTTATTTTGACTTATTTTTGTACAATGACAAATCTCCAGCATTAAACTTTGAATTTTATTTGCGGAGGTTATATTTTATGAACAGTGAATATATTATCTGAAAATGGTTGAAAATGTAGGATTTGTTTGTTTCTCATTTTTAGAATCTAGAAACCCTACACTCAAAATTTGATTCAAAGGTCTCTAACAAATTATTTAATGACCGTTAGGAAATGAAAATTTTATTTTCTGAATCCTAGAAATTTTTCACAGTTGACAACAATTATAATATACTCACGTATATTGAAAGGAGTCTGGAAACTCCTTAGATTGACATATTGCTGGAATGGATCCGGAGCGGATGCACTTATTTCCTCAACTGTAGGTAGAGGCTCATCTGGCGTTGGTCTTACTCGAATTGGTGGTAGTTGCGGGAAATCATCCATTCCATCTGTAAGATATAATTCATGGATTTAAAGTAAAAATTTATTTTGAGAATCTAGACACCCTGAATTATTTATTTTTAGAGCATTATGTTATTTTCACTTTTTTTGTCCATTGACAAATGCCCAACATTAAACTTTGAACGTTATTTGTGGAAGTTAGATTTTATGAACAGTGAATATATTATATGAAAGTGGTTATAAACGTAGAATTTGTGCTAACGCATCTTCAATTGATCCAATCAATTAAAACAGCTCAAAAAAGTTATTAATTATTTGAATTTTTATTTTTGTCACGTATAATTATCGATTTTCGGACATTCCCCACGATATTAAAAGAATCAAGGCGCTGCTTTGACCCTTAAGATGTGTAGATCAATAATAGTTGCGCCATTTTGCGCTTTTTCGTACGCTACTGAAAAAAATTAAGGAAATTATTATTCCAATCGAAATCTTAAAATTTCAAAATTTGTAATTAACATTTAAAACTCTCAGACGTAAATATTTAAATAAAATTTCATCCAAATTATTCAGCACAAACAATACATTAGTTTCTGAATTTAAAAAACATTTGTTAGAAAAATATTTTTCCCGAAATTTTGTATCAAAATTTATAATACGCAAAATGTCGACTGAAAAAGACTCATGAAGAAATTTAATAAAATGTTGATATTTCGCTATATTATTTGATGCAACTTCATAACTCTGTTCCTTATATCTTTTTAACTTTTTGCAAACGCGGTAGACACTGCATCAACTAAAGTTTTAAGATTTTCTCAGGCGAAAATAAAATAAAAAAATAAAACAAAATATAAAGAAATAAAATATTGAACAACAGTTTTATATAATACTTCAAAACTTAAATCGCATTTTTCATTACTTTGAGAAAAACATACACTGAACCTGAAACACAATGTTCAAAAAAAGGTGACGTATACTTTTATCTATAATTTTTGTATTTCTTCCAAAAACATTTATTTTTTGTATTTTTTCTTAAATTATTCTGAACAATTTTTACAATTATTGTGGAGAAAAAAATCAGTGAAATGTATCGTAGTACTAAGTTTATTTCTTTTCAAGAAAAGTATCCGCCATATTGGATCCTTGATTTTGAAATTGTAACTTTTAAAGTAACTTGCAAAATCAGAGACACCCAAAATCCCTTTACACCAAGTTTCAGACAAACGTGTGTGAATTAAGTAATTTTAGCCACGATATTGTATTCGCAATTTTAAATTTGTAACTTTTCACATCAAATTCTAAGTCAGCAACCCCAAGAACCCCCTTGTAAAAAGGTTTATAAAACTGTGACGAAAAATCGAATCTTGGCCACTTACTGGATTCTAGCTGATTGTGTGGCTGTTAGCAGTGCTTCAGTTGGTTGTTCTGTCTCTAACCGTCCTGTCATTAATCTGGAATCTGTTTTTCTTTCTTCATTTAATCAATATTTTTGAGAGTCAAAAGTGAAACGTCGCTTGTTTAGTAACCGGGAACCTTGTTAACCGGCGGCAAGTCACATCGCGGCAACTCTCATTTCAAAAAATATAAAGTCTACAACAAATTGGCAATACTGCAGCAAGTCGCATTTGTACGATATCACGGTGATGTTGTGTCGTGACGACATAAGTTACACAAATTACGTAAGGGTATATGGATAGTGGTTTCTTCGAATCGGTTCAATGGATAGCGAGGACAGAGAAAGCAAAGAAAAAAGCGATTCAGACGAGGAAGCTCTCTGTACGCCAAAAAATGAGGCAAAGAGGAGGGTAAAGTGCAGAAAAACAGTATAAAGTGAGAAAGATCAGGATGAAGCGGGGTACATATACAAGTGAAAAGACGAAGACAAAGTTAAACATAGAGGGCCGATACAGGTTGAAAATTTAACATGATATACTCGTAAAATGCGTGAAATGATAATAGAGGTAATATATGAACGAAAAAGAACATGAAAAATGAGAAGAGGAAATAAAAAAAAATGGGAAGGAAATAGTCGAGATTAGAAAAGATATGAGAAGATGGGAAGGAGTTAGGGAACATTTGGGTAAAAGGATGCAGATTTTAGAACAAAGATTAGAAAAGCAGAAGGGGCCTAATAAAAGTGTAGCATAGTTGGAAAGTATGATAGTAAAGATGGAAACCTCAAACCGAGAGTTTGTTGTTGGGGAGATGGGGAATATGGAGAGGGAAATCCTAAGGGAAATAGAAAGGAAATGAAGATATGAAAGAAAAACAGTCATAGTGATCAAGGGTTTGGCATTAGAGGGGAAGGAACCAAGGGAAGGACTGGAAGATGTGCTCAAAAGGATAGATATTAAGGTAGAGATAGAGAGAGTGCAAAGTATAGGAAAGGAAACGTGAAGAGGAGAGGAAATGTACAAATGAAACTGAAGAAATGAGAACATGAGTGGGAATATGCAGTTTAAGTTAAGGAAACTAGCGGAAGAGGAAAGAGTGAGGAAAAGAGAACGTGTCTAAAGTATGGCAGAATACAGATGGAATACGTATGTATGGTTGGATTGGACGAAGAAAGGGAAAAGTTAAAAAACGAGATGCCGGGAAACTGGAACAGAAACAGGAGATAGAAAAAAATAGTGAGAAACAAAAGGAAACGAGAAAGGAAACAAGGGAAAAATGAAGCATATGTGACTGAAATATAGCAGGCTTGGAGAGAAAGGATAGGGAGTTTACAAGTTAGTTGGTAGAATGGGATGTAGTAGTAATCATGGAGACGTGGCTAGATAAAAAGTGGTGCGAAAATGGTGATGAGAATATAAAAAAAATATTCATAAATTGTTTGGGGTATTTATTATTCCTACTTGTAATGTTTCTAGGTTGTTTTAATTGAAGGTAGCTGAGACAGTGTTAAATAAATGTGCTGAGGGTAGTTTCTGGGGGTGTCTGAACATTACTATAAAGATCAGGATATAAAAAGGAGTGTTTGTAAGATGCTCGGTGTAATTATTTCTAATTGGAATTTTTGAGGATTGTTTTAATTAATGGTAGCTGAGACAGAGTTCGATCAATGTACTGGAGTTAGTTCTTGGGAGTTTTTTTAATATTACTGTGAATTTAAGGATATGGAAAAGAGGATTCGTGATATGTTTGGCACAAATATTCTCAATTGGAATGATCGAGGGCTATCCTAATCAAAGGTATTTGAGACAGGTTTCAGTAAATGTGCTAGGGGTAGTTACTGGGGGTTGCTGAATATCAATGTGGGGATAAGAGTTCAAAAAAGAGTACTCGAAGGTCGTTTGGGGTAATTATTTCTCATTGAATTGTTTTAGGTTTGCTTTAATTGAAGATATCTCAGACAGACAACGATAAATGTGCTAGGGTAAGTTCTTGGGGGTTGTTGAATATGACTGTGAAGATAAGGATATGAAAAAGAGTTTTTGTAAAGGGATTGGTGTAAATATTCCTAATTGGAATGTTTCAGGGTTGTTTCATTAAAGGTAGCTGAGACAGTGTCCGATACATGTGACAAGGGTAATTCCTGGTGTTGCTGAATATAACTATGAAGATAAGAGTTCAAAAAAGAATATTCGAAAGTTGTTTGGGATAATTATTTCTAATTAAAATGTTTTAGGGTTGTTTTAATTAAAGATATCTGAGGCAGAGCTCGATAAATGTACTAGGGGTAGTTCTTGGTGGTTGTTGAATATTACTATGTAGATAAGAATATGAGAAAGAGTATTTGTAAGATATTTGGGGTAATTATTTCTAACAGGAATGTTTTAGATCTGTTTTAATTTATGGTAGCTGAGACATGTTTCGATAAATGTGCTAGGGGCAGTTCCTGGCGGTTTTTTGTATATCAATGTGGAGATGACAATATAAAAAAAAATATCGGAAAGTTTTTTGGGGTATCTATTATTTCTAATTTCAATGTTTCAGAGGTGTTTTAATTAAAGGTAGCTGAGACAGAGTTCGATAAATTGTGATAGGGGTGGTTCTTTGGGGTTTTTGAATATTACTATAGAGATCAGATTATAAAAAAAATATTTGTGAGATGTTTGGGGTGATTATTTCTAATTTGAATTTCGTAATGTTGTTTTAATTAAAGGTAACTGAGGGTTAGATGAATGAGCTAGGGGTAATTATTGGCGGTTGTTAAATATTATTGTTACATTGTTGTTACATATGATTGTGGAAATGGGGATATGGGAAGAAGTATTTGTGAAACGTTTAGGCTGAATATTCCTTATTCGAATGTTTCGGGCTATTTTAATTTGAGTAAGCCCAGGAGGGTTTTTTTGAATGTGCCAAGGGTGTTTTTCTTGTGTTTTTTACCTGTGATATAGGCATTTTCGTACTTATTCTTTAACTTTTTCTTCAGGGATATTTTGTTAGTGCTAGGTATGATTTTGTAAAATGATGTTTAATTGTTTAGAAAAAAAACTAAAGGAATCCAAGAAGCGGCATCGGTGCTTAAGGATAACCCAAAATTATATTGAGGTGCCAGCGTTACGCACGTCTCCAGTTGGGTGTTCTGATTAAAAGAAAAAAACACCACGATGAATGCAGTTTTTTTCCAAAATTATTTTTAAGTGTCTTATAAATATATACAAAAAAAATCGCCTACGATAAATTTTGGACACGCATTATATTTTTCACAACAACCCTGCAAAAAGTTGGATCGCTGGAGCGCCAACAAGCCTCAAGAACTCACAGAAAGGTATGCATACAAATTTCGAGCACAATCCATACGTCAAATAGAATGATCATCAAGGTTATCAAAATTCAGCGCTAAATTACCACACAAGTCTTAAATTTAAAAAAATTTGATATATTTTGTCCAATTACACAAATTTTCATGAATGTCTGCAAATTTCATAATTTTTATAAATTTTCATAAATTTCAATAAATTTCAGAAATTATAGTCCCAGCTATTGCGCATGCGTCCAGTAGAACTTTCATCAAAAGTGACCCGTAAACTACCATAAATATCTATAAATTTGCACAAATTTCAATACATTTCACAAGCTACTACAAAGTTCCATGTATTTCTAAAGTATATAGAAATCTATGAAAATTTATGAAATTTGCTGAAATTGATGAAATTGACAGAAATTCATAGAAATGTTTTTCACAAATTTTATAAATTTTTATAAATCTCCTTAAATTTTTGCAATTATAACCTGAGCGCATGCATCCAGCAGAACGGTAAGTTACTGGTAATAATGACTTTAACAGTCAAAAATAAATTTTTGGAAGATATGTTATCTCGTGGGGCTTTAACGAAAAATTTCCAAGCATATGTTGGCTAAAATTTCGGTTCAAACCTTATTAATTTTCATTATTTATCCTAAATCCCAAACTTATAGGTTCATACAAATCTTAATGTTTGTAATATGTGTTGGGAGAAATTTTAGTTTAAGCTGTAATAATTCTTTACACATTTTCATTTTTTATATTTTTTATTCATGGCTATGAAGCCTATTGTGCCACACCCCACACCCGTGTTTATTCTCAAGGCAGTACTCCGAATCCGGCCAATCTTCGCCAAGTGTTTTTGGATCTCGGTAGGTTTCGTTGTTACCAACGTTCTGAAATTATACTTCTCAGATGCCAGGCATGCTTATCGCACAGTGAAAAAGTCAGTGAAAAAAAATCGCTCAAGAACGTAACAAACTTCATTGCAAAGATAATTTTATTGTGAACAAATTTACTATTCATGACACCGTCATACATTAGTTACAAATGAAGTTACAGTTCAGCGAAGGTACAAAAACACGGTCAACAGCGTCAATTTCACGACAGTGAACTTTGACGCGTTAAATTTTGTTGAAAAATCAGTAGAAATGAGGCTAAAAAAATCAGGCGAATTCCTTGACATTTTCTGTAAATGCAGGTGTCATAAAAATCAGAAAATTTCAATAATTGTAGCTTACAGAGTTAATTAAAGAGGAGGACCTTATCTCAGCTCCAAATTGTGATAGAAAGCTTAGGAAAAGCTTGAAATAAGTAAAAAAACAAACAAATAATACAAGGAAATAAGAAATAAATTTCGAAAATTAATAAATGATAGGCTATCAGAATTTTTTTTTTTTTTCTAGACTTTTTTTATGTCGCTTGGGGGCGGCAAGTATAACTGATCCAGGCAATATGCCCAACCATGATTGTCCGGTCCAGGGTTTCCATTCAGTATCTTCTATTCAGTTAAGAAAATGGCAGTTAATGAAATTAATTTTTTTTTATTACATTGTGTTATTAATATAAACATTTACGCCCATTTTCTTTCTTATTTTTATATGAAATGCATAATTTTTTCCAAACATTACAAAGACACCACCAGCGTAAATTCTATACATTCCTATTTTTTCAGCTAATTACACAAATTTTCAAAAAATTTCCAATTTTTTTTTTTAATTTTCAACATTGTTCTCTTCAAACCAAAAAACTGATCCATTTTGCAGATGTTTCCAATTCAAAATTCGGCAACTTGTTCAATTTTAACGATCTACAATTGAAAACTCTTCTATTTCAGTGATAAAAAAATGAATTTGCTTAATTTCAATGATTTTGAAAACCTCAAGTCTCCCAAATTAAAGAAACTTCAAATGTGAATCATGAAAATGACAGAACATTGAATTGTAAAATTTAAAACTGGCATAATTTTTAATTGTGAAATTTTAAAATTAAACACTCTTGAATTTGAAAAATGTTCAATTCAAAGTCCTACAATTTCGAACAATGACAATTTGAAATTATTCTAGTTTGATGAATGTATAAATAGAAATTATTAAGCTTTGATGATTTTGTAAAAGCCAAAAGTTCAGTTTTCAATCCGAAATCTAGCAAATTGAAGAAATTTCGAAAGTTATTCGTGAAAATTACAGAAAATTTTATTGTAAAACTTGAAACATGCATTATTACTTATTAATGTTTCAAATTAAACATTAACAAAATTTTAAATGTACTACTCAAAGTCCTACAATTTCGAACAATAACAATTTTTTTCATTCTTAAATGTATACATATAAATTGTTAGTTTCCCCCATTTTTAAAATCAAAAGTTCAGTTTCCAATTTTAAATCTTCTTAATTGAGGAAATTTCGAAAGCAAATCATCAAAATTACAGCATTTTTAATTGTGAAACTCAAAACTTGCATAATTTTTAATCATAAATTTACAAAATTGAAAACCCATCAATATTATAGGGTGTATAATTAAAATTATTAAATTGGATGATTTTGAATATCAATAGTCAATTTTTTTAATTCTAGATTTTCCAAAGTGACGAATTTCCGAATATAAGGCATAAAAATCACCGAAGCCTTCATTGTATAACTTAAAAAATAGCATTATTTCTAATTGCAGGACATAAAAATAGCATAATTTGTCATTGTGAATTTTCAAAACTAAAAACACTTTCATTTTAGAGAGGTATAACAAAAAATTCTTGAATTTCGATAACTTTGAAGTTCAAAATTCTTCCATATTAGAGAAAAATACTCTTCAAACTTAAAAATGTACAATTTCAAGTCCTACAATTTCAAACAATCACAATTTAAATTATTCTTATTCAAAAATTCAATTTCACTTACATTTTTAAGATGTGAAAATAAAAATTGTCAAGTTTTTAATGATTTTAAAAGTCAAAAATCGAGTTTTTAATTGTGAAACTTGAAAATTGCATAACTTATAATTGTGACATTTCAAAAATAAAAACAATCCAATTTTATAGAGGTCTAAATTAGAAATCTTTAACTTGTATGATTTTTAATATAAAAATTTAAGTTTTCAATAATAAATCTTTTAAACTGAAAAATTTGATTTCGAATATATGAAGCATCAAAGTTACATAATTTTTATTGCAAAACCTAAAAATTACATATTTTTTAAATATGACATTTCAAAACTAAAAATACTTTAATTTAAGGGATATGTATAAATGAAAATTATTTAATTTTGATGATTTTAAAAATAAAAAATGAAGTTTTCAATTCTGAATCTTCCAAGTTAAAGACTTTTGAATAAAAATAATCGAAATTACAGAACTTTTAATGGTTGCAAACCTCAAACTTGAATAATTTTTATTTTGAAATTGACAAAAGTGGAAAGTCTTTTATTTTAAAGGTGCATCATTAGGATGTTGAGATTTGGATTATTTCATAGATCAATAGTCAAGTTTTTCATTTTAAATCTTTCAGGTTGAAGAAGTTTCGAACAAAGATCTTCAAACTTACAGAATTTTCAATGGTAAAACTTAAAACTTGCATAATTTTTAATTTGAAATTTTCAACCTAAAAACAATTGAATTTGAAATTTTAAAAAATGAAGAAAGAAAAAAAAATTATGTTTTTATACTCAATTCTAAATTCAATTTTAAATGAAAATATTAGTAAATAAACCGAAAGTCGAGCTTCTAATTTGAATCTATTTTCATAGCTATTTTCATTATCTTGTTTTTATAATTAAATAAAAAGTGCGCTTCCTATAAAAAATAAAAATTATCTTATTAAACATTTTATTGCAACTTGTGTCGTTTTTCCGTAAATTAGATTTTTTTTATTTTTAATCTTATTATTTACGATGAAGAGAAAACGTGCTCGCTCTATCTAAAAATTAATGATAATAAATTTGTTGATCCTTATTGGGTGAACAACTTCTGTCTATTAATGTTGTTTCCCAACTTGTATCGTTTTTCCAGCACAAAATTTGTAGATCTTCTTGGGGTTCATAATTTTTGTAAATTCATCTTTCTTCTATCTTGCACACTTTGACCGCAAAATAGAATTTATGAATTTACATTATTTTTTTGTGCGATCATAATTTGAATTTTCGATTTTTCAAGAAAATTCAAAAAGTTATCACCATTAGTTTTCAGGGCTTTCAAAAAGCAACATTTTTCTTCTGACTTTTTTCATATCGTTCATTGTTTGGCTTAAAATTGTAATTTTCGTTTGCTTTTATGAATCCTACAAATGCTATAACTCTGAGAATTTTCTTTCGATCGATAAAAGTCGTGAGGATAAATTGTACGAATTTCCGAATCGTCGACGAGTGTTATTAATTTTTCAATAATCATTTAATTATTTTTTTTCAAAATTCTTCAGATGAGTTGACCTGGAAATGCTCAAGTGTTTGGTTTGTCGGTATTTAATTGCTTCACCTTATGCGATCATTTTTCGCCAATAATATTTTTTATCTTCCTCTGAAAGTTTCTTATTTTCCTGAAGTGGAACTGTTAGCCACAGAAGTTAAATTCAAGTTTACTACGCCTTTGCCTTTTTTTCAGTTTCCCCAAATTACGGTCAACAGGTAGCTGGGGGAAAGTGCCAAATAGTGACCCTCGACTGAAACTGACACTGATGACTCCTTTTATGCCTGCAGAAGAAAAAAAAAGTAGAGAAAATAATTGCTAACAGCCTATTATTTAAAAATTTTGAAAATATATTTCTTATTTCATTGTATTATTTGAATTTTTTTACTCATTTCGAGCTTCACTTGAGCTTTCTATCACAATTTGGAGATGAGATAAGGTCCTCCTCTTTAATTAACTCTGTAAGCTACAATTATTTACATTTTTTGATTTTCATGAGACCTGCATTTACAAAAAATGTCAAGGAATTCGCCTGATTTTTTTCGCCTCATTTCTACTGATTTTTCAACCAAATTTAACGCGTCAAAGTTCACTGTCGTGAAATTGTCGTGGTTGGCCGTGTTTTTGTACCTTCACTCAACTGTAACTTCATTTGTGATTAATGTATGGTGGTGTCATGAATAGAAAATTTGTTCGCAATAAAATTATCTTTGCAATGAAGTTTGTTACGTTTTTGAGCGATTTTTTTTCACTGACTTATTCAAACTCTTTTAGAGAGGTCAACATTTTTGAAACCTATAGTAGTCTCTGATCACGAATCTAAAGTCAGTTCAAAAAAATCCAAAATGGCGAACGAGTAAAAAAAATCATGGATTTTCATGAAACTTGGCATCTGGTGGTTTTTGGCGTCTCTGATAACGAATCTGAAGTGTGATTTAAAGCATTCAAAATGGTCGATTCAAAATGGTGAGCAAATGTTGAAAAATTTGTTGGATTTACATAAAACTTGTCACTCAGGGGTTCAAGAAATTGTTCGATTCTCATTAAACTTGGCATCTAGGAGCTTTCGGTGTTGTGAATTTTAAAAGTTAGGTTGGAATAAAAAATTTCGATTTCAATTTGGCTGTGAAAAATGTAATTTAGTATAAAAGTTGCACCTTTTTTCAAAATTAGTCTACCATATTACATCCGAGATTTAAAATTTTTGAAATCTGACTACAGATTTGTTATCAGAAACCCGAAAAACCCATAGATGTCATGTTTCATGAAAATTCATTAATTTTTTTAAAACTCTTCCGCCATATATTTTTATAGTAAATTCACAAAAAGAATCACCAAAATCGAGAAAAAACAACTTGAAATATTATAAATATGATGATAATAATGCACACATGCTATCTTATGTAAATTTCAAATTTCTATCCCTCAGGGATTTTAGGCTTTGGCCGCCGCGGGCGCTACCTGTCATATCCGGTAAATATCAAGGTCATGTCCACACTCAATAGCCGAATCGGTGAAACATGAAATCCCGCTAATAGTCGAATTTCTCTTTCCGACTGCGCGCTCAAAATTTCAGAGACGTATCTATTTATCTTATTATTATTTGACTTATTTGAGGGATAGTTTTTCTCATATACACAAAATGAATGATTTGTTTGAACATCTATTGATTAATGGAAGGTTCGGCAATAAGTCAATCGATGCATCTTGAAAAAGCCTACAAATATATGGTGAAACTTTCAACCGTGAAAATGGGAACAATCTTACTGAACATCAATACTGAAGACAAAAAAAGTTACACATACATACGCGGATATATTTAAAAATTAATAATTTCGAGTTCCTGCTGACAAATTGTATCAAAATACTTTTAAAAAGTATATCTGACAATTGACGTGATTACAAACCTTAGTCTATGAGGAAAAAATAAGTGCATCAAGTTAAAATTACCTTGACTAAGTTGATCTACATTTTCTACTGAATCCATTGGAGCTGGATAAGTAACTACAGCGTCATCGTTCTTCTTCATTAGTGCCTAAGAAATAACACAATTAATGCAACCATGATGGAGTTATGAATTTAATCAAATAAGAAACAAATTAGCATATATAAATCTTTAATTTTATATTTAGCATGGCGATAACTACAGTTATGACTCAAATGTGAATTAGTTCGCTACGAAGACCATAATATTGACGAAAATACTCAAAGGATAACTTCGCGAATATTTTGCACATGTCTATTATATCTAGATTGCACAGATATATTGTTTACTTGTACGGCAAATCCTTCCATTTTTTAGCGCCCATACCCCTAATATTTTGTTCTCAACAGCAGAAAATTTGCATTTCCCCAATACATAACAAGCACAAAGCATTCAACGCTACGAAAAATGAATTAAAAAAGCACACTTCGTCTCAAAAATTTGTAAGGCTAACCTGTGCTATGATAGAAGCAACTTTTTCCTTGTCAATTGACGTGTGGATACGCTTATTTTTCAAATGGTGTGGGGTGTCCCGGCGATGAAGCCTATTTGGCTTACCAGAATCACCCCCACCTTCATAATCCACGTCATCCATTATAGAAAATTCAACATGCCTCTGCGTGTCCTCACTTTCAGATTCATCCTCATCCCTACATTTTGAACCCCTTACAGAATCTTCGAACTCCACATCCTGCAAAAGGATCCTACACTCATACCAAGTACATAAATATTGCACTACGGGAAGATTAATGAAGAAATCGCCGACAATTTCATAGTAAAGCATTTTTTAAACTTTATTCAAATCGTATTAAGTCAGCTTTAATTCTAATTAAAATAAATCGAAACTAGCTCGTACTAAAATTATTTAATCGTATTATTTACAAGTAACCATTTAACCAGCTGTGAATCTATTAATATTGGTGTTATTTTCTGTTCTTTTACTTTACGTATTGGGAAGTGTTACAGAAGTAGCACATTTAGAGTACCAAGATTATTGTCAAATTATTGTGTGACTGAAAATCTAAAAAAGATAGGTCTAGCCTCCTAAATAATATCTTGAAAGTTTGGCTTAAAGCCCCTTTTATCATAATTCTTTTTAGGATGAAATTGATCTCTACATTTTTATTAATATTCCATTTTCTAATAACTCACCACTATATCAAATATGTTCTATTATTATACAATAAAGCCAGGTCACTTTTGGGGAAAACTTGTTTGAATTATGATTTAAAAAATAATTATCTGAAATGATTAGTACTTATAGCATCAATCCGAAGTGCTGATTACAAGTTTTAGAGCTACAGTCATTCCATGTATACCTTCACTTTTGTAACTAGACTTGCAATGGAAAATGCACTGTGAACTTAGGTCAGCCTGTGGACTAAGACTGACTCATTTACTTATTATTAAAGAAAAAGGAAATTAACTTATAAAAAATAAGCAATATAATTAAAGACTAAAGAGGTCCAGGTTGATTCAGGGAGAGGCTTGAGCGAAAGCCCGGTGGGAACTGGCTGGCTTGTCGCCTTGGTCTCGCGGACCGTAATTTTATGGAATTCGCTTTGGCAGCGAAATGTCGCACGTGCACTTTGACTCACAAGAAGCATGAACACTTTTACGGTGATGCGCGACTCAGAATTCTAAGTCTTCTGACAGTTGACATAAGGATGCCCAGTCAACGAAAGAAAAGGAAAATCTAGATGTCGACTGAGAATAATTTATAATTATAAGTATTATTTTAATTATAAATTAACTCAGCGCACATAACCACCAAGTTTTGTAACCTGAATCTGACATTAATTTTTTGTCAATGTGCATAGGTGACGACCCTATGGAAATAGTTTGACGATATTATCGAATGAATCTAAATGGTACCTTAGTATGATAATTTTCACTGAAAAGTACGACACGTACAACATATCTAGCGACACGAGGTTGTCGATGCAAAATTAATTGAAGGCGTCAGCACCGTAGACGTAGAAATATATGGACGGAGCACAAAGTCCCTTCTTCTTCTAGCTATTGAGAAAATTCTTCTTCTGCTGCTTCTTCTTGTTTGTGGCTTCTTTCTATTCAGCAAATGGCCAGAACTAACAAACATGAGGTGTTTTCATTTTATATTCAATATATTAATTTAAAATTCGGTAATTGTCTATCTGGTACCACATAGAAAACACAGAATGTGGCTCGAATTGCCCTGAAATTAAATGTAATCTCTGAATTCGGGAATGCAAATAACGAATCCAATTAAATTTCCACGACTTTTTTTCTCGCAGACAATCCTTCAAAAAGAGATGTTTGATCATGGCCTTATGATTCAAACATAAACGCAAAGTCCGGCATGTAGATCGTGATGGAGAACGTGCAGATAACGAAGAGCGACAGCATTCGAGGTCAAATAGAAACCAAGAGATAAACACACATCTGACTAACTCAACCGCATCAACCTCACAAAAAAGCGAGATTGCGTACAGAGCAGTTACCAAGATACAGGAAAGATGAGAAACTATTTCCACACACGAGGGTAACGAGGCCGGAATGAATGACACGGCATAGATCCTTCCAAAATTTCGAGAAAATGGCCTGGTAATCAAACATACCTACATTATACAATTGAAAATTCTCATGGTAGTAGCTGTGTGGTGATTTTCGATTTGTTGAGTCTCCGACAATAAGCACACAGGTGCGGTTAGCGCTCGGAAAAGTGACCATTCGTGAATGTCGCTTAGCCGAGTTTTCACTGCGTTTAACTACTGTTCAGCAGGAGATTTGATGCCGAGGAAGGGTGTCCAGACTGGTCTGTCAGTAACCCACTGCGTTCAAGAGTTTTGGTTTTCTGCAGTTTTCCACTCCCCTGACCAAATGATCAGGCGAATGCGAGCACTTCTAATAAAAATCAAGTTGCAGACGGTAGGGAATTTTAGGGATTCAAAACCACACATGATCGAGTACGTCAGGCATTACTTGGAGATTTATTGAGAGTGGGGTCATTGGGATAATTGGGGTGATAGGGGTTGAGTCAACGGGATAATGTCTGTCCATCTCCAATGCAAAGGGTTGATTTATATCTGTAAATACCTCAAGAAATAAAATTAAAAAACAGCTGAATATTCTCACTGCCAAGGTTAAAATTCCACATTCAATTCCACATATTAAAATCAACAATTCAGCAAAAGGCCAAATAGCCATTATAAAGTAACTAAAAAGACAAAGTCCTAACTCAGGCGAGTGATTCACGCAAGCAGTTCTGCAGGGATTGGTTTATCTATGGAGTGTTTGATTGACTTAACCGCAGTTGCTACAAAAACCGAGTGCTGCATGGCATCAGAGAGATTTTCTAAACGGTATCCTGGGATACAGGGCGACGTCCCAATGCAAACATCCTTACCCCCCGCAAGTGGGGCTCTGCGGTGGTGGATAGCATTATTTCCTTGCTACTCGTGAAAACAATGTGGGAAATGACAACATCAAAATTGAAAGCATGGATGCTCAGTAACTGTGCGAAAACAATGACGACGAACTGACTATGAACGAAGCTCCTCAATGAAAATAGAGGGAAGATCACCAAGCAAGTAAGTCTTAGTGGCGAAGCACAACGAACTGGTAGAAAGAAGGCCAGAAAAGCTCTCCCGGGGCAGTCCTTATAAGTCCTGTAGCGGGCAGAAAATACGCGGATGTCCAGAAGGACATACGTGGTAAAATGATTGTCAAAAATAAATTGGTTTGTAATTCTAAAAATGTAGGACCATACAAATATTTTTAATTCGGTAAGGTAGGAATCAGGCAAGCATGACGTGGCATTAAGCCCGGAAGTTCAGAACAAATCCTTTAGGTTGAAAAACGAGGCACTTTGAATGCACTTTCAAGTTGGAAATGCTAAAAACCGCTTTTCGAGAAATCGCATTCAAAGTAGCGCGTGCGATAGGTACACTGCATAGAGGATATATTGCATGGAATGCTCGTCCCTATCCCTGAAGCATTGCAGTACGCGTCCTTATGTCGCAAATTCAAATCTCAAACGGTGAAAGTGCAACTTTGCGCGCGCTTGTTTAAATAAGTGTTGAATTTTTGTAAATAATATGATACATTCTTGATTTTGAATTGAAAAAACGAAAAATCACACGATGTGAATAACGACATAAATAATATACGAACAATAGAAGACTATTATAATCGTATGCACGAATTTCAGAGTTCAGACTCTCGGACGCTGGGCACACCAATACACCATGCCACTGTGTATGTTCTTAATTATTTCTCGAAAACTGAGGGAGATCTCATTTTGATATTTACAGGGATTTTTTAAGCTATTTATACAAAAAGTGTAAAATATGACAAGCGACGTCTGGCGACGTTATAAGTGACAAGCGCTTCCACCGCCTGAGATTTTGAACAGCGTTACCTATCTTTTGGACGCGAAAGTACCCCCCAATAGCAATCCATGTAATATATGCTCTAAGGTAGCACGGAGTAATAGGGAGGTTTTGCATAGCGTTTCATAGGATACGATAAACGCTAAATGATCCGCTAACAGATGTCAGATAGCGGAAAACGGTAACGCTAAACTCTTAAAGCATGCGCAGAAACGTCATAACGTGACTTTAGCGTCTTCCGTGAGCTACAGAACGCTATCCAAATGCCCCCTAATCATAGGGAGTTTTTGCATATCGTTCCGTAGCTTACGGTAAACGCTAAATGATACGCTGAAGAACGTCGGATAGCGGAAAACCGCAACACTAAACTCGCAGAGCATGCGCAGAAACATCATCACGTGAGTTTTTGCATATCGTTCCGTAGCTTACGGAAACGCTAAAGTAACGTGATGACGTTTCTGCGCATGCTCTGCGAGTTTAGTGTTACAGTTTTCCGCTATCTGACGTTCTTTAGCGTATCATTGAGCGTTTATCATAAGCTACGGAACGATATGCAAAAACTCCCTAATAAGGACACCGACATCCGTACATGCTGGCTCGAAACGTCTGAGGGTGCTTTTACACCTATGCATGCATGCTCGCGCGTACGCATGCATTTGCAAGCGCTCATTCGAACCACTGATAAATCTAGTAATATGTTAGTAATTTTTCTTCTCATGAATAATATTACTAGATAATTACTCAAATATTACCAGATTTATCGGAGGATGACATGGCCGCTTGCAAATGCATGCGTACGCGCGAGTAAGCATGTAGAGATGTAAAAGCACCCTGAGCTTGGCAATGATGGTGTAATTACCGCAGTCAAAACTCCAGTCGCATTGTAAAGCAAACATTTCATGTTCCTTGTAACAAAAAATCTTGCGATAATTAAGCTGTGGTAAAAAGCCATTTTAAGGGATGAAATCGTTTTAAAACATAAGCATGCAATGTGTGAAAAACACTTTTTTGAGTCTGACATAATTTGGGAGTCGGAGGTTAGGTTAGAGGACCTGATGGAAATGTCATTCCCTACTAAAAAAAAGTCAGGAATCTTCAGAAAAAAAGTCAGGACTTCTGACCATTTCTGACCAGTTTTGTTACGTTTCTCGACAGAAATCGTCAGAATTCATGAGAAATGTTCAGAAATCGTCAGAGCTTGGGCTCGAAGGATAATCCTTTTATTAGTGGTCCAAGAATAGAATGCCATAAAACCTAATCCCTTTTATATTTCCCAAGTTATTGATATTATTTATTTATATTTATTTATTTATGCATATTCTCTTTTTACTTATATTTAATTATTGATATTTATATAATAATTAAATGACTCTGAAGGTGAATCTGGAATTTTTGTCCGTTTTGACATAGCTCTTTCTCTTTATAAGATACATTATATTTATCCGAATTTTAAATTTTTTAGGCAAATTTTTAGGTATCTGAAATCGTCGAAACCCGTAGATTCAAAATTTCTAACTTTTGAATCTGTATATGCAGCATTAAAGAAAAATTTATTTCCAATTTTTAATCCTGTTGGGTTGGCCTACCTGCGGTCCTAGCCGCTGAACTAAGGTACTATATTGGATGGGAATATGCGAGCTGCGATCTTGGTTCCCCGCGAAATTCAAAATCGCTGACTTGATATCGAATTTTTAAGAGATGAATTTTGGTCTAGAACCTAATTAAATAGTAATATGTAACGAAATTGAAGTAAAGTTAGCTGTAATATTTCAAGATAATAATATTATTAGGAAGATCAATGTTTTTAAACTTTATTATATAATGATTAATTGAAAAGAAAAATGGAAAATGATTCTACTTACCGATAACACGTAGGTTTTAACTATTGATTTGAAATTTTATGTAATTCAAATTAATATAGAAATGCATGCGTATAGCAAAAAGTATATGTTTTTATTAAATTTAAAAAAAACAAATACGTGTTCCTAACCTTACTTACCTTAATTTCTAGTCTATATAACAAAAATTTTTGTTTCTTTTCCAAAATAGCTGTACAATATAAACCTTTATAGGATATATTCTCTGTAATACCAACAATTGAAAAATTGGTAAAAAAGCTGACATTTAAAAAAAAATTGAACCAGAATTATTCCAAACATTATAAAAGATGTATGACTTTCCCATCTTCAAATCATTCAAAACTATAAATTTAAATCCTTACTTTTTGATCAGCTTGCAACTTGAAACTTTTACAATTAAATTACAAAAATAATTAAAACCAATACCTGATTAGATAATTAATTCCAACTTCAAATGTCAAACAAATTTATAGTTTTAAATTTACATTAGTACAGTATCGTAGGCATTACATATTTCAAAGGAAAAGCCTAAATAAATATATTTGCTGGTGTACATTTTTGTCGAAAGCCAATATTAACAATTTTAATTCTAAAATTTAAATTGTAGAGTTCCACATTTAAATTCATGAATGATATAACATAGAGCCATAGGTCATGAGCCACTGTATAGCCCAAATGCATACTTGTAAAAAATGGATTTACTAACTTTTGTCATTTCGACCATTGAAACTCAAATCGAAAGTGGAACTGAAGCCCGTAAAAATAATATACTGCTAATTTGAGCAATATCGATTCATAAAAGACATATGCTGCGTAGACATTAATTTTTGCCATTTAATTAACGTTATGTGAAAAGTGTGATGTTTGAAAATGTGGACAGAAGATGTGAATAAATGTACAATCACGGTCAAATAAGAAGTTGAAATCTTTATTAGAAACACTTCAAGGAGTTAGTATTAAACAAAACTTTATAATTGTTACCCTGCTCTAAATATTATGCATTCACTTTCAAAAATCAGACCCTAAATAGTGAAATGCGAGTTTTGCAATATATTGAAGTTTATTAACTTTCTCGACCATTTTGTTGCTAGATAACCATTAAACAGTGTGCTATATATTTTTATTATCTTTTGAAATAATATGATGAATACAATTTCTGACAAGCATCACAATTTTTATATATTTCGATACTAGTGGTTAGTAATAAATTATTTATTTACAATTTATCTACTTTTTGCAATAATAATTTTATTATTTTATTATGATTTATTCCTATAATAATTTTCTATAATGGCAAAAAATTAAGTTATTAAAATGTAATAATTTAAATTAAATTAATTAGCAATATATGACACATTCATTATTAGTAATTTAGGAAAAAACTAAATAAACTTCTGTATATTGCCAAACTTTCATTTCACTACTCACCAGGTGGTATTCAAGAGTGAATAAACGGGGATGAGGAGGGTACAGATTATAAAGTTATTGTTGATACGCATTCGCTAAAGTGCTTTCAATCGTTCCCACATTCAAATTCAAAGCGTTTGAAATTGAAATTTTTTTATTTGAATTTCTGAAATGTGGTCCAATATTAAATTTGTAGCCATTAAAATGAAAAATACACAGTTTTCAAAACGTAAAAATTATGAATTAAAAATATATCACTGAAAATTAAAAAAAATATTAAAACATGAATTTTTAATGAAGCCTCTTTACACATTATTCTTTAAAAAATACATTTTCTAAGTAAAATCGTGGAAGAATCAGGTATTCGAAATTAAATTATTTTAAATTTGATAACGTTCTAAATATAGAACATTTCACATTCAATTACTCTAAAATTCTTATTATCGTAACAATACAAATTATTATTATCAAAAAAATATTGATGCAAAATGTGTAGCTCTCTTTTGTGTGAGCAAATTTGTTTATTTAATTGTTTCATAGTTTATGTCGTTTTTCCAAAAATCAAATTTTTCTTTTTTAATTTTATTTTTTACGATCAAAACAAAAACTATTTGTTTCATCGATAAATGATAACCAGCCAATTTATAGATATATTTTGGGTGTACAACTTTTACCATTTAATTTTGTTTTCGTGCCTCGCGTCGTTTTCCCTAAAAATTTGATGTTTTATTTTCAATGCCACTTTTCACGATTAAAATAAAAACTACGCATCCTATTGAAAAATGATTCATTAAAAATTGGTAGGTCTTTTTTAGGTGCACAATTTTTGTTGTTACTTTTCTTTCGTATCTTATATAATTTAGTCGTTAAATGGAATAATTTTATTTTTCAATAAATTTTGTGCAGTCAACATTTGAATTTCGAATTTTTCGAAAAAATTCCAAAATTTGTTATGACATTAATAATAATAATTATTATTATAATTATATGATAATCTTGTAGGGCTTTCAAAAAGCAACGTTTTTCTTCTCCTTAATTTTTGTATATCGTGCGTTCTTTGGCTTAAAATTTTCACTTTCGCTTTTTTTTTTTTTATTTTGCAAATGCTATAACTCAATTTCATTTCCTTTTATCTTAAGAAGTCCCAATGATTAATTTTGAAAATGCCTTACTTTTTATAAAAAATAGCTGATTAAACAAATCGATTTTTCTTTTTTGGTCCCTTGAACTGTCTGCCAAAGCACAATCTAATACGATAAGTCGTTCAAACGATATCCGGTATACAAACAACAAGAACGACGACGACGTCAGATAGACATCATTATAAGACCTGTTTTTTTTTTGGATTCAGGGGGCCTCAAAAAGTCGAAATTTGATGAAATCCGCGAAAGTCATTTTCACACAAAATCAATACCTCCTCATTGATAAGAATGTTGAAAACTTGGGGGCCATTACGTAATTTTGTCACTTTCACTTCCAAATTCTTCAATTTTTAAAGTTTTTACTCATCAATAATGCCATTCGCTTATATTTACAAATAAATAATAGTATGTATTATTTTAACCTGAAGCTATTCAATGGAAAAAATCTAGGCTTTCGTTTCAGAAAAAAAAGAGAGAAAGAAGAACCTCAATACGAAAAAAGCATAATTTTATTTATTATTGATCCACATCTTATAAGTTTAATTCGGAATTGAAAAAAATGCTTAAGATTATTGTAAAGGTAGTGAAAAACACTATCGAACCTGTAGAGGAACACAAACCGCTCTTTTTATGCCAAAAAATATATCTCTCAAAAAATATTTTTTCTATGATTTTAAGAATCAAAATGTTTACTATAGTGGGTCGAAACCCAAAAATTTTGAAATTCGAAATCGCTAAATCGCCAATAAGTAGCGTATTGGGATCCCTAAAAAATTATAATCAATTTGGAATCGATAGGAATATAGCTTGGCTATTAAAAAAATAGCTTGTTTGCAGAGTTTTTAAATTTCCTTGAGTTTTAATTTTTTCACAAACCTGGAGGTAAAAAAAGTTGTTCCATTATTTGGCGATTTAAATTTATCATATTTCAAGTGAACATGCCTTTTTTAGAATAGAAAACACTAGAAAAAAATTGACAAGACCCAGGAATCAAAATTAGAATTACAGCAAATTTCAAAAAGTTGAGATTTTGTTATTAATAGAATTACTCTTTTCACTTGTGGTTTGGAATTTTTTGCAAGCAGCTGTGGAATTTTGGAGCAGAAAAATATACCTGTATAATTCGAAAACAATTATTATATTAAATACAAAATTTGAAAATTTGGTGTGATTCTAGTTTTGGCTCCTGGGTTTTTCGATATTTGTGCTAGCATATATTTATGCTGAAAAGCCCACACATGCTCGGAAAATGTGTATAACATAAGTTGTAAGGATAATTTTAATGAATACCAAAATAAAACGTTTAAAAATTCGCTGCATTTTCAATTTCAATTCATGGGTCTTGGAATTTTTTTTCGAGTGTTTTTTTGTAACTGGAAAGTTTCCAAGTATCCAACAAAATTCTTTTCTTATTTACACAGGCGTTAATAATTCTTTTCCGAAAACGGGGGTGAATTGAACAAGAATTATCGCTTAGAAAATGATTGATTGAAATCAGCAAAAGAAAATGGTGCAACTTCTTTACCTCCAGTTATGTGAAAGGAAATTGAAACTCAAGAAAATTTAAAACCTCTAAAAAATGAAATTTTTTAAAAATGTTATTTACAGCGGGTAACTAAGCTGTATGTCTATCGATTTCAAATTGATTAGAATTTTTTAGGATCCCAATACGCTAGTATTTCGCGTTGTAGAGATTTCAAATGCTAGAATTTTTTATTTTCAATCCAACCTTATGTGTACGTTCATATTAAATCAGCCCACTTTTCGCTTGTCAATAAGGGTCAATTTCAGACAGAATTCAGTCGAAGGTTGACCCTTTTTGACAACTTATGAAGTGGACTGTTTTAATATGGACGTACACAAATAATAATACTGATGTCACTCCAAATAAAAAAGTTATTTTTAATGAAAAAAGATTTAAAATGTACAAATATCCTTTATTTTAATAACGTTTTTTGCAATTGAATTTTTTCTCCCGATAGCTTCTTACCAATTTTTGGAAAATGGCTGACGTTTATCCAATGACGGCATTTTTGTGGGGTAAAAATTCTCTACAACTTTACTATTTCTCATTTTGAATGTAAATTTGTCTATATCTGAGATCGGTAAAAAAATTTGCAAAAGGAATACATTTTTTTAAGCAAATAAGTATATTTGTATCCTCCGCAAAAATAGGCCATAATTTATTAAATTTGACCAATTTTGTTTAAATCAGTAAGAACAAGCGACAGTCAGAATAAATTCCATTAGAAAAATATTGTTCAAATATTTATTTTTCATAAGTTTAAATTTATTTTCATTACAAATATTTTTTCATTCATAAGGCATGCCAGATAATACAATTTCAATCTTTAACTTTTTAAATTGAGGAAGATTACAAATCTTGCTAACTTTCTTCATAGTCAAACAATGCACCACAGCACCTGCTTGAAGTCCGTGAGTCATATTCGACCCTTACTGTGGACAGGTATCTACAACAATATATATGTCTTTCTAATGAAAGAAGGTGCAAGATAAGTAGAATGACCAAAAGCAGATCTAGAAAATTTTTCGAAGGGTGCGGTTATGAATTGTCTTCAACGGTAAATTTCAAAGATAAATTTCTTCAACAGATTAGTTTTTAGAATTTGTAAATAAACAATTCGGAATGAAATGACTCAGGAAACAATTCAACACAATAAAACATTGGGCAAATAATTTGTCAAATTTGAGCCTAAAAAATAAGATTTTACGAATAGGCATTGAAAATAAAATTATTTTGTAATTGAAAATGTTCCAAAGTGTTGAGTATTTCAAACTTAAGTTAAAAAAAAAAACAATTTCAAGATACAATAAATTGTCAAATGATATAATTTTCCACCTAGCACCAAATTCTCGGCAATTATTTAAACTTTACATTTATAAAACTTAAAATTGAAAAAATAATAATAAATGCATTAATCTAATTTCTTGAGCGATAAACATTATTATATAAATAAATTAAGGTGCGGATATTATTATAATACAGTTCAAAATATAATAGAAAATTTCGCATTGTGGACAGACTTTATTCGAGCGCGAAGCACGAGACATGGCATATGCGCGGCCCACAGTCTAGGCGACCTATGAAGAAAGGCTAATTTCGCGCAAAAAATGCTACCTAAAATTTGACTTCGGATTTTTGTAGTGTTAGCATGCAGAGCAAAAGCCTGTATACGTGTAAACAATCGATAAAGACAGAAAAAATGGCAAGTCATACGTGAAGATTGGTTCATTTTTTCACTTGAAAAAAAAAGATAAAAACCGCCCGAAGCTGACTTTTTTCTATATATGCAATTATTTTTACAATATTCAAGCAACAACCTTTAAAAAGATGCCCCTTGCCACTCTTAAAAAGTGTGTTTTGATTAGTTTTTATAAAAAATCGTTTGTTATTAAAAATTGACTATTTTACAACATAATTTCTACAAGTTTTGCCAGAAGGATATCAAATAAAAGTAGGCGATTGTCATCTACAGGAGTTATGCTATCAACTACAACTTAGCGGTAAACGAGCTTTCATCATTTAAATGCATAAAAGTGGCTTCAAAAAGACGATATGTTTTTTCCTCATAAACAGATGAAGCGACTCCCACAATTTTCACTTTTTCGAATCGGGATAAAATTCATTCAATAGGTGTTATTTTTCTCCACATTTAAAAAAAATGTGGTACTTCGAGAGGGGACGGAGATAATATAATATTTTTAAAAGAATTACTGCTACTGAAGTTTAAAACATAGAAAGCTGGCATTTACATCAAGTACAGAATAAGAGCTAAATTGGGTCTAGCCTTCTAACGATTGGTAAATACACCTCGAGAAATTGTATTTTTCACACATTTAATTTGTATCATAATTTTTGTTTCACATTCTAAATTTCGAAAAAGAAAATACATACAGAAATAAGAAACTAAGGGATGGAAAGTTTGAGTTTGCCTATTTTCTCGACAATTGGCTTAGAAATGGAAAACATAAAACTTTTTTCTTTTGATAAACATTCTGTAATAAATTGAAAATTTATAAACAATTTAAAAAGTCGTAAACAATTTTCAAAACTATTCATGCCTATGGGCAGAGCAATAAGCATAACAAAGAACTGCTTAGGTGGATGAGCGCATTTTATTATAAGATGATTTTTCATAGAAGATAATCTGATTTTTCAATTGTTCAAACAAAACTTTTTTGAACCATTTTTTTAAATCTGTGAGGTAAGGAAAAAGTAAATACGCTACTCGATTTTATGGAAATAATTGCATAGAGTCCATGTACTGCAACAATTTTTTTTCACTCCATTTTTTACATTCTCGGTCATGAGAGTGTAATGTGGTAATTCAAAATCACAGAATCAAAAAATTATAAAATTTCATTTTTTTGTCTGTAGATCTGTATGTTGGTATGTATGTCTGTATGCCTGTGTGTTGAATGACCTAAATGTGACCTGAATGTTGTAGCCATCCTAACTTTTAAAGGATTTGATCAATCATATCAGCCTTAAAATGAAGCTCATGATCGTTAACCAGATATTTCCGACCGAATTCAAAAATTTAGATCATTTTCAAAATTTGGAAAAAAAAGTTTCGAAGAATTTTAGAAATGTTTTTCAAAGATTCTGGTTCATGAACAAAAAGTTAAAAATGATTCTTCTAGCATTTTTAATTACAATCAAAATTAAAAAAGTTATATACTTGTCAACATTTTGAAATTTGACAAAAAATAGAATAAATTATTTTTCTGATAGATTGAGCATACAAAATTTTACTAGTTATCAAATATATTTCACAACTATCCCAATTAAATTTTTTGTTTAGACTAAAACTCAAAAAGTTAGAGCATTTTCAAAATTTGAAACAAAATTAAAAAAAAAAGTTTTAGAAATTCTTGTCAAAGTTTCTGGTACACGACAAAAAACTTGCAAAATGCCCTCATGCCATTTTTTATTTTGATAAAAAAGTACAAATTTTGTTTATAGATAAAGAAACATCCAATTTTTTACTAGATATAAAATATATTTCGAAAAATTTTCCACGAAATTTTTCAATTAGACCAAAATTAAAAAATTTAGAACATTTTCAAAATTATTGACTAGATTAATTAATTATAGTAGAGTTGTCTTATAAATGAAGTTTAAACGAACAGGATCGAAGCCCTTTATTTTTCATCTAAGAATCATTTTATTTACTTTTTTAAATAAATAGTTTTCAATAAAGTGAGTGCATTTAACAATAATATAATCAAAATTGTTGTAACATTGTATGATGGGATTCGGTAGATTTCATGCTTGACGGGTGATTCTCATACATATAGAAATGTCAATTGTTAATTAAATTTTAAGTTATGTTTCACTTTGTCAAACACATTATGGAAAAAACATGAAAATGGATTGCATTTTGCTGTTTTCCTAGTTATTGTTGATAGAATTAGGCAGGGTGGCCGAAAATTACATTTTTCAAATTCCCTGATATTTCCTTGGCAAATTTGTCATTTTCACTAAACATTAATATTCAATTACCAGCATTTTAATCTTGTAATATTTTTAACATAGATATGAATTTTCAGCAAAAAAATTAATTTTCAACAAAATAGTTAAATTTTGAATCAAAGAGATAAACCTTCATACAAGAAAATAATTTTTTCAAAATGTTAAGCTTTCAAGTAAACAGATAAATTTTCAACTAAAAATATGAATCTTAAAAAAAAATAATTTCCTAACAAAGTGGTTTGATAAAAAATTTCAAATACAATAGTGGAATCATCAAGCAAAGTAGAATAATTTTTAACCAAACAATTGCATTTTTATTCAAGAAAGATAAAATGTTTACTAAAACAGATGAATTTTTAAATCAAAGTAGACAAATTAAAAAAAAATATATTCGACTCTTCATCCAAAAAAGACGTATTTACAACAAAACAGTTGAATTTTCAACCAAAAAAGATGAGTTTTTAACGAAATTGTCGAATTTTGAAACAAAAAATAAAAAAATTTTAATTAAAAAAATAATCTTAGGGAGGAAGCAACTGTAAAAAAAGAAATAGAAATACAAGGCAAATAAATTACTAACAAGAGTATGATAATATTCTAGGTTATCAATGGGGGTGAAAGAAATTGAAATTCTTTCTGTCAATGAAAATAGTAGAAGTTGAGGGAAACTGTTGTTAATTAGAACAAAGGACGCCTGACCGTCACCTTGCGCGGCGAGGGGGTGAACTTCACGGGTGAGCTTCCTACGGGAATAAGCCAAAGTTCCCTGTCCGGACTTTCCAAACTCCTTTCCAGCCTGCGAAAGAGCTCCGTCGCCGAGGGGAGATTTTTGATCGGGGGTCCAGCGAGTGCCGGGATTGAGCTCCCTACGGGAATGAGCAAAAGCTCCCTGTCCGAACTTTCCAAATTCGTTTCCAGCTTGCGAAAAAATTCCGTCATAGAGGGGAGGTTTTCGGTCGGGGGCTCAGCGAGTGCCGGAATAGTTAATGCCCCCAGGCGGACACGTGGCGGAGCGAGAGGAGAGAAACTCGGTGGAAATTCCGGAATTCGCTCTTTCGTAATTCCGACAGAATAAAAAGCTGGACTTTACGGGTCGTATTCCGGACCGAGAGAATCTAACCAACAATCGGGATACTGCGGGTCGTATTCCAAACTGGCGGAAACCGGGCGCGGAGACGGTAGTCTGGGTTGAGAAATGGGACCGGGATTTGACGACTTTGCGGTCACGGAAAGCGAAGGCGGAGATGAAGGCACAGTGGGAAGAACGGAATTCGCTATTTCCTGAGATGTGAGGAGCTGCTGCTTCTTGCTTTTCCTCCGTCTGCGATTTAAACGCTTCCGGGACGCTTGTAGGGTTTCTGGCAGACTACTTCGTGAGGTGCACAAGACGTTTCGAAGGATGGGCCTCCCGGTGGAAAATCACGGGCAAAAAGCGTGAATGAAACGGGCCGAAAATACTGTGACTGCCAAGCGGAATTCCGATCACCGGAGCCTATCGATTGGTTGAAAGAATACATGGAAGGCTAAAATCAATCCGACATTTTGATGGAGAAAAACGAAAAAAAAGTGATCCGCGCGAAGGGGAGGAAAACGAGAAAAAAAAGAACAAATAAAAATAATAAACGCGACCCGTACCCGAACGAAGAGAAACGCGAGAGACTCGTTCGAAAAACCTCGGGGTAATAACTCCCGAATCGAGCCCTTTCTTAGGTCGTTCAGTCGACATTCCGGCGACTGGCAACCGCCGATCCCAAGCGAACGAACAAGGAAGAAATCGCGATCGCGTCACACACTACCGAGAAACGAGATGCAACTCGTCCGCGAGATTTTCGGACCTAGACAAAAATAAATGATGAAAATTCGACGGACACTTCATTACTGACCTTCCTTTGCTGATGGGAAACCATCGAAGCTGAAAAATTCTGGATCCTGGATGACTCCTGAAAAATTTGGCTGGACGAGAAAATTCGAACTCGGAATTTGATGATTCGCAAGAGGAAAGAAAAAGAAAACTGGTGGGAATAAAAAGAGCCGGAATTTTGAGAACCGAAAAAATAAATTTAATTATAACATCCGGGGGTACAACTTTAATCGAATTAGCCGGCGTGAATCGTTCTTTATGATACGATCCGCTTCTCGCTCGAAAAGCTACTGACCAAGCTCCTGACGATTTTTTTAGCGATTCGCAACCGTCGAGCAAATTCTCGTGCTTTTCAGTGGTGGGGAGGACGATCGAGCTCTATCATTGGTTGCCCGCTGCTCCCAACCGTCGGAATTTGGCGACAATTTGCTCTTCTTCTGTTTGCAAGAATTTTATCCTTTTCAGACAGTTGAAGCCTACGCTGAATATAAAACATTTGAAAATCCTATTTCTAAAACAAACTCATTGTAGAATTACAGTCCCCAAAACTTTAAAGGTGGCACCATTCTACTGTTATTCCTGACGACCAACCGAAAAATCAAAATCATCTTTTATTTAAAAAAAAACAAGAAAGTCAAAATAAATTAGCTGCAAACGTGAGCTCGAGATTTAAAAATTCTAATTTCCGAGGCTCAGCTGGCGGACTTATTTTTGGAAAAACGAGAAGCTTAAATCCCAAATCACGCTTGATGATTAAACACGATGGTCGTTATTAATATGAATTATATCAAGTTGTTTACTCAAAAAAGAGCTACAAATTTGCTATTAATCAGTTTTTGATGGGACGTGTAGTTTTTATTTTAATCATAAAAAATATAATAAAAAATAAATTTTTTTTGCAAAACTTCACAAAATTAAAAAAACATTGATTGAAAAAAGTTGTTCACCCAAGGTACGAAAAAAATTAATAAACGAAAGTTGTTCGCCCCAAAAAGATATACAGATTTGTTGTCAATTATTTTTTGATAGGATGCGTCTTTTTTGTTTAAATCGTAAAAAAAAACATTGAAAACAACCAAATTAAGTTTTTGGAAAAACAACACAGGGTGCAATAAAATGTTAATTAACAAAATTGTTTGTTATTTACAGGATCCGCACTTTTTCCAATTATATGAACAAAACAATGAAAATATATCTATTTCAATATCAATGCATATTATGAATTGTAATAATATAAATTTATTGAAATGATACATTTTTCAGGGTAGCTGAGAATAAAAATTAGTGATAACCATCTTTGTCGCTCTTACGGTGTTGGCCGCGACCCTGCCCTGCCGAACGCTCCAAGGGAGATAGAGTCAATTATCCAAAACGAGAAGCACCAATTTTCTGGAACTACGATTTTCGGACAGCAGTCTCCGTTGCGCACTCGAGGCCTGACATTGTTCTCCAGGACTTCGAGAAACGAACTATATTCGTGATCTAATTCTCGGCTCCATCCGAATACAACATCAGTGCCAAGAAGATAGAAAAGGGGGATAGGTATCAAGACCTTGAAAGGGGGCTACAGCGACTGTACCCAAAATACTCGGTTAAAGTAATTGTTCTTGTGATCGGTGCTCTCGGAGGTGCGAAACTATCACTGGTACGTAACCTTAAAGCCATACCCGCGTGCCAAAAATATGTTAAACAACCACCGCAGGGTCCCACTGGGGACAGCTGCCATCTAAAAAGGACACCGGCTTCCAGTATAACCGCGGAAAATCACACTTATGGCCACGTCTCACGACCGTGAGACGCATGGTCACAGGGCAAGAAGAAATTACGACGACAGGCCGGCGAAACCCTCGTGTGTCTTGTGGACACGAAGCGACCCAAGGATGATAGCTTTCTGCATCTCTCTCGCAAGTCCCTCGGCATTATTATTTCCTGTTTTTGTTGTTGTGGGGAGCTGACGTTTTCAGATTAAGTTAGATATCTGGGAGTAATCCTAGATAGCAAGTTGAACTGGGCAAAGCACCTGGAGACCCAATGTAGGAAGTTTGTCATGACTTTTTCGATGTACAGGAGAGCCTTTGGGTTGACGTGGGGTCTAAGGACTAAAATGCTTGCATGGCTCTACTCTACTGTCCTAAAACCCAGGCTCCTATATGCGGCCGTGGTCTGGTGGCCACGGGCGGAACTTGAAACAATGAAGGACAGACTGCGAAGATTACAAACGCTAGAATTTAAGGGTTTGACTGGAGCAATGAGGACTACGCCCACAGCGGCGATAGGATTCATGCTCTGTGAAGAACCCCTACATTTTACGATAACCGCTAGAGCGGCACACGCGATGGACCGTCTGGCAAGAGCAAATAGATGGACTCGGGGGACTAGACATACTAGGCTCCCGAGTGATATTAGCGCACTGCCGATTCTACAGATGAGGCAAGGTAATATAACAAACGCTTCAACTTTGCCAAAGCTTTCCGCGTCTGCATCCCAAGCAGGGATCTGTGGGAAGCAAATGGTAACCCGCTCCTCCAAGGGGAAATCTGGTATACAGATGGCTCCAGGGGAGAGGGAGGGTCAGGGACAGAAATAGGAAAGGGATCCCACTTGGCCCTTCGCTTTGCTGAAACACTAATGGAAGAAAACGCTGCTAAACAGATTACGATCTGTTTAGACAGCCAAGCGACACTAACTGCAATAGGGAAACCAGAAATAACGTCAGAACTGGTTTGGGAGTGCAAAAAGATATTGAACCAACTTGCAGAAAGAAACAATGTGGCCCTCTCATGGGTCCCTGGTCACACAGGGATCAAGGGCAACGAAAATGCGGACCAGTTGGCAAAACGCGGCGCAGCAAGTGAATACATAGGACCAGAAACGGTACTGGGAATAGCGTCTTGCTGTGTCGGTATGGCCATCAAAAGCTGGATCCGAACAAATCACCGGGAATACTGGAAAAAAATGCAGGGTTGCCGTTGGGCGAAATCCATCCTGGTTTATACCTATAGGATGGACAGAACCAGGAAAATCCTGGGTTTACCCAAGAAAGATATAAGCGCAGTGGTACGGATCTTAACTGGCCACAACGACTTGAACTATCATATGCACAAAATGGGGATGCCGTCTTTCAGTTCGAGAAAGAATTGCGTCGAAGGAAATGAAGTTCACAGGTTACTTATTAAATTCAATAAACACCGATTCAGCATTTTCAATTAAGGTTCCTGGATCTTGTCAATTTTTTTTCTAGTATATTTCTAGGCTTAAAAATTTCACACAAGCTCAAAAAATGTTAAACTTATAAATAAAAAAAATTGATTCTGTTAAATACAAAATTCCGAAATAAAAACAAATCTGCTGTCATTCCAATTTCGATTCCTTGGTCTTGTAGATTTTTTCCTAGTGTATTTCTATGTTTAAAAAAGCCACACATGCGCAGAAAAATGTCTAAACTACAGTTATAAAGATAAGTTCATACAATACCAAAATCAAAATTTAAAAAATTCGCTTCATTGTCAATTTCGGTTCCTGGGTCTTGTGGATTTTTTTCTAGTTCATATCTATGTTTAAAAACACACACATGCTCAGAAAAATGTTTAAACTACAAGTTATAAAGATAAGTTCATAAAATACCAAAATCAGAATTTTTAAAATTCGCTCTATTGCCAATTTCGATTCCTGGGTCTTGTCGATTTTTTTTCTAGTGTATTTCTGTTTGAAAAACCCACATATGCTCAGAAAAATGTTTAAACTAGAAGTTTTAAAGATAAGTTCATAAAATACAAAAATAAAAAATTTTGAAATTCGCTGTATTGCCAATTTCGATTCCTGGGTCTTGTGGATTTTGTTTCTAGTGTATTTTTGTCACCAAAAAGTTTTCATGCACCTCAAATAATTCTCCTCCTAGTTGCAAGCATGTTAAAAAAAAGTTCCGAAAGCAATGGTAAATTAAATAGGAATTATCTCGCCGAAAATGATAAATTAAAATCCGAAAAAATTAAGTTTTTTTTTTACCTTCAGGTATGTAAAAAATGGAAGCTTGATAAAATTTAAAAACTGTGCAAACAAGAAATTTTTAAAACCTTTTTTTGGAGCGCGGAAGATGCATACCGATCGATTCCAAAATAATTATACTTTTTTAGGACCCCAGTACGCTAATTTTCCGCGTTGTAGCGATTCGGAATTCCAAAAGTATTTATTTTCGACCCACTCTAATATATAGGTCCCATTGGGAGCAACTGTCATCTAAAAATGACACCGGCTCCCAATAGAAACCGTCGTGTGTCTTTCTCTCTCATGCATGTATGTATGGATGTATAGATTACACACATTAAAAATCAAGAGAGAATATATTTTATTAAAATGTTACGAAATGTGCCAGATTTTTAATTTTGTTTGTTCTAAACATATATCTTCTAAATGCATGCGTTGTTTGATTTTAAATAATTTTTTACACCTAGTCACGCCTCAGGAAAAAAGTAGAGAAAAACCCCGTACAATTTTCATTATAGGATATAACTGGAGAAATAATTAATCAAAAGTACTGATATTTTCACTTTTTTTGTACAGTATCTCCTTATAAACTTGAATTGAATATTCAGAAAGGTGCATCTGCTACCAGCCTTATTCCTAGTTCTTTAATGTAAATTATACACATATTACAAATATTTGTTTCACAAATATAAACATTGTATCTCATTAAAATGAAGGCAAGCACATATGTATTTTCGTTATAAAGGTCGGATCGTATCAGGCAAGAGTTCAGCCGGAATCAGCCTAATAAATTCGGCTGGTAGGACATTTTTTTTCTCTTGTCGATCCGGCAAGCAGTAACCTCAACCCTTTTAAATTCTACAGATGCAGTAAGACAGAAAGAGTATCGAAAGGGAGGCCGGTATACATCGAATGTTCAATAAAAACTCTTAGTAACAGTTAGTATAATGCCCTAGAAACGATCAGTAGCAAACCTTCGCCTCTGTCAATATAACTCTCTAGTATCGATAAATAAAAATCCTTATCAACGGTCAATATATCTCCCAAGCAACGATCAATATCAACCCTCAGCTATTGTCAATATAACTCCATGGTAACGGTCAATAACCAACCTTATCATCGGTCAATCTTAACGCCCTATCAACTGTTAATAACCCTTATCAGCGGTCCATATTATTCTCTAGCATCGGTCAATATAACTCTAGCAACGGTCAATACCAACCCCTAGTAACGGCCAGTTTCAGTCCTTAGCAATGGTACGACGGACGGGCACGTGAACGACAGTATAAGGGTTTCTTTTCAGGTCTGCGAAACCCCAAAGAACTTCGAAATCCATTCAGAATTAAGGCCTGTAGACAACTATGAACGGTAAATTCTCAAATTAAATCAATGTGCGTCGTTTGGCTCAAAATTGGAATTTTCGATGTTTGCGTAACATTTTCAATGGAACCATCAGTGTGAAATTTTGAACTAATCTAATACTTTTTCTATCATAATAAAATGATAAGAATAGAAGAATACGATACTTATTATAATCTTCGAGAGCTTATTTAAATCGCTAAAATTCAGTTTCATCTGGAAGTATTCTTAAAGTTTGCATACATAAAAAATACACTTAATTTTCTTTAACTCGAATGATGCACAAAATTGCCATTATTTATTTTATTGTGGTACGTTTTTTTCTTGATATCTAATGATTACTTGTATTTCAATAGCTATTTAAATCGTTGTAGATTCCAATCACGCATATGAGATGTCTGGACCTGCCAGGAGAAGGCGAACACCGCCAGAACCTAATTCCGAGATAAATACATTACGTGCAAAATCGAATGATAAGCTGTCCCTGACTACAAAAAAGAGCTCTCGAGTGTGTTCTTCTAATTATCAGTTGAAAAAAAGGACAACAAGAGCTTCTAAAAAAATACAGGAGCAGGACGAGAACAATGTACCATATGTTGCAAAAGTTGCAGTCAAAGAAGGGATGAAAAATCGTATTCCTACTTTAAGTTCTAATTTCTTAAAGTATGACTTGAATAATAAAAATCGTGCACCAGCAGTGAAGTCTCCTGTTCTCCGTGATAGAACAAACGAGGTTTCAGGCTTTTCGAAAACTGATCTTTCGCCAATTGTTGTACTCTCCATGATAAATCGAAAAGCGGTAGATAAGAAACCTGAAGTAATCGTTCAAAATTTAGATCAGCTTACTTTTGAAACAAATTCGGAGGCAGACAAGACCGAGAATTTACATAACATACAGATTTCAAAGGATAGCGAAGATAAAACCTCGCAACGTCCAGAGCAAATAAAGTTAACTCATAATGATTCTGGTCAAGAAGAAGTGGGCTTGGCAGTAAAAAGTGTTTCGAGAACAAAAATTGCACAGGTAGCTGCCGAGAGAAATAGACTACATGAAGCACCGATTCCAAAAACAAAAAAATTCTTCAAGTCTGGAAACTCCAACAATAAACCCGTAATCCTCGTGGGAAAAGAATTAGTTAAAGGAGCTGTAGGAAAACGTAAGATTGCGAAGAAAAAAGCTAGCGACGACAGTTCTCTCAGTTTTATTGTAACCACGCCAGAAAAATGTTTCCCTGGCGAAAAGAAAAAATTGCGTCCTCGCCAAGAATTTAAAAATTACTGTGAAGATAGTAAACTGCTTGAGCAGCTTTCTCCAAAGAAAAGAAAGAGTGTTGTCATTATTGAGAAGCTTCCCGATCCTAACGCAAAGAAATTACCAATATGGAAATCTGTCAAATTTCTTGAGTCAGAACAGAAGGGTAAAGACATATACGAAATTTCAGACGGTGATATTTCTAGTGAAGAATATAGACCCAAGAAAAGGAAAAAAACCAGCAGAAAACCTGTGAAACGGTTGAAAAAGCCCGTGAAGTCTGTGAATACTGTGAAGTCAACGGAGACAGTCAAGTCTGCAAAGTTAATGAGGATGGTTAAGAAATCTACTTCTGAGGAGATTTCAAAAAAGCATGAAGATGACCCAAAGCTGGATTCAAAAATTCAACCAAGACCGAAGATGGTTTCAATAGAGGTTTTGGACAACGCACAGAAAATAAAAATTGTACCAACTTCGAAACCAGGCCCACGTAAAGAATTTAGACCATTTCGAGTAACGCAGGTTTTTCATCGTCGCCCTACAATGCACAATAATATGTCTGATCACTCTCTCCTATCCAAATCTATATCGCCTATTGCTAGATTTGAAGATAATACAAATCTGGCTACTCCGTGGCGGATACCAACCGTTGGAAGTTTCTCTTGCGTCCGGAATTTAGTTCAGAGTACTCCGCACGAGAAAAAAATATTGGATAGGCCAAAACTGGGTTCCTTAGCGAGTAAAAGTACGATAAATGACAAGCAAAAAATAAACAGAATTTATGAGAACAAGGCAGTTAACGTACAAGAGATACCAAGAAATCTAAAAAGCAAAAGCAATCCCTCTGAAATAATCGACGCAAACGAAAACTCAAAAGGAAGAAGTGAATCTGTTGGTATGGTTAACCCCATAGAGGACACCATACAAAATTCACTTGTTTTTGATAATGATATGGAGGACAAAGAAAACGCGGCACCAAATTATCAGAGTCCCCAGAAGACAGCAAAAAAGAGCAACTGGATAGGAACACCGGTTTCCGAAACTCAACCTGGACATTCCAGTTTACAGAGGCAACCTTTACTTGAAGCTAAAATCTTGCGGCAAACGAATTTAAATAATTTCTTAAATCTAGATGACGCACCAGAAAGAACTCAAATACGAACCGCACATGGAATTTTTGATGATGTGCATTCTACTCCGATTAATGTTAAGCCTTTGAAGAAAATCTACGAACCTAATGTCCAAAATGCATTTGGCTTTGACGATGATGATTTTGATGTATCACAAATGGCTTCTGAAAATATGGAATTCGCTGTAGTACCTTCAAAAGGGGTCTTACATGAAACTGGAATGCGAAGTAGAAATGCTCAAAAGGAATCAACTGGAGCAAATCCTTTGAGATTGTCACCAAAAGAGATTTTGAAAACTTTGCATAAACGTCGCATAGAGAAAGAAATAAGGGATAAAAAAGAGGATGAAGTAGTAATTAACAAAATAAATCATCTTAATCAAGAACACGAAAATGAGAAGGATGATCAGGAAAATGATAGGGTGACGAAAGTGGATACTGCAACAAACTTTTCTGACACTTTTGATTTGTTTGAGAACGTGGAAGTGCAGCATGATGGACCATCAGCTAAAAACGAGTCGTTCCCATTACCTTTGTTTGCGGATTTGGAACCACCAACTCACTTTGTAACTGTAAGTGCTTCAGTTTAAATCAGTAGACTTCAATTAAATCATTTTGTTGGTAAATAATAAATTATAATTTCCATTTGCTGGTAAGTGGCATATTACTCGTCTTAAACTTAACTTGGTACATCATGTTGGTCGTTTTTACCTAATTTTAGATGATTCAATAGAAGGGAAGATGTATTTTTGCGCTCGATATTTTCAATTTAATTATCTAATTTCAGAAGATTTTCTCTTTATTCATGTCATCATTTTCTTATACCACCCTAGCATTGTTTCCCCATTACTCCCATATTTTAACCCTGTACATGAAACCTCGTTTCTTAAGGGCATCTAGCGAGTAGGGCTTTCTCTTCAATTCTCCTAGTTTTCTTCTCTTCATAAAGGGGCTTTACTTATATTACTTAACAGCTGGGGGGGGGGGGGGTCAGAACCTCTGTGTAAATATTTTATGGTTCCATTTTTAAAGGGAGACTGGAGAGGGCTGGCAATCCATTACGTAATTTAAGTACGGCCCCAAAGTCCCATGCTACATTTGAGGCTTTTAGAACATTGTCTGCCATGCTTCCCACCTGTTCTAACGCCATGTTTTTGCGATATTAACTTCCGGATTATTCTTCTTGCTATAATTCTTTAGTGTAGGAACATTTCTTTTAAAGTGTTTTCACACCCCTGCTTGACACACGGACACTAAAGTCCACAAAAAGACGGAAAACATTTTTCTTATAATTTACATGTGAGGCTTATCGTCAAGGCACCAACCTGTTACTATGTTCGTTTTCAACAAAAATGGAATTTTTTATAAGTTTGAACGTAGCGTAGGATTTCATTCAAATGCGTATATACACTCCAAGTCCCATATAATAACAGTTTTTAGGGTTGCCTCGCACTGATACAAAACCAAAATAATGATAATAAAAATTATCTACGATGAAGGAGGTTGGAGTTGATAAAAATTTAAATAACACACCGAAAGGATTTTAATATTACCTTCGACTACATATTTTTTCTCTCTTTTTTTTTTAATGAAAAGGAAGTAGGAGATTAAGGAAGTACGGTCACGAACACACTTTTCTTACGGATTTGTTTAAACTTTGGCTATCGGTTCTTTGGCATATTATCTACACGTTTGCAAAATTTAAAAAATATTGTCCTCTCCTGAGCTGCAATAATTAAGATCAAAGTTGAAACCTTATACCCGTAAAGCCTATCCCAAGCATAGGAAAATGTAAACTATTCTTACAGTTTTTTTTTAAACTAATATATGTTAGAAGGGGTTTTCATGAAGATTTAAAAAAAAATTCAGAATTTTCGTCCTCTTAGTTTGAGAATGAGAGGTATGCAAAGTTTGAGAATTTTGAATTTTTTGAAAAATGAAACAAGCACGTGGTAGCTATCCGGCAACGCTGTCGGAGCACCTAGCGGGTCTAGTGCATGCTGAACATCTTTCAATCTTTTATGAGAAACTTTCTTTTTCATAAATTCACCTATAAATACTAATCGATTTGTCATTTTCAACAAATGTCACGTTTTCATTTGCAGTCAAAGAGCACAACTGTCAAAGCAGACACCATGAAAAATGCGACGTTGCCGCGTCTACGCTCAGATCTTAAAGGGATTAGTGCATACTTGTCTGTATACACAACTTCTCTATGTGTAGTGTACAATCCTAGGCAATAAATTTCTTTTAGGTCTGACAGGAAATTAATTAATAAAACATTATACCGGCATAATTATCTAATTTTTGACTTTCTTGGACGTCAATAAGCTACATATTGTACATTTAAGGGCTACTAAAACTTATATAACTCGAACAGTATTATTCTCCGACATAGACTTAGGACTAACTTTCTGCAGATAGTATGCGCGACCGTACCTCCTTAAAAGTAACAAACCAGATATCGAAGCGGTTTTTCCACTCCTTTTTAAAAGAGTTGGCGACGTGCCTGGTGAACCGATGATGGGCGTGTCGGACCACTGACTTTATACATTTTGTACTACGTTTTTCCTCACGGTGGTTCACGACCCGAGGAGAGTAGGCGGGGGCCTTTTCGGGTCATCTCGAGGGTATTCGTCGCTTGGCAAGAACTCTTCTCGCGTAGGGGAACGATTTTATCTTCGTGGTGGTCTTCTTAGGTGAATGCCGTGGTGAGGGGCGTACCAGCTCGGTTGGATCTGTCGAGTGTGTTCCTAGATGAGCATCCTCCCACGATTCTCTAATGCGCACTTTAACGGGCTTCCGGGTTCTGGGTGAGCAAGACGCTAGAGCTCTTTTTAATCTGCGGTAGTCACGGCCTAAAAAATCGCTGGCTTGTACTGGGAGGAGATGGTCGATTATCCACGGGCTGTTCGTCCTCTTCGAACGGGGTCAGGTATCTGTCTACCGAAAATTCAATAGGAGAGACTCACAGGGTCAGAATATCCTCTTTTTCCTGGTACGGACGGGGAGCGATTTCATCGGGCTGGTCCCATGGTGGATTCTCAGGAACGGAGGCCCCAAGCTCACTTATTACCTCTTCCTGGTTCGGATGGGGAGTGATTTCATCGGGCTGGTCCAGTAATGGATTCTCAGGAATGGAGGCCCCAAGCTCACTTATTGCTTCTTCCTGGTCCGGAAGGGAAGTGATTTCGTCGGGCAGGTCCTGTAGTGGATTCTCAGGAAGGGAGGTCCCCCAAGCTCATTTATCGCGTCTTCTAGTGAAATTGGGTCTGTGTGGCTCAATTCGGATATCGAAAAAGTAGCGTCGGTTGGATCGGTCGTAACGAGAGAGGAGCCCAAGCTTTTTGGGCTGAAGTTTGGAAGGTCCCTGCGGGGCTTCTTTTGTTTGCGTTTTGGTGGGAGAGGCACGTACCTCTGCATGAGACCTTTATTCTTCCACCGCGCGGCGGCGACGATCAGCCCGACACTTGTGTTGGCTCTTCTTTTTTCGGTACTTTTTCGCTTGGGCCAGGGTCCCCTGTAGCGGAAAAACTTGGGTCGGTTTCCTTTTACACCATTTTTATCCCGTTGAGTGACGGTTTTTTTATCTGTTAAAGGTTTTTCTTTTTCATTTTTAAAATTTTTTATGCTAGATCATTCCTACGCAGAAGTGACCTAGGGCGAAGTTATGATGAAACAATAGGGCATTTTTACGAGGATATAGATCCTTCCATGTTGAAGTGACCTAGGGCGAAGTTAAAATTAAATAATATAGGGTTACGGGGATATAGAGCCTTTCCTGAAGAAGTGACCTAGGGCGAAGTTAATATGACACCATACTCTACTTTTACGAGGGCATAAATCCTTCCGTGAAGAAGTGACCTAGGGTGAAGTTAAGAGAAAACCATAAGGTACTTTCACAAAGACCTAGATCCTTCCATGAGGAAGTGATCTAGGGAGAAGTTAAAATGAATAGTAATATAATGGTTACGAGGATATAGATCCTTCCGGGCATAAGCGACCTAGGGCGAAGTTAAGATGAAACCATAATGTACTTTTATGAGGGCATAGATCCTTCCGTGAAGAAGTGACCTAGGGTGAAGTTAAGAGGAAACCATAAGGTACTTTTATAAGGACTTAGATCCTTCTGTGCGGAAGTGACCTAGGGCGAAGTTAAGAGGAAACAATAAGGTACTTTAACAAGGACCTAGATCCTTCCGCGAGGAAGTGACCTAGGGCGAAGTTAAGAGGAAACAATAAGATACTTTTACAAGGACCTAGATCCTCCTATGAGGAAGTGACTTTGGGCGAAACTAAAATAAATAATAATATTATTGTTAGGGGGTATAGATCCTTCCGTGAGGAGGTGACCTAGGGCTAAGTTAAAATACAAATTCAAATAATATTGGTCGGGAAAAAGGAGACCTAACTGTTCAATTAGGTAATTTTATTTTAAAAAAACACAAAGGATTAAATTACCGATTTTCCCGAATGGTTTATATGACACTTACTGAAGGAGAAAGTGTCCCCTTTCCAACCGGTCCACCTTCCATGGTCCTTGTCTCTCCTGGGTAGTGGGTCCTATGAACGTTAAGTTGGGTGTGGGAAATAGTCTATTCAATTTATCATTTAATCCACTGGTCTTATTTGTCTGTTGTTAACTCAACACTACACTTATGGTATATTAGTTTGAATAAACCGTATCTACTGACGTTTGGTGACTGGAAACGGCGCTTCGGCTGTCAACCCTCGGTGGGCGACGACTCGTTCACAACTAACCGCGCGGAGCCACGGTTGGTGACCGGAGACGGCGCTTTGGCTGTCGACCCTCGCTGGGCGACGGCTCGTCGCGAATTGAATGGACGCGAGCAGCGACGGGACTGGTCGGCGGGCCTCGCTCCCCTGGTGCGCTCGTAGCGCTGCGCTTGGAGGGGCAAGGTACCAGTGTCGTTGGCGCAAACCGTTTGAAATGGGGAAACACCGTTGCAACGGCGAATCCGAAGAAAAGAAAACCGATTCTTGTTTCCAGCGGAATGCTATTTCATGGAAACAGCATTCCAACGGGAAAAAGAACCGGTGTCAGCACTGGCCTTGTTACTTAATCGTTACCCTTTAAATGTAAACAGTAAGGGCCGTCTAAACCGTTTCCAATTAGAATGCATACTATTGTGCAATATACTCGACTGAGTACTCGCGTACTGCGGCCCTTCTGAGACGAGAGTCTCAACCGTCTCTCACCCTGCCCACTGAGAAACTGTGTGGGCCAGCAGTTTTAGGAATTACAAAACCGGACCGGCTTCTATGGGACCAGGTGTGTAGTATGAAAGTGAGTAAAACTACAAAATAGTGTTGGGTTACGATATCAGTAAGCAAGAAAAAGTCGCTTAGAAATATAAACTTTGCTACACTATGCAATATTTCTCTAAAATAGTAAAGCAGATGACGGGTTCACCGTTACACTTGTTTGAGTAATCGGCACGCCTGCCGAATATTGCGCACTGACAGTTACATAAAAGTACTATTTTTTAAATTAAATGCAGTTACTAGCCAATTACTACAGCATCACATAGAAAAACCTGACACATTAAGTTTTCGGCACTTTTTTAATATAGTGTTAAAAAGTAATGCCTGCTGGTTTTTGTCTTTATTTTTATTTAATTCAGATATGTGTATAATACCTTTAAGAAAAATTATGAAGATTCCTAATGCAATTGAAACATAATTGAAAACATAAGAATGACAATTAGAAAAGGACCATTTGAAATTGGCACCTCGAATACTTTATTATAAATGTAACAAAGTTCCAACCTCATATGGGCATTATTTAGTTGCCATTCTCATGTCTTTAATTCTATGCAGAATTCGAAGAAATTCAAGTCTTCAGATCTTAAGTTTAGAATTCTTAATTATTATTAGCAGTCTTGACTAATTTTTCTAAACTTATAGTAGAGATAAATAGAATAACAATGCTTTAGAAATGTTAGCTATTGAGAAAGTGGCGATCCCAGCGGCCAATTCTTCGTGCAGTATCTACATTCGTGTTATGTATATATTAGATATTGATTTTCATATCCACGGCCACGTCGGTAAGTAAGAGCAAGGGTACACGATTGTGCGTGGCGTGGACATAAGTAGATATACTGCACGCACATAATACCCCGTTCCATGTTCGGCATCCCAAGTTGGCCGAACTACGTCTCGTACAGAGAACCGACGACTGCCGACGCGATGACGATGATGTTGTGAACCGGAGATCCCGCCGTGTTTCTTAAACTTTTGCCAACTTTTTGTGAATTATTGAGAGAGCCAAGTTAGCCAGACGTAATGTTTAATTTTATAAAATAATTGTTTTTTTTTACCTGACCACTGTTTTTGTATTTAACAGAACCCGTCAAAGGTCGAAAGCAGTTCGTTCAAAACCACCATTAACCACTATGATTCTAATATTATCTTTTTAACTTTCAAATTCATAATGTGTTACAAATACACAGCGAGACTATATAACTTGGCTCTTGTCTTGAATTACACAGGCCTGCGTTTTTTAAAACATTTTTCCTCACATTGAATGCGACTAGGCATTTTCGATGTATTTTTGGGCACTGAACACGAATCCGGGCCTAAAAATTACCTATCTTGTCAAGCTTTTCAGAAAATTAGGGCTGAAACCTTCCAAAATCATTTATTTTTTATTTTTTTTACAAATTAAATTGAAGGTTAAACCTTCTGCTTTAGGTCAGAAATAACCAAATTTATGAGAATATATATATATTCAAGACCTTCACAAAGTCTGCAACATATCGTGTTAGTTCGCTAAGATTGTTCAAAAATGGCCAAAAAAGCGGTTTTCGGACATTTCAACCATATTTTTCTCAAAAACTTGTTGTTATAAATAGTTGCAGTATATTTATTTTTGCAATTGAAATTGTCAGGTTTCTCCTTAAAATGGCATCAATTGTCACACATATACTTCTTGTATACTTTCATTTGAGTGGGCCAATTTCATTAATTTATTGTTGATACTTTCAGTATTTCATAACATCTTTTAACCCTTCGTTAGACGCAACCAGCCTGACAGACCACCTCAAGCTGTTTTCGCTCATCTTTCCTACAACAGAGCGCACAGGGGCTTGACCTTCTTAGTATTCGCTAATCAATATAAGCTCTTTCGAAACCCTCTAATCTGTTTTATGGCAGACTACTAACAAATTAGCAAAACGAAAAGCTTTCATAATTGAAACTTGAAATTTTACTCTCAGGGGTTTTTTTGAATTGCCGATAACGAATTTTATGAGGATTCCACAAAAAAAAACAAAATGGCGGATGCAATATGGCGGACACTTGTATAAAAAACTTATTAGATTTCGATGACAATCTTCATAATGGAGTTTCATGAGTCGATGATAACATATTTGTCTTCATTTTTACAAAAAACAGAATGGCGTATGCAATATGGCAGACAGTACTTTCGAAAACTTATCTCATTCCAACTAAAAGTAGTATATAAAGCTTTTTGGAGTCTCTAATAAACTGTTATTTATTTTGAAGGGAAAATTCATAACAAGAGGAGGGTGGTGATGGATAATATATCTTCCTTTTGTAAGCAGAAATTGTAGAAAAAATCTAGGTAAAAAAAAGGTGGGGTTTTCCAGAAAATATTTTTTTCAGGTTTTTAAAATATAAACAAAAAATAAATAAGTAAATAAACAAGATTTTCTGGAAAACTCCAGCTTGTTATTTTTACCTATATTTTTTACAATTTCTGCGTATATGAGTAATTCTCCGTCAAAGTGTAAATTTACACTTATGTTTTGTTGAATAATAAAAATAGGTGAAACGTAATGAATCTACTTGAACGTGTTCATTAGAACACTAGTAATGCTTTTATGAAGTATCAATACAGGAAACGTTTCTATTGGTCAAATATTTAGGTTTCATGATTTTTGGAGACCAGGGGGCTTACACATATGCCAGAGGGCTTACAAATTCTGAGTCTTTCGAAGTTAAGTAATCCAAAAACAAATGTTTTTCGAGTTTTTTTTTTAACTGCGGTAAATTGTAATACTATAGGACTTGATTGTAGATGTAAAACCATAGATCACCATATTGCATGTTTACCGACATATGTGGAGACGGTAGTTGATACACTTTGGTGTACAGACCATTCTTCAATGAAATGTTATTGAGTCAATACCAAACCTAAGAAGGTTTGTAGCTAACGAATTATAGCTACGTCACATCAAGATCGCGGAATGGGCACGAAAGAAACAGGAATTTGAAATGTATACACATTTTTTTCAAATATAAATTCGAAAAAGTTTTTTTATACACTGTACTGGTATTATTAGTCATTTTAGAGCATATACTTTAATGTGCAAAAATTTAAAAAAATTAGTGGGTGACCCTAATGCGATTTTTTATGCCTTAAATTAGTATTTTTGTAATCCATTTAAGAGTAATAAAATATTGCTTTTCAATGAAAATGTTTATCAAAAATTATGCCTCGTAACAAATAATACTAGAAAAAAATCTCTTCATGAACGAACAAAATCAAATGCAAAACTTTTCTGGGGAAAACTCTTCAAAATCAAAATCAAATAGGTATACATAGGTATATATATATAGGTTTCGTTTCGTGGGAAAAAAATTTTGTGAACAAAGTAGGTATCATGTTTCTCAATCGAATTATTCTGAAAGATTATCAGCAAATCACATTTCTATGCTCACCACATAAACATTTAAAATAAATATTCACGCTTGCGCAGCTTCAAGTAATCAGAGCTTGGGTGGGATTCCACCCATACGTTGTTGTTCTTGGTTTAATTAAGTCCAAAGTTATAAAGGTTTAAACACAAAATTTGGGTTTTTTCTTCTTCTGAAAAACAAAGCACAAAATTCAAATACGCATAACTTCGCAGACAATTTTTTTCACAAATCGGAAAACTACGTATCGCCTAATTTTATCTAGAAAAACAACATATGTCGTCCCCGAGAGATTCTGCAACTTCGAGTACAGAACCTGCCTGACTTGAAGTGAATTTGGTTTATGAAAAAAATTTTTTTTAAAATACAGGCAGCAAGAATCAAGCCCGGACTTTCCGCTTACAAACCGATAGCGCTATTGCCTGATCTAACCGGCGGTTTAAAAACTTCTGCATCTCGACCCATGTAACCTACGTGGAATTTTTTAAAGACATTTTTCTCGAGGATGGCTGGAAAACGCATGCTTCTTATTAATTTATCATCTATTACTGGGAGGAGTATGAATTCAAACAAAATTCGGGTTTAGCACTTTTTAGGCAATCGTAGTTGTTATTATTGTAGACAGATTGCTTCATTTAAGTCCCGTGGTATTGAATAAGTCAGTGGTTAGAATCTAAAATGAAAAAAAGTTGAATTTGACCATGCTATTTCTATAAGAGACAAAGGCAATGTGACACCTAAATATTGTTTCATTTTTTTTTAAATCCGCTTTCTACAATTCTGTAAACTAGCGTTATTTTCCTTTCGAACCTGAGAAATCCAAAACAGTTTTTCTATGGTGACCCTATTATTGTCTTGTTAGGCTGGTTCATTTAAGTTCCGTAGCACTGTGGTGTAACCTATTGTACGTACTATGCCCTTATTTAAAACCCGCGGTGAAACAAAGGCCTATACACGGGCCCTCCTCACTGCTATAGTGTCATTCAAGTCCTTTAGCATGAGTATGTATACCGCCATACGATTCCACTTCAGTGTATATGGGCATTTGAAAAGTTTTCTTTACTAAGGTGGGTTTAGAATCACTGTATGCATTTAATCACAACCAATGACAACCCGCGGCTTTATCCGACTTTTATTAGAGGTACTTGCATTTCCCTCGACATTTGGCCAGGGGAGAGGAAAACTGCAGAAAACTATCTCCCGAATTCAGCCGGGTTTCCGACTGTCGAGTTTGAAGGTAGACATTCGATGGGTTCTAGCCTATCGAATGCACACAATCATCTTCGGCGTCAAAACCTTCCGCTCGACATTAGTAAAAAACACAGTGATTACAGTAATACACGACAAAAGATATCATAAACCTAGATGCGGTGAATATAGATATATATATATAGGTAATCAATTTTTCTGCCCTATCGAGTGGCTGCTTCCAACCCAGTGCCGTTCGCACATGCGCACTCCGTTGCCGGGCTGACATGAAACCTTACGCCTGCTACAAGATACTTTACGCCCGCTACACATACACTGCACAACGCAAGTGAGAATATGGAGGGAATTATCTTTATATCAGTCACCCTTCTGCAAAGTACGCTATTTCTTCATTTCACTCATAACCTAAAATTGTCAAGTACACCAAACATTCTCCATCTGCGCCACATGCTTGTTTTCAAGGAGGGTAAGACAAAAATTATCGTGTGTATCAAAATATCCTTCTTTACGCCCTCGATACACAATGTGCTATTTTTATTACATTCATTTATTTAATTATTAAAAATTTAATTTGCAGTTTAGTTACCATTTTATTGCAGTAATATTTTTTTCAACATTTCAGAATTTATATTCCTTAAAATTATTATTTAATAAAAAAATGAAAATTTTCTCGGGATTTTAGCAAAAAAAGGTGTCATACTGTGATATCGCGTTCTTGAATTTTGATTTCCTTGTAACAGAATAATTTTTTTGGATCAAACCGTTTTTATTATTATTCAGCATCCCCATATTTCGGGAGCAAGTTTTGATTTTCTGCAAATTTTTAATTCGTTTTTTAATTGCTATCCAAAGCCGATTTTGAAAACCGATGAAATTTTAATCTCAAAATTCTGAGTTGATTTTTTCAGAATTAGCCAACTTTCTCATATCAAACTTTATTTACTCGTATTCAGAAACTTAATATCACGGAAGCGTGATTTTATTTTATTTTTAAACTGAAAATTAACTTTTTTATCGCAATCCATAGTCAAACCTGGCCCTATTTTAAGTTAGTGTCAATTTTAGATCGTCAACTTCCACATCCATTTCCGCGAAGTTTTTTTTGTTGCTTTTTTCATAATCATAAAAATTTGGGATCAGAGCCGCGTTTCTTAGTGCTTCTTATTTATTGTCCCAAATTTTCAACTCGATGTGGCTATTCGTGTGAAAATAAGTTTGCAAATAAAAAAAATGTCAGTAAGGTAGGAAGCCGGTCACGTGACCCACTCATCACATGGCCTTAAATAGTGATTTCGATTTTACAGAATGTTTTTTCGCTCTTTTAAAAAATTCCCTTTTTGTTGGTTATCTAGTTCTATACTGCCACCCTTCAGTTGTGCACAGGGGTATGCCTCGCGCTTGTAAAACGTGCCTGCAGCGGGAATAGCAAACAGTGGCGCTACGGTCGTCACTCGATACATTTGAATTGCAATCACTGCAAAGCGCAGTCGATTTTTTATTTTTTCATAAAGTTTGAACTTTTTTCGAAGTTTCTCAAAACTAATTTACAATTGAAATTGTTTATTTCTTCAGACCAGCACTATCCTACACTGTAAAAAAATTTGGTGTAAATTTACATCCTGCGACGATGGAAATTATTCGATCGGTGTGGCACATAGTAAATAAGCAGAATTCTGTAAAAATACATATTTTTCTTCTCACTTGACTTCGAGAAACGAACCATGTTCGTTATCGAATTTTCGGCACCAGCTGACAAAAACATCATAGCCAAGGAGAACGAAAAGAAAGAGAGGTATAAAGACCTTATAAGAGAGTTGCGACAGTTATACCCGGAATATTCTTTTACGGCATTAGCTTTAATACCAGTAAGTCAAACGCTCCTAGGGAAATAGAGTCACTTGTCGAAAGTGAGAAGTGCCGCACCTACTGGAACTTCATACTATCGACAATTGTTTCTGTTGCGAATTCGAGGCCTGACATAGTTCTCCTTGGCGTCGAGAAGCGAACCATTTTCGCTATCGAATTTTTGGCATCAGCTGACAAAAATATCACAGCCGAGGAGAATGAAAAGAGAGGTATAAGAACCTGATAAGGGAGTTGCGACGATTATACCAGGAATCTTCTGTTCAGCGATTCGTCCTGATCATCGGTACTCTTGGAGGTGCCAAGCTTTCATTGGTTAAATGCCTAAAAAGCATCCCTACGTGTCAACAAAATGCTAAGATACTTGCGGGGATGATGTAGATGGCGGCCGTCCTTGGGTCGCTCTGAGTAATCAGGGTGCAAGAGACTTTTGCCGCATCATCATATTGAGTCCATCGCACACTGTAACCACATAGCTCACGGTCGTGAGGCGTGGTTACGGAGGAAATATTAACACGATTTCTCCGGGAGCGGGTGCAATTTTGTAGAATGGCACCAGTTCCCAGTGAAATCCCAAGGTTCTCCTTATGACAAACTTTTAACTATATATAATTTAACAAATGGTTAAACAACCACCGCTGTTACATCTCGAAATTTTACAAATTTTATGTAACATGGATAACTAAGCATAATCTTCCTTATCCCACGTGATATAGGATAACGCCACTAACTATAAACGAGCACCTTACCGATCTTCACTAAATTTGAACCCAATTATGGTAACTATGCTACGGTCGGTAAGACAGAAACCACAAGATACTTAATCATAATTCATTTCTATTACCATACGAATGTATTTATATTCGCAATAGTTTAAAAAAATAACAATAACAAAATCAAATCCAAACATAAGATGCATAAATACACTCGTGTGTGTGAACTAAAATAATAACTTTATCAATACAAATATATGTATCGTAATTGCTAAAAGTGAATAACCCACTCAGTGAAAACCCCTGTATATAGCCAGACAAGAGAATAACGAAAAAGCGTCTGACTACATACATAGAAAGAAGGATAAGTAGCGTATAGAAAAACTGTTCATGAGAGAGCGAGAGTTGAAACGCGCGAATCAATACGAAAACCAAGACTTTCAGCGAAGCGGATGCATTAGTCGTCTGAGTCACTCATCGCGAGATATCAATATCGGTGAACGTGCCGTTTCACGAAACTCAAGAAACGTGCCGTTTCACGAAACTCAAGATGCGTGCTATTTCACGAAACTCAAGATACATGCCATTTCACGAAACTTAAGAAACGTGATCGCAATTGTGAATCCTATGGGGACGCCGAACTATATAAACCCCAAATTCATCCCTGTAAATCGTCTTACGTTCTCGGCGGTCATACTGTTCATTTCGATCTACGATTAACGAATAGTTTTAACAAAGTAACGGCTTCTATCTCATTGTGACCGAAGAAACACTCTGACTAAGTCGCGTACTTTTAAGTTCAAATTCAAAATATTTAACGTGTTCGAGTCTTGAACCAAGTCCCTTCGGCTGAGACTTTCGGACGTCGTAGAGTAACTTACTGAATAAAGTCCGCAGTGTTAACGTTCGCGAAAAGAACTCAAGTGTAGATTGGGTATCTGCTGTAGGACCCTGTATCGCACTACCACTCTTGAAAAGTGCTCGCATACCTTTTCACTATTAAAAACATCCGGTAGAGTTCCGTCGCTGCTCTACGATAAACACGGAGATCCAACCGACAAAGCAACTCACTCTCGCCCTTTCAAGCGTAGAAAGGTACAATCCCAGAATAAATAATTGGTCAGGTCTTACCAGCCTGACGTAATCAGCACACTGGTCTCTCTCTTTTTCTATTTTCCATACTACCCTCACCTTTTTGCTCGAGACGTGACACCGCAGACTCCCACTGGGGGCAACTGTTATCCGAAAATGACACCGGCTCCCAATAGTAGCGCAATGTTTTTTTTTATGACGCACCTCCTAAACTTGTTCTTTTTTGTGAAAAAATAAATGCATATTTTTCTTTTCTTCTTAAAATAATTTTGAACCGTGGTCCTGGGGCCTTCAAGTGTCTCAAAATGATTAAAATGATTCATTATTGTTAATTTTTATAAATATAATAACTCTTTGCCAAAGAATACAACTTATGGTTACATACGATCAGGAAAAAAAATTTACTCAATTGGACCAAAAATATTACCACTGGGCTTCAAAAACTTCTCCTTATAGGGGTTAAAATATTATACCCTAAATTTTAAAGATTTTATGCGACATTGATTGGATTTCTTGGTACTTAAATGACCTAACAAGATACAGGAAAACGGAAAATTATTTTTTCGCAGAAAAGTACCCTTATAATAAAAATATCATCCTTCTCAACTTCAATAACATGCTGAACTGACAAAATTAAATTAAAGTGAAGCATTTCTTTCCAATCACTATAAATTTACCGTTTTAAAACTTAACTTTCGTTCAAGTAAAAAAATTACGAATCGTACCTGAAGTTAAACGTTTATTGAATATGCCATTAGTAGTTAATTCTCAACTGACATTATTTCGATAAATCTATTGAGTTAACCATTAAAATGAGCGATCCTGATGAAAATAAAATTAAAATATCCTCAAGAGAGTTAATTTTTCAGGTAGCACAGGACACAATTTTTGTTTTGCCGATGAACAGGCACAAAATTTATAGCGAGGAAACGCGATTTATTGCAAAATTATAGATACGCTATGATGGCCGCAATCACATTGAGTTTTGCGAACTTTCTAGAACTTTTCGAAATGTTAAAAAAATTTCACAGTTTTGTAATCTTAAATCACACTCGATCCGGCTCGAAAGACCATGTTTAAATTCATAATAAACTCTATAATTTTTAATTGAGAATTATTGTGATTCCATTTGCATCAGATCAGGTTGAGTCAATGATTTCGAAACTTTTTAAGCAATCATCGTAGAGTCTTTATTTATTAATAAGTTCAAGTAAAACTCACGGCTAAGACCTCCTTGACCGTCGAACTGATTATCTCTACTTTTTACTCAGTAAATAATATAATTACTTCGCGCGAATTGGACAAATTCGAACGCTGTCTTCCTTGTTAAACCGCCATGTTCCTCCCTTTCTTACATGCAGAAGATTCGGGAAACCCGAGTGGCTTCTTACGACCACACACGATCATTCTCACATTATCATTATCAAACTCGCAATATTCACGCATTACCCTGTGTTTGTAAAATTTAAGTCGTTCAGAATGTATACAGTTATATTCAAAGCGTGAACAGTTACTAAGCTTCCAAGTGCGACTTAAATGACCTATTTCAACGCGTGCAGACGACCCGAGAAATCCAGTCCCACCACTTTTCACACATCTTTCCGTTCTGTGTCCGCGTGACTCGAGAGCCCGTGTGATGAGCTGAACACGGAGCGAGAAGATTTAGTTGTGAGTGGAGGGGATAGAGTTCAGAGATTGTGCCCTGAGTGCTCTGAGTGGAACAATCTCTGAACTCCGACCCCTCCACTCACAATCAAATCTTCTCGCTCCGTGTTCAGCTCATCACACGGGCTCTCGAGTCACGCGGACACAGAACCAAAAATGCAAAAAAAAATGTGAAAAAAATTAAATTAAAAGGTATTGTTTGCGATTTCTGAAATTGGTTATTTTAGACCCACCCTATTATAGAACCGTATTTCTGGCTTATACCCATCATTTTTGCCTTGTAACACCAACGCTGCTAAATCAGAGTAAAAGCCTATGTTCCACTGCAATACTTCTGCTTAAGATGGATAAAGCAGATTTACGATGGTGAAGATTAATTTGAATGAAATTAAATCCGAGGATTTTACGTTTTTCATTTAAGGATCAGCGTTATCCATCGGTTGTTCCGAGAACAGCTGCTCTTCCGCTGTCATCGTGGGCTGTTTCGGTTTAGAAAGTATTTTCATCTGGATCCTCGTCAATCCCAGATACGATTCAGAGTCGACTTTCTCCATACTTTGAACCAGTGAAGAGTCCGCACTCAAGACTAACTTGGTTACCCTGGCGTCTTTCTTCTCATCCATGATGGTCCACTCCTCCGCTTTTAACGTGGGGTTCTGAACTGCCAACCTTTTGAGGATGGATAATGGTTCCTCGGAAGTTCCAGGTATCCATTCCATAAACTTGACAGGCCTGGGAAGGACCTTAAAATCAATGGCTTTGATTCTTACACCTTTCCATGGTTTCAAACTGCCTACTGCCTCGATGAGCTACATCCTAAACACCTCATCTGGGCAGATGACGGTAAGAAAATTGTTTTGAAATTAGCAGACCTCAATCCTCGGGATGTTACCAGGGTTTACCCCGACGATCCTATTCTGAAGGGCTGCCTCAATAGCCATTTCTTGTTCTGAGTTAAGCTTCTCTTGAGGAAATCCCTAAAGTACAATAGCCAATTTCAGGTGGCTTTGAAGGGCAAGGCTGTATGAGCCACCTGGATCAACAACCCTGCTCCTCTTAGATTCCCTGTCTTGATTAGGGGAGCCGCCATCAGACCGAGACCCTTTAGAGAACCCTGGTTAAGGGTTGGTTTCGCCTTGCAACTTCATTGGTTTCCATCTTCTCGAGAGAAGAAGTATTCATGGAGGGTGTCATGGAAGACTCCCCTCCATGTGTTAGTTTATTGTTTGTTGTGTATCCCAGGACACCGCATGAGTCACCATACCCTGGGAACATTCAGCCTTCAACACGGTAGTTAACGTCTGGGCTTAAGGAGCTGTATTGGAGTTCGAGAGCCAACCGAAATTCGCTGCTTAATCCAATTCACGCTGACACCTGGCTGTTGTGAGGACGCACTGTACTCCTACCGAAGAAAGTGACTTGTCCAACCCAGGGAACTACATGCCAATAACTTGTCTGAAAATGCTGTGTAAGATCTTTAGAGCTATACTAGATGACAGGATTGTTCAAAGAACAGGCCTGTGTGGAGAGATGTACGAACTTTTGGAAAGCTTGAAGGTTCATCAAGACATAGTGAGATAAATAGAGAGATTGATGCCCGTATGAAAAACTGGATTCACTATCTCATCTGGGCGTCTGTCAGGGCGAAACCATGAGCAAGACGAATTACTGGGGGTTAGGGGTGGATTACAAATAAAAGTTGTTAGTATGGTTTTATTTCGTAGCCACTCCTCTTCAATCCCTGAAAAACTTGGCACGTTTCGATCAACCCGCGAAGTATGAGTTCCATTTTTCGAAGATACAAAATTTCTCCATGTTAATTAAATGGGATTTTGAAGTACCCGGTGGCACGAGTCAATATTTGAATTACGAAAAAAAAAATTACGGATTTCCTTTCTTCGGAAATGGAAACTTTGAGGTGGGGGGGGGGTGACTAGCTCTGCAGCTCAAAAAGCGTTTTCTGGAACACCCTAATGAGCACATTTCACGTCAAGAAGTTCCCTGCGATAGGTGCAGAGAGTGTCATGCACATGGTGATTACCTAGAACATATACTATCCAGGTGTCTCACTCACGTGGGAACGACGTATCTCTACAGACATAATGTGGCCTGACATAATGAGGCCTGCCATTGTTCTCCAAGACTTCGAGAAACAAACTATATTCGTGATCGAGTTCTCGGCTCCGGCCGACCAGGGTTGACAGAAGTGGCGATTTATAGCAATTTTGGCGACTTCATGCACTTATTGACGACCAATTTTTTCAGGTTTCTCGAGTGGCTCCTATTATGGTGATTTTTAATTGGAGTTGGCGATTTAGTGGCGACTAGTGAAAAGCTTATGAAAATACACTATTTCATAATGTCTTTGAAAACAGACCCTCGGTATCTCGCCAATCAAGAGGCGGCATCAGCGACGTAGCCTCGGGCGGACTGAAAGTCGTCTTCAGCTACAAACGACCAATTAACTGCTTTGGTTCTTTGCTGTCTACCAATTACAAAGTGATATTCTTGTCAAATTTGTAGCTTGGTTATAAAGGGTTTTCGAAGCAGGCAAAGAAAAACGACGATTCAACTTATTTGTGCATGATACCTTGCAGTCAAAATTGTTTTAGAAAACTGGGTTGAATTAAAACTCATTTCGCTCTTGTAGTCAAAATCGAAAAATGGTATACCGCGAGATTGATCAATGAAATGTCGAACAAAAACACAAATTACCTAACTTCACTTCAATTGCAATTTAAATATGTGAATAAACGTCTAATTATTTCTATATTCAAACAAATGCTCCTAAAATTGATTTTTTCTGATTCAAATTTAGCGCCGTATTTTATTGAATGATAATTCATTCTTAATTTATGAATAGAATAAAATAATTATTATGCTAAGTTTTTATAAAGAATTGTAAAGTCAATCCAACACGTAATTGTGTACAAGAAAATGAAATTATTGGAATGGCTACATGTTGGCGACTATATTTTTGAATTGGTGCTTTTCTGGCGATATTTGAATTTCGAAGGTTGGCAATATCTGGCGATTTCCAACCACAAAAATGCGCCTTCAGCGCTCGATCATCTGGCAACCCTGCGGCTGACTACAGCATCACTGCCAAAGAGAAGGAAAAGGAGGAGAGGTATCAAGACCTTGAAAGGGAACTGCACCCAAAATATTCGGTTAAAATAATTGTCCTTATGATTGGTGCTCTCGGAGGTGCGAAACTATCACTCGTTCGTTATCTCAAAGCCAGACACGCATGCCAAAAACATGCCAAGGCACTTGCGAGATGGATGTAGAAAGCTATCATCCTTCTGTCGCTCCGTGTGAGGACACGCGAGGATTTCGCCGGCCTGTCTTTGTCATTTGTTGTGCCATGTGGCCACCCATCCCACGGTGGTGAAATATGGCCATAGGAGTGATTTACTGCCCTTCTACAGGGAGCCGGTGTCATTTTCACATATGGCAGTTGCTCCGAGTGGGACCACGCGGTTTTTTAATAGTGCCTAGGTACAATAAATCCATTATCTCGAATGTATTTTTCCCTAAAAACGTTTCTCAGGGTGCCAAAAATATTTTTTAAATTCCTGCGATTGTGATACGAAATGCTTTAGGAAAGAAGACAATGAATAATATAAATTAATTTCTACTAAAAAATTCTGTTAAAAAATGACCTGAAGAAAACTCGTAGATATTTTCCAGATGAATAATTATACTTTTAACCGGTTTCTCGTATCTTGCATAGTTTGACTGTGAAATTAAATTTCATTACTTCTATTAACATTTTTCACGACTAAAAAATACTATGTGTCTGATAGAAGAATGGTTTCATAAAAATTTGTAGATATTTTTGAGATGACCAATCTCACCTTTCCACATTTTTCCGCATCTTGCATAGTTTTACCGAAAATATAATTTTTTATTGTTAATTATATACAGATGACTCCCACCTTCAAAATTGTTTGCATGATTCACTTAAAAAATAGTTACTATCCGCTGGACTGCAGTTTTTAAAAACTTTTCCAAGAAGTGACAAAAACTATTTTTTGTTTTTACTTATTGACCCCCTTTTTTAAAAAATTGGACGTGATGCATTATTTTCGTTTTAATATTCGCAATCTACATAAAAAAATCTTCATAGAAATGATATAGAAACCTTTTGGACTTTCCGTTCATCACAACATTAGTGTCGATCTGTGAGTAAGCGCCAAGTCCGGGGTCCCCACTCTGCAGTGGCGCGGTCGAGCGCTCGAGCGCAAATACTCAAACCTCGATATCTCGGAAAATAAGGCCCATTAGATCGAAAGAAAAAATAAGTCTCTAATGGATTTTGATGTACTTTCATCCTACAAAGCCCCAATCGAATCGGCGATGCTCATCTCGCGTCCTCTCCTTGTGAGTAAATTCATTATTCCTGAACTTCAGAAGTGATCTCGAAACAGAATATTTATTGTAAAATGAGTTCCATTTATTAATAAATTTGAATTTATTATAAATTTATTTTAAAATCATATTTTTTAACACTTGTGATGGAATTACTACATGAAGTTGGTGAGTGAACTGAAGAATTAAGTGTAGGAGTTTACCAGAGTGAAGTGGTTAGGGCTTGGGGAATCGAACGATCTGAGGAAAGTACGGGATGAAATTAATAGCCTCAAGACTAAGAAATTTTTATGATGACGTATAGAATTAAGAAAATTCGTTACATTTATTTAAAAGATTAATGTTTTGAGGAATACTGGGTACTAAATACTTCAGCATAAATTATATTAATTTATGTGAATAAATTACAAATTATTGTTCAGGTTAATTACTTTAATATAAGATCATAGAATATTATTTAAACTATATGGTTTTAATATTCAATTATTAAACTTAATTATTTTGAATTGCCGTCTATTTTTGCACATCCTTGCAGCCACCTATCTACTTTCAGCGGGCGAAATAGTCACCCACCGAGTGACCCCCACTCTTCCCGCGGGTAATTTCTGAAATATTCACCCGAGTGCACCCGCAAGTTCACCCAGCGCTACAGATGGCACCGACCAGCCTTATCTGGTACATTACTTAATTTCTTACATTTATTACCGAATTTATCGTGGTAAATCGCTTTTCTTTACATTTAATGGGTCGTGAGCAAATGAATCCCACTTGAAAAAGTGGACGTACAAAAAGACGTAACAAAGTACGTATAAAAGGACGTACAAAAGTACGTACAAAAGTACGTACAAAAGAAGGTACGAAAGGACGTACAAAAGGACGCCCCAAATTGGGATACAAAATGACGTACTTTAGTACGTTCTTAGGTACGTTGTTTCTGACGCCATTTCCTATTTGAAGAAAAGCGCTTGAAGATTTTTTTTAGTTTAACGTTTAATAGATTGGTACAACGGTCAGAGAAACGTGCAGCCGAGTTTAAAGAAAATATACGTTGTTAGCCCATGTATATATTAGGGTGATTTTTTTTACTTTTTTCAATTCAACTAGGCACCCCTACAAATTGTTCCTTTTGACGAGGAAATGACCTCTGATTTGTTTCAAAATTGTAAAAAAAATAGTCAGAGGTCGCTTAATGCCATTTCAGGGCAAAAATGCTCATTCCTAATTAAATTGACGCCATTCATTGATTATTATTTATTTCTGGCGTGTATGAATTGTGTTCTCTACAATTCAATATTGCACTCAGATTTTTTTCAGATTTTTACAATGACATTCAAAGGTCGCTCAAGGCCATGTTAGGGCAAAAATGGACATTCTTATTTGAATTGATGCTATTTATTGATTATTCATTTCTGGCGCGTATGAATTGCGTTCTTTAAAATTCAATATTGCACTCAGCTTTTTTTTGCAGATTTTTACAATAACATTCAAAGGTCACTCCAGGCCATTTTAGGGCAAAAATGGCCATTCTCAATTACATTACCGATATTTATTGATTTTTCATTTCTGACACGTATGAATTTTGTTCTTTACAAGTCAACATTGCACTCGGATTTTGTTTATATTATTAAAATGACATTAAAAGGTGGCTCAAGGGCATTTTCTTAATAAAATGTTGATTCAATTAAATTTTCTCTAGTTCTTTTTTGAGAAACAGTGTCAATTTATTCATTGCGGCAAAAAAAAGCAATCAACAGGTTTAATAACTGTGTGTCATATATTACTTTAAGGTCATTCAAGGTCATTTTGCCAAAAATGGTAATTCAAAAAATTTTTCTTTTTCATGTTAGATATGTTTTTTTAATTTTGCTTTAAATTGAAAATAGAAAACGTTCAAAACAGTAGGATATCGAAGCCATATTAATATATGATCAAGTTTAGTTGTCAAATTGTATTTACAAGAAAGTAACCGTCCCTTTGACGCTAACGGCCTGACAGGCCACCTCAAGCTGTTTTTGCTCATATCTCCAACTACAGAGCTCACAGGGACTTGACCTTCTTAGTATTCGTTAATCAATATAAGCTCTTTCGAAACCCTCTAATCAGTTTTATGGTAGACTATGAAAAATGTGACTGATCCTTCAAACCCGTCAGGTTCCCTGAACGCGAGCGGACAAAATAGCCAACAAATTAGCAAAAAGAGAAGCTTTCATAACTGAAACTTGAAATTTTACTTGCAGGGGTTTTTTGAGTTGCCGATAACGAATTTGATGTCGGTTCCACACGAAAAAATGGCGGATGCTACATGGCGGACACTTGTATAAAAAAACTTTTTCGATTTCGATGACAATCGTCATACTGGAGTTTCATGAGTCGGTGATAACATATTTGTCGTCATTTTTACAGAAAACATCATGGCGGATGCAATATGGAAGACAGTATTTTCGAAAACTTAACTCATTCCAACGAAAATCAGTATACAAAGCTTTTTTGGGCCACTTATAAAGTGTTATTTATTCCGAAGTGAAAATTCACAACAAGAGGAGGGTGGTGGTTGATTGAGTCACTGATTTGATATAAACATAGCAATCAGTTTATTATCGCACGAAAAGTGAAAAATAAACTGAGCAATAAGCTGCGTAAATATGGTGCTAAACGTAGGGATAGAATAAAAACTCGCGACAGCCAGAAGTGCGGAAAGAAAAAGAGGGATTCGCGTTCGTCAGAGTGGCGGGGGAGTAGAAGCACACGACACGCTCACTCCGAGATAGTGGGGAACGCCAACACGAGACTCGCTCGCCTTAAACGAGTGGGAAGGCGCGAAGTCATTTCACGCTGCCACTCTCTGATCGGCGCGCCAGTTGAGAGTCAAAGGAGATATAAATAATGCCTCGCGCCGGCAATTCTAACGTCAGAATCGTAGTGAGCGACCCCAAAAAATCCCATACATCAAGTTTCAGACGAGTTGAAAACAATGGCTAATTCTGCGATTCTGCCTTTCAATAGTCGCCATATTGAATCCACCATTTTGAATTTTGCCATTTTAACATCAGAATCGTAATCAGCGACCCCAAACACATTAAGATAACTTTCTATAACAATCATTTCATATGTGCATCTCGAATGAATGCAGGTGGCCTGTCAGGCACATTGCGTCTAAACTAGAAAGTTTTAGGGTTGCGTCTAACGGAAGGTTAATTATCATAAGTGCAGAAGACAGGGCAATGATTTACATTTTGGAAAAGAAAGAGGAAAACTTATTTGACGATAAATTGCCATCTAACATGCAAGTGTCAGCACTGTTTTTTCATTATCCCAATTTACAATAAGGTCACTTTTTGCGAAAGAACCTTGAATGTCCTTCAAATAATATGACCAATCATCAAAAATATGGCCAATCAAGTTCGAGCAATTCCCACCATGGAGCGCCCTGGCCAATCATAGGCATCGTAGAGAATCTATACAAGAACAACGTAACCTGAAACTTCAGTTTCAGGTCAGCCCTGAAGAAGTGAACTGCAATGTTCACGAAACGTCGGCAAGTTTCGTAGTTTTGCACACGATTGAAACCCGAAAAAGCTTTAAATTGGAATTATTTTGTTGAAAATTGATATTTTCTGCTTGAAAATTAATTTTTTTTAATAAAAATAAAACTATTCTATTCTAGGTTGAAAACTAATTTTTTTAGTGAAAAATTCAACTATTTCATTGCAAATTCATGTATTTTTGTTGAAAATTATTCTTTTTTGTAGAAGGGTTATTTTATTATTTGAAATTTCATTTCATTTATTGTGGTTGACAATGTATCTTTTTGAGTTGAAAGTTCATGTATTTTGTTAAAAATTTGACTTTTTTGGATGAATTCAACTATTTTTTATATAAAATTAAAATCTTTTTTGAATAAAATATCAACTATTACTATTTTTGTTCAGAATTAACATCTCTATAGTTAAACGTTTAACTTTCTTGTTAAAAATTCATTTTTTTATAGAAAATTCATTTTTTATCTGAAAATTTAAATTTTCCATTTTTTGTTATAAATTTACCTTTTTTAGTTGAAAATTCGTTATTATTAATAAAAAATAAAACTTCTTAGTTGAAAAATCAACTTTTTGGTTGAAATATCAACTATTTCAATTTTTTCTTTGAGACTTCATCTTTTTTATTAAAAATTTTACTATTTTGTTAATAGAAAATTTAACTGTTCCGATTTTGGTTCAAAAATTATCTTTGTTAGTTTCAAAATCAACTATTTGGTTGAAAATTCATGTAATTTGTTGACAGGTCATCTTTTCTGGTAGAGAATTAATCTTCTTGGCGGAAATTTTTATTCAGTTTTTGTTTGAAAATTCTACTACTTGGTTGAAAGTTGGACTACTTTATTAAAAATGCCTTCTTATAGTTAATGATTCGTCATTTTAGTAGAAAATTCATCTCTCTGGTTGAAAATGTAAGTAGAATATTCGTCATTTTCAATATACAGTTAATCTTTTTGGTTGAAAATTCATTTTTGTTGTCAAAAATTAATTTTTTTTAGTTGAAAATTCAACTATTCCATTTTTGGTTAAAAAATTCCTTTTTTCAGTTCAAAATACAATAGATTGAATCACTTGAAAGAACTAATTTCATCAGCGAGGCAAGTTGACTGATTTGAAAGGTTACTTTTGACTAATTCGTCAGTCGTCAAATTCGCATTATTTTAAGCAGTCAAAATGGACTTAGAATCAGTCAAAACTGACTGAACCAAATGTACAGCGTCAGGATAATAATTCATTTTTTAACATGTATAGAATTTTATAACATGATGAGATTATGAATCGATATTAATGGCACTTTTTCCCCCTTAGGGAAAGCGAACTTTTATGTAAAATTACTTGCCCTTCTGCCAGATAAAGCTTAGATAGAAATCGTTGTTTCACGTGAGTTGAAATATTAATTAATATAAGTTCTTCGTCACGTCTCGGTAATTTGTAAGCGCTCGTGAAAAAATTAATGATTTCAGATGGGATTGTAAGCAACCACGAAGTTCGTGCAAATGCGCTAAGAGTGTGATTAATGATCTCGCTGTCATAAATTTTAATGAACAATTGATCCCGTAAAAAGAATTCTTCTGATGTCAGGTAATTATCGCTGATTCTTTGAGACACATAGAGCACCGACTCACATCAGAATAATGTATGACAGAATTTTATATTTTTTCTTGATGACAGGAACATCTTAGGAAACTTATTCTCTCAAGAATTTATAAACTTTTAAAATACCAAATCGCTGAGTCTAATTTTATTGTGAGATTACGAGGATTACACTCTAAATTTGAATCAGTCAGAACTGACTGATTCGAAGTTAATTTTGACTGATTCAAAAATGCGAATTAGAGGACTGACAAATCAGTCAAAAGTGACTTTTAATTTCCTTTAAACGTCTCATTGAATAGAACAGTCATTTTAAATAATCCAATCTCGTGGAAATTGCTAATAAAGAAAATAGATTTTGAACCAAAAAGGGTGTAATTAAACTTTTAATTGCAAAATTAATTTTAAAATAGTTTTCAACAGAATAATTTAATGTTTAATTTGCAACAAAGAAAATTAATTCTCTACTAAAAAAGACGAATTAAAAAAATTCATTTTGCGCCAAGAAGATTAAATTTCTACCAAGAAAGACGAATTTACAACAAAATAGATGAATTTTCAACTAAAATAATGAATCTTAAACAAAAAAAAAGGAATTTTTAACAAAGTAGTTCAAATTTCAACTAAGTAATAAAATATTTAATAAGAAAAGTTTAATTCTCAATACATAAAAAATAGCTAATATTTGAGCCAAAAAAGATTTTAATTTTAGACAAAAAAACATTTGAATTTTCAATTTAAAAAAGATTTTAGTTTGAAAACAAAAACAGTCGATATTTCAACCAAAAAAATATGTTGAAATTTTAACTGAACAAGATCAATTATCAACAAAAAATGGAATAGCACAAGTTCCAATTAACAACATTTTCAACAAACTGTTTATATTTTCAACCAAATGATGAATCTTTAACCAAAAAAATAAGGAGGAATAATTTTGAACCAAGAATATTGATTTTTTACCAATAAAGACGAATGTATCTGATTATTTTGAATAATATAACCAAGAACTTTCACAAATTAAATCAGTCATTTTGATTGATCTAACCCGTAACTTCCAATGTATTAACCAGTCTATTATGGTTAATTTGATTAATTTATTAATGGAGAATTTCATCCGAAGAATTTCAATCCAGCAATAATTTCGCAATTTTATTATATGTAGCAGACAAATCAGTCACTACTATTGACCGAAAATCAGTAATTTCAAGTGAATATTTCATTCTGTCAGCAATATTGACTGATTCAACTGTTAAAATGACTGTTTTTCAGTATAAATGACTGATATTGCAGTCAAGGCATTCTTGATTAATTTAATCAGTCAAATGTTGACTGATTTAAATTCAGAATGTACAAATTTTACTAGATTTGATATAAAGTAATATATCTCTAAATTTTTATAAAAAAGGAGATTGTTAAAAATAGGATTTTGAGTTATATTGTTTATATACTTTAGAAAGTAGTTATTTTTTCATCATTTTTCTGACAGGGCCAAACAGTGAATGACCTCTTGCAAAATTTGCATCAAGTTTTTAAATTTTGCCTATTACAATAAGGTTATAACTTATTTCTTCCAATTATTAATTTGGGAGATGAAATTCTCCATTGTTCTGATTTTCTGATCTTAAAGACTATTTTGCGAAAGATAAAATATCTATTTATTTTAAATTTAATTTTACTCAAGAGAAAATACTAATTGGAATTATACTACTTTCATTGGGATAGTTGAGAAATTGAGATAAGATGTTTGAAAAATTCTAAAGAATTTCAAAATATTTTTGTGAAATTATTTTCAAAATGCTAATTTTTATTATACTTTAAATATAAAAATACTCAATTTTAAAAGTTTCGAGTTCCAAGTGCTCAACTTGAAATACACTCAATTTTAACTTTTAATTTTTTAATTCTCTTATTGTTAATCTTTTAATTAGAAATCTTAAAATATTGAATATAATATTGATAATTTGAACTTGCTGATGTCATAATTTTATACTGAGAAACGAGTAAAAAAATACTAGAATTTTAGTCAATGATCACTGATTTTTTTATATATTTCCACTGATTGAGACACGGTACTAATTCTAAGTGAACTGAATTAATATTTAAAGAATTAACAAAGAATTCTTAGATGAGAGAATTCTGCGGAGAGATGAATTCTCTATATGAATTCATGGTAGAATATGAACTAAATTTTTTTAAGTTAAATTCGAATCCCCTTCTAAATTGGATTTTTTTCAGTTTTAGTTTGGGGTTTTCAGATTTTTAATCTTTCTTATTACTAATTTTTTTAGACACCACTAATTTAAAAAATGATGTTTTATAGAAACTATACCCAGCTGAAAAAGTTATATATAGTTTATATTTGTACAGTGGACAAAACACTGACATTATTTATTTGCTTTATACAGAAATATTTATAAAACAAATGAAAAATATAATTGTCCTGTCCACCATATATAAACTATATATATTATTTGTTAGTGTTACAATTTCAATGTTCTTAAATTATTTAATTGATTACATAATTTAAAAAAAAACTGTTTTCCAAAAAGTATATTTAAAGGGTGATAGTACAGAACTAGCTAACCAACATTTTTATCGAAAATGGGTTTATTATTACATACCAAATTCTGAAAAAAACATAATGTTGTAAAAAGATTTTATTCGAAATCACATTTCTTGATACAATAATATTTTTTAAATTCTCAATAAGATTTAAGTACACATTTTGAAGTAGTAATAATTTTTTCCAAACATTTAGCATTTATATTTCTTGAAATTATGATCAATCAATGAAAAAAATATTTTTTTTCTCGGATTTTTAGCAAAAATATTCCTTTTTAAATTAAGCATTTTTCATTTTTTTCAGTATCCCCCATCCCTGGAGCAAGGTTTTATTTTTGAAAAAATTTAACATTCGGCTTTTAATTGTTATCCAAAGCCGATTTTGAAAACCCATGAAAATTCAGTTTAAAAATTATCCGTTGATTTTCTCGGAATTTGGTAACTTTTTTCACATTAAACTTCATTCACCCGTATTCGAATGCTTAATATCTTCGAAGGTTGCTTTTTATTTCTCATTTTAAATGAAAATTGAATTTTGTATTGCACTCCACAGCCGAGCGTACTCAAATTTTAGGTTAGTGCCACTTTGAGATTGCGTCAACTTCCACACCGATTTTCTCGCACCTGGACGACTTTTTTCAATTAAAATTTTCTGGTATCAATTCAGCGGCACTTCATCTTAAGAATAGACTTTTGTTTCATCTTCAAATAGTGATTTTGATTTTACAGAATCTTTTTTCACTTCTCTGAAAAATTTCCATTCATGCTTCCTCATAGAGGGAGGTTTGTTATGACTTTTTTCAAATCTACTTTTTGGACATATTTTAATATGATTCGACCCCAGAAGCTCGAAAATATAATTTTCAAAAACTGTCCATGTGTTTGTGTGTGTAAGTATTTTCTGTTCATCATATCTCGAAAACTAAAAGTGCAATGATCATGAAATTTCCACGAATTGTAGCTCGGACTGACACCCAGTTCTGATAGGATTTTGAGCTAGATCGGCCATTTAGAAGTTTTTCTAGTTTAGAGATTTAAAAAAAAAATTTACCTTGTTTATATAAAAAAATTTTTTTGATATTAAAAATACAGCAATACGATATCTAGTGTATTTATTCGTGTCTTCGAAGCGCAACGATTGACCTATTGTTGAACTTTTTATGACTCACCAGTACCGATTTATGAAGTTTCAAACAAATGTGTGTATCCTGGTTATATGAGGAGAACTTTGTTCATATTAGGAATACTACAGTACTGTATCTGACATGTTCGCGTCTTATAGCTTCGTCGAATGAAATATTTACGAACCTTTTATGACCTATTATCATCTAGCAATAACGATATATATAAATCTAAACAATCTGCCGCTGCGCGGGCACATTCTCATCGCGCGCGGCTTGCTTCGCTCGCAAGTTTCAGCGCGCCTGTGGCGCGCGTCTGTTGGATCTCGCGCTTCGTGCTCGGATATTTATTTTGTGCACTTGGAATGTTAAGTATAGTTAAAGATTAATTTGCTCAGAACTTTGTAGGCTTTGAGTTACACATTCTCATCGTGACCCTAGCGATAAGCGCTCGATTTTTGACAGATATTTGTCAATGTATATTTATTTTCTGAATTACCTTGAAATAAATAAAAAATTACAATCCTTTCTTCAGACATTCTTCCTTATCTCTCGTTGTTATGCTCAAAATATGAGTTTCGTTTTCATATTTTTTTATGGATAAAAGAAAATATCCTACAAGTGTTCTTTTAGATTTTTTTACGTATTTCGCCTCTTTTGGCGTAATATTAGAAATGCTGTAGGAATTTTTCATCGCTGAAATTTCTCCAAAAACTTTCCCCCATATTTTGCGTCGTTTATTGGCTCAAAAAATGATTCAAATAATAGCCCGTGTGGAAATTTTGTCATGACACTAGCTGGGCCCAAAATAGGAAAAACTTGGCCTCAAATTAGGGATTTAGACAGGACCAAACCACAAATGAAACGCCTTACCCGGCCAGAGCCTAACTTGCCGACCGACTTGGCCCCAACTTGGCTTTATTTTTTTGCTAGTCTCAGCCAAATTATAATTACAAATTTTTTATTTAAAAGAAACATTTCTAGAAGCTGAACATTTTGAGAAAAATCTTATTCCTGAATCGGCTTATTCGTCGTCAGCCTCATCTTTCGGTTGCCATCCCAATCTTTTGAAATTAGTGGATACCTATGCTAACATGTGACACGTAATTGAGGTTATGTTTTCAAAACTTTGAAATCAGGTAAAATACATGGAGGAACTTAATTTTTCTCCAAGAGGATTTATTTTGCACTTCAAATTGTCAAAAAAATCTGTAAGTATTGCCATTAATGTTGAAAACTTTATATTTCTGCCAGCGAATCTTCCATTTTTTCGTTGTCAAAACTGTCTTCTGCATAATTTTTCTTTTACAACGTCAATTTTCAAACTTTTAGTAAGTAACACTGTCTCTTTAATAAAATAGATTTATTTAATGCAAAGTAGAATTAAAAATTGTTTAATAATAGCGATGTTATAAGCAAAATCGCCTTTGCCCCACCGGTCGGCGCAGCCCCTCCTTCCCCTATTAAAAACATTATATGGTTAGAATTGTTTTCTTCACATATTAATGGTCAGGAAAGTGAGAAATTATTTAGAGAAAGATTAGGGAGTTTTAAAAACAAAATTTTGCGGCAAAAAAAATATTTATTGTTTTTTTATCATCATGTCCGAGATAATGTGTTAAACTATCCTATATAAGGAGGGTTGAAAATTTACTAAACTTTGCCTTTAACAATTTTTCTTTAGAATCATAATTACTTCAAGCAAAAATATAATAATTATTATTCAAGATTCAAGAAAAATATCTTAATAATTATATAAATGAATTTTTTGGTCATAAAGTCAAAGTTTCCGGAAATGTTAACCTATTTAAATGATTTAAATATTACTGCCTTAAAATCATCTTCTTTATCTCTTGTTCTTCTTCATTATTATTCACTTACAAATCCTTGCATTTACAGCTCATCACTCTTCGTCGTAGTTACTTAGAACAAAAACGTATTTTTTAAAGCTTCAAGATATGCATTCATCATCCTTTTCTTCGGGCAATAATTCTACGCCCTTCCTGCAGTCTCAACATCTAGTGATTTAATTTTAATTGTCCAATTATTTATTGCGAAATACTGCTCAATACGTATACAGTTTTAAATTTGTTTCTGCACGCAATAATCTACAATTTAAAAATCTTGATGTATTATCCTTCATTACTTTAAGTAAGGATGATTGAAAAAAAATTAAAAATCAATTAGCGAATTTGATTAAAATAGCAAAATTGTATTTTTGTAATATACTCCTTTCAGATTAAAAAATATTATTTTGTTCTCAATGAAGTTTGTGAGTATTCAAAGTCGCATTTGACTTTGATAAGAGTTGAAATAATTTAAACTCTTCTTAAAAAGGTACTTTATAAAACAAACACGCGCGCCAAGCTAACGATTTTTTTTTTTTTTCGTCACGTGAAATTTTTAAATTAAAATCACACATCACACATTTTTTATCTTCTTTCATATTCAATGATTCTTTGAAATCTATATAGAATAAAAGATAAAATTTGTTTGATTTAACTAAAAAATGTTTGAGTTAAATAATGATGTGCTTGAAGCAAATAAATATTATTCCAATCAAACAAATATTTGTTTGAATCAACAAAATATTTGTTTGGCCGTATATCAAAGAAAGAATTTGATTGAAACAAATATTTTTTCTGAGTGTAGTATAAACTACAATTGTATTTAAAAAAATCTTTTCTTCGAAATCTAATAGTTTTGACTAGAAATACCAATTTACGATGGAAACGGGAACATTACCTGAAATTGTTAACGAGTTGTAAATCTTGATTGAAACATAATCTCGTTTTTATTAAAAATACTAATTTCAAACGAAAAACACGAAGAAAATCTAATGAATCTAATGATTTTTCAAATAAAAATGTTAATTTACGGCCAAAAGCACAAACATAATCCGAAATAGTGCAAGCGTGTCAATCTTATTATTTTAAACAAAAAAATCATTGGATTTAAATCTAATGATTGTTTGTTTAAATATTCAAAGCTTATGTGAAACATACCAAGATAAGCTAAAGTTGTTGAAAAATGGTAAATATTCTTTGAAATCTGTTGACTTTTTTTTCAGTATCAATAATTTTCGACGAAAAAGCACTAACATAATCCAAACTTGTTAATTAATTCTAAATCGTGTTCAAATTATAAATATTTTTATTTGAAAATGCCAATTTTCTATGTGAAACGCCAACATAACCTAAAATTGTTTAAAAAATTAGGAATCTTGTTTGAAATATAGTGATTTCTTAATGAAAATTTCAATTTCCGACGAAAAACGCTAACACAGTCCGAAATTGTTCAATCTTTTAAATTTAAATCTAATATTTTTTGTTTCAAAATACAAATTTCAGGTGAAATACACCAACATAAATTGAATTGGTTGAAAAATTGTGAATATTTTTTTTAATCCAATGATTTTTTAATAAAAATACCAATAACTTTCAAGGTAAAACATCCAAAATGTAAAACGCCAATGTAACCAAAAATTGTTTTAAAAAATATTAATCTTTCTATTGATTCTTAATTAATTAATAATACAAAAATGATTTTTTTAAATATCAACTTTTGGTGTAAACCGCTACCCTAATACAAAGTTATTAAAAAATTAGTAACCTTTAAATTCTAATAATCTTCGTTTAAAATTATCAACTTCTGGTATAAAACCCTAGCAAAACCGAAAAACGTAAATTGTTGAAAAAAATTTTATCTTTCAAATCTAATAATTTTTTGTTAAAAATACCCATTTCCGGCGTAAACCGCTCACAAAACTTAAAATTGTTGAAAATTAGGACCCTTATTAATGATTTTTGTTTAAAAACACCACTCTTTTTATAAAGACAATTAGCAAAAGCGCGCTACTCGCGCGCATGCACATTTTTATAAATCTGTAAAGAGATGGTTGATTGTCTAGATCAACAATTTGAATTTTTAGAAATAAAAAACGTATTTATATAAAAACATTTCATTTTTGGTATTTCAAATGAATAAAGCGATTAGGTAGTTTGTGTAGGACAATAACTCATTTCTACCGGACTCTTAACATGAAAAAATGTTGAAAACACAAAAAACTTTGAAGATAATTTATAGGGCTTCTAAAATATGTTTCGAAAATATTATTTTCTCACAGATACAAAGTAAAAAAATATATAGAAATGTACCATTCTAAACTTCTTGGGAATATTATTTAGATTAAGAAAAAAGATTGAGATTTAAAAATGTTTTCGAAATTCTGCAATTAAAAAATATTGAATCTTCTTATAGAAGCTTTATATATATTTCCGCTTAGAGCAGAAATATAAGTTTAAATATTTTTTAGGTGTTTAATTTATCATTCGTTTCGGAAAATTTGTGATAGTTTACCCAGGTACCTGAATTTTCGAGAACCTAAAACATTAAAATAAGTTAAAAATCCATATAATTTTGAAAGTATCAAAGAAAACTTACACATTATTTTCAGATTTTTCAATTCAATTAATAGAGAAGAAAGTGTCTTTTCTGATATCTACCTAAAACTTGAAAAAAATCTCTTTGGCATCTGAAAATGATTACCAAAAGTTTCTGAGCTGAAACTTTCTAGTTTTTAAAAATCTGTAAAAATTGAGAGGAATTTTTTAATAAGAAGATTAAGAATATTATATATATTCAATATTGATATTGAATATATATATATTCAATATATATTCAACTTTTAAACAGTGCTGTGAACTTTTATTTCATTGATTATGATTATTGAATTATTGAATATATTATTTAGATAACCTTACATTTCTCATCAACCTGAAGTTTTCAGAATTCTTATTTTAAACGGCAAAAAACGACAGCTTTATTCAATCATGAACATGGGTTTCCCGACAAAAATAGTTTCGAGATTTGAATCGAAAATGGCACCATGCAATTTTTAATAATTGGATAGAAAAATCAACAGCCCCATCCAATTATGAACCCAGGTTTCCCGATAACAATAATTTCGCCATAGTCTCGAGATAAATTCGAGATATTAATCGAAAATGACGCTTCATCCAATCATGAACGCGGGTTTCCCGACAAATAGTTTCGAGATAATTTAGAGATATTAATCGAAAATGGTGCCATGCACTTTTCAATAATTGGATTGGAAAATCAACAGCTTCATCCAATCATGAACGCAGGTTCCCTGATAACAACAGTTTCGAGATAGTCTCGAGATATCAATCGACAACGGCGCAATGCAATTTTTAGTAATTGGAAAGTGCTAGTGACCTTTGTTCCATTGACTATTCTTGTTGAACTATTGAATATATTCTTTAGATAACCTTAACATTCTCACTAACCTGAAGTTTAAAGTCTTTTCGTTTTAAACGGCAAAAAACGGCAGCTTCATCCAATCATGAACGCTGGTTTCCCGACAAATAGTTTCGAGATAGTTTCGAGATAGTTTCGAGATATTAATCAAGAATGGTGCCATGCACTTTTTAATAATTGGATTGGAAAATCAACAGCTTCATCCAATCATGAACGCAGGTTTCCTGATAACAATAGTTTCGAGATAGTCTCGAGATATTAATCGAAAACGGCGCAATGAAATTTTCAGTAATGGGGAAGTGCTGGTGACCTTTGTTCCATTGACTATTATTGTTAAACTATTGAATGTAATATTTAGATAACCTTAAAATTCTCATTAACCTGAAGTTTAAAGTCTTTTCGTTTTAAACGGCAAAAAACGGCAGCTTCATCCAATCATAAACGCGGGTTTCCCGACAAATAGTTTCGAGATTGTTTCGAGATATTAATCGGAAATTGCGCCATGAACTTTTTAATAATCGGATAGGAAAATCAACAGCTCCATCCGATCATGAACGCAGGTTTCCTGATAACAATAGTTTCGAGATAGTCTCGAGATAGTTTCAAGATATTAATCGAAAATGGCGCAATGCCATTTTTAGTAATTGAAAAGTGCTGGTGACCTCTGTTCCATTGACTATTATTGTTGAACTATTGAATATATTATTTAGTTAACCTTACAATTCTCATTAACCTCAAGTTTTAAGTATTTTCGCTTTAAACAGCAAAAAACGGCAGCTTCATCCAATCATAAACGCGGGTTTCCCGACAAATAGTTTCGAGATAGTTTCGAGATATTAATCGAAAACGGCGCGATGCCCTTTTTAATAATTGGAAAGTGCTGGTGACCTTTGTTCGATTGCCTATTATTGCGGAATTATCAAATATATTATTCAGATAACCTCATATTTCTTATCAACCTGAAGTTTTCAGACTTTTCATTTTCAATGGCAAAAAAAGGACATCTTTATCCCATCATGAAGACGGATTTCCCGACAACAATAGTTTCGAGATATTAATCGAAAGTGGTGCCATTCACTTTTTAATAATTGAAAAGTGCTAGTGGCTTTTGTTCCATTGTCTATTATTGTTGAATTATTGAATATATTATTCAGATTACCTTATAATTCTCATTAACCTGAAGTTTTTAATATTTTCGTTTAAACGGCAAAAAAATGGCAGCTTCATCCAATCATGAACGCGGGTTTCCTGACAAATAATTTCGAGATAGTTTCGAGATACTAATCGAAAATGGTGCCATGCACTTTTTAATAATTGGATTGGAAAATCAATAGCTTCATCCAGTCATAAACTCAAGTTTCCTGCAACAATAGTTTCGAGATATTAATCGAAAATGGCGCCATGCACTTTTTAATAATTGAATATATTTAAGAACATTTTATTTTGAAATTAAATTTTAAAAATCTACTATAGGTGGAATTCAGTTGCATTGGAATGACAATATTATTTGGGTTATTCAGTAGCAACAAAATATCGTAAATTATGGCATATTTTAAATCCTGGCCCAACTGGTTCTCAACATCTTTCAGTTTTGCACGTGCTGCTTCGACATTTTTTGAAAGTGTTAACTTACGACTGTAATGCGTGGGTTCTATTTCGCTTCGTTATGGTTCTGCCCATTTGAAAAGAAGAAACAAACGGAGTTCATTCTCCTTGAAATTTGTCGTTAAGGACAAGGTTACCGAACTTTCCTCCCTATTTTGCATAAAGAGATAAAAAATGGGACTGTAAATTTAAATCAGATGCCACAAAGAACTATTAAATTGATATAAAATTGCATTGTCTGCATGTTTTTGTATAGATACATTTTCATGGCTAACAAAAATATTCTTTTGTTTCAGGTGAGTCCACTTTCCGTTTATGGTTTAATCTACACTGTGAGTACAAAAAATGCACTTAGATTTCAATGACAATAAATATTTTGGAGTTTAAGATAAGTGTTCAGATTGATATCATTTTAAAAAGACATGGAATCTGATAGTGTGTAGATTGGAATAAAATTCCTCATTTTCGAATTTGGATTTGAAATAATTTATCATTTTTTATTGAAGTGAACTTGAGTTCATTACGCTAAACTGATTGAGTTCTCTGGAATTTACTTACTATTCAGTGCTTTTTTTTAATTCAATTGATTTCAAACACCCAAACATTTAATCCACATCAATTCTTTTGAATTAACTTACAATTAGAAATTACTTTTGAATTCTCTTGGAATGCACTTGAATTGTTTTGCATTCACTTGGGACTCCATCAAACGATTTATTTTCGATTTCATTTGAATCTAGTTAAAATGACTTGAATTGATCTTGAACTCCCTTCAATTTGTTGAATTCTCTAGAATTTGGTGAAATTTTCCTGAATTTATTTCAACTTTAGTTCAATTTCTCTTGAATTTAGTTTATTTTAGATGAATTTTCATTTAATTTAGTATCATTCAGTTGAATTCACTTCAGTTAAATAGAATTTAGTTGAAATTATTTTGAATTTAGGTAAATCACTTTGAATTAATTTAAAGTCACATTGAATATTCTTCAATTTTCATAAATTCACTTTTTCTTACATGAAATTTTCTTAAATTCTCTTGAATTCTCTAGAGTATTTTAAAACAAAAATCATTTTACATAGTTCCCACGAAATTTACAATTTTTTAACAGTTTCAGCTTGCATTAACGTTTTTCACAATAAATCGGTTATTTAAAAAAAAAACTATTAGATTTCCACAATGATTTACAATTCTGAACAATTTTCTGTTATGCAAATTATTGTTATTTTTTATTAAAACAAATAATAGGATTTCAAATAATATTTACAATTTTGTAACAACTTTAGGTTATGTTGGTATCTTTAATTCGAAATTGGTATTTTTAAATTAAATATATTGGATTTAAATTCAATAACTTTTGTTTAAAATAATAAAATTTACAGCTTGACGAATTTCAGATCGTGTTAGTCTTTCTTGACGGAAATTGAATTTTTTATTTAAAAATCATTAGGTTTCAAAGAAGATTAAATTTGTTCCTAATTTTGGTAAAGTTTGAGTTTTACATTGAAACTTGGGGTTTTCAAACAAAATCATTATAATTTGAATCAGATTTAGAATCTTTTAACACTTTTGGATTATTTTCGTGTTTTTTGTCTTTTTAATTTAAAAGAAACTACATTTTAAAGACGATTCACAACATTCTAAAATTGTGAGGTTATGTGGGCGTTTTACACTGGAAATTTTGGTATCTTTAGTAAAAAAAATCATTAGGCTTCAAAGAAGATAACATTTTTTTCTATGGTAGGTTACACTAGCGGTTTTCACCAGAAATAACGATATATATTTCAAAGATGATTTACTATTTTAAAACAATTTAAGGTTATATTAACGTTTTTCACCGGGAATTGGTTATTTTAAACAAAAATAATTAACTTGCGAAGAAGATTTACAATTTGGAACAATTGTCTATGTTATGTTAATTTTTTTGGGCGAAAAATGGTATATTTTTTATTTAAAAAATCATAATATTGTTCAGATTATTACTCAGAATCATTAAATTTACCATTTTTGGTTTTGTTGGCGTTTTATACCGGAAATTTAATTAAAGATCATTGGATTTCGAAAAAGATAAACCAATTTTGCACAAGTTTAGGTTATGCTCGCGTTTTTGTCCAGAAATCTGTATAGACTTCAAAGAAGATTTACAAATATGGAAAATGTTTAGGTTATGTTAACATTTATCACCGGAAATCGGTTATTTTGAACAAAAAACATTAGGTTTAAAAGAGGATTTACAATGTTGAAGAATTTTTTATTATTTTATGGTTATGCTTCTCATCAAGTATGAAAAATATCGTCCTTGCAAATGTTGTATTAATATTAATTTTATGTTTTAATTCAGTTGATCTAAATTTAATTTATATTAAAAAAAATTCTTTGCTGACCTTAAATTTAGAAGTGAATTTAAATTCAGCAAAACATTTTCTGAATTTAAGACGTCAGTATCTGAATTTCATAATTTAATCTCATATTTCCCAAAATTCAGATCAACTTGACCTGTATTCACATAAATTGTTAATTATTTTAAGTTAAAATCTTATTCTTTTAAAATCAAACAAATTTGAGGGCCCAACATTGTTTATTTGTTTACTCTCCTTTAAATGCATTAGATTTTAGCTAAATTCAATTTAATTCTCTTAAATTGGTTTGGGATTCATTTGAATTTAGTTCAAAATAATGAAATTCGCCTTGAGTTTACTTGAAATCTCTATTTTCTTTATTTTCGGAAAGTGTCATGGTGGCTCAGTTGATATCTTGATTGTCTAATGTTCCAACACTGCACTGGCGTGGTTTCGATTCCCGAAGCAGGAACCGAGGCTGGATGTGTGTGCAGTTGATATGACTATAAAAATTCAATTAATAATAAAAAAATACTCCAGTCAGTGAACTTTTGCCTGTATATATTTATAGAAATAATTTAAATTGAAAATATCTCGATAACGAATATAGAATGGAGAAATAACTTGTTTTACGGCTGAGATCAAGTACTTTTTATGTAAATCATGAACTCCCTCGAATGAGAGAAATGAAGAAAAGTTCAAAATTAGAATGAATTGCGCAAGAAGTGAAGTTTCACGGGTTATGAGAAGCATAAGCATAAGCAACACTTTGCTGGGGTGTGCTTTGTCCAATGCAAATATACATCATTAGACCTCGTTGGGCTCGTTTGTGTATTATTTGTCTTTATAGCTCCGACATTGCCACGGAATTTCAAGCAGATGACAAAAGTCGTTAGTACTTTTCTGAAAATTCTGAAAAATTACGAAATTTGAAAACGAATTAGCGAAAAGCTGGTAACTAATGATAATTCAGTGTTACAGAAATTATAATAAAGTCATAAATATTTAGTATTTACCAGCCACAAATTTATATATTTCTATACACATTTTTTTCCAAGCAGAAAAATTATTCTTGGAATCAAAGAATTATAGTATTGTTATGTCAGAAAATATTTCTTTAAATAAAATAAACTTTTATTTTAATTAAGAAATATTTAATTCAAAGACGTGTTCTTTTGTGGACGACTGAAAAGTCTCGAAAAAAAATTTCCGATGCTGTAAAATTCCCGAAATAGAAAATACTCGAAATAGAGAATTCCCGAAATTATAAAATTTCTGACAACTTAAAATTCCCGACAGTTTATAATATTATTGAATTTCAAAATTCCCGCAAATAAGTAATTCTCGAAATAAAATTCCCGACATTGTGAGATATCCAGCACTATAAAAATTCCCGAATCTAAACAGTTAAAATTTTTTTAAATAATAAATAAATAATAATGTAGAAAAAATAAGTTCATCAAACTAAAGTATTTTATTTTATTTGACCGAATCAATTTCAAATTGCAGAGGTTTATGATATTATCGAATTTAAAACTACCCGAAATAAAATTGCCGACCTTATAAAATATCCAACACTATAACATTTTCGAGTTAAAAAATTCCTGAATCGAAACAATTAAAAAACTGTTATAATAAAAATAAATAATAAAATATAAGAAATATTTTTGTCAAATAAAAGTATTGTATTAGACCAAATCCATTATAAATTCCCGATGGTTTATAATATTATCCAATTTGAAAATTCCCGAAATAAAATGGCCGAACGTATAAAATTTCGAACATGATAAAACTCCCGAATTGTAAAATTTCCGCGTCTAAACAATCAAAAAACTGTTGTAATAATAAATAAATATAAAAAATAATTTTATCAAATAAAAGTATTTCATTTTATTTGACCGAATCCATTTCAAATTTCCGACGGTTTGTAATAATATCGAATTTGAAAATTTCAGAAATGAAATAGCCGTCATTATAAAATTCCCGAATCTAAACAATTAAAAAAATCTTGTAATAATAAATAAATATAAAAAATAGGTTTAGTGAATAAAATTATTCTATATTATTTGATCGAATTTTTTTTCAACGAATCCATTTCAAATTCCACAGGAATATTTCCGAATTATAAAATTCCCGAATCTAGAAAATCAAAAAAATATTTTAATGATAAATAAATAATAAAATATCAAAAATATGTTCATCAAATAAAAGTATTTTATGTTATTTGACCGAATCCATTTCAAATCAGGCAAGTTCTACATTTCAAGTCAAAGAAACCCTCAACGATGAAGGACTGTTTTTAGACGAAATTAGGCGACACGTATTTTTCCGATTTTTGAAAAAAAAATTACACAAAGTATTCGACCTTTTACGTCTATTTTTCAAAAAAAACTCCAACTTTTTCTTTAAATTTCTTTGTTTATTTTGGACCTTATCCAGATATTTGAACTTTCTTTTCGGTTCCTGGCGAACTTTACTGGCCTTTTTCAAAATTCGTCGAAAATTTTGAAAAAACTTAAAAATTACCAAAATAGCAGAGATTTGTTTGAAAATATAAAAGGTCGATTTAAAAAAAAAAACGCACACTTATATATTCAATTTTTTTTAATAAGGAAGAAATCGTATGACTTTTATATTTTTGCGGTCATTCGGATTTTTTTTCTTAAAAAAATCGAATTTTCACATTTTTCTTGGATCGTTTACGAAAAAATTTCGAAAATTATATTCACAAAAAAAAATTCTCCAGGCTTCAAAAAGCCCACGTAAAACTGACAGGATGCCTTTATTATATAAGCAGAAACTTAAAAAAAAAGGTAAACAATGAAAATGGCGAGATTTTCCAGAAAATATTCTTTATTTTTTTCTTCGAAATGTGAAAACACGGAAAGAAGATTTTTTAGAAGACCCCATCTTTCTTTATTTTTTCCAATATTTTTAAAAATGTTGGTCACAAAAAAGGTTTAGCCCACATAAAACGCACATGATGTCTTATAAAATGACGAATTTACAGAAAAATTGCCAACAAATATAAGTGGTTTTTTTGTTGTTGCAAAAATCGACTCTTTATATTTTCAAACAAACCTCTGTCGCTTTGTTAATTTTGAACTTTCTTTAAATTTTTCGACGAATTTTAAAAAAGGTCAGTAATGCTCAGCAGAATAAGAACTGAAAGTTAAAATATCTGATTATATCAAAAACTACAGAAGTTTGTAAAAAAAAAATGGTGATTTTTTTAATAGACGTTAAAACAACATATTTGCTCGCTGTGTCCTTAAGTATAGAACCTGCCTGATTTGAAATGAATTAAATAATTTCTTATTGGTTATTCAACCATATCTTATTGTTTAGATTCGAGAATTTTATAATTTGGTAATGTCCCAGCGTCGGTTACATTGTATTATTTCGGAAATTTTCTGTTAGTTATCAGGAATTTCAAATTTTGGGCAATTTTCAACTCAAGTCCTTTTTGGCTAAAAATTCCATGTCTCAATTTAAATAATAATAATAATTAAAAGTATAACTTGTATGAATAAGTTAACACCGTTGAACTAACTTTCTAAAACAAATAATGTTTAATAATATTATTCGAATAGTTGAATATTTCATAAAAATCCATAAAAGTTTTTGTATAATAAATGTGTAAAGCAAAATAGGCTTTTAATGTTGCAATAAATGACGAGGTACGTTACTTGAGTTCTACAAGATCGAGAGCAAAGATAAAATATAAAACGTCTCACTGTGTCGTTTACTTTGTCCATAAAATCCTTAATTTTTCCTTTATTTTACGATGTAATGGTTTTAATAGACTTGTAGTTTTCGCAACTGGTTTAAAACCTTGATTCGATGGTCTTAATATCTCAATTAATTCAATGTCATAATTCAAATTTCCAAAATATCACTATTTTTATGAATTGAATGAAGATTGGATGAAAATTTAGTATAAAAATAGAAATTATAATTTTTGATCTCTTAATATGTTACAATTTCAAAAATTAAGATTTTTCCAATTGCGAACGCTTTCAATTGAAATTCTTCAGTTTTCAATTTCAGATGACTTAACATTTCAATGAATGATATTGATATTCTAATTTGTATACCCATTTCCGATGAAAAATGCGAGCACAACCTTAAATTGTTTAAAAGTGTTTTCTCTTCTTTGAAATTCAATACGTTTTTATTGAAAATGCCGATTTCCGGGATAAAACAAGAACAAAATCAAAAGTTGCAAATTTCATGACTTCGGAGAATAATGATAATCTGAAAATTGTGGTGATCTTCAAATAAAAAATATGAATTTTCGACGAAAAACACCAATGTAGCGTGACAAAAAATTGTTTCAAATTGGAGATATATTGTGAAATGGAATGATTTTTCTTTAAAATAACCGATTTCCGGTAAAAAAAAAAGTTAACGGGAGAAAAAAAATTTCCAAATATAAATCTTCTGTGAAATATAAAGATTTTTGTGTAAAATGACCTATTACCGGTGAAAACTGTTAACATAACCTGAAATTATTTTGAAATTGTAAATCTTTTTTCAAATTTATATATTGATATTTCCGTTAAAAAACCGCGCTAGCTCAATTTAAAATTGTACACAATCTTCTTTGAAATATAATTTTTTAATTCAAAATACCAATTTGCGACGAAAAACACGAAAGTAATCCAACTATTTTAAAGATTCGAAATCTTGTTCAAACGATAATAATTTTTGTTTGAAAATACGAATTTAGGAAGTTGAAATTCCAACGTAACCTAAAATTGTTAACAAATTATGAATCTTCTTTGAAATCTAATGAATTTTTAATACAAATTTTAATTTTTGGGTAAAAGACTAACACAATCCGAGATTGTTCAAGCTTGTAAATTTTATTATTTTAAACAAAAATCATTGGATTTATATCTGATGGTTCTTTATTTGAAAATACTAATTTTAAGTGGAACGCACCAACATAACCTAAAGTTGTTGAAAAGTTGTAAATATTGTTTCAAATTTAATAATTTTTTATTAAAAATAACATTAATTTGCGCCGAAAAACAATTATAGCCGATTTTCTATTAAAAATGTTAACACAACCTGAAACTGTTGAAAAATTGCAAATTTTGTTCCAATTATTATAATGATTTTGTTTTGAAAATATCAATTTTTTGTGTAAAATTCTAACGTTACCTAAAATTGTTAAGATTCGTGAATCTTTGAATTTTTTTATTATAAATATCACGTGTTGACGAAAAACACTAACATAACCAAAAATTGTTAAAAGACTGTAAACCGCTTGTTCAAATTATAATGATTTTTGCTTTAAAATAGCAAATTTTTGTGTAAAACCTGTGAAATGCTAACGTAACCTAAAATTGTTACAAAATTATGAATGTTTAAAATCTGAAGTGGTTTGTTTAAAAAATGCTTAGCGGTAAAAAACGCCAGTAAAACCGAAAGACGTAAATTGCTTAGCATTTTTTTATCTTTGATATTTATTAATGTTTCATTAAAAATACTATAAAAATATTTCAAATCTTAAAAAAAAACTAATTTCAAGTGAAAAGCATTAACATAACACATCTATATTATTTAAAATAATCAATAATTTATTATATAAATTGAAAGTTTTAATTGAACCGCGCAAGAGTATTAAAAAGCATAAATTAAAAATTTAATGTATAAAAAAACTTCAATTAATGAAAATCCAATCAGATTTCCAACAACAATGATTGCGGGATATTCGATACATATCATTACATCACTTTTTTAGATACTAGCGTCATTCGATTAATAATTTATTTTTTAGGTTTATTTGTTTTTAATTTATATAAATATAATTTTCCTAAGATTCCTGGGAAAATTCAAAAATATTGTTGAAGATTTCAGATTTGTGAAATCAAAATGTCAAGAAAAAAGTTAATATTCAACCGAATAGTTGAATATTTAACCAAAAAAGATGAATTCTCAATGAAAAATGTAATAGTTGATATTTCAATCCACAAAGATTTTAATTTTAAATAAAAAATAGTTGAATTCATCCAAAAACACGAAACATAAAAAAAATAGTTGAATCATCGACTAAACAAAAAAATCATTTTCAACTTGTGTTTTTTACCAAAAAAGATTGAATAATTTAAAAAAAGACAAATTTTCCACAAAACAGTTGAATTTTTTAACTCGAAAATATGAATTTTCAACAAAAAAGTTAATTTCCATCCATATACATAAACTTTCTACCAAGGAGATTAATTTTTTAACAAAAGGACAATTTATAGCCTAACTTTTAACCAAGAGTTGAATTTTCAAACAAAAAAGACGAATTCTTAACAAAAAATATTAGTTAATATTAATTGATTCTTGGTTAAAAATTCAACTCTTTTGTTGAAATTTCCTCTTTTTGGTTTGAAAATTAGTCTATTTTGTTTGAGGGTTCCAATAATTTGTTGAAAATTCATATTTTTAATTCAACTGTTCTTTAATGAAAATTGAAATATTTTTTGGTGGAAATGTCGACTATTATACTTTTTTCTTAAGAACTCATTTTTGTATCGAAGATTCATCACTTTGGTTGAAAATTTAACTGTTTTGTTGAAAATTTCGTTATTCTTGGTTGAAAATCAATTATTTTAACTAAAAATGTAATTCTTCCATTTTTGGTTCTAAATTTATCTTTTTGAGTTGAAAACTCGACTATTTTATTGAAAATTCATGTAGTTTACGCGTGTCTTTCGTATTTTGTCGGTGACCTTTATGAAACTCTGTATGACTGTTATCACTAAAAGTGTTCAAAATATATTCAGATTTTCTAGCAATCCTGTTATTGCAAATTTTATTACTCGATACCGCTAAAATTGGATTTTTAAATATTGGAATAATTTTATTTACTGATTCAATTTTAAATAATTTATTTAAAATTTTCACCATTTCTAAACTTTGAAAATGTCAAAATAAGGAGCGTTTATAAGTAATTTTCAATTTTTAAGATTTTTTAAATGCGGTAAATTGATGTCATCCTTTTATACCTACACATTGGTTTTTAATGTACTTATTGAATTAAAAAAAAAAGTAAGAAAAAAAAGAAATCGGAATGAAAATATCCGGGGTAGATATAACAATTTTATTTTGAATTCCTGGTAGAAATTTTTAAATAATTCATCCAGCAGCTTAAGAATGTTCAAAAAAAACTATAAAGTATAATTAAAGTTCAATAATTGAAAAGTCTCTAAGAAACCTAATAATTTACTCTCAGATTTCCAGTTGAATTTATAGAGGACAAAACATTTGTTGTATAAATTCCTTAAAATTAAATAAGACATCATTAGAAAAATAAATGTTTGCTAAAATCACAAGTATCTTTTGGGTGACTTTATTTGAGTAATTTTATTTTTAATTGAAATAGTAGAGAAAAACGTGAAATTTTAATATCTGCTTAATTATAACTAAGAAGAATATCTCTAGCATATGAAAATTATTATAAAAAAATTTTCAGCTGATACTTTCTAATTTTTAAAAATCTATAAAAATTGAGAATATTTCATCGCTAATTTGCTAAAATATTTAATTTTCGACAGAGTTTCAGGTCAAGAAACATAAGACTTGTTATGTTTCTTTAAGTGACAACAATATTTTCGAGATATTAATCGAAAATAGCATCATGCACTTTTTAATTATTGAATTAAAAGTAAAATTGTAATTGAATGTACTTATTACTCATTATAGTATATTATTTATGTAAAAATAAAGTTGAAGAGCTTTAAAAATATAAAACTGGATGGAATAAATTCGTTCGCTCCAAATTTTAAAAATGAATGCACCTGGTATCTTTCATTTTTGGTCTTGTGTTCAAAACTCGTTCGGGTTTGGGAGCCAGACGATTGGTGGGATTCGCGATATCAAAACGAGATGCTGATGCCGCCATGCTGATTCATCGAAGGCGCAGCTGAAATCAAGTCGACGGGAAATACCCATATTTTTTCCTTTTTTCCTTTTTTGCTTACTTTCTTCTTATAGACATATTCTTTTCACGTGGAGTGTAATCTTCCTCTTCCAGTTGACTAAGTCATTTTATTTTCATCTTATTTCAAGTTGATTTACAAACTTATCTGGTTCATTTCATACCGATCAACTATATCCGAACAAAAAGTTCAGTGCGAGTAATATCAGTTAAACGAGTTTTTCCAGACTCTGACATTTTACTCTTATAACTTTCTGGAACAAGCATTAAAAGTCTCCTTCGCTTAATACGATTTTTAGCTTGTAAACATTATTGAAGTTGATCGATAAATAATGCCTGGGATTATAATGATAATTTAAATTGTTTTAAATGATAAAATAAATAATTTTAACTATACACGACCAAAGTGCAAACATTGTGATTACAACTTTAAAAATTTAATTTAAAAATCTAAAGTTTAAAATTTGTAATGGTTTAACAATTATAAATTCAGGACTGCCTCAATTGGACAATTGAAATTGAAGAACTTTAACACAAGCGTTTTTAAACATGTGTTCTTGCACCCTGAATGATTGTAAATCTGAAACATGTGAAATAAAAAAAAATTGTGACGTGAATGTATTCATGCATCATTTTAAACTGAAAGCCTTTTTAGTTTAAACAATTTTACATTTTCGCGTTATAAATTTTATATGGTAATTATATAAATCCAAATCATACAGAAAGAACATTTTCAGAACAAAAGTTTAAATACTGCTGCGAAGTAATATGGACGTATTCGCTATGGGTGTATTTATGTCTGCTCATTTTATGAGCATATTGCTTCCTCATTTCTTTCTCAATTTAATTTTCAGCCCAATTGACGAATTTTCAACAAAATACATGAGTTTTTTATCAAATATTTGAAATTTCAACAAAAACAATGAATTTTTAAATAAGTAGTTATATCTTCAACAAAAAGATAAGTGTTTTGTCAAGAACATGAATGTTATACAAAAAAAGAGGAATTTTTAATAAAATATATGTATTTTCGACTAGAAAAGATACAATTTTCAGCCAAAAATGGAATAGTTACATTTTTAGATAAAAAAATTAATTTTCAACAAAAATAAAACAATTTTTCAACAAAATAGTTGAATTTCCACCAAACAGATCATTTTTCACTAAAATGATGAATTTTAAAGCAAGTAGTTTAATTTTCCAACAAAATAGTTCAATTTTTCTTAAAAAATATGAATTCTTAACACAAAAGTTAATTTTTTGACCAAATACTTTAATTTTCAACAAAATTTTTTTATTTTTATGTGAAATAGGGAATTTTCTAACAAAACATTAATTTACAACTAAGAAGTTGAATCTTCAACTAATATGATGAATCCTAAAAAAAGAAAGAATTTTCAAAAAGTTTTTAACCAAGCAGTTGAAGTTTTAACCAAAAATAGGATTTTTAACCACAAAGATGAAGTTTTTCAAAAAAAATACGAATTTTCAACTATATAGTTGAATTTTTAACTAAAAAAGACAGATTTTCAACTAAATAGTGAAATTTTTATCTAAAAGGTATAAAATTTACATTTGCAAAAAAGTAATTAAATTTTCAACCAAATAGTAGAATTATTAACCAAACAAGATGAATTCCAAACCAAAAATATAATAGTAGACTTTTTAACCAGAAAAAATTAATTTTTAACCAAAGATAGTTGGTTCTATTAATTCAGCTCGAATTTAAGAGAAAAAAAAAACTAGAAAAGGGGGAAGTGTCTTGAAAACAGGGAAAAAGAAAGAATTCAGAGTTCATATTTGGCAAAATTCACAAACTTTGTTAAAATTTATCATCAGGAAACATACTAAACGTTATCTAAGTTCGTAATGTTACGGCCCCTATAAGTTCCGCTGGTAGTGTACCTAACCGTCAATAAGAAAAGAAAATCGCAGAATCAAAAATTTTAATAAAACTTTCACAAGAAGTAGCCCCGTGACACTCTGAAAAGAAAGTGATGGAAATGTTGAGTACGGCCGAGGGTGGCGCTGGCTGTACTTTTAAGCCGAAAATTATTCAAATGCATTGGGAGTCTCAAAAAGAGTGGCGAGTAGTGGAGAGTAGTGGAGAATAGTGGAGAGTGGAGTGTATTGAAGATTAAAAAGTAGTGGTGAGTGGAGAGTAGTGGAGACTGGCGATTAGTGCAGGGTGGATAGTAGTGGACAGTAGTGGAGAGTAGTGGAGAATAGTGGAGAATAGTGGAAAGTAAAGAGTAGTGGAAAGTAAAGAGTGGCGGAGAGTAGTGGAGACTGTAGAGTAGTGGAGCGTGGCCAGTAGTGGATAGTGGCAAGTGGTGGAGACTGTAGAGTAGTGGACAGTAGTGGGGAGTCACGAGTAGTGCAGTCTGTAGAGTAGTGGAGAATAGTGGACAGTGGAGAGTAGTGAAGAGTAAAGAGTACTGGAGAGCAGTATAGAGTAGTGGAGAGTAGTGGAGAGTAGTGGAGAGTAGTGGAGAGTGGTAGATAGTAAAGAGTAGTGGAAAGTGGTAGATATTAAAGAGCAGTGGAGGGTGGTAGATAGTAAAGAGTAGTGGAGAGTGGTAGATAGTAAAGAGTAGTGGAGAGTGGTAGATAGTAAAGAGTAGTAGAGAGTGGAGAGTAGTGGAGAGTGGCGAGTAGTGAAGAGTAAAGAGTAGTGGAGAGTGCCGAGTAGTGGATAGTGAAGAGTAATAGAGAGCAGTGTAGAGTAGTGGAGAGTAGTGGAGAGTATTGGAGAGTATTGGAGAGTAGTGGAGAGAAGTGGAGAGTAGAGAGCCTGGAATTATTTATTGAATTATGCCTAAAATGACGCTAGCACACATTTGGCTAAAAATGTTTGTTTATCTAATCATTATTGCACTTGCAAACATCTACATAAAAATTAAACGATAAAATTGAAATTGTAAGCACACTAAAACTACTAAATTTGATAAAAATGGGAAATATTGGTAGTGCGTCGATGAGAGTATAAAACAGTCTGTCTTTTTAATGCCTTCTACTTCAGGAAATCTCTTTTCCTGTCTGTCCCTTTTTTGCTATCTTTCAGCGCAGTATTTATACAGCAGGGTTGTCCAATTTTTTTTCTCTCGAATTTTCATGCAGATGCCCCCCAGTTTTCTTATAATCTGCCAAAAAATAAATGCATTTTTGTTGTTGAAAAAAGTCATATTTAGAGGTTCTGCAAGCCCCATGAAGAAAAAAGACGTGTTTGTAAATTTTATTCAGAATCATCAATATTAGGCGTATCGAATTAATCGTTAGCGTTTATCGTCAAAATTAATCGCAGAAGACATTTCAGAAATTACTTTTTGAATTTCACCCCCCTAAGTCTGTCTATAGGATCCCAAAAAAAAACCCGTAACTGAAAAATTGAGTTTTGGATGTTTCTGGCGCTAATTATTAATTGTCTGCGGTTTCTTTTTGTACAAACTGTTTCTAATTACTAAAATATTGCTTTTAACTAATAATTAAATATTCAAATAAGCAATTTAAGTGATTTAATATTTATAGCCATTTTCTCTTAGAATAGAGTCGACTAGTCCCAGTTTTTTCTGAATTTTTCAGCCTGCTTTCAACTTTGCACGTAATGCGAGGCAATCATCAACTAAAGTTAACCAAACGAATTGTTTAAATAATGTTCTATTATTTATAACAATATTCTTTTAGAATAATGCTAGAAAGTTGCGGTTTTTTCTGAAATTTTCTACTTTTTGTCCATTTTCCGTCTTTTTTCTGAGACCTATGAAACAATTAATTTAATTGAGCAAACCTTATTGTTTAAACAAACTATGATTGTAACTATCTTCTCTTAGAGTAATGCCAGAACGTTGCCGGTTTTCTTAAATTTGCATGATTTCCTTAACTTTTAAGTTGTGAACAAATAATAAATAAGCATCAACAATAATTTGAACTTTAGCGTAGTTTTAGCAATGATAATAATTATAAGGATAAAATACATTTTTTAAACTCTGAAATTAGTCTTTGCTCTACATGAAACAAGAAATAATATTTTCAAAGAAAATTGCGTCCGCCGCGGAAGAGAAAAAAAGAATAACACTGTTGGCCCCTTGCCGATTGGAAAGGGTTGGGGGGGGGGGGGATTGGATAAAGACTGCGTAAGGCCGTAAGGATCGCGGTTTGCTGTGGCCACGCCACGCCACGGTCCCTCTGGAAGCCGAAAATCTCGTTCCGGGCCCTTCGAGGATGATATAATAACAGGGCACGCCGAAGCTAAACAAACATCCACGCCCATGGCATCTGAGGGACCAGCCAAGAGAGAGACAGCGATAGAAGGTGGAAAGGAGAGGAAAGCACGCAATGTACTTACACCCGTTATAGTGTGTACGTAGCATTTTTACAATACACGCAATTTTAATAATTACAAAATAGTGGACTACTTTTCTAATTTTTTAGTTTTAATTGTTAATGTTTTAATATGCATTAAAATCGAGCTGCAGTAATCCACTTGTAATACAAGTTAATCCAGCGCCATTGAAGTTATTCGGGGTAATCCACTTATCGTTTGAAGCAATACACTTGTAAGCCGCAGTAATCCGCTTTTTCCCGCAGTAATCCACTTTTTCCCAGAGTAATCCCCTTTTCTTCGAGAGTAATTTAAGTAATTCTGAGAAATCCACTCGTAATCAGTGGTAATCCACTTGTGTTCTGACGTAATCCACTTTTAATACAGCGTCATTCAAGTAATTCGGAGAAATCCACTTGTGATTCGAAGTAATACACTTGTAAGCTGCAGTAATCCACTTTTAATCCATGAAATACACTTGTAATCTGGTTGAATCAACTTTCAATAAAGCTCTAATCCGAAGTAATCCACTTGTACCATGGAATAAGTCCAGTATTTTGCAGCAATCCACTTTTTACCGGAGTAATCCACTTTTCATCGGGAGTAATTCAAGTAATTCGGAGTAATCCACTCGTAAATCAGCGACAATCCTTTTGTGTTCCTGCTTAATCCACTTGTACTACAGCGTAATTCAAGTAATTCGGAGTAATCCACTTGTCGTTCGAAGTAATACACTTGTAAGCTGCAGTAATCCACTTTTAATCAATGAAATACACTTGTAATCTGGTTGCATCAACTTTCAATAAAGCTCTAATCCGGAGTAATCCACTTGTACCATGGATTAAGTCCAGTATTTTGCAGCAATCCACTTTTCCCCGGAGTAATCCGCTTTTCATCGGGAGTAATTCAAGTCATTTGGAGTAATCCACTCGTAATCAGCGGTAATCCTTTTGTGTTTCGGCGTAATCCACTTGTAGCATGAAGTAATTCAAGTATTTCGGATTAATTCCAGTAATTTGAAGTAATCTATTCGTAATTAGCGGCAATCCATTTGTATTCCGGCACAATCCACTTGCAATACAACGCCATTCAAGTAATAAGAGTAATTCACTTGCTATTCGGAAAAATACACTTGTATGCCCGTAGTAATCTACTTTTAATCTAGGGTAATCCGCTGTATTCTGGTTTAATCCACTTGTAATACAGTTACAATTCGGGACTATCCACTTATAAGACGGAATAATTCAAGTATTTAGAAGTAATCCAATTTTCATCTGGTGTAATTCAAGTGATTCGGAGTAATCAACTTGTAATCTGAAGTACTCCACTTGCAATCCAAAGTAATTCACTTGTAGATCGCAGTTATCCACTTTATATCTAAATTAATTAAAATAATTCGAAGTAATCCACTTGTAATCTGGAGTAATACACTTGTAATCGAAAGTCATCCACTTGTAAGTCGCAGTAATACACTTGTAAGCCGCAGTCATTTACTTGATATCTGGATTAATTCAAGTAATTTGAAGTAATCCACTTGTAATCTGGATTACTCCACTTGCAATCCAAAGTAATCCACTTGTAGGTCGCAGTAATCCACTTGATATCTAAATTAATTCAAATTATTTGAAGTAATCCACTTGTAATCTGGAGTATTCCACTTGTAATCTGGAGTTATCCACTTATAATCTGGTGTAATCTACTTGTAATCCAAAGTAATCCACTTGTAGGTCGCATTCATCCACTTGATATCTAAATTAATTCAAATAATTCGAAGTAATCCTCTTGTAATCTGGAGTAATCCACTTATAATCTGGAGTAATCCACTTGTAATCCAAAGTAATCCACTTGTAGGTCGCAGTCATCCACTTTATATCTAAATTAATTCAAATAATTCGAAGTAATCCACTTGTAATCTGGAGTAATACACTTGTAATAGAAAGTCATCCACTTGTAAGTCGCAGTAATACACTTGTAAGCCGCAGTCATTTACATGATATCTGGATTAATTCAAGTAATTTGAAGTAATCCGCTTGTAATCTGGATTACTCCACTTGCAATCCAGATTAATCTACCTATAATCTATAGGTTATCTATTTGTAATCCAGTTATGCGAAGTAATTTTGTAATTTAGGTAATCAAAGTAATTAACTTGTAATTCAGAGTAATCCATAATAATCCACTTAATTCAGAGTAATTTATATAGGTAATCCAAATAGTTTTAAACTATATAGTTAAAAATTGTTTTTTTTTTCTAATATAATTTTATGAACTGAAATTTTACTATTCGTCTAATTCATCTTTTGGAAATTCAACAGTTTTGTGAAAAAGTAATTTTTTATTGAAAGTTCAACTACATTGTTACAATTTTTTTTTTATAATTTTTTTTTACTTAAAAGTGAACTACACGGTTCAAGGATCAACTACTTTATTAACAAATTCGGTTTTCTGGATGAAGATTCTTGATTTTACTTGAAAATGGTTTGGTTAAATATTTAATCATTTTGTTGAGCATTCGTTTTTTTTTTTTTTCGAAAATTACTTTTTTTTAATTAAAAATTTCACTGTTTCATTCTTGGTCGAAATTTTTTTTGTGTTAGTAGAAAATTAATCTTCACAGTCAAAAATGAATTTTTTTGGAAAAAAATTTACCTATTTACTTAAAAATTATTCTACTTTGTTAAAAATTAATCAATTTTCTTAAAAATTATCCTTTTTGGTTCAAAAGTTAACTATTTTGTTGAAAATTTGTCTTTTTGGCTAAGGATTCAACTAAAATAAGGGACGACGTTTTTATAAAAAATTTTAATTTTTAATCCGAAAATATTAATTATTATCAAAAAGTTAATTTTCAACAAAAAAGGCGAATGTTCAACAAAAAATATAATTTTCAATCAAGGAAGTACTGAAATTTCCGGCAAATTATAATTTGAAGGGAAAAATCATTTTGAATACAAAATAAAAATTTCTAATAACTATTTATTTGTTAAGTTTTTTTGTTTATTTGGGTCAGTATTATATCAATAAGTTTATAATATTTTTAATCCTTCAAAAAGTTCAAAAATTCCTGAATATCTTTTAAACTGACTCAAATTATTTGTAAAATTGTTTCAAAATTTTCTGGATTCGTTTTTTAGATCTTTTCAAATTTTCGAATATTTTTGAAATTTTTTAAAAACTTCTCAATATCTTTTAAAATGATTGGATTTTTTCCCAAATTTTGTTTAAACTTAAACTTATTCGAATTTTTTCTAAAATTTTGTAATCTTGCAAAATTGACAAATTTGGCTCTGAACTCTTCGATATTCTTTCCATAAATTTTAGGAAATCATTTGAAAGGTTTTAAAATATTTTAAAATAATTTCTTAAAATTGATTTTTTTTTAATAAAAAATAAATTTGAATTCTCTCCGGAATACTAAGAAAAAACTTACAATCTTTCAAAATCCTTGAAAACCTTCAACATTTTATTTCAAAATTTAAACAAATCTACATTTTATTTTAAAAAATTTGAAATCTTCTCAAATTTTAAATTAGTTTTTTAGTTTAGTATTATTATCAGATTCTAGTTAGTAGAAAAATTGTTACGAACGGAATTATTTGGATAATTAGTCATTTTTATTTAAAATTCATCTTCTGGATTAAAAATTTAAATATTTTGTTAAAAGTCAAGTTTTTTCAAAAAGTTCACTGTTTTGTTGAAAATTTCTCTTTTTGGATAAAAAAATGAACTATTTAAGAAAAAATGCATTTCTTTTTGGTTGAAGTTTCATCCCTTTTCCTTGAAATTGGCTTTAAACAAATATAATTATTTAAATAAATTCTTATTGTTTATGACTATATTTTCTTATTGAAATTCCGGAAATAAATTTTTAATTAAAATAATGGATCTTCAAGAAAGGAAATATTTCAACATTCAACCAAAAAGTTAATTTATAATCAAAAAGATTACTTATCTACAAAAAACAAATATTTAACAAAAAAGTTTAATTTTCAAACAATGAGATGAATCTTCAAATAAATTGTAGAATTTTAAATCAAATAAGATAAATGCTGAACCAAAAATATAATGGTACACTTTTAAAATTTGTTGGTGATGTTGTGAAATGAGTATATGAATTGAATTTTCAAAATTATACATACCAAAATTTTAATTTTTTTGAATTAATTTAAAAGGTTAATAATACATTAAATGTATAGAAATGAAATTTAAAATTTAAAGAAACATATAATGTAAACATTATTAGAATGTTTCAATGAAAATAATTGTGTAATGCTTTTTTTGTTGTGAACTTATTAAGTAATTATTAAATTATATAATTGTTATATAATTGAATATAATTTGTATGATAAAAGTTTATTTTTATTTAAAATATCCCTATTCCAATTACATGATTTTTCCAATATTTCTGATGTTGTGAAATGAGTATCTGAATTTAATTTTCAAGATTATATGTAAATATAGATTACTATTCGTGAAATAAGTATAAAAGGTTTCTAATAAATCAAAATTTTACAAATGAAAGTGAAAATTTAAAAAAAAATCAAAGTAAAAATGATGTGGCTGTTTAAATGAAAATTATAATTTAATGCTTTTTTTGTTGTGAACAGATTAATTAATTATGAGCTGATTCTTTTTTTCTAACAATATTAAATTATATACTGATTGAATCTTAATTGTTGTTAATTAAGTAACATAAATTTATTATTTAATTTAAGATTATGTCATTGAATATTGGCTATTAGTTGTCTAATAAAAGTTTGGTTTTTATTCTTTATTTTTTTAATGTTTGTGATGTTGTGAAATGAGTATCTAAATTCATTTTTCAAAATTATGTGTATATATGTTTTAACTTTTTCGAAAATTAGTATGGAAGGTTATTAATAATTGAAATTTTCAGAAATTAAATGTCAACTTTAAAACAAAATATAAAATAAAAATTATTTGAAAATTTCATCGAAAATAATTGTTTAATGCTTTTTATGTTGTAAACTGATTAATTAATTTTTTTTATGAGTATTGCGCGGAAATTTGTTCAAATCCACACAAAAATAAATTCATTTAAAAAAAATGATATTTAGAGGTGGCGCAAGCCCCATAAAGTTTAAAACGTATTTCCCATAAGAAAAGAAGACGTTTTTGTAAATTTTATTCAGAATCCTCAATATTAGTTGAATCGAGTTGAAACTCAAGATTTCTCTTCACAATTAGCCATAGAATACGGATAAAATATTGCTTTTCGAACATCACCCCCATAAGACTGTTTTATAGGGTCCCAAAAAACCCCCATAAGTGAAAAAATTGGTTTTGCGAGTTTTTGACGCTAATTATGATTTTTTTGCATTTTTCTAAATGCAAATTGTTTCCAATACATGAAGTACTACTTTTTGTCCACTTCATAAAAATTCGGAAGAAAATTTTTTAGACCACCCTACTAGACATCCATTTTTCTCCGTGCAGCGCACGGCTCTCCAGAAGTCAGCCACTGGCCACTTTGTTAAATATTTTAGAATTCCTGAAAACCGAAGACAAAAATTAAAAACTTCCTGGCAGCCAGACACTTGTGTCAGCACACCACCTTGGTGTAGCGTATAAAAAAAAAGCAGATGTATGGAAAATCGCTTATCATCATCAGGGATGTTGCATCGTTCCAGGATGAGACATTGACCGAAGATAAGGGTCCGGGTGAAAACTGAAAAGAAAAGGAAAGGAAGACTCTGTGAGAAAAATAAAAAGAGAGAAGAGAAGAGGAAAGGAGAGAAGATAGATAAAAGAGCTCTGCAGGTTGCGTTGGCCTAACAAGAAGAACTCAGAGGCTATTATCATAATTGCGGGCTGCAGGCAGCGACTGTGCCCACAAACCAGAATGCCTTTCGTCTCATCTACTCTGCCTTCCAGCTTACTATACCTTCGCTTCGCGTCTTATTTTCACTCAAAACCATCGTAAGTCCACCTGCATTAAACCCCTCTTACCTCGTTGCTTTTGCCTCTTTGCTTTCACGAAAAACAATCTACTTATTTCTTCAAAAGACCTGAGAAACCAGGTCGAGAATGTCTTTTTTATGTTTAGCAGTCGTTAAATGGGAGTAGCACCCATTCCTATACAAATATATTGTACACAAAGTAAAAATGATTATATTTTTCCTATATACTTCCAATCTGAATGAATTCAATTCAATCCGATCTCGGATTGATTCGGATTGGAAGTTGGGATTGCACCAGATTGAGTCGGATTACCCCGAAAGGGAAATAGCTTAATGGTATAATGATAATTTTTAACGCGAGAACATCGATATAAATGGTTGGACCAACTGAGAAGGGACATCCTTACCTTTAGGAAAAGAAGCTCACCGACGCGAAGAGGATTCGTGCAGAGGTTACATGACCGTTGGGTCAATATACACCCGGAATATGATCATAACACGCCTCAGTATTCAAGAGATCAGGTATCCTTTTTGCGCAAAAACGGATATGAAGCTCTTTATCAGCAAGAAGAAGAGCAACATCCTCCAGTGAACATATGACCCACTCTAGCAAGACCACCTTTGCTGATAACCGATAATGCCAATATGAGAAGTAGGAGATCTATCCACCAAAAAGTCTTTCACAGGATGGACAAATTAGCTGAAGCTGATACTGCTCTCCCCGATTTGCTCCCCGAAGATGTTAATCTCTAGAATCTAAATGGTCTGTTAATCTCTGGAAGGCGGTATCCCTGCTTAGCGACAACAGAAGTAACAATACTTCAGTAAGCCTGAATAAGACTCGCGAGCGTATTGCACAGCTTCAATTTAAAATTGAAACGGCGAGACGGAAATAATTAAATATTCAGTGTGTGATTCACTACAAAACATCAAAATAAAAATTCGCTTCGAAAGTTAGGAAACTTGCTCGAAACTTAGGGAAAGCAAATAACACGCTGAATAAGTGTAAACTGTTGACTATCACTGAATTGCACTTGGACTAGCACTGGACGCAAAAAATAAGATATCTTTTAACAGCGAAACATCGCCTTGAACGGCGAGTAAAGTAGATTCAGGAAAATTTCACATTTTCTACTTATCCTACCCGTCTGTTCAATACAATGTCGCGTGCCATTACAAAGCCACCTAGCCGAGAAGAGATTCAAGTCTTCTGCGAAACAGTGTATAAAGATACTTATCAGCTAAAGAAGACGCTTCAGATATATCACTCTTTCGTGCCAAAGGCAAAGAGTGTCCACTATTACTGCTGAAGAAGTGAAGAAAGTTATCGCTAGAACCAAGAACATTTCAGCACCATGGCCAGATAAAATCAACAAATTTTGGTGGAAGTTCACTTCTACGCACTAATATCTAGCTCGTATATCTACTACTTTCTTAAACGGAGAACAACCCATCCCGCAGTGGCTAGTGGAAGGACGCACGGATCTGATCCCTAAGACCGGAGTTTTGTCAAGTAAAATGGAGCGTCGATGAGTTGAAGCAACTTGACCAAAACTCACGCAAGATGTTGACAATTTATCAAAGTCATCATCCTAGATCTTCCGTACCTCAAATATACCTCCCTCGAGATAAAGGGGGTAGCGGCTTGCTAAGCTTGGAGTGTCTTCATCGAAGAACGGTTCCTACAGCCTGCTCAGTTCTAAATAGTGAAGATTCTCTTATGCGGCTCGTACATCAACATGAAGTCGTCAATGCTGCGACGTTTCTATACCGTGCCGCAGATAGGGCCGCACAGGAGCTTGGCCTCCCATTTCACAATGCGGCTCTAAAAGTGTTATATTACCATCTTAGGCACTTCTATGGTGTTGATCTATTGTCCGTCTTGTCATACGCCCAGGGGGAACTCGAGACCGTTGTGGAGAATGATCAGTGTAAGATCTACTGGAATTTCTCATTCTCCACCACTCAACGTATCAGTGCTACGAAGCCTCATATTATCCTCCAAGATCTGAAGACCAAGGTCATTTATGTGATTGAATTTTCGGCACCAGCCGATGGTAATATCTCGGCAAAGGAGGGAGAAAAACGGGCGAAATATCAAGCTCTTCCTTTCGAGCTGAGAAGGCTGTACCAAGGCTACAAAGTCCATCTTGTAGTCCTCATAATCGGCTGTCTTGGAGGCATGAACGCTTCATTTCTTAGCCAACTAAATAAAATTCCGTCTTGCTAGCGTCAGGCTCATTCCATCACGCACCGGATGCAAAAGGCTGTTCTTCTGGGACTTCTACCGCAAGCCAGCATTCGAGCCAACCACTGTAAGTTATAAAAAAAAAAATGATATAAGCGAGAAAATATAAGCGAATGTCGATAAGCATAAATCCTCTTTACTGTGCCGAAGGAGACTAATGAAAAGTATCTATTAAAATTCTTCTGATGTGAGATAAGGTTTTCAAATTCGGATAACAATTACTCCTTTTTCCCAGAGTATTTTCTTCGCTTAACCAACCAACTCACTACAGTAGTATCTCAGTATTGTTGTAGCACGATCCTTGCGAATACTATTGTAATAAATACACTATAAATATGGTAAAAACACGAAATAAATTAAAAGTTAAACTGGATAGATTTACCCAGTATCGTGTATTTTACAATCATACAACCGACACTGACGATCCACTTGACAAATTATTTATTCCTTTCAAAACCACTCCAACTATGCCACGAGCCCAGTCACCTTCTTTCACTTCAACCGAAAATCTAGCCCAAATTCTTGCACTTATGGATACCCGATACGATGCTTTAGTAACCGCTATGAATGCACTTACTGCAAATCTATCAATTTTAATGAAAAACGATCAAAACAGAATAGAGGAAATCGCTAAATTAGCAGAAAAAAAAATAGGAAGACTGGGAATTGTAGAGACAGATAGGGATGAAAGGATTACCGAAGAAAAATCCTAAGACGATGAAAAATTGGCAGAAATCGAAAGAACCGTAGCTCGAAACAAAAAACGTTTAGAAAAAACTCATTTCAGTAAAGCTGAAAATTCAAGCAAAATCGTCAACCGATTCCCTCTTTGGATCCAATCTCTGCTAAAGATACGTTAGCAATTCTTGAAGTATTAAGCGGACAAAATGATATCAGTATTAAAAATGTCATAAAGTCAATTAAAAGAGCACAATATAGATGCCACAAGCCTGACCTTTCACTCGATTTTATAATAGCAAAAAAATAACCGGCACGGTTAAGAATTCCATTTGATTAATCTCGATTAAGTCATTCGAAGAGTTATATGCTGCATTGCGACAGAATGTAAAACAAAAAAGCTCTCTCTTAGCCTTGAAGAGTAGATTAGAATCATGAAAACAAGGCATGACAGTCAGTTTAAAATTTCACAACTCGATTTAGACAAATTCAGAATGAAATTAATTATACAATTCAAGGCCAACACTCAAATATAACGGAAAGGAAAATTAAAATAAAATTAGAAGAATACACCTAAGTAAGAAACCAAGCAGAGGCAATTATTTCCGACATTCCACAAGCACCTAACGACAAGATTGCACTTGATATATGTGGCCCTTTACCCGTAAAAATACAAGGAAACAAGTATATTTCGAGTTTATAGGATAGATTAACGAGATACACAATTTTGATCCCACTTCCAAATAAAACTTGTGAATCTATATTAACTGGATTTTTCGAACACTATATTTACATGTTTGGAGCACCAAAAACAACCCTTACAGATACAGGAAGAAATTTAATTTCTCTCATTTCTTTCAATTTGATTTCATATTCAGCAGTTCGAAGAGGCTCTAATCATCCAATACGTTAAAACCACTTCGTTTCATCCCGGTAAAACGGTAATATTGAACGCATGCATTCAACTCTAACGAATATGATTAAAACTGCAACCGCCGAAAACTACAAAGCATAGGAAGATAATTTAAAATACGTGAACTTTGCAATTAATACTATGAAAAATCAAACAACGGAATTTTCACCCTTTGAATCCACTTTCGGAAGAGAACCAAACATTCCCTATTCAATACCAACTTCTCCAACTATAACCCATAAAAATTTTGTTAAAAGATGGAAGGACAGACATCATTTGAATCTAGGAAGAGCTAGAGAACGAATTGAATTAGAACTTCAAAAAACCAAAGAAAGACTCGATAAGAACATTTCTCGGATTCATCCTGTTTACAAGATATGAAAACTGGCCATAGTCTTACGTCAATCAAAAACTAACAAGGTCGACCCGTCATGGAAAGGCCCTTATAGGATAACACGCATTTTTCTGACACTCGAATAAAAAGGTTCAGGTACAACAGATTGGTAGATAGAAATAACATTCTCAAAAAGCTCTTAAGAAAACCTATAGTCAGAAGCGGTATCGCTAATTTTATTAGCGATATTTCTACAACTTTATTTGGTACTCTATCTAGTTCCGATTTTGACCAAATAAACTCTTAATTTGATAAGATATACAAATATAACAAAGAAATAGCAGCTGTCCTTTCAAATAACGCGAAAATTCTCAAAATGATCCTAGATACATCTTCCATCAGTTTATTTAATAATAAAAACAAGTAAGTAGAATTAAGGTTAAGCAACGGTTTAAATGACGCTATGAAAAGTAATTACGCAAACTCTAAACTACTGATAGCGGCGGTTATGATCGATGAAACAACAGAAGATATGGACACCACCATCAAAGCCATCTCCAATGGTAAATACGGTATTATTCATCCTCAGATCTAGGCCCCGGCGATAATGAAGAAAACCATTCAAGAGTTCGAGACCATACACAGAACTCGTTATCAATTCGAAAACACGCAAGATAACTACCAACACTTGATCGACATCAGTGAAATTAAGGTTGCTATAGTTGGAGGTCTTTTAACATACGTGGTCCTAATTCCAGTCCTAGAAAAAAAAGAAGGTTCCCTTCAACCTATTATCCCAATACCTGAAAAGATCCACAACGTCTATATGAACATAGTACCCAAATATGACTATGTGTTAAAGTATCGAGACTCCTGTATCCTAACCGACACTTTGACTGCGCAGAATTGTAGACTAATAGCAGAATACAAAATTTGTAAACATCGACAACCTAAGATTAAGCTAATTAATACAAGCACCTGCGAATCTAGTATTTTTAAAAGGTATGCAAATTTAAACTAATCATTTACTACTGCACAAGGAAACCTACATAATAACACTCAATGGTTATATTATAATACTTACAGGCAAATTATCCCAAGACTTCTCATGTGAAGATTTCGTTAAAACTAAAGAAATAATTCAAATTATTTTAATAGTAAGATAAATAATAATTACGACATATTAGACTTGAACACTGAGATAGAACAGCACTTTTATAAATGGTTTAATGTAACCTACAATGCGAACTTTGACCAAAATGATACCCTTGTCCTACGTAACAAACTAATTCAACTACCTAAACAAATACCTAATAATGACCTTAGACAGGCACGTCTTATGTTAGCCTCGACGATACAGAGATTATATTAGTAAATATTGCCACACACATACGTTTAAAGACTTGGAAGGAAACAGGTGTAGATTGGTTACATTATTTAGGATATGGAGCCATAGGTTTAGGAACATTGTACATAATGTACAAATGCGGATTAATTGATTGTATAAATAATTGCGTTAATAGAAAACTATGTTTCTTCTGTGTTAAAACATCCGTTATAACACCAACTCATGTTGTGAAATATAGTACCACAGTTCAACCACTTTTGCAACCCGATATTAAACTTCGACCTAGAAGGGTTAGAATCTAATTTTTAGGGACTAAAAGCAGTTTAATGGGAAGTCTGTTACGCCTACCCGAATACGTAAACATCTACGTTATTATTCCCTTTCACTTTCACCAGCGCTTTCGCTTTCATTAACCTATATAAACTACACTAAATGCCCAGTGTCACAGTCTGTTCGTACGATACGACGAATTATAAGATCTTTTTGTCAAACTTGAATAAAGCTCCGCAATTCCAATCTGTTAGAATTGCTCTTTTCTAAAAACTGTTAAGTACTATTTTTACGCATAAAATATTTTGATCGTAACTACTGTTCTTGGAACACTTCGTCTTTCATGAAATTGATACATGAAGGTTTACAGAATGCAAAGAAGCACTTACATTTTAAAAACTTACTATAGATTGCAAATATTTCACTGAAAATGATAACTACGAGGGTCGTTTGATAAGTGAGGTAAATTTTCCGGTAGATGGCACCAAAATGAATTTTGAAGTACATGGCCAAAAAATAGCTCTGTTCAAACTATCATCTACCAAATTTGAGCAAAAACCGACGCTTCGTTTGCGTTTGGCATACGTTTGAAGTGAGCGTGTCAGTAGTTTTCGAAAAAATGGAGAAAGAAAATTTCTGCGCAGTGATAAAAATATTTCATTCATTATGGAAGATCGTCGAATCAAAGCGCGTGAGATTTCGAAAGCTATAGGCATCTCCACTGAACGAGTCTATAATATCTTGCATGAAAAACTAGAGTTTAAGAAGGTGAGCGCAGATGGGTGCCACGATTGCTGTTTCATAACGGCAATACACCAGCTCACACCTCCACAACTGCAGTGCAAAAATATATGAACTGGTTCGAAGGAAACTATGCTAAGAAATAAAAAAGAATTTTTTAACGACTAAAATTAATTGTTTTCTTATTTTAGTATTAAAAACTTCACATCAATCTTGACTATATTTTTCATTTGCTTCCTATTACTTCACTTTATGGTTTTAGAGTGACGAAATATTAAACTAGTCAAAAGTATGTGAAAATAGTAGGATATATATTTGTACACATTAGGTTTTGTAAAGAAGCCATTCGAGTATTACATAACTTATTTTAAGGAGTCTGGGTGGGTCTAAAATGTCTAAAAAGTGCGTTATAAAATACTTGAATGACCCCTTTAATCTATTTGTAAGTAAATAACACTTTTTTTTTAGGACAAGTATTGAAAGATATTCTTTGCTGGCCAAGACCAGCATGTCCACCAGCTGCTAGGTTGCAAAGTAAATGGTCTCAAGAATATGGAATGCCATCGACTCATGCAATGGTTGGTGTTTCGATACCATTTAGCATCGTACTTTTTACAATGAATCGATATATATATTCACTTCCAGTCGGCATTTTAATTGCTACTATGTGGTGAGGATACGTATATAAAATCATAACATTTTTAAAAATAAAATCCTCCGATAAAAGAATTATGTTTTTAGAAAAGAGTGCCCGGAAAGAAGGCTTGCATTCAAAGGTATTAAAAATTTCAATACCTTGCAATGCCGTTTCTGTGCTTTTTTGAATTCCCGATTAGGCAGCGAAAATATTGAGATTCCAAATCCTTTCAAAGGCGATCGGAGCTGTCAAACGTAACCTGATATAAATTAAAAACAACATTTTGGTCTAACGCATTGGAGGAGGTTTCAAAAGTATAAAATCTAGTAGGATTGTGCATAAGAATACATTACTTTATCACAAAACTCTCGCTCTATTCAAATGTGATAGCTCTATTTCACGGTCCATTTGGTTTATCCAAAAGCATTCAGAAAAATATTATCGCCACTGGGTACGGCAAGGGATTCAGTTTAAGAGATACTTCTACTGCTATGGGCTTTCAAAAAGCGAGGACAACAACGATATCGAAAAGGATTCAATAATTGTCACGTTACCATTGAACAGGAAATTTTCGAATACTTTTCAATGCAAGCCTTATTACCGGGTGTAGAATAATATCAATAGGGGTAATTATAAGATAAAAGAAGTGTTTCTTTGTTGTTTGATTTTCATAAAATGTAATTTCAGAAGAAATGAAAAAAAAGAACAATTATTATGAAGAGTAGGATGCAATATTTGTGAAAAAGAAACTTGAGTACAATTTTGCATAATTATGAATGTATGCTGCAATTCTGAAAATTGTAGCGCAAATCTCTCTTCTCAAATATTCTCCTACATGTATATAATAAATTGCCTTTTTTATATTACATACCACAGCCGAATTTCACCGATTCAGTTTAAGTGGCCCTGTATTGTTCCGTATATGAGCCTTGAGCACAAATGAAGACGAATTCCTCCCTTGCTTTTTTTGTCCTTGACTATTATGCTGTTGTTGGCTGGTACCGAGAAGTTGATAATAAACGCAGTTCGTTTCTCGACGTCAAAGAGATCTATAACAGACCTCGAGTGCGCAGCAGAGACAATTGTCGAGAACATGCAGTTTCAGGATATTCAGCACTTCTTATTCTCGACAATTGACTATCTCCTTCGGAGCGGTATCTGGGCCAATACCATAAGAGTGACAAAGATGGTGATAAAGCATTCTTAGTGCCGCATTATCGCTTTTTGATGTACGATTGTTCGTCGCTCATGCGTGAGTTGGACAACCAGATAGTACGTGTCCTAGGTCTTAGGTGCTCATTGTGTGCACTGTGCATGACATGCTCTGCACCAATCTTTGGAACTTTTGAACCAACTCTCCGACGACGGTTTAGTGAGATAGAAACTACACCGTCAAATAAATAATACACCGCGAAAATGAAACCCTTTGTTCCTTATTGCAGTCCTGGTGACTTAAGAATGTTCTAAGAATCTAGGTGTACGGGAGAGTTGTGACAAGTATTTGAGGTGTTTCTCGCACCACAAAGCATGCAATCGTGCATCGTAACCTCTTCCACCAGTAAAACACTGGCACTAGCACCTATTGTTGGGAGCTCTGCGCATTGGCCGGTTTTGAAACGCATTATTAACATTAGATCTCATTATTATTTCACGAGAAGCTAGGGAAAGAATTGGTCGCTCGATATCCCAGGAAGCCGCTAGAGATACCACAGAACCCGTGTATCATTCAGTTTTCAGCACGGTCTCTTACACATTGACTTGAAGGTCTCTATGATGAGTCTAATATTTCGGTTTCGGTTAAGATTCCTTTGAAATAGAACTGAAGGGTCTATGACAAAGCCACCGAACGCGTCCTCGGGTTGCGGATAGAGGGTGCCTGTACCAAGGATTTCTGCTGAATATTGTTACAATAATAAATAAGTCCAGGGATGGTCCCGAAGGAATAACCCCTGAGCAGAAGCGTGACAACCGTGCCGAAAGCTAAATGGCACGTGGGTGAGGTGTCTTAAAAGGTGACTCTGGGATACCGGGCGACCTCTCAGAGTATACAGCCTTATCCTTGCACGCGGGGCTCTACAGGGATGGACTAACCCTTTCCCTAGCTGCTCGCGGCAACAACAATGACACCACCAAAACACCAAAAAGTTGTAGATGCGGTTCAAAACGATCTAACGCGCAGAGCTCCCGACAAGGGGTCGGCGAACAATACCGATCATCCTAGAGTTCGGGGTGATGAAAATAATTTAGATGGAAACACGACGACGAACCGGCAGAACGCCCACATTAAGTGGACGAATAAACTCAAGGATGACTTGCTAGACTGCTAAGATGCCAGCATTATCCCAGTTCACCGAGGCTTTATAGCGCGTATGTACACTCTGTGGTGTCAGAAATACCCAGAGCTTCATCACGTTTCGATTCAATCATTGCGAAATCAACGTGCCTACCTCTGGAAAAATGGATATGTATGCGGAGCGCTTCCCCAACCGCTGCTTGATCAAGCTGAAGCCGAAGATGAGGAAGCGACATTAAGAGCAACCGCGGAAAGCTGGCACCTTCTGAGAGATGATAACGATTTCAGGACAAAAAGGAACATTTATGGTGCTGCGAGAGCTTTGGCTGTTTCAAATCGAAGGCTCAAACCGACGATAGATCAAAAGACCAAAAGACGCTTGCATCAACTGAACAAGAAGATTGGATAGCACCGTAATGAGTTAACGGCATTCTGCCTTAACATTAAGGAGCCATAAAAAAGTTTTTCTTTCGAGAAATGCCGCAACCAGACTGATGAAAATTAGTTATTTGAAAATAATTATTAAAACGGTAAACTTGCAGAGGCCACGCGGAGAGACCGTTCATAAGTTTTCGATCTTAGTCTCCTCTATTTAGATTTTTTTGTATGTTAAATAAATTAGTATAATAATTGGTATTTTGAAATATAATAAACCTTTGTTACGCTCTTTTGAAATTTTCACAGGACATCATTAATAAAACTTATTTTTATTTTGCAGAATGTTATGTGACATCTTTTCTTTATGAGAACATATTTTTATATAATGATGTAGCTGATCTTGCAATACCTATCGAATAAGGATGCGGTTAACTAAATTAAGTAAATTAATTTAAAAATTCTGGTTTCATAGCAAATTTCCTTAAAAACTTATTTAAAAACAGGGCAGCTTTCTTTTAATTAATATTTTTTCGCACCAAATCTTTTGTAACCAACTTCAACAGAAACGAATACAATGAAGTCAGGGATTTTTATTGGTCAGGGAAAGTCAGGAAAAGTAGGAGATTTTGAGAAAAATCTTGCAAAGTCAAAAAAATGTAATAAGAGATTGTATGTTCACAATTTTAAAAGATTACGATTCTGGTCTTTGAATATTAATGGTTGAAGAACATGTAAACTTGGTCAGGTTTAGATTGTTAGTAATTTATTTGACTTGTATTTCCGTTTCTATTTTTTTTTTTATAATTGCTTTCTCCGGACTATTATTATTTATCATTATGATATAGTTGAACATTCAATAATTTTGTCAAAAAGTCATCCTTTTGGTGGAAAATTAAACTACTTGGTTGAATGTTGAACCATTTTGTTAAGAACTCATTTTTTTATTGAAGATTCATTATTATTTCAGATGCAAATTTATTGCTTAGGTTGAAAAATTGTGTTTTTTTTTTGTTCGAACTTTATTTTATTAACTGAAAATTTAACTATTCTAGCTAAAGATTTATCAGTTTATTTGAAAATTAATCTTTTTGGCTGAATATTGATGGAAGGTTTCTATTTTTGGTTAAAAATTTATATTTTTTACTGAAAAATTCGTCCTTTTTGGTTGAATTAAACTGCTTCAGATTTGAAATTAAAATATTTTCTGATTAAAATATATTCATATATTTACTATTTTATTATTGACTGAAAATCAATCTTTTTTGGTCGAAAATTGAAATATTTGGTTGAAGGTTCTACCATTTTGTTAGAAATTTTTCTTTCATTTTAAACTTATTGTTTCACTTGAAAACTTATCTCTTTGATTGAAAAATCATTTCTTTTTTTGTTTGGAAATTCATTTTTTAACTCAAAATTTAACCAATCCACCAGAAGATTCATCAGTTTATTTGAAAATTTTTCTCTTTGGTTGAAATTTTAACTATTTTGTTGGAAATTGATCTTTTTTAGATAAAAATTAAACTATCCAGTTAAATATTGAACAACATTGTCATTCTTTTTTCTTAACGTTCATCTTCTTGGTTAAAAATTAATTTTTTAACTGCAAATGTAAGGTTTCTAGTTTTGGCTAAAATTTTTTTTAAATTGAAAATTCGTCTTCTTTTGTAGAATTCAACTGTTTTTTATTTGAAATCATGTAGAATATTGTTTGTTTGGGATACATTTATATACCTACTATTCCATTATTGTCGGAAAAACAATTTTTTTTTTTGAAAATCCAACTACTTTGATGAAAGTTGACCCATTTTGTTAAAAATAATGTTTACAATAATTTTTTTTCAACTGGAAATAAAACCTTCCTATTTTTCGTTGGAAATTGATCTTTTCTGGTAGAAAATTTGTACTTTTGGTAGAAAACTGATCTTCTTTTTTCAAAATATTATCTTTTTTGGTTAAAAATGCAACTGTTTCGTTGAAAAGTAACATTTCTGTTGAAAATAGATTTGTATTTTCGGGTTCATAATTCAACCGTTTAACAAAAAATTTGTCTTTTGGCTTGTATGTTTATTAATTTGAATAAACATTTCTTTTCTTAACTAAAAAATCTTTATTTGTTGAAAATTCGTCTTCGAGGGATTTTCAAATTTTTTAATCAAATATATCAACAGTAATTTATCGCCAAATCCGTAAAAGCAACGTTATTTATTGTATCATGAATAACTGAAACGAGTCAATATTTATCAAACTTTTGTATCAAATAACAAATTATTTATTAATTTTTAATAGTCCGACTCATAAAAGTTGTTTGCCTATAAATTGTTAAACTTCAGTTGTGGCTAAATACTGAACACTGCTAATATCCACGAAACCATTTTCATTAACTTATTTGTTTATAACATATTCCATAAATTTTTAAACTTATATAGTCCTATTGAAAATATTTCTAGATAGTTGTTTTATTGATTGGTAAATCAAAAAGTAAATATTCTTTTTCACAAATTGGCTAATCATGATGTATTCAAAATTGTTTTATCTTTCATTTAAGAGGAAACCTTTGAATAGGATGAAAATTGTGGTCTGGAAATTAATTTGTCCACAGTCCCACTCTAATATTTCCAGAGCTTTTAGAGCATACATAAACCTTCATCTGACCAAAAAGAAATACAAGTGTTTGAAAAAAGGTCTCCTCCTGCCAGGCATCCTCCTCCTGCCAGGAATTCTCCTCCTGGCAGGCGTCCTCATTCTGCCGGAAATTCTCCTTCTGCCAGGAGGAGAATTCTTAACAGAATTTAAAAAAATGAATATTTTTTGATTGGTTTGAATTGTTAAATTGTTCAATCATAACATAGGATATAGTATTAAAACAAAATTTGTCCAAAAACTCAGAGTCCCAGGAGATTGTAATTTTTTGCAAAAAAATTCCAAATGATGTGTGTAACTTTCAAATGGAGACAAAATTATTGTGATTGGTGTGAACATTTTCATGTATTTGCACATTACCTCTGTGATGGTAACGCATGCGGCAAACCATTCGCTCCGCACGTGTGTTGACTACCAAGGGGTGGTTTCGAATCAATGGCCGGGGAGTCAGCAACGGTGGTGGCACTGAGCACTCTCGAAACATGTACTTCCGCATCTATCGTTGCTCAAAATTCATTCTATAGTAAATCTACGAGAAGGCTAAAGAGCCGACCTAACATAGGGTAGGTGCTCTAAAACATGAAAGACAAATCAAAACCTTTTAAAAATTAAAGCAAACACCAGATATTTGAAGCATTCTTTGAGAAAGCGTTGGTGCCTCCATATATTACATGACACTCTAAAGAGTGCAGGGTTTTGCCATAATATCACAAAGTATCACATAGGAGGGGTTCGCAAAACTATTACAACACGTGACACTTCTCCGATCAAAAAATAAAATTTATATCTGGACCGATACAATGCATTTTCAACCAAATAACTGAATTTTTCAGCTAAAAACATAGCATCCACATATTACGTGACACTAAAGAGTACGGGGTTTTGCCCTAACTTCATAATGCATCACACGGGAGGGCATTGCCAAGGTTTTATAATACGTGACACTTCTCTGATCAAAAAATAAAATTTATATCCAACTCGATTCATTAAACAACAATTCCGCCACAAAAGATGAATTTCCAACCAAGAAAATTAATTTTCTACCAAAAAACGAATTTTAATTGAAATACATGAATTTTCAACGAAATAGTTTAATTTTGAACTATAAAAAAAAGGTTTACGATTAAAAATAAAATAGTTGAATTTTTAGTAAAAAAATTAATTTCGAACCAATAAAAAGAATTATCAACATGTTCAATTCAACAACAAATCTCGAGTTTTTAACAAAATAGTTGAATCTTCAATAAAATTAATTTTTTACCTAAATATATTTTGGGTTACCAAAATTTTTAAAAGATTTCTAGTGAACTTTGAAAATTAAATGAAATTATTTTTAAAGGGATTCCTATGACTTTCGAATATTTTCAGGGATTTTAAGGCTTTCCAAGGAATTTTACATGATTTAAGGATTTTATTAAATCTGTAAGGATTTAAATATTTTTTAGGGAACTTCAGTGAATAAGTTTAATTCCATTTTTATTTCGGGGATTTCAGATGATTTCTACTTTAGAAAATAAATTAAATTTTATTCGAAGCGATTTCTACGGACTTCGACAATTACAATGGATTTCAAGGAATTACAAAATTGATAGGATTTCAAATATTTTAAGTTCATTTAATGGATGCAAAGAATTTTATTTGAGGAGATATACAAAATTTCAAGAAATGTCGAATTTGGTAGGATTTTCAAGAATTTCATAGAATTTTGTAGAATTTTCAAATATTTCAATGGATTTTTAGTGATTCTACAGATTTTTTGAAAGAAATCTGATGAAGAAGTTTAATTCAATTCATATTATAAGGATTTCAAGTGATTTCAACTTTAGGAAATAATTTAAATTTTATTCTAAGCCATTTCTACGGACTTGAACCATTTTAAGGCATTTCAAGGGATTACAAAAAGTGTGAAGGATTTTAAATATATGAAGCTTTTTTTTTAAAGAATGCAAATAATTTCATTTTAAGAGATTAAAAAAATTTCAAGGAATTTTAAATGATTACGTTTTACAAAAGTTTCAAAATATTTTAAATGATTCTAAAGGCTTGTCAGAAAAATTGAAAAATGTTAGGAGGTTTCAAAGAATTTTTGTAGGATTTCCAAAGATTTTAAGGGATGTTCAGCAATTTCACAGATTTCAAGTGATCTTCACGTATTTCAAGGAATTTTACAAGATTTAAAGAATTTTATTTTATTTCAAAGGATTTTAAATATTTTAAGATTTTTCTTGAGGAATGTAAAGAATTTTAAGAGATATCAAAAATATCAAGGGATCACGAATTTGGTAAGATTTTCAAAGATTTTGAGGAACTTCAAAGAATTTCATTAGATTTAATTAATTTTATGGGACCTCTAATTATTCAAGAGGTTTTAGGGGATTTCACAAGTTTCAAGGGATTTCAACAGATTGTAACTAATTTTGAAGATTTTAATCTAATTAAAAATATTTCCAAATTTATCAAATGATTTTAAGAGATTTAAAAATGTTTCCATGTATTTCAAATAAATTTTAATCGTTCGTTTGTAGTTCCTCTACTTTTGACAATAATTCCTGCAATATTTTTGTACCATTTATCCTAATGCTGATTATCTTATAATTTTTTTTCTCTATAATGATTTTCTGAAATGAATTGCCCATAATTCATGGAATCTTTTGCAATAATTTGCAGTCTTAAAATATAGTGTACACCAGAAATCCTAGTCTTAAACTCTCTTATTTTGCCTTGGGAAAACAGTATATTTCAGTTCGAAACACATCCGTGATAAAACGAGGGTCAGACTGCCCGATTTAATATGAAATCCGTCTTTTAAAGGTTTAAAAATGAAAATGCTGGTCTGGAAATTAATTTTTCCATAGTCCTGCTCTAATATTTTCAGAGCTTTTAGAGGATACTTAACCCTTCATCTGACAAAAAAATGAAACATGAAATGAAAAAAAACACGAATATTTTGAAAAAGCTCTCCTTCTGCCAGGCATTCTCCTCCTGCCAGGCATCCTTCTTCTGCCAGGAAGTCTCCTTCTGCCAGGCATCCTCCTCCTTTTATTTTGTTAACAGAATTTAAAAAAATTAGTTTTTTGTTCGAGGTTCTTTGACAGATTTCTTTCAAAGATTTGAAACGTCTTCCAAAGATTTGAAAATGTGATTCAATAGTAATAATTGTTACAATAAATTATGTTGCAAATCTCTATTTTCAAGATTTTTCCAATAGCTTCGGAAGCCAGAACTTTTGTCCAGCGATCCTCCCTTTTTTGAAAGCACTTCTTAAAGTCACTTTTTGGAATAGCTAACAAGTGATTCATTTATTCTGCTTTATTTTCTATACGTCTTGATACCGGTTTCCTTCTAAAGGATACTTTAATTTTAAAATCAGCTAGAAATCACGGGAGCCAGGCCAAAACACAAGTTTTTTTAAATAGCTTTCCTCCTGCCAGGCATCCTCCTTCTGCCAGGAATTCTCCTTACGCCAGGCGGCCTCCTCCTTTTATTTTGTTGACAGGGTTCTCAAATTCCTTTTTTTTTAAATTGATTCATATAAAGATTTCGTATAAAGTTACAAATCACTATTGTTAAGATTTTTCCAATAGCTTTGGAAGCCAGAACCTTCTTCCAGCGTTTCTCCCACTTTTGAAAGCACTCCTTAAAGTCACTTTTTGGAATAGCTAACAAGTTCTTCATTGCATTCTGTTTTATTTTCGCTACTTCTTGATACATTTTTCCTTCTAAAGGATACTTCAATTTGGAAAACAGCTAGAAATCACAGAAAGCCAGGCCAGGACTGAATAAGGGCTTCCGTAGCTGTGTAAGGCCGCGTTTCAACAGAAATTTCTAAATAAGCTGCGATCAATGTGTGAGCGTTGTTGTAGTAAAGGACACAGTTGCCACTTTTCTACAAATCAGGCCAAATCTTGGCTCGACATTTGGAAAACAATAATTTTTAGAATCTGAGTATCACTCACAGACTCATCACCAAACACTTTCCTTATCATAACGATAGTTTCCGAACATGAATAGTCAATTTTTTCGCAAAATTTAATGCACATTCCTTGTTCGGTGCGTTTCGTCATCCTAAAATGCGAAGCGTACGTGGTACGCTGATCAGTGTCACTCAGTAGAGTTCACATAGGTCCTTCCAAATGGTTCATCCTGTGTTTGATAATAGCGTATCTTGTCTTCTGTCTAGAAAATAGTTCTTCCTCATTTAGCACCAGTTCAAATGAAGAATTTTAATTTAGGCAGTACAAATACGTAACTACACTATCAACACGGTGCATAGAACACTCTCCATTCAGATGAAATCTCGGTCCACCAATCTCAGGAAAATCTGCACAGTGAAACCGCGATCCTTTCTCTGTGATTTCTCCTTGTAAAACAAGAATATCTAGCTTTTCAGTCTTTTCAGCATAATGTCTGCTTCGTAATAGGATATGAAAGTGGGCGCGTATTTTACTGCAAACTCGGAAAGTGTATTTTCTAAAGAAGAAAGGGATGATGGTTTATACATATTGTCTTTTAATCGACTTTTCTTTGATAAATATTAGTTTATACATCAGAATTAAAATAAAGCTTCTCCATTCTAAAATATTGATAATACAGTCAACTCTCACTTATTTCAAGGGCCGAGAATCATAAACATTCGTGTATTCCAAGTCAAGAGGGGCCCACACCTCTATCGCGAGACGTGGGGTGATTTTTTCAAGCGATGTTCATTGGCTGCCCCTGCGTTCTTGCAACCAATGAGGGCTTCCCGCTCTTCGGACCTCTTTTCAATTGGTCAGCCACTGACGCGGGCGAGACCATTTAGGGACAGTGGTGGGAGATGAAGGGGTTTCGCCACTTGGAATATTTGAGCGGGAGAAACTTGGAATAAGTGAGCCTTGGAATAAGTGATATATAATAAGTGATGGCGAGTTTATTTCTTATTTTATTACGAAATAAATTTTTTAATAGATGAAAGTCGTTCTTAAAATTAGTATTTACAATCATAATTATCCTGTGAAAACTATGAAACTTGAAAAATAATTCCTCATATATGCAAGTAATAGTAGAAATTATTTATAGCTGTAACATTGGTTGCTTGCAGATTAAAAGTGTGATGATTTTCAACTATTTTTTGTTTGAATAGTCTATTATTATATTTTTGGTTGTGAATTTATATTTTTTGGTAAAGATTTCATTATTTGGTGGAAAATTCAACTATTTTAATGGAAATTTAACAATTTTCTTGAAAATTCATCCTTTTTCGTTGAAAATTCCGAATTTTTTCGTTGAAAATTCAACACTTTTGGTACTTTTTTAGTTAAAAATGCAACTGTTTGTTTGAAAATTAATCTATTGTGCTTGAGGATTCAACTATATTTTTGAAAATTCGTCTTTTTTCACTGCATTCAACTATTTTTCCTTCGAAATAAATATTTTTTGGTGGAAATTCAAGCTATTACATTTTATGTTGTTATTTTATGTTAGTATATGTTTCTTCGATAATTTGTTTTCGGTTGGAAATTAAACTACTCCATTTTTGGTTCGGAATTTTTTTTACTTGTTAATATAATTTAACAACTTGGTGAAAAATGTAACTACTTTGTTAAAAATGTAATTTTTTTGTTGAAGATTCATCATTTGAATGAAAAATTCATATGTTGTGTTACTTTATGAGAAATTCATTAAAGAATTTTTTTGGTTTAGGATTTATCATTTTAGTTGAAATTTTAACTCTTTGGTTGAAAATTAAATTTTTTTGTTGAAAATCCGTTTTTTTAAATTTAATTCAACTGTCATTGATCAAAAATTAAAATATTTTTTGGATGCACACATTAACTATTAAATTTTTCGTTGGTAATTCTTTTTTTTTTCTTTGGTTCAAAATTCAACAAGTTTGTTAAAAGTGGAACTACTTTGTACAAAATTTATTTTCTTGGTTGAAGATTCATCTTTTAGGCTGAAGATTCAGCTATGTTGTTGAAAATTCCTTTTTTTTTTTGGTTGAAGATTCATCATTTTAGTTGAAATCTCATCCTTTTGGTTAAAAATTAAATTGTTTGATTGAAAATGCGTTCTTTTTTCGATTCAATTCAAGCGATATTGATTTAGAATTAAAATATTTTGTGGTTGAAACATGAGATATTACATGTTCTGTTTAGAATTCATCTTTTTTGGTTGAAAATTCAACTACATAGTTGGTTAAAAGTGGAACCGAAATTCTTCAAAATTAATTTTTTATTGTTGAAGATTTATCTCCTAAGATGAAAATTTGACTATTTTGCCGAGAATTCGGTTTTTCTACTTGAAAATTAACTTTCCAAGTGCAAATTTAACTATTTCAGTTTTGGTAGAAAATTGATCTTTTCTTAGTTTAAAATTTGTCTTTCAAGTTTCAAAAATCTTATTTTTTTTATAAATTTTATCTGTTTTGGTTGGATATGCAATTGTCTGATTGAAATTATTATTAATGATATGAGAATTTTACTATTTTGTTTAAAATTTATTCTTTTTGTTCAAAATCTATTTGTTCAAAATTTGTTGTTTTTTTTCGGTTGAAAATTAACCTTTTTAAACTTAAAATTACACTATTTTAGTTTTGGTGGAAAATTAATCTTTTTTATTGAAAATTAGTCTTTACAGTTTGAAAATTCATCTTTTTCGGTAGAAATTTAATCTTCTTTGGTTAAAAATAAAAAATTCTTCACTGCAAATTTACCTATTGCATTTTCTGTTGCAAGATTATCTTTTTTAGTTGAAAATTCATGTATTTTGTTAAAAATTTGATTGTTTGGTAGAAAGGTAATCTTCATGGTTGAATCTTCATCATTTTGGTTGAAAACTAGACTATTAGACTGTAAGAAATTGAATTTTTTTGTTTAAAATTTTTGTTTGATTCAACTGTTATTCATAAGAAAATTAATTTTCTTTCTACTTGAAACATTAACTATTACACTTCTCGTTAAAAATTCACCTTTTTTGTTTAAAAATTAAAATAGTTGGTTACAAGGGGAACTATTTTGTTAAAAATTAATTTTGTTGGGCGAAGATCATCAAAATCTTCCAGTTTTGGTGAAAAATGGATATTTCTTGGTTAAACAGCAACTTTTTAATTAAAATTAATCTGTTTTAGTTGAATGATTCAATTATTTTTTTTAAATTGGTTCCTCTCTTGTTTGGAAGTGAAAGATTCTGAATATAAATTTTCTCATTTCATTTTCAATTACAAAATTATCTTTTTAATTGAAGATTCATGTACTTTGTTGAAAATTTGATTTTTCTTTTGGTAGAAAATTAATTTTCTTGGTTGAGTATTTATCTTTTTGGTTGAAAATTAAACTATTAGATTATGAAAAATAGACATTTTTGTTTTGAAATGCGTTCCTTTTTTGGTTTAATTCAACTTGTATTCATCTTTTTAGTTGAAAATTGAAATATTAGGCTAAGAAAAATTGAAATTTTTTGTTAGAAGAAATGCTTTTTTCTTTCAACTATTACATTTTTCGGTGAAAATTCATCTTTTTTCACTAAAAATTCAAATAGTTGGTTAAAAGTGAAACTACTTTGTTCAAAATTATTTTGTTTTTGTTTGAAGATCTCTCCCTCAGGCTAAAAATTGAACTATTTTATTAAAAAATTTTTTTCGGTGGATGATTAACTTTTTTAACTTAAAATGTTAATGTTCCAGTTTTGGTAGGAAATTGATCTTCTTTGGATAAAAATGTGACTGTTCGTTCAAAATTTGGTCTTTTTTTGTTTGAAAATAATAGTTTTTCACTGTAAATTTTCCTGTTGGATTTTTAGTTGCAAAATTACCTTTTCCAGTAGAAAATTCATGTGTTTTGTTGAAATTCTGATTTTTCGATAGAAAATTAATCTTCTTGTTGAAAATTCATTTTTTATTCTAAAATTGAACTATTTGTTTAAAATTTCATCTATTTCGTTGAAAGTGCAATATTTTTACTGTAAATGTTATGGATTTAAAGCGTTTGAAATCGAATACGATATAGTACCCACATGAATTTTATTAAAAATAATTTATTCTTGGCGTTATTTCTCCCGTTATCTATACAATTAAAAAATTATTTTTTGGTTTCTTCTTGTGAGTAAGTTCTAAAAAAGGTGTATAGTCAAAAATTCGATAAATTTTAGGCCCTGCTTAAGTTCGTTTCAAATTATGCCTTTTTTAAAAATATAAACCTGGAAAATTAAACAATATGAAGATAGTTTAAATGAAAAATTCAAATTTTTCAAACGTTTACCCAGTCCAAGGCGGAGCACTAAATTTAAATCATCCTGGTACGTTTCCAAATTTATCGTAATCAATCAGTGGAAATTTTAAAAGAATTCACTTTTCACCAAAAGGTTCCCTTATCTTGGCAAGATTCCACTTTTCGCCATTAGGGGAACTTCCCTTATTTTTCGTCGCTAATTTGCTGGTCCACGATTGAGAAAAACAACTGCCGAGCGTTGATAGCGAAAAGCGGGGTCGAACAAGGACGAAGAAAAGTTCGACTGGTGGAAAGGAGAGAAGGGGATTGGTCCTTCCTGGCGACTTAAAACCCCGCGAGTTCACCCTCGGGCTCTTCACTCTCGACGAGGAGAGGCCTTCCTGGACTAAGAACGAGGCAAGCGCGAGACGAGGACGAGGCGAGCGAGAGACGAGGACGAGGCGAGCGAGAGACGAGGACGAGGCGAGCGCGAGACGAGGACGAGGCGAGTAAGAGACGAGGACTCTTTCAAAAGACTCAAAATTACTTTCTGGATAAGCTGGATTAGGCTCGCTCTCGTGCTGCACCCCAGATTAGACCGGTGACACTCCGCGCGAACGACTGTTCGCTCTGCACTTGTTTTTCTTTTTCCCCCTTCTCTCTTTTTTTTTGCGAAAAAAAATGTTCTTTTCCGTCTCTCGTGAATCTCATTACGCGCTGAGCGAAATAGCCTTTCCGAAATACTGCGCCTTTGGATACAGCCTGGACCTTTGCAGAAATGCAGACTCGAGCTGATAAAAAGATTTTCGTTTAATCTTGCTTGTTTGGTCTTTACTATTAAAAAAATTTAAAAAATGGTTGAATCGGGTTTTCAGAAAAATAATTTTTTTTTAATTTTTAGGGGCTTTTTGCCCCAGACAGAAACCTTCAGGGGCCATCAATAAGGGGTCACGCCAAAATCTTCTATTTGGTTAAAAATCTAATTATTTTCTTGAATATGTAACTATTTTTTTTCAATTCAAGTACTTTGTTGAAAATTTATGTGTTTTGCTGAAAATTTAACGGTTTCTCCAAATTTTTGTTTTTTGGTTGAGAATTAATTTTCTTCACTGAAAATATAACTATTCCATTTGTGTTCGAAAATGATATTTTCAATTAAAAATTGATCTCTTTTAATTTAAAATTAACCAATTTGACTCAAAATTTATGTATTTTGTCGAAAATGAATCTGTTTTGGTTGAGGATTTAACTATTCTGTTGAAAATTTGTACTTTCTGTTGTTGTTAAAAAAAACGTACCTGGTTTAGAGTTGAACTAATTATTAAAAAATTGCTACAATTGATGCATTATTTCAGTTGAAAATTGTTCTGTTTTGAAGAAAATTCGTCTGTTTGGCTTAAAAATTCAACAATTTGGTAGAAACTTAAACTATTTGGTTGAAAATTAACTTTTTTGTTCAAAATTCATATTTTTGGTTTTAAATTCAACTATTTGGTTAAAATTTCGTTTTTTGTGTGTGTCTTAGTTACCAGGTTTCCAATTCCTTTTTTCAAATTAATTTTGCAAACTAAAAATTTTGAATATTCCATTTATGGTTCAAAAAAGAATTTTTAATTGAAATTTCAGCTATATGGTTACAAATTCATTTTTTTTTTGGTTTAATTCAACACGTTAAAAATTCTTTTCTTTATATTATTTATTGAACTGAAAAATTGGACGATTTCATTCTTGGTTTAAAGAAATGCTTTTTAGCTGAAAATCCAACTATTTGGCTCAAAATTTATATTTCATGACTTTATTTGAAAATTGACCTTTTTTGTAGGAAATTCGTATTCTTGGCTTGAAAATTCAACATTTTTGTAAAAATCGAACTATTTGGTTAAAAATTAATCTTTTTTGATTCAATTCAACAGGTTGATTTTTTTTCAAAATAATTTTTTCATCTTAACATTTTGACTATTCCATTTCTGGTGCAAAAAAATATTTTTTAGTTGAAAATTTAACTAACTAGTTTAAAATTCATCTTTCTTGATTGAAAATTCATTTTACAAGATTGAAAATTCATCTTAAAATTTTTCAGGATTTAATTATTTTGTTAAAAATGATTCTTTTGGTAAATAATTCTTTCTTTGGTTCTTTCTTTGGTTAAAAATTCAACAATTCGTTAGAAAATGAAACTATTCGGTTGAACAGTCGTCTTCTTTGGTATAATTCAACAGGTTGAAATTTATTAATTTTTTTTTGTTAATCATTTCTTAAACTGATGACGATTCCATTTTTAGTATAAAGAAAAATCATCTTCATATGAAAATTCAACTGTTTGGTTTAGAATTCATATTTCTCGATTAAAAATTCATTCATTTAGTTGAGGATTCAACTATTTCGTTACAAATTTGTTATTTGGTAGAAAATTTATAATTTGTGGTAGAAAAGTCATATTTCTGTTTTAAAAATTCAAATTTTTGTTAAAGATTCAACTTTTCGAGTTGGAAATAATTGTTATATCTTTTGTTTAGAAATTCTGAACATTATTATTATCTTTTGAAAATTAATATTGTTTTTGTTGATTTATCTGTTTTAGTTCAAAATTCAACTGCATGGTTTAAACTTGATGTATTTTGTTGAAAATTCGTTTTTTTCGCAATATATTATTCTTCTCGTTTAAAAAAGGTTAAAGAATTACCGATTTTTTTTGAAAAAAATTTCAACTGATTATTAAACTATTCAATTTCTTTCAGTTCATATTTTTCAGTTAATAATTAATTATTTTCGTGGATAATTGAACTATATATTTTATTGTAACACCTTTTTTTTGTTTGAAAATTTTTTTTTATTCACTGAAAAACAAACTATTCAATTTTTGGTGAAAAAACCATCTTTTTAAGTTGCAAATTCAACTATGTGGATGGAAATTCGTCTTTTGTAGTAGAATATTATTCTTCTTGTTTGAAAATAGTTGATAATTTACTGATTTTATTCAAAATTATTCTTTTTTTTTAACTGAATATTTAACTATTCCATTTTTTTGTTGAAAATTTACCTTTTATAGTTGAAACTTGAACTGTTTTGTTGAAACTTGTTTTTTTGAGGGTTTAAAAGAATTATATCAGGTGAAAATTAAACTATTTTTTAAGGGTAAAAGTTTATATTTTTTAGTTGGAAATTCGTATTTTTTTGTGGAATATTATTGTCCTTGTTTGAAAATCGTTGAAAATTTACCGACTTTGTTGAAAATTCTTTGTATTAATCTTTAAACTATACACTACCATTTTTTGTTGAAAATGGAACTATTTTGATGAAAATTTGTTTTTTTTCTTGGTAAAAAATTAATTTTTTAAACTGAAAATTCGTCTTTTCAATGGAAAATTATTTTTCTCTTTTGAAAATTAATACTGTTTTTGTTGATTGATCTTTTTTAGTTCCAAATTCAACTATATGGTTGAAACTTGATGTATTTTGTCTGTTTTTGTAAAATATTATTCTTCTTGTTTAAAAAAGGTTTAATATTTACCGATTTTGTGGAAAACAATTTTTTTCAACTGATTATTAAACTATTCCATTTTTTTCCATTTATCTTTTTCAGTTGAAAATTAATTTCTTTGGTTGAAAATTGAACTACATATTTTATTGAAACACCTTTTTTTAGTTGAATATGATTGAAAATTGACCGATTTTGTTGAAAATTCTTTGTATTAATCTTTCAACTGTACAATACCATTTTTTGTTGAAAATGGAACTATTTTGTTAAACATTCATTTTTTTGGTTGCAAATTAATTTGTTTAGTTGCAAACTCATTTGTTTTGGTAGAAAATTGTTTTTTTTTTAAATGCATCTTTTTGGTTGAAAATTGAAATATTTTGTTCAAACTTGATTTCTTTTTTAGTTAAAAATTCTCTTCATACTGAAAATTAAACTATTCCATTTTTGCTTGAAAATTTATCTTTTTTTTCTGAAAAGTTGCATTTTGATAGAAAATTAATCTTTTGCCTTGAACATTCAAACACTTGGTTAACAATTGTTTTTTAAGTTTGAAGATTCATCATTTCAGTTTGACTATTCCATTTTGTTTGGTTGAAAATTCATCTTTTTGGTATAAAATTTCTCTTCTTGTATGAAAATTCAAGTATTTGGTTAAAATTTCGTTTCTTTTGATAATTATTGTTTCAAACCTTTTTAAAACATGATATTTAAAAAAATTTTCAGCAATGGATTTTTAGGTTCTGTTTGTGTCCTCATAAAATAATCTCAGTCCTTATCCAGCTTGAGTGTCCAACTTTTTCTGCCTGCAAAGTAGAAAACACTGTTTTTTGGAATGTCTAAAAAAATGTGAAAAAAGGGGATGTTTCGTATTCGGACCAGGAACGCGTAGACGTAGAGATAGAGGCACAAAGTGAACTTTAAGAGGGTTGCTTTGTCGAGGCGTTCGCTACCCTTTAAACCGCCTCCTGTTCTCCAGAAGTCTGTCTTTCTCTAACTTTCTCCATCCCTTGTAACTTTCTTCGTTCCAGCCTCTCTTGCTCTATATTTCTCTCTTTCTCTGCCTCAGCCCCTAACCACCTCCGGAGGCCCTCGCCCGCGAAACCCGGAGGGCGAAACCAAGGAGACCAGATTAGAAGGGAGCGAATCCAAACCCCCCTCATCTCCTTTCACCCACCCACAATGCCCCAAAGACTTTCAGATCTTGAGTTAGAGATTTCCACTCGGCTATCTCGGGTATCTTGGAAAACAATGATGGAGGTTGAGGTAGAAAATGGTCACTGGAGGCGGAAGATAGGAAGTCGGTGGAACATATGCAAATTTAAAATGGGGGTTATCAGATATTAGGGCTAATCACTCCGTAATTCTGCCGTCCTGAAGAAGAAACTGTACAACCACATTTGGAGGCTACTGACTCCCTTAAAATGAACCAGTGAAATCTCGCTGGTTGAAACAGCCAGAAGTGTGACGCTGACAATCTGAGATTCACTGGTTACTTAACTGAAAGCACTGGTTCACCAGTGTAATTCAGTCACTGGTTCATCCAATGGAATTCTGAGACTGGTTCATCCAGTGAAATCCTGTCACTGGCTCATCCAGTGTAATTCCGTCACTGGTTTCATCAGTGCAGTTCACTGGTTACTCAGTACCAGTGAATCATTCATGGGTTACTATACTGAAATCACTGATTCACTAGTAGAATTCCGTCACTGGTTTATCTAGTGGAATTCTGTCACTGTTTCATCCAATGTTCACAGGCTACTCATTACTAGTGAATCATTTATGGGTAACTGGAAATACCAATGACGCCAAATGATGGTTTCAACCTAACTGATTCATCGAGTGGAATTCTGTCACTGGTTTATCCAGTGGAATTCTGTCACTGTTTCATCTAGTGGAATTCTCTCACTGCTTCATCCAGTGAAAATCTTTCACTGGTTCATCCAGTGAAATTCTGTCACTGGTTTCATTAGCGAGGTTCACTGGTTACTAAATACCAGTGAATCATTTATGGGTAACTGGATATACCAATGACGCCAAATGATAATTTCAACCTCACTGATTCATCCAGTGGAATTCTGTCACTGGTTTATTCAGTGGAATTCTGTCACTGCTTCATACAGTGGAATTCTTTCACTGTTTCATCCAGTGGCATTCTGTCACTGTTTCATCCAGTGGCATTCTGTCACTGGTTCATCCAGTGGAATTCCGTCGCTGGTTTCATTAGCGAGGTTCAGTGGTTACTCAGTACCAGTAAATCATTTATGGGTTACTGAATATACCAATGACGCCAAATGATAGTACAATCTCACTGGTTTATCCCATGGAATTCTGTCACTGGTTTGTCCAGTAGAATTCCGTCACTGGTTTAATCAGTGAGGTTGAAACTATCATTAGGCGCCACTGATGTATCCAATAACGCTGTTTTAGTTGAATCACTTACTGGTTCACCCAGTCAATGTCAGAAAATCATTGGTTCACCAGTGATAATTCAAAATACTGATTCAACCAGTGACAATTTCTCTCGTGATCAATTTTGACTGATTCAAATAATGCGAATTCGACGACTGATAATTCAGTCAAAAGTAACTTTTTGAATCAATCAAAACTGTCATGTTGATTTATCGAATCTGTTGAGTTTTCATCTAAAAAGGGTCAGCCTTTAACTACAAATGGAATAGTTAAATTATTTTTAACAAAATAGTTCAATTTTCAAACAGATGAATTTTCGACTAAAAAAGAATAATTTTTAACCAAAAATTTGAATTTCCAACTCAAAAAATGAATCATTAACCAAAATAATGAATTTTTATCAAAGCAGTTTGTCTCAACATACCTTAGTTGATATTATACCAAAAATGAATTTTCCATCAAAAACATTAATTTTATATCAAAAAAGATGCATTTTTAATGTAAACAATAGGAATTTTTAATCAAATAGTTAAATTTGCAACTCAAAAAATCAAGTTCCAACCAAAAAACGAATATTTAAATTTTTTCTTGGGAAAATTAATTTTGAACTATAAGAAAAGGATTAATTTTTTTCCAAATTGAATTTTCAAACAAAGATATAAAGTTTCAAGTAAAATCATAATTCTTTAATACAGAAATTAATTTGTACCAAAGTAGTTTAACCAAGTAGTGGAATGTTGAATAAAAAAAGATAAATTCTGAAAAAAAGACGTAATATTTTTCATTTTAATTGAAATAGATTAGAATTTTATCTCAAAATTAGTTTATATTTCAAGCAAAAAGATTCTAATTTTAATTAAAAAACAGTTGAATTTCAAGAAGAAGATGAATTCTCAGCGTGAATGAAATTATTCACTACCAATAGAGACGAATTTTCAACAAAATACGCGAAGTTTCAAACAAATAAATGAATTTTTAACTGAAAGGCATTAATTTTCAACCAAAAATTAAATACATGAAAAATTAATTTTTTAAGGAAAGAAACATCGAATTTTCAACAAAAAGTAGTTAAATTATTATTAACAGAAATAAATTTATGAAAAAAAATTATTAACAACAAATAAATCTGATTTTTTAACAAGCTAGTTCAACCAATACATTTTTTTAATTCAAAAAATCAGAATTGAATGAATAGCGTTACAAAACAACAATTAAAACATATCCTTTTTGTATGTTTACAACAATATTTATAATGTTATTTTCAAGAACTTGCATAATTTGCTCAGAATTTAAAAATTAACAGCTTTGGAATTATATAAAAAAAAAGAATGTAATAAATAAAAACTTTTTAATATCTACAGATGCTAACTTTGAACATCTAGATTGCTGTCCTATAGTTAAACATAAAATATGTTAACCCCAAACATTTAGATGTTACGTTTAAACATCCATTTTTCTAGGTGCGTTTAAAAAAAGGTTTACTAGCAAAAAATATGAATAACATTAGGTTCCGTGAAAACAAGAGGGTCGCAAATCGACTTTTTAGTTCTAAACCATAATTACAATAAATATGAACGTTTACAACTTTTTGATAATTTTTTCTAAAAAGTTATTGACAAAATTTGCATTTATCCATAAATGACAACGTTTTCGATCTCCAAATTGGTTGCAAATTTAGATTGGGTATTAGATAATAGAATCCTACCTACTTTTATTTTTGCAGAAATATTACATTTTTTTCGTGCACTTATTCAGTAAAATGTGTTTTTCTCGCAATAAAACTTCAGTTTGATGATACCATTATGTACAATTTAAAAGGACCAAAATAATTTATCAGGCAATAGAAAGATTAGCTGTTTGTTACGAGAAGCAATAAATTTTGATTTTCAAATTGAAACGTTCATTTTAATTAGGTAAAATAGGGAAAATAAATACGAACGCAAAGTGATGAATTAAAATTTTTATTTTATTCATATGCATCGTAGGTTTACACATAATAATATATAATCTGACATGATAATAACATATAATTCAATATAAATGAAATTTAATTCATAGAATACAATCATATACATATATATTATAACAATTTAATAATGTATATTAAATATAATTTAAAAAAACAGGTTAAGCAACCACTGTATGGTTCCACTGGGAGCAACTGCCATTTATGAAAACGACACCGGCTCCCAATAAAACCTACCACACGAAGAAAGCCAAATCAAAAAGTATTAACACACATTGAACGCAAAATCTCTTACTTCGCATTCAGGCGTATTTAATACTTTGACGTCATATGCGAACTCTCGCATTAAAAAGTATTATGCTTCCGTACCAATCCGAGGTTTACACAAAGCAGATTTCCAAAGAACATCTCGTGAATGCGATGCAATACTTTTTAATCTGACGTTTTCTTTCAGGGTAACATCAGCCATCAATTATAATAACGATATCCAGTTTTAAATCAAGCACGAAAAAAACAGTCAGATACCAACCAAGCCCAAGTGGTCAGAATTCTATAAACAATTAATCTCTGCATAAAATTTGTGTTCTAAGTGCGCGATTTCATTGACAACATATGAAAAAGGTTGCTGGATGTTCGTATGATAAAATTTCAATACAAGTTGTATTTTATTAATGCATTAAGTATTATAGTAGTGATCTCAAAGTTTTTTTGCCAGCAATTTTTAGCAAACCAAAAGTTTATGGAAAAATATGATCTCAAAAAAAGCTTCGCGCTTCTCCGCTATGATTCCTATCAAAATACAAAGTCCACATGGTGGTGATCAAAAAAATTAAAAAATTTTGCTGCTCTCAACTGCTACTTTCTTTTTAAACACGTTTACAAGACAGGTGTACGCGCATGGTGATTAGGCGCAATAGAAGCCCAAACTTGTAAAAAATAAAATCGGTGATTAGCATAGGGATCGTCCATATATTACGTAAGCCGCTTTTCTTTTGTTTAGATAAAGACGAGAACAAAATTGCTTTGAAGTTGAGAAAGATACAACGATATGAACAAAAGAAAAATGGCCTAGGTAATTTATGGACGATCTCATACTTAAAAATTTTTTATCGTCCATTTTGTTCTTGACCATTTTGACCTCAAATTTAAATGCCTTGACTAGGAAAACAAGGAGGTACTATGTTTCGAAAAATTTTGCTTACTATTTGAATTTTTGCCAACTTTTCGGGTGTTTCCGGCCACTGTGTCCCTCTTGAAACATATCATTTTAAGAGGTTGTGTTACCTGGGTATAGACGTCTTTTCTTGGACGTCTTGAGGACGTCCTGAAGACCTTTTAAAGACATGAAAAGATCCAAAGGATATCTTAAAGACGTCATGTCACATGATATAGAGCACGGAAAAATAGTTAGGACAACTGGGTTGTTTGATTTGTTTTCATATAAAAATTAGTATGCCTTTCGGATAAAACGGTTCTTAAACGGCCCAGGAAACGGCACTGGGCTGCCAGTGCCGTCTCACGGACCTTCCGTGTGAAAAAATTTCTTGGCAATTTTGAATCATGCTAAAGACAGTACAGTTTTTGTCAAGCCGATCTATTCACAAAATACTATCCTGGCGCTGTACTGGTGCTGTCTAGTTTTTCTACGTGTTTGACTTAAAGATTTCTTCTGTCTAGTTCTAATTTTGGCTCTGTCTCGGAGTTCGTCACGAATATGAATATATTAAGACTTTCCAGTTTTCAGTTAGTTTCTAGACAGAATCACGGTTTGGCCTTAAATAAAAATAACAGAAGTGAATTCATAAAATAATAATTTTAAAATAAGTGATTTAGGGCATTACAAAACATAATTGCATAAATGCTCAAATAATAATTTAATGCGCTGTATTACATATTTAAAATAATAAACAATAATTACGCAGCCACACAAAAAAATAAAAGTATCTTGATATGGGGACGAGACATATATATTCCTATGTATTTTGACGCGCTGAATCTGAATCCGCCATCAGAATTGACCCGAAGGGTCCTGGTTTGACCCTAACCAAGACCCGTTGGGGCAATTCTGATGGCGGATTCAGATTCAGCGCGTTAAAATACATAGGAATATATAAGTCTCGTCCCAATGTCAAGATACTTTTCTTTTTTTATGTCGCTGTGTTACTGAACGTGATTGAAATCCTAATATACAATCTGCATTCTTAACAATGATTTCTATTTAACAAATTTTTCAAAAACGTTTGCCTTCGATTGAATTATAAAGTTAAGTTATAATGAATTTATATTATTTGTAATATGTAAAATGAATCTATGCATTATATTTATTATATTCCAGAAAATCAAATTTTAACATGAATGATTCATTTTATTTATTTGAATTGTTTATTACATCCGTAAATCATCACTAAGTCGAACGTGTTAATTATATAAAATGATAATCAATAATTATTTCATAGGCCAATTGCAAGTACAATTATGCAAACTTTATTATTTACGATTATTTTTTTACAGATTAAGCACATTTAATGTGTACAAATTGTTCATGTTTTATTGAAATAAGTATTAGGTTGAAATGAATTAAAATTCATAATCGACCAAAAAGAAAAAATTTCACCTTTCAGATGGCTGAGTTTTTGAGACGAAGGGACAAAGTTACAGCAACATATTATGAAGTTACATCAAAAGTTCGACACTCGGCGTTTGTTCAAAATTTGCGGAAACTCATTTTTTAATTGTTTTGAATACAAAAACTTCTTTTTACAGGATATCCATAAATATATTTCCAAAAATATTGAGCTATTAGTTCCACATACGGCGCTGTGATCACTAACGTCATATGGTTGTAAAAAGTAGAAAGTCTGAGGTCTATAGCCATATTGTCATATTTTTTTCAAGTCATGTTTCCAGAATCGGTGTCTCAAGTATTGAATAAAAGGTGTTTCTCATATAATCTTTCTAAAGAAGAGGCAAATCTTATGGGTTAGCAACAAAAGCATTTTACAGGACTTTTGACGTCTTTGTTTTGCTCTTCAGGAAGTTTACTGCACTCGTGTTATTGGGCTAGGTTATCCAAAATTTGCAAATGGAGTGAAATTCTTTTGATTGATATGTTACGGGTTACGTTAAAAATACATGTTACGCAGATAATTCCTAATAGCTTTTCTCAACTCTTCCACAATTCGTGGATTATTATCATATCATGTTGCTGTAACCTTGTCTCGTCGCCTTAACACACTCATCCATCTGAAAGTTAATTTTTTTTTGCCGGATACGAATTGCAATTCATTACAACGCAATATTTATTCTAATAAAATATGAACAATGTTTAAACACTAAAAGTGCTTAATGTGTGAATAAATCATTGAAAATAATGAAGTTTGTATGATTATACTTGCAATTGTACTGGGACATAATTATTGTTTATTATTTTATATAATTAATACGTTAGGCTTAATTTTTATTTACTATATAAAATACAAACGAAAGAAAACGTTTTTAAACGTTCTTTAAAAAAATCGTTGTTAGGAATACAGTTTGTAAATTAGAACTCCAATCACGTTAAATAATTATTGTTTATTACCTCAAATATGTAATAAAGTACATTTAATTATCACTTGAGCATTTATGCAGTTATATATTGTAATTTCCTAAATCTTTTATTCAAAAATGTTTATTTTCTTAATTTTTTCTGTAATTTTTGTTGAAGTCCAAACCGTCATTCTGTCTAGAAACTATCTAAAATCTGGACAGTTTTTATGTATTTGAATTCGTAACAAATTTCTAGATAGCGCCGAGACTAGGACTAGACCACAGAGAGCTTTGAATCAAACACTCAGCAAAAAAAGATAGCGCCAGGATAACACCAGGCTAGTATTCCGTGAATAGACACTCTTGAGAAAAACTGTACTGGCTTTAGCATGATGCAAGAATGCCAAGAAACTTTGCCACACGGTGAGTTCTATGTCATTGACATAGAAACACTTGTTAGGTAGAGCTTCAAAATATATAATAGGTTAGGTTCGAAATACGTGAATAATGTAAATGAAGTGCAGCCAGGAAATTTAATATAGAAATAAGTAAGAAATTATCATTTTATATCTGTAAAAAGATTTGTATGTTTGTATTTATGTAAAAACGGGTAAAAGTATTGTCCAAACGTCCCGTTGGACGGAAATGTTCATAGTCGCCAAATTTTGTTTTTCAAATATAAGCTTGTAGAGAATGACGACACGGAACTTCTTTCTATTTTCTGTTTTTTCATTAGATAAGTATTTTTAATAATAAGCATGAACAACTGAAAAAATGTATTCCCCAAATAGAATTACTTTTTAAGAAATAAATCGTCGTAATTTGGGCAAATATTATTGGAACTGTTTGAAACTTTGATGAACACACTAAATACACCCAAGCAATGCTTAAAAACTGAAGAAAAAACGAAAAATTGCCTATTGTTTGATTATATTTAATTTCAAATTAAGACAGATCAGAAACCCTGTTTTTTCGGTTTCGCTGAAAAAAAGTATCGAGGGGACTTCAGGGCTCAAACAACTTCCATTTTGACATTTTTTCTCTCTATTGAAGAAAGATTTATAAAAAAATTTGAATCGATTCATTGAAAATTGGCGGAAATATCCATTTTACAAGGAAGCATGCGACGCCACCAACGGCGATTGGTAACTAGTACACTGTCCGATAGTGCTGAGTGCTCGCGGAGCTGTGATTGGTGTCTTCGCATGCTTGCTTTTAAAATGGATATTTCCGCCAATTTTCAATAAATCGATCTAAAAAATTCCAAAAATCTTCCTTCAATAGTGAGAAAGAAATGTCTCACTGGAAGTTGTTTGAACTCGAAAGTTCCTCCGATGCGTTTTGTCGGGGAAACTGAAAAACGGGGTTACAGATCGGTCTCAATTCGAAATGAAATAATATTAAATATTAGGCGATTTTCAATTATTTCTTCCGTTTTTAGGGATCGCTAAGGTATATTTCGAGTGTAAATCAAAGTTTCAAATATTTCCAATAATATTTGCCCAACTTACAACGATTTATTCCTTAAAAAGTAATTGAATTTGGGGAATAATTTTTTTCAGTTTTTCATGATTATTATTAAAAATACTTATCTGATGAAAAAACCGAAAATGAACGAAGTTTCTTCCCGTCACTTTTTACAAGCTTATATTTGCAAAAAAATTAATTTTGTGACTTTTAAAATTTCCGTCCAACGAGACGTTTGGACATCACTTTTACCGGTTTACGTGCTCTCAGGAAGTTATTCAATTCAGACGCTCAGTTACAGTGCAATACATCAGAGAACGATACGTAGGTGTAAAAAAGGTCAACGCCAGTCACAAATCCAATGTACTATTTTTGTGACAGTTTTTTTAAGTCTTTCCGATGATCTTAATTATATATTCTTTTAATTAAAATTAATGGTATTGATGTTTGAGATGCATGTAGAGAAAAACTGTTATTCACTTATAAATTCAACAATACTATTCTAAAAAGTACTAAAATAATCTAAACGGATAACTAAATTTGTGCAAGTTGTACCTTTTTTTTAATAAAAACTATTTCAGCAAAATTTGATATATGATAAATCAATTAATAAGATGAAAATTAATTATCATATTAATCTAATCTTGAACAGCATTTTTTCTCTTGATGCGTTGGGCCTTAGTTTTCGAGATATCGAGGTTTCAGTATTTACGCTCGAGAGCTCGGCACGCTACTCCAGCTGGTACATACATAAGTCATCGAATCGGCGACGCACATGTCGTTGCTTCTCCTTGCCAGTTCAAGATTAGATTAACATTTTAATTAATTTCGATTTTAGTAATTCATGTATCATCATCTTATTTAAACTGAATCTCATTATTATTATGAGAAGCTGTAGGCTCCGGAAGCTATAATCACGGTTCCTCAAAGCAACCAAACCCGACGCAACTGGAACATGTATGTCTTCCACTCCCGCTGCTCCTATCCCAGAAGGTAAGCAAGAGTGGGAAATTTGCACAAGAGACTTCGTACAACACTGTTCCTTGAAGTCCGATCTCTAGCCGCGGATGACCTTACGCGGCAGACGGAACAGTTGGAGATGAAAGTTTCACCTCTGGATACTTTTTTAGAGCTACCAATTTTTGTAGAATGTTATGAGGAACAGTGTTGACGGACCAGATGAAGTGATCCCAGAAGAATAGCCTTTTGAATCCGGCTCGCGATGGACTGAGCTTAACGCTTGTAAGACGGGATTTTGTTGAGTTGGATAAGAAATTAAGCTTTCATACCTCCAAGACTGCCAATTATGAGAACTACAAGATGGACTTTGTAGCCTTGGTACAGTCTGCTCAACTCGAAAAGAATTGCTTGAAGTTTTGCCCTTTTTTCTTACTCCTTTGCCGTGATATTAACGTCGGCTGGTTCTGAGAGTATAACAAGGCTGGCAATAGATAAACACCATAGAAGTGCCGAAGATAGTAATATAACCCTTTTAGAGCCGCATTATGTCTCTGTATGTACCCGTAGCATGCAAACTTTGAGCATACACTTAGAAGATATCTAAGTGTTTCTGGCTCTTGCTTGCATGCTCGGCAGTTGGTATCGCCTACAGGATTATTTTTATTTTATGCCTTTGCGGTGAACTAATGTGTCTATAACACCGTCTTGACAGGAAAGAGGAAATCCCTCAGTCTCTGATCTCAATCCAGCAGACTTCAGAAACATGTTGGACAGACCCATCGACAGCTCTTCTCCACGTATAATGCCGCAGAATCTACCATAAAGGGGTTTGTCAGCATGCTCTCTTAGTAGAAGCGAATGTACTACTTCCTCTACACGACTTTTCAGCACCAAAGGTGTTAGTGATGCTAGGCCGTGTGTTGTGTCGCTGGAATCAAATGGGAGACCAAGCTCCTCTGCGACCCTATCTGCGGCACGGTATAGAAGTGCCGCAGCATAGACGACTTCATGTTGATGTATGATTCACTCAAGAGAATCTGTGGGATTTAGAACTGAGCAGGCTGTGGCTAGAACCGTTCTTCTACGAAAACACTCCAAGCCTAGCAAGCCTCGACCCCCTTCATCTCGAGGGAGGTATATTCGAGGTACGGAATATCTAGAATCATAACTTCGATGGACTGTCATCATCTTGCGTGTGCTTTGGTCAAGTTGCTTCGACTCATCGACATTCCATTTTACTGTACCAAACGTGTAGAGCAGTAAAGGAACGGCTAGCATATTGGTCGCCTGGATATTATTCTTCCCAGATAATTCTGAAGCCCAAATTGTTCTGAGAATTTGGAGACACCTTTCTGCGAGTGCCGTTTCTATCACACGCACATTTTGGGTTTCCGCTTGCGGTATTCCAAAATATATGTATAAGTTTCTCCATTACCAAGATGTTGAATGGTATTTCCGCCTATGAGTTGAACATCCTGATCTTCACGCGATGGTGTAGTTTCTAGTCTTCCTTGGTGTAGGTGGACACAGACACACTTGCCGAGTCCGAAGCTCATGCCAATCGCTTCAGAGTACCTACTCACCGTCTTCACAAGGATGTTAAGATCCTCTTTCGAGGAAGCAAAGAGTTTAAGATCGTCTATGTATAAAAGGTGGTTGACCTTATATTTTCTTCTGTTTGGCGGGCCACATAGGTATCCAGAGCTTTTGCCTCGGAACACAACAGATAAAGGCAAGAAGGAGATGCAGAAAAGTATTGGACTGACAGAGTCTTATCGAATGCCTTACGGTAGTCAATCCAAACCATGAACAGATTGCGTCGATACCTGATCGAGTCCTGGGTAATACACCTGTCTCTGAGGTTCATGGTGCAAAACTAATCGTAGGTGGCAGCACCGAGCCGAGTACTAGACCCTCTGTCGATGAGAAACGAAAAAAATATGGTGCCGGATGTACGGTTGCTTATAATTAAATAAATGAGGGTAAATAATCTTCAAATATATAAGCCTATATTTGAAGATTATTATAATATAATATTATATGAAGTATAAATTACCTTCGTATATAGGCACTAAGCAGTGCGTATATACGAAGGTAATTTATACTTTTAGTGGAAATTATACGTACAATGGGATATATGGTGAACTATCGTAAACCTAACCTCATTTTGCATGTGACAGTCAGAAAAGGTTTTATCAACCTTCTACGAATGCTATATGATATATTGATGAAAAAGTTTAAAAAATGTATTTTGTTATGTTTACAAGGTATAAATAGCACTTTATACTTATTAAAAAAATTAGTTTGTTTGAAATTCGTATCTTATTGACAGAGGGTCTAGTACTCCGCTCGGTGCTGCCACCTAAGATTAGTTTTGCATCATGAACCTCATGAGGTTAGGTTTACTTTCACCATATATCCCATTGTAGGTGTAATGCCCACTAAAAGTATAAATTATCTTCGTATATAAGCACTAAGCATATATTTTAAGATTATTTACCCTCATATATTTAATTATAAGTAACCGTACATCTAGCACCATATTTTTTTCGTCTCTCATCGACTGAGGGTCTAGTAATTGGCTCGTTGCTGCCACCTACGATTAGTTTTGCCGACATCAGCAGAAACAGCACCTGAAACGGCACTGAGAGCGCAGTGCCATTGCATCGGCAGGGCATATTAATTTTTTGAAGAAACCAAATCAAACAACCCCACTTGTCAGGACTGTTCAATTTTTTCCGTAGCTCTGTGTCAGGCGACTCGACGTCTTGAAGATATTCTTTGGATCTTTTCATGTGTTTAGAAGGTCCTCAGGACGTCCTTAAGACGTCCACCAAAAGACGTCTATACCTAGGTAACACAATCTCTCACAATGACATGATTCTAAAGGAATAGGCTACTAGTTTAAATTACATGAATATGACGTCATGGTCAGTATCTGGCTGCTTTTGTCGTGAAAAAAGTAAATTTGACAGATAACCCCAGAATGAGACTACAAAATTAGTAATCGGTTAGGCTAATGTAATATTTTGTATTTTCTTTTTCATAATATAAAGTTAATAATATTAGGATTGTCAAAAAGCTGTAACTGCTCGTCTTACAATTTGATATCGTTATTATAATTTATGGCATTAGGTGTATTTATCCCCATTTTTTTTGCAAATAAAAATTAAGTTCAATTTTAACACTTCTTATTGCTAGACTACATCATAAAGTGTTTCATACTTTTTTATAACGATTAAGAATTACATAACATGTAATTTTTTCTGAACATTTACAATTTATCATAAAGATAGAACTTAGTTTTTTCCTCAACAAACAAAAAAAAACAGAAGAAAATGTTTTTGCGATATATGCATTATTAGATTTCTGAAATTGTAGAACACATGAATCATATTTTCGAACGGATCTTTTTCATTTTTTTGAATATTTATACTGTCGGCATAGTACTGCCCCGATCGTGGAGTCAACCGTTTGCCAGTACTAGGCGAATGGCCGATTAACTCTACTGGTGACCAGTACTGGGCCAGTACTGCACCGGTTAGGTACTCGGGCGTGCTACTTAATATTCCGACCGGGTACTGGGAGAATTTGCGGGCAGATATGGGTTCGTATTGAGAGAAGTTACGGACTGCGAGCGACGAATTGTGGGCCCCTGGAAGATATCTGTCTGATACGAGTTGGGAATAGTTGGGTGATTATCGCCTGGTTCACGAATTCTAATATCATTCGACCAAATGGCAGGACGAACGCGTGATTTGTCGATGATTTTGTTGTAGTCGCGTTTCATTGCTTTGTCAAACGGACCCATTGGTGAAACTCTCTTAGCCATGTTGCTCTGTATGAGTAATTTAACGTTTTGTAGACCACCCAAATACGGTAAATAAGCCTTGAATGGAAGCAACTTATACCCCCTCGTGGTTGGAGTAGCATATCCAATAACGTATTGAAGAGACTTATCTAATCCTACTTTCAATTGGGAAATTTCTGTTTCTTTCTTATCGCCGAACACATTGCTTGGAATAAATATGGCTTCACCTAGAGGTTGAGCTACAGCTGGAGTTGCAGCTGGTTTTCCCCAGAAACGAAAAGAAGATATTTCTGCAAAAACAAATTATAAGTAATACATTAATTATTATTTTCATTATAGAATAAATTGATTAAATCATTAGTTATACGAGTTTTTTGAAAATATAAAAAGTAAAATTAAAAAAATCTCACACTTATATTTTCAGCCAATTTTTGGTGTAATTTAACGTTATGTGTATAACAAAGACATCTGGTGAGTTTTCAATGGGCTAAAGAATTTTTGTTGCCAGAAGAATTTTTTTCCATAAAATCTAATTTTCACATTTTTTCCGAAAGAACTGAAGATAAAAAAACATTGATATAAAACCGAGTACGTCTGAAAAAGTTCTACGAAATTGCAAATTGCTCTTTTGCGATATCCCGTATCATATACGTAAGGATTTCATAATTGTATTTTTAGAAAAACAAATTTACCAGCCTCTTAAATGCTTTAGCCAGACGCTTTGCTTTTCTTATATTAGTAGAAATTCTACAAAAACTATATTTTTTTTTTTAGGAAAACCCCAACCTTTTTTTATTTTAAAAAATATCTTTAGAAATATTCTGCAAATAATTGAAAGGGATCCGTTGAGTTTTATATGGGATAAACGGGATATTTTTGCCCCATCTAACATAGTTTTCTAATTTTTCTCGCAAGGTCTCAAGATATCGCAAAAGAACAAGATGTATTTTTTGCAAACATTTTATAGATTTGCCAACTGTTGTCTTAAAATTGCACGCCGTTTGTTTCCGAGTAAAATTTAAAAACCCTTTTTCATGAAATACGTTCTCCTGGTCAAAAAAAAAATTCAGCCCCTATTTTATAAAACACACATGATGTCTTCCGTATAAAGTGCCGAATTTATGAAAAAAATTGTCCAAAAATCAAACTTCCAGGTTTGTCTTTAAATTAGCTGTTCATATTTCCAAGCAAGTCGTCCCGATTTTGATAATTTTGACCTTCATCCAACTTTCTAATGGAAAAAATGGAATATATGAGTAATGTCAAAAACTGTAGAAGACTAGAAAGTTTTTTTTTCCATAAAGGTCAAAATTCGAATACTTGTAACTTCGTGAATTTTTTGTCTGAAACTGGAGGAATACATATCACCTAATTCTCTCTTAGAAATGACATAATATTTTTTTCCTGCGATATTCTGAGAATTAAATTGTAGAACTTGTTGATTTAAAAAAAAATATAATACGTAAATTAGACAGAGAAAATAAAAATTTGTCCGTTTCAGGGTGGGCAAAAACCCTTAAATAAGTGGTAGATCATTTTTACAAGATTCAGGCTCTTATTTGTAATAAATATGGGCCATTCTCAATGGATTTTTAACACCAGCTGCGCGACTATGTCAGCACTTTAGTTGTCGCTTTTATTTCCTCATAGTAGGTGCCCAAAATCGAAGTATTAGATTTTTAGAATCATTACATTACATGCATATATTTTGTTTCTAATTTGATTTTTTCGTCGATTTTTCTCTTCTGTACAAACCTGCATGAAAAAGGCAATTCAAAATCAGTCTTAAATTTTAATGGCTTAATTTATTCGCACCAGAATGTGCTTTCAGGAAAAATATTTACCTTACACGTATGTCAAGAAAAATACGGTCGTTTTCAAAATTGTCTACAAATTCACTAAATTTCAGCAAAGTTAAAATACCTGATCATTTTTAATTTTTCAAGTTCAGCGATCCCGCTATGGTATGTAGTTATTAGGTTTATTAGAGGAAATACAAATTTTACGGAAATAATTTTCGTGAAGCCTTTGTTTCCCTCTGATATGAATCTTTATAAGGATAAAATTACTATCGACTCATTGGCTATGGTAACAGAATGGCACCCGAGCGAAAAGGTTACATAGCGCGACTGCATTAACTCTGGTGCGAGAAACCCTCTTAAGCCTGAAGAGACAACAGAAGAGGCAACAGAAAAAGAGAGGCGACACTCAGACAAACCGTGGAATTCATCCACTTAAATTAATTACGTTTTAACTAAATACAAATATAATGCAGCGAGAACTATAGCGGATGCAAACCGTAAAACAAAGCCGATGGCAAGGCAGTACGCGTCCCGCATTCAGTGTGTGAATGACTACGTAACATCAGACAGAAAGTTCACTGCCAGGGTCCGACAGTTCGCACACAAACTACGGATCCGTCAACACACGCTTAACAAGTCAAAGCCGCTGATCATCACGCAGCATATTGCTGACAGAATACGGGTACTACGCAATGCTAGTAGGAGTCTAGAGCGGATGGAGAGGTTGACCGGAGAAGTCCAGCATGCACTGAATAAAAACAAAAAGAACATATAGCTTCAAGGAGATGTGCAGTGCCCTCACAACACCTGTAAAGAAATGCTCACCTAACTTCACTGAAGGGGTCAAAAAACGTATTAAGAGGCTTAGAGCACTATTCCGTTCCAGAACCTGACGGCATCAAGAGCTTCTGGTGAAAGAGGCTTCTTTGAACCCACCAGCATCTGAACCGCATTTTCACCTCCTATCTCAAGTCAGAAGATCCTATTTCGGAGTGGTCGGCGGAAGGACGCACATTCCTCCTCTCTCAGATGGTCAATTTGCCTGACCGTAAGAATTAGAGGCCAATAATTTATGTGACCACGCTATATAAAATGTTCACAGCTATCCTTTTCTATATCCCAGCTACACCGGCTATACGATTGATCGAACAATAGGACCTGTGTGGCGAGAGACGTACAAACAACGCGGCTTAAAGAAAGGAGTAGCAGGATGTTGAGAAAAACTGATCATCGATAGGTATGTCTGCAAAGACGGAGCGCTACCTATCGATGACCTGGATTGACTAACGGAAGCATTTGATTCAACCTTCCACAGACTTATCTCGTGTCTGCTGGAAAATTTTATTGTTTATCCTCACACAGGGAGATGTATAGAGAGATTAATACCCCTTTGGAAAACTAGACCTACTATCACATATGGAAAACGTCGTGTGACAACTCACAACGTCACCTTTCCAAGAGGCGTCTTTCAGGGCAGCACCAAGAGCACTCCCTCCTTTTGCCCCACACTGTTGCAAGTTTTTCTCGCATTTCGCTATTCTCGTCGACGAAAGCGCTACACGACACCTTGACGCTGAAGAGACCTTCACATTTCTAGGCGTGCCACAGAGCCAAATTCAGGAACCAAAAACATCTGCAACGAACATGCTTTTCGTTCCGGTAGTACTCGATTCATTTGAAGTGGCTCCGTGAACGAAAAACGAGCCCAAATCCCTGGACATCGGGTCATGAAAGATTATGCACATGAAGAAAAGCTTGCACCTTATGTCGTTCGTTTCGTGACTTTACGTCTCACGAAAATTGGTGAGAAATTCTTCTTGAAATGATTAGGAACCACGAAGAATTGGGCAAAGGAGCGTTTCTGTACGAAGAAGCGGAGAAAAGCTTCGGCGAGCAGCTTTTCGACAATAGGATGCACGTCATCTTCTACAGGAATGTGGAGTTTCAGCCGATGTCGTTTGAACTAACGTTTTCTTTCCTCGAATCTCCCTGATTGATGTCAGGCAAGGAATGCTTTATTTTAGGATGTCAAGACAGTGCCTTTTCACTTCAGCATACAGTCGGCACATTCTGAGCCAAATCATTCTCGATGATAGCTGCAGCGCATGTTACGAACACCCTTAGCACCTAGGTCACATACTATCTGGTTGTTCAACTCACGCGGGAACGTCATACATCGCTCCGTTAACCGCTTTACGGAAAATAGGGTCAGTTGTCTAATATAGGAAGCGCCGAATATACTGGAGCTAAATACTCTCGAAAATTAGTTTTGTCGCGTACTTGAGGCCTGACGTAGCTTTGCTTGACTTCGAGAAACGAACCGTGATCGTTGTTAAATTTCCGGTACCAGCCGACAAGAACATCAAAAACAGACAAGAGATTTCTAGAGACCCCAAAGTATTTGTGAAGTTGTTAAGGATTATCAAAATATCTCAAGGTATTTCACAAGATTTTGAGTTATTTGAAAAGATTTTGAGGGGTTTCACAGGATCCCAAAACATTTTAAGTAATTTCAGACATTTACTAAGGATTGCAAAATATTTGAAAATATTTTACTGAGAATCTAAGGATTTTAAGTAATTTAAACAGTTCAACCCTCCGTTAAACGCAACCCTAAAAGTTCCTAGTTTAGACGCAATGTGCCTGACAGGCCACCTGCATCCACTCGAGAAGCACATCAGAAATAATTGTTACAGAAAGTTATCTTAAGGTTTTTGTGGTCGGTGATTACGAATCTGATGTTAAAACTACAAAATTCAAAATGGTGAATCCAATATGGCGACTATTGGAAGGCAGAATCGCAGAATTAACGATTTTTCTCAACTCTTCTGAAATTAGATGTGCGGGGGTTTTTGGGGTCGCCCATTACGATTATGATGTTAGAATTGCAAAACTTAAAATGGATGATCCCATATGGCGACTATTGAAAGGCAAATCACCGAATTTGCTCCTTTGGCATCTAGGTTACTCAGCTGGCTCGGAGTTAATGTTGAATAGGCCGGCGCGAGGCGTTATTTATATCTCCTTTGACTCTCAACTGGCGCGCCAATCAGAGAGTGAGAGCGTGAAATGACTTCGCGCGTTCCCTCTCCTTCAAGGCAAGCGAGTCCCGTGTTTAGGTTCCCAACTAACTCGGGGTGAGCGAGTCGTGCGCTTCTGATTCCCCGCCACTCTGATGAACGCGAATCCCTCTTTTTCATCCCGCTTTTGTGGCTCTCGCGAGTTTTTATTATATTCCACTTTTTATTATGCATTTTCCCTTCGGAATGATTGAAACTTTATTAGTGACACAAAAAAGCTTTGTATACTGACTTTCGTTGGAATGAGATAGGTTTTCGAAAATACTGTCTGCCATATTGCATCCGCCATTATGTGTTTCGTAAAAATGATGACAAACATGTCATCATCGACTGATGAAACTCCAGTATGACGATTGTCATCTAAATCTAATAAGTTGCTTATACAAGTGTCTGCCATATTGTATCCGCTATTTTTTTGTGTGGAATCGACATCAAATTCGTTATCGGCAACCTAAAAAACTCATGTGATTAAAATTTCAAGTTTCTATTATGAAAGCTTCTCTTTGTCTCTTCTCTTCTTGGCGAAATGGTCCGCTCGGGTGCAGGGAACCTGGCAGGTTTGAAGGGTCACAGTCAAATTTTACGTAGTGTGCATTAAACTGATTAGAGGGTTTCGAAAAAGCTTATATTGATTAACAAATACTAAGAATGTCAAGCTCCTGTGCGCTCCGTAGTAGGAGAGATGAGGGAAAACACCTTAAGGTTGCCTGTTCGACCGGTTGCGTCTAACGGAGGGTTAAAAAAGTCATAAGGTATTTAAAATGATTTCACAAAACTTTATTCGATTTCACGTTCCTCCAAAATTTTACAATTAATTATGACCGATTTAAACAAAATTTTAGAAAGACTGAAAAATTCGAAAAAATAAAATTTTCGACAATTTAAAATTCCAGAAAAAAATTCGAAATAGAAAATTCCCGAATTAGAAAATTGCTAACAAAAATTTTCGAATTAAGAAATTCCCGAATAATAACATTTGTCACAGTCTATAATATTACCGAAATAGTACATTCCCAATATTCGACGTACAGAAATTGCGGTACTCACAGCTTCAGCCTTATAAATTTCCAAAATATAAACAATTTAATCATTGTTTTGATATTTGTTAGGCCTACCCGAATATGTAACCATCTACGTAATCATTTTCTTTCTCTTTTACCAGCCTATATAAATTACGCCGAAGGCCCAGTGCGACAGTCTGCTCGTACGATAATCCCTTTTAAAAAGTCTTAAATGCTATTTTACGCATACTATTTTGTCGATCCACATTTTTTCTCTACAAATTCTTCAAAAAACTAATTAACTACAAGGGTGCACGTCATACAGCGGTAAAACCCTACAAGGCCCGAAATCAATCAAAAGACACAACTGTGCAAACAACAAGAAGCATATCGTAGCAAGAGGCAAGTGTCATGGGAAATACCAAGGACTTCGACCGCAAGCCAGCAATCAAGCGATCCGCTGTAAGTTATACAAAGAGATAGTGTAACACGAAATAACATGAGCGAATCTCAATATGAATGACCCTTCTTCTTTCACTTCAACTGAAAATCTAACTCAAGTCCTTGCAGGTATGAATACCCGATTGTTGATCTCGATTGAGTCATTCGAAGAGATAATTAAGTAACAGCAATTTTTGATCTAATCCATTCTGTGCGAGGAAAAAGGAAAGGAATATAGATTTCTAGTGTATAGCAGATCAGCACTAAACGTGATCAAACACAAAGCTCTTATACGGTGTACATTGAATATTTTGAAAAAAACTATTATTCCACATTATAGCAGAAAAATTTCTCCGGCTTGAAGATGGAATCATTGGTATACAGCTTTCAGAAATACAGTAGGTATTGAGACGGTCCGTTCTATTTTCATATTTAAAATTAAATTGTAAAGCTACGGGCGAATATTTATATTGATATGCGTCTGACTCGAAGTGGAAAACCAGGTAGAGTTAAGGGATGATTCACAAAATCATTCGATCATACGATCGATTACACGCGCCATCAGCTAATAAGTGGGGACAGCGTGGGACCAATGCACTTTATATATCGATCCCTGTATCGGTACCAAAAGGACTTCCTACTCGACCCTCTGCGAGAAAGAAGCCTCTCTTGGAATCTATGATCTACCTATCATTGAGCACAGAAATTTAATTTGGAATAAGCATCACTCAAGGAACGCCACGCAACGGATTCTCCTGTTGCAGTCAAAAGTTCCATCCACTAATTTATCCAAATTCTTCAGAATTTGAATAATTAATCGTAAGTTTTTGGGTTTCAAATTTATTTTCAAAATGTTTTAATTAGTGTGATTTACTTTCATTGTAACGACTTTGCACTTTATCTCACGATGAAGACCTCGCTGTGCATGGTTGCATTAACTAATGAAATTCGAATGGGAAGTTTGACCTTAAAGCTTTTATAAAGATGGAACCAGAAAAGAATTTGTAACGACTTTGAAATTTATCGTGTGATACAGACCTCGTTGTGCGAAGGAAATTTTGGTTTATGGTTTAATATTGGAAGAGAATCCTACTTTCTTGTTTTGATATGAGAGTGATTCCCTAAATTAATTTGAATAATATTAAAATACGCAATCATCTCTCCCTTGAGTGAATCCACAATCTGACGTTTTGTTTTAAAATAACGATTTAAATTTTAGTGGGAATTTTTATTGTGAAAATCAATCTCACTCAATTATTGTTTATTTAATTATCAAGTTTAGTTATAAAATGGTTAGGGCTAGTTTTTATATCCTATCAAGAATTAGCCTATTTTAGATTTATTAATTTTAAATTCGCGCGAAAATGTGACAGTATGCGGCGCTGCCGCAACGCTCAATTCAAAGTACAATTTCAGAATTCTGAGTACACTTTCCGAGTACAAACGCAATTTTCATTGTGGCAATACTGTTCACCCGAAAATAAGGCGTATTTTCGCTCCCACTTTTTCGCTAAAACACAGAAAAAACTGAGGGTAAATCTTGTAGCAGGTAATTTTGTTTTATTACCTACTCATAAAAGTCGCCAAAACCTTCTTGAAAATTAGAAGCCACTAGTTTTGATCGCTGAAGTGAAGTTATCTGATGGTGAGTGAAACAGCCAAATCGGGTAAGTGCGAATTTATAAAGATGGTCGTGCCAGATTGACTGAAAAAATTACTATGGTAAAGTTAACTATAGTGGTGCAGTTGAAAAAATCTAATCAAAAGTATAATTTTTCTAATCATTGTGACTATGTTTGAGTAGTAAACAGAACTACTTTGAAATGGTTGATTCAATTTAATTACGATTACCGTTTCTCGCACTTCAATCTATTAATCTCTATTTTTGTAAGAGAGGAAGCAACAAAAGTACAGTAATAATGTCTATTTAAAATAATTTCAATAAAGTGTCGAGTAAAAAGTATAAGTACAGTCGCAATAACTGTTAACAGAAGTTGAAATAATACGCCTTGCGTGAGAGCATTAGTTCTGAACTAAGTTGTTGTGCAGCGTCTTCTCACAAGAGAAATGAATCGCCAGAGCTAAACTGCGATCTCGAGTTAACCCTTACAAGCACGTTGGTAAGTATACTTACCACCTTGGTTTCAATAGTTTTTCCAGTATAACTAAGTTATTTTTGGCTCTATAAGATTGCAGAAGTATTTGCTTACTTCCTCAGTAAATTTGCGCTTCCGTATGTTGGGTTTTCAAATAAAAAATCATTATTAGTTTTCAAGCAAAAAATTCAAAAAGACAGAAAAATCTCAATTTTCTAATGTTGATTTTGTTGCTTCTTTGCATCCTAAGGTAGTCATTGGACGCAGAAAAAAACAGTTATCATACATACAACAAATGTATCCTTGAAAGGGTTAAGCTTGCATTTGCATCGGCTCGCTGTTTTACAAGGCTCAAATATTACTTATTTTTTTGAAGTTCTTGATAGCTGTGTTATAAAGAAATAATAAAAAATATATGTGCTATGAGCTTATATAGTAAGCTGTAGCTTACTAAGAAAAATAGTAATAACAACCAGTTTTGCCTACGGGCGTCTCCTGAAATTAGTGAAAGTAATTGAATTTACAAAGAAAAGCAGTTGAAGTAATTGGCATTTGCACTAATAGTAACCATGAAATTGATCATAATAAATACTAGCTGCAGTTATTTTAACTCATGTATATTTGTCAATTATTGCAACTATGTAAATAGAAAATAAAGCAGTTACAGTAACTGAAAAAAAATTCATTAAAAGGATGAGTTCCATATGAATTATTTTAATAAAAAAAAAACAGTTATATGTACTAATTTTCATTTTTTGTTTGATTATTCAATGTTTGTTTCAACTATATTTGGCTTGAGGCTGCCTTCAGCACATCCACCACACATCCACCACACACTTACTCGGTGGTGAGAGAGGGACCTACAGTTTAAGGTGGGTTCCGTACCACCAAGAGCAACAGCTTGAAGTACTTAGAGAACCTTCTTCTCTAGAGGTACCGGTCCCGCGACTCTCCGGAGATGAACAACTCCCTTGCTAGTCATGGTATATCATTGTTCAATCTTTTTTAATAGTTTATCATGAGAATAAGTGTTCTTTACATTGGCATAGAAACAAGATGCTTTAAATGATCAATTTCAAAGTATATTAAAAAATAAATGATTAAAATTGTTAATACTGCAATGGCCTTCACCTTTCGAAACGCTTCTATACCAATCACACAAGAGAAGCGAAGATCTTCCGGATCTCAAATCATAAACTGAAGTTGTCAGTTAAATCAAAAGTGATTAGGTAGCAAAAGAGATATATAAAAAATTTATCAATCTCTGTTTTGTACCAGACTGCCAAATAAATTCGCAAAATAGTGATACCGAAATTTTTGGAGGATTAACGATAAATTTTTATTTCACTCACATCTATAGACATTAAGTCACTCTTTTGCATAAAACTTCTTATCATTGATGTATCTACTTCAGGTAAATCTCTGTTTTATGCGTATAAGACACATATAGTTTTTGTTTAATATTGATTCACATATTTTTATATTACGCATAGTTTTTGGTTTAATCGTGCAAAATTTTGTCTTTTTGGCCAACTGTGTCACGCCAGAGTCCATGCCTGCATTTGGCCAGTACTATGCCAGTATCTCCTGGCGGTACTGTTGCGGTATGCGAGTAGTAAATTTCTCCATGAAAAAATGAAATTGAGAAATTATGCGAATGACAACTGAGCAAAAACATATTTAAAAAATAGTTGATTTCAACTTCCCGAAACAAATTCATTTTTTTAAATGTGATAAAATGATTTTCAAGCAGAGGAAAATGACCCCTCCCCTCGAATTCGTGAGCTTCGCGAAAGCAAAATTCCTCCCAACTTTAAGCCAAGTCGGTTATTATTAACACGTGCCCCTGTGTCTTTAAAATTGTAATCGTTTTAACCCAAGGCTACGAACACCAAAAATGTTTTTCTTGATTTTGTACCTGGAATGTCTTAGAACTATTTTCCGATAAAAAACAAAATCAAAATTTCTAGTTTTTTTAACAAAGTGAGATATAAAAAAGGTGAAAGAAGCAAAATTTTTTCTTGGAGAAATTGATACGAAAAATTCCCCTCACTATTTTCTAATCTCACCTTGTTTTTTGAAAAACTTGATTTTTCGTTTTTAAACTACAAAGATTGGGGTTTCACAGTTTAAACGTGAGGAAAAAATCAGAACAGATAAATTTATTGTCTAAATATATTTTTTATTTAAAAAATGATATCGGTTTATGATAAAAAAAATTTAAGTGATACAGAAATGTGTGTATGAGTACATGCCTAACTTTTCTACTCAAAATAATTATATCGAGAAAAAAAATGAATTTCTATTTTCAGAAACGGCTCTGGCGTAGACTTTTTTATTGTAAAATGCTTGTAACACATTCCTGATACAAAATCAAGAAAAACATTCTTGGTGTTCGCACCTTTGGTTTGAAGTCATTTTAGCAGAACCGCGTGAGATTTTAAATTACGGAAAGCTTATTTTTCGGAAAAATGGAAAAAGTAAATACCTTGTTATTAAATTTTTATAAATTAAGTTTTAGTCACATGTTAAGAAGTGTTAAAGGAATTATTTCTACTCGATAAATTTTAAATTTGACACGCTCCCCCTCCCACCCATTTAGATTGAGCATGGGAAATTCCCTCCAAAATGCCAAATAACAGTTTTAAGTAAAATTCGTGCCATAGGCAGGCTTCTTTTGTAAACTTTTCTAATATAAATTATTATTGTTTAAATGATATAAAATTTGAAGAATTTTTTTAACTAATTTTTAATGTTTTAGACAATTTCCATTAGTTAAAATTTTTATCCCCACTAAATTACGAAAAATTAGACTGATTAGTAAATTAGACTATAAAATTTGTTAAAATTGTTCTCCACTAAATCATAAAAAGTTATTTATTATTTTCTGAACTTGCATTTAAAATATTTCCCATCTCTACCAAAGCTGTGAGTTTGATCATTTGAAAAATTTTCACGTCGGAGTGTTCAGTGCCTATTTTCGATAAGATTTAGTGTACAGCAAAACTATATACCTCTAAAAAATGTGTGGATACTAAAAAATATTTCTGGATCTCTTTCTTTCGAGAGTGCTTCTAGAATAAAAAAAAATCATAAAGGTGTGTGCTCTGAAATGTTTAAAATTATCCATTTTTAGCATTTTTACGTATAGGGGGATATTTGAAACTTTTTGGAAGAGTTTATCTAAAAGATCTGGTGTTCAAATCCCAGGGGAGCTAGAGAGATTTTTTTCACAACTTTACAAAAATTAATAATCCATATTCACAAAATATTGATTACCGACCATGTAGACAAAAAACATTAAGATCATATTATTCAAATTATTCACTGGTCAAAAAAACTATAACATCAAATAATAAAAACTCTCATGTTTGAAATCTTGCAAGTACATTGAATGACGTCGACATTCAACTTGTAGAAGTTGTGAGGAAAATGTTCTCGTCTCTGCGTAGCCTAATTGGTTAAAGCATCAGACCGGAAATCTGAAAGATCTGGTATTCAAATCCCAGCGGAGCTAGAAAGATTTTTTTCACAACTTTAAAAAAATTAATAATCAATATTCACAAAATATTGATTATCGACCATGCAGAGAAAAAACATTAACATCATATTATTTAGTTTAATATATAGTTTTAAGAATTATTGCCTAACAAAAAAAGTAAATTATTCAGACTTACGATCTTAGTGTTTCATAATCCACTACAATGTGCAATTATTCTTAAGCTAGTGGGACGTTTTTTTAAGAAAACTTTTCAGCATTAAATGCTTCAGATCGATTTAATTGAGGCCCGATTTAAACATTAATTTCTGTAAAAGGACCCCGCACATTTCTTATGGAAATTTTACTGGGATTCGGTTAAATTGGCTCAAAATGTGCTATATGTTACAGTAATACAAACTATATCAAATTGATCGAATTCAAACGTAACCCAATTTCCATAAGAAACGCGGGGACCTTTATTATTTAAACAAACCTATTATCAAAAGTAATCATTTCAACAATATTTTTTATCGCTAAAGAAAAGACATAAATAAACTCATTGGAAATCATAACGAATGCAGTTACATTTAAGGAGTATCATTATTTTTTGTTACCCGTATGTGCACCGTCTCCCATTTTCGTGCTTGGAAAGTGTCCCGAAAGTGGCACTTTTTAGAAAGGCATGAGAAAAAGTTATTGTGCATGCGTAAATTGCATATAGTTCCTATTTGGTAAACTATTTACTTCTTCGTAGACTTTTTTTACACTCTAGTTACTTCCCCGCATACTATTTTATTATTTTAGTTTTTTTTTATACACAGTATTATTCTTGAAAGTAGATACCCAATAAGTAACAATGAGGTTTTTTGGTTAGTTATTATAATTTTTTTTAATAAGGAGTAAAGGAGCCAAAGTAGGGGATAAAGTTAGCACTTTAGTGCACAAAATAGCTCGTGAAAATAAAAAATTACGGGAGCTCTGTCATAGTTTTCATATTTCTCTTAAACAATTAGTTCACAACCAATTAAGCATTTAAACTCTTCGAAATATGAATATAAACAAAATTTCTTGACGTTCCGGTAAGAAGAATTTGATCAGAATAGAATAATTTAATTAATTAATTAATTTCTTTTATTTAATTTATTACTATTAAGAACAACTCTGCTTTAAATGTGAACATATTATCAAAAAGTAAAATCTGAAAGCTGGAAATATATTTTGCATGCATGCAAAAATAAAATAATATATCTGAATTAGGTCAAACACTATTCAAATATCCGTAACTTTGTTGAAAAATTTTGTTTCTCAAGTCAGAAATATACATGTTGCCTAATTTCCTATTAAAAAAACAACTTATTTCATTGCTGAGAGAATCTACCACTCAAAGGGTAGATGTAGAAGCTGAATTATTGTTTGGCATCTATATTCTTATTATTAAAATTTTTTTTTTGAGTCATGAACTTCTTTAAAAACTAGTTTTATTAAAAGGAAAAGAAATTCTATGCAAATTTTATGATTTAGAATTAATAATAGTGTTAAATGAAAACAGTTTACAGATTGTTAATGTAAAATTCATTAATAAAAGATATAAATTGAAATATAATTTTTAAGTTTGAAAGCACTTAAAAAAAATTATCTAAAGCTAACGGGAATTTAAAATTAAGTATTAGTAATTTCATTAAAAAAGTAACGCCAGGGTAACGCGTTACTTTTTTTAGTAACGGTAACGGCAACGCGTTATTTTTGGGGAAAAGTAACGGTAACGGTATTACGTTACAAATTTTAAGGATGTAACAGTAACGTTAAGGCGTTAATTTTGACTACTAACATGTCCAACACTGAAGAAAATAATAATAAAATAATACTTGCAAAGAGAACAAATGAATAATTCCAAAATTTTTATTCAGGACTTTATGTTGAAGTTATCTGGGGGATCAAAACTGGAAACAATACAAATTTAATCAAATTTTACTCTAGTTTTGATCGTAAAACTGGATTTTTTAGGCGAGGAGGACGTTTTCAGCAGGAGCTCTTTCGGCAAACATCACTCGAGCCAAAACAAGTTTACGTGTGCGTCCCATACAATATTTTTTTGCAACATCCACTTTGAAAGTGGGGGCTTCCATGGCTTTAAATGATAAGCTAAGTGATTCAATTCAACATACAGTGAGACCGTGATATACCGGTGGTTTCGGGCTTGGCCTCAAGGCCTTCACGGTAAATCGGGGTTCTCCGAACCGGTCTTCTTCTCCTTGCTTGTAGCTTTTTGTAGTTCTGACCGTAACCTGCGCAAGTCCGTTGACTTTGCAAGCGTCTCTCTCTCGCCTCCTCGGACCTCCTCATCACCGAATGCAGCGGTATATCAGGTTCTGGTAAATGGCGGTCCCAGTGTACTGTACGAGAATAATAGTAGCGTATGCGTACATCGACACACATCTGTTTCGCTAATCGACGCGAAGTACGCACATGCGTGCTTTAGAGATAAGTAACTTTGCACACCGGCAAAATAAGAATATTCTTGAAAATTCGCTTAAAAAAATTATAAATAAATTTGGCTGAAAAAACACTATATGGTATCAGAAATTTGGTGAAAAGCGTAAAAAAGTGCTAAATAATTTTCTCGGATGGTTGTTGCAACAAATATCGTGTGATACACGTGCGCACAGGCGATTGGTACTCGTGTGATTGCAGCATTTGCCTTCAGCTTCATACGGCAACTTTCACACTCTTCGCCAATCGCCTATTTTGCGCACTTCTGTCACACATACTTATTTTGCAACACCTACCTCGAAAGTAAGAACTTCCGTGCCTCTAAATGATGTGCAAAGTACTTCCATCCAGCAGACTGTGCGGGAATAATATTGGTGCATGCGCACCAATATTATCGATGCATTGGATGCGCATTCACACTTTAGAGATGAGTAACTTTGTACACCGGTAAAATAAAAATATTCTTAAAAGTTCTTTAAAAACTATTATACAAAAATTCGGCTAAAAATCACCATACGGAATAGGAAATTTAGTGAAAAAATATATAAAAGTGCTGTATAATTTTCTTGGATGATTATTACAAAAAAATAGCTTGTGATTCACGTGCGCATAGGTAATTGCTACTCGTGTCGTTACAGCATTTGCCTTCAGCTCATGCTGCTAGTTTCACACCCATCGGTAATTGCCTATTTTGCGCACTTGTATTAGAAATAGCTATTCCGGCATTGATATGAGGAAAAATGAAAAAATAAACTTTTTGGATACAAGAAATGTTGGAAATTGAAGATGTTTAAGAATTTTCGGAAATTGGAGATATCCAAAAATTTCTGAAAATTTAAGATAACCAAAAATATTCAGAAATTTTCGGTAATTTATGTTAATTTATCGGTTCATTTATAATAATAGTAATTTAGATTATCTTATCACTTCGTGTTGGTCCAATCGCCACTCAAAATCACTCTTTAAATTAAGCGCCAACGAAATAATGTGTTTACTACTCCTGAATACTGCTGTAAATAGTTTATTGTGCTGTAAGTGCGGAAGGTAGGCAGTTCCACATAAGATTTGCAACTGCCTACTCTCAGCACCTGTTGCACACGATAGTTTTTGTAATAAATTCAGGGAATTTTCGATTTGAGAAACAATAAAAACAAATCTTCTGGAAATTGTTCGAAATTTATGGTGAAATTACTCAACCTATTAAACATTTGAGGGACACTAACCTGAATGACTGTCCTACCCTTAAAAATCTACAATTTACAATCACTTAAATTTATTTTAAATAAAAAATTTTAGTTTGTAGAAAGTTGCGCATTATTTCAATAGAAGTGAAAGGGAAGAATTTATACAATACTACACAATATTCTTTAAGATTTAATTGGAAAGTGAGAAAACGTATTTAATAATAGCAATTCTTACTTATTCACAATTCTGTTCACTTAAATCTTTTGCAAAGTTTTCGTTGTTTATTTTTGTGTCAGTTTTATTCGAGCCGCCATTAAAGTTTTTATTGCGCCTTAATTCATCTTGTCTTGCATGATTTAGTCCCCATTTACGTCAACAACTATTGTTACAAATTTGATTTTTAGCCCAACTATATCCTTGATCTTGTCCTGGATTTTTGAATGCCCTTCTGCTCTTTTCTTCATTCCAGCCAGATACGACGTATTTTACTCGCCTCGGGGTATTATTGTTGATGCCCACGAGAGATACCTCGAAAATTGGCGAACTGGAATTTGTAAATCTGCTCACTGGCTGTAATCACTTGGGGGAGCTAGTTCATTCGTGCTAAATTAATCAGCGCACTTTGAGAGCAAAGAGATAAAAAAAAGAAGACATTGCAAAAAATCCCCAATAAACAGGAGACGAAAAGAGAGAAATCGATACACGAAAAGCGGCTGAGAGAGACATGCAATCCTGCTGTGGAATTGGAATTTGGAATCATTTATGGAATCATTTGTGGTTTGTTACATGCAAAAATTCCATCTGATCTCTAAAAGCAATCATTCATGGCATATAATTAAAGTTAATTTCGAAAATGCACCTTTAACGATCAAAATTTCTACTTTGAAATGTACATCACCGAATTAAAAAAGATTTAACTTATTATCTATGTAACAAGTTTTCTCTGTTCAAGATGGATGCAATTATGGAAATTAAACAAAAAAACGATTCGAACCAAACACGGAAAAACAGACCACGGAAAAAATGCCTAATTATATTTTTAAAACTGGCAATATTATTACTGACGATCTCGTTTGAAGGAGAAAAGATTATTTTCCATGAAAAAAATTTGATCTATGTGAGATATGTTTATTTAAAATTTTTCTTTCGACCGAACTCTTTTTCTTATCGCTTCTTAGAACATTTTTTTAAATTGATACGATTAAAATCAATGATAGTTTATTTCCTCGGACAAATTTCTCTATATTTTGGCCTGATTCCATTTTTTAAATATATTCTTTTCGTTTTTAATTTTTTTCCAATAATTTTCTTGACGAAAAATTTTATAAACAAAATCAAAGAACATGGCAGACATTTTTAGACTAGGTACTGAAAAATTCTATAATATCTGGAACATTTTAAAACATTCAGAAAAATAGCGGAATATTTTAGAGGAGTCCAGAATATTGCAGAATACTTTAAAACAGTTTGGAAGATGCTAGAACAGCCTGAAGTTTTTAAAAATATTCTAGAGAATTTCAAAGCATTCCAGAATATTTTAGAAAAAATTCGGAACATTCCATATAATCAATCTACAATATTCGAGAATATTTTAGAAAACTCAATATCATTTGAGAATTTTGCAGAATGTCCACTTTAAATAATGTTTAAAATACTTCTGTCAAAATAATTAACAAATCAGTTTGTTCATAAATTTGTATTTCTAGAAATAATTTTAAAGTATTTTCAAAATATAAATTGATGGTACCAATCATGTATTGAATGTCACTTGTCTGCTGATGAGTTATTCCACTACACTATGAATTAATCTTTAAATTATAAAACTGAGAAAAAGAACAAAACAAAAATGTAATAAATCGAATTTGATTTGATTTATTTAAGCAAATTAAAATGATCATTCTCATTCATTTTTCATACTTTAAATATAAAACGTAATTAAAAATTGGAAAGTTACTAAATAGAAGAGCTGAGACAGATAAACAAACTTTTTCAGCACTACCCGGATAGATATTTTTAACAACTGCTTTTTTTTATTCTTACATTTATTTGGCCTATTTACATGTAAACATAGTTTATAAATATGACGGCCTTTCTTAATGGTGCTATTGCAAAAAAAAAACTGGTTTTTGTAGCCTTGGCATTCCACATTCACCTTATCTACTTTGAAAACAATAAAAATATCTAATAGTACAAAAGTTAGGCATGTGTAAATTTTAAAGCTTGACAGACTTTTTCGATTAGGTACATGTTCTAGAATTGATAGGATCCTACCGAGCTCTAAAGCAGAAATAAATGTGCAGTAGTAAAAACTGCTATGATCGGACATACTAATGTAGTCAAATTCTATAGATTTGGCACAATTTCAGTTCAATTATGTTGATTTTCTCGATATATACAAATCTGAAATAAAAGCAACTCTAAAAAATTATCATTATAAGGCTTATTTCCGGTATGAAAACAGTAATTCTAAAAAATAGACCCTCCTTTAATTTGATGCATGATGACTAACCTTAATACTACTTTTTGAGATTAAAATAGAATCGAAGCGATAATCAATTGTCACGATGGTTTTTTGTTTCTTTTGATCATGAATGGCATGAAGTAGAATTTATATTGAAACAGTACTTGGTTACGTATCATTTTAGTTCACTATATCATTTTTCAATCTGAAGTTAGAACTACACGCAAATTGGCTTCATAATAGGATGCTCTAAAAATGATCCTCAATTTTGAAGGGACCCTAGTTGTTACAGTCTATTTTAGAAGTACTGAAATTTTCAAATTTCAATAATACTGTAAAAACTAAAGATCTCTTTTTCTACGGTATCATATTTTGCGTGTCATGTTTTTGAATAGGATAACATCATGCTGTTATTTTCAATATAAAACAAACGACTGTGGGTTCCCACCAGTGTTCTCATTTTGGTACTACTCGCGAGACTATCCTTTCAGAGTCTTATTTCAATACCTGAAATTAGCCCTGAAATAATACTTCTTTTTACAGTGAATATGAAACGCGCAGAGTGTGGGGCTCGGCCTAAAACACGGCAATACTCACTAAAACTTCCTTCTCTCCTTGCCAGCCCAAGACTCCAAAACCGCTTGTCGCATTACTTCAGAGCCCTAGGTTATTGGCCAGTAAGCCATACTTCGGTTTCGAACTTTTTATGGCCTGCTTGGCTTTATTTCCACCTTGTTCCCAACCAGGATGCACGCATCGTCCTCAATAGTGTGGTGGTACCATACATCGGGCTCGTTGGCCTTCGGCATCCAGGTTGGGTATATCTGATTAGCTGGTGCGTCCTTGAGGCTTGTTCAACGAGGCTGCCTCCCTGAAAGCTCTGCACCTCATCGTTCCCGGCTCTCCCTCTACTGCAGCGCAGAGGAAGCACTGCCGTGTAGCTTCGCACGCCGCAGCCCTGTGGTCCTCTTTGCCGTACCTCCAGCAGGATCTCGCCTGATCTGGACCTATGCAGTTCGCTGCCATATGGCCAAAGTCTAGGTAGCGGTAACACCTTAAGACCTCCGTCTTCTTTTCTCACACGACAGGACACCCACCCCACCTTAAGGTGCCCCGTGCGTGTCAGCCTTAAAGATAGATCTTCGTTCAACTCGACATAGGCCTTCAGATTACCTCTGAAGGTCTTCTTCGTCAAATTCATCTTGATTTCGCCGCTCGTGGATTCACCGAAGTGTCTTATCACTGCGGCCTCCACTTCCTCCGCCTCGGTAGTACTATCGGGGTCCAGGACCTCGATATCAGTGCGGGGTACGAGCTCGCGCACACTACCCCCGAAACCGACCGCTTCTTGTAGGGCAGCGGACAGTTTGGATCTGCCATTTGCGGTTGGCCCCACTTCCACAAGGACCTCTCTGTTTCTGGTTTTTCTGACACCCTTGATTTTTGCACTAAGGGAGTCCGGTTTCACCTTTTGCTTAAGGTCCTTGAGGACCTCCTTGTAGCTCAAACCGTCGGCCGGTTTAGTGAGAACCGCCTCGGGTCGGGCTCTCCTCTTTATCTTCTTCTGCTTCCTGGCGTCATTGGTTGCAGGCTTAATTTCTCGGTCCACCTTTTTTGGCGTCGAGGTCGCAGCCGCTTTAGCGTTACGGATCCTCGTCTTCTTCCTCATTGGTTTGGAAGAGCTTGCCTCGACGGAACTCCCTCTCTCGCTTCCCAGGATGGGGAGTGGGAGTTTCCACGTTCTCTTCCGTCTGAGTGCCACTTTGGCTTGTATCCTTCCTTGCATTGGCCTTCTTCTTATACGCATGCACCTTTTTTGCGGCGGCATATCCAACTTCTATTGGTATGAAACTAACGTAATATTCAGCGAAATATGTGGCTGTACCAACTTTCTTCGCTATTTCTTCCGCTTCTTATATTCCATGCTTTATTGGCAAGAACGTGTTCTTCTTAGTAAACAGAAATTTCCCATCTTCTTCAGTAGGCCCTTGAACACCTCAGTGCGCTCTCGCGCTTCTTTCAAGTTTCGTTCCACCCTCGTTATGTTCTGTCTGGCCTCGGTCTTTTGACTCATGTCAAATTCCACAGTCACGTCTAAAGGACCTTCTAGCACCTCGCACACACTCCTGTTTAAGTATGATTAGTCCCCCCCAAAATCCTTGGAACCAGCACTGGCCACCGGGGCTTGAACCCGATCGGAACCGGTGGGGAGATTTTTACTCCCTTAGGGTGATTCATTTTTTTCACTCACTTATCGTCAGGTTTTTGTTTGGGGTTCCTTCCCTTAGCTGGTTTTTGTCCGCTCGCGGTATTTGATTTCCTCAGTACCACCCATATTTAGGAGACGTTCCCCTATCCGCAACCTTTGGAGGCGCCCGATGGCGGAGCAGCAACCCCACACGGGGGGATTCACTAGTAGTCAGTAGTAGTCTGGTAGTAGTTGCAGCTATGGTTCAGATATGCGCAACAAGGCGTGCGAAAGGGATTTTGACAGTCCAGGCTAAGACCTCTTGTTGGCAATATGAAATAGCACTTACAGTAGAAGTTCGATAAGTTTCTCCTTTCGGGGCTGTAGGGGCGAAAAATGCCAGGAATGGCGGACTTATCGGATGCCGCCTCCACTAGCACGATATTAGGTGCGCGCATGCGTAAAAATGATGCGCAAATCATAAGCAAAATAGCACACGTAGTGAGAGAACCCCAATTAGTGCGCGAGCCGTGCGTGTGATAACGTTTTAAGGGAAGTGTACACTTATCGGACGGCAACTTATCGGCCTTGTACTGTGCTTATATTGCAGTCAAAAAAGAGACAAACGACAGTCGCCTGTAGCGACTGACGTTTTACAGTGGGGCAAAAAAAAACGTCCGTGGACAAATGGATTTTCAGAACACATTATTATCCGATTTTAACTTTTTTTAAATGAAAGCTAATACAATTTCTCATCGAACTGTCATGGCCGATTATTAAATTTTTGGTCATTTCTTTGTTTATTTAGTAAAAAAAATGAAAAAAAAATTGCCTTTTGAAGTATACCGGTTTTTAAAAAATGCTTTGATTCAATCAAAAATACCTAGAAATTTGAAAGCAGCTATCCAAAAAAGATGTCCAATAGCAATGCAAATGTTGAAAAATTTATTGAATTTGTTATAAACAAATAAGTGAATGAAAATGGTTTCGTGAGGATTGGGGGCGACTCGTCACTTGATTCGCATTAAATTTGAACATTTTATGGACAAAAATTAATTTTTGTTAATGAATGTTTAAACTACCTTAATTAACAAATGCACTATTTGGCTATTTTTGGAGTTACAAGCTTGATTGTTTCGATGCAATTAACTATAAATACATAACTAACTTCTAAATTTTTAAGAACATTTTGATGACAGTAAACAATTTATTATTGTAAACAACAATTCTTTAAAGAAATTTCTATCATATGATGTATTTATAAATAAAATACCGCCTTCATTAGCGGCATTAATAGCCAGTTATTTAGCAACGATTTTTCGCTATGAACCGATAATATTTGATAATTGTTTGACAAAACTTAATTAATAAATGCATTATTTGGCTTTTTTCAGCATTTAAACTTGTTCCTTTTTTGTGTAATCAATTGTTAATAACACATTTTTTAACTTTTTTTGATAGTTTGATAACGTTCCACTTTTTTAATTTTTTATTAACAATGTAATAGACAAATTTTTCTCGGCTAATGCATTTTTAAACTAAATTTGTTTTCTTGTGGAATATAAATAAAATTTGTTAGCAATAATTCCTTGCCATAAGTTGATAAAAATTGATGATTTATTAAAGAAACTTAATTACTACTTGACTTTCTTTTTCGGTTAACGGAATTGTTCGGTTTATTTTGAAAATAACCTACTACGCTAAAATTATCGGAGTCAGTACTAATAAAATGATCAGAGTTAGTACTATTAAGTAGTTTCTAGAAGCATTGCTCTAGTTTCTGGAAGCAATGGTCTTTCTGGCTTCACGAAATCAGTTCTTAAACTTGTTATGTACAGATCAGCAGAGAATAAGAGGTAATGCAGTAGGTCAGTATTTGTATCAATACGACTTGTTTTTCTCGTATTATTCTCTCTGCATCTTTTGAAGTCTTTATTTTTAGCTTCTTGTGCCTCTTCTGATGATTGACTGATTGGGACAACAAGGGAGTCGATTATGTTCGGACCATGAATTAAAACTACATGCATTGATGAAGGCATGAAGTACCACTTACAATTTTGCTGTTTCCAGACAATGTTTGCGCAACATGTTTGTATAGAATGGTTTGCCACATGCCGAAAGTTGCAATATTATGTACAACTTTTTTACAAGTTTTTCATCTAAGCTAGTAATTTTGGAAATCGTCTCATATTTTTCAAAGAACTTTCTGGACGTGTTTCCATTATTAGAAGAGACAGCACCTCGTTTTGGGGTGTCTACAATTGAACCAAGTTGTTGACAAATTTCTCTTTTTATTAGGTCTTTCGTAGTATCGCGAACTTCTTTGTCTTCATCTTTTCTACATGCTCAGATTTTTAATGGCAACCGATAGCTTATGTTTAATACATATTCCATGAGTCTGATCCATAAATGCAAAATTTGCAAACCAAAATTATATGCAACCTTATTTTCCTCTCTTTTGCAGGACTTGCGTTAAATTACACAGCTCCACAAAAAAAATCGAGAAAATCACCCCTGGAGTCTGACTATGTCTATCATATGTTTTCGGGGTCGTTGAATACGAATCCAGAGTCGCCGTGGATCTATGATGTCACACTTTGTCCCTAACCTAAAAAAATGGTTTATTGGTAATTTTATGTAAAATATGTATTTTTTCAATGCAAAGTGGTCATATCTTATGTTTTCGAGGTCGCTGAGTACGAATTCGGAGCCATTGTGTTTATATGACATCACATTCCGTCCATAACCTCAAGAACAAAAAAACGGTATATTGGTAATTTTATGTGAAACATGTATTTTTTCAATGAAAAGTTGTCATATCCTATGTTTTCTAAGTTCCTAAGTACAAATCCTGAGTCCGTTCAGTGCCACAGTCCCAACCTTTAATCTTTGATACATAACTTTGGAAAAACTCTTCACCCAACATACCAGACTCGCAACTCGTCCGATTCCTCGTTCAGCGGAAATTGAAAGCTAGTCGACAATCAGTTGATGCCGTTGACAGCATTGTCCAGATAACATCCGTGCGAACCAGCAATTCGCACGTTCTCCACTGCATAATTGTATGTTTGGATATCAGATTATGCATGCATTTTTGTTATTTTCTCTCAGTATAATCTTGTTGCTTGAACGAGTGACGAAATCCTGCTACTCCGGCAGATTCTGTGAATGATGACAACTGCCCTGAAAGGGGATGTGTAGAATGATTCGTATCACTATCAGTTGGAGTAAGGAAGCATCCATTAGAGTGTGAGGATGAAGCCGCAGTGTGTCCGACGACGAGTTGACTTTATCCTCGTCAAAGTCGGAAAGCCTTCATACTTAGCCCTGGGAAGGTAGGAGGGTTATCACCCCCATAACGGCAGACTCACCTGCGATCGACCTTTGACAATGCTGTCAACGGCATCAACTGATTTTCGACTAACTATCCATTTTCGCTAAACGAGGAATCGGACAAGTGGCCGAGTCTGGTCTGTTGGGTTAAGAGTTTTTCCAAAGTAACGTATCAAATTTTAAAGGCTGGTACCTTGGTAAGGAACTGAAGGAATTGAAAAAATACATGTTTCACATAAAATTACCAATATACCGTTTTTTTAGGTAAGAGAGGGAACGTGATGTCATAGAAACACAACAGCTTCGGATTCGTATTCATCGACCTAGAAAACATAGGATATGACCATTTTTCATAGGTACGAATCATGTTTCACCTGAAATCAGCGATTTTCATGTTTTTTTAGGTTAGGGACTAAATCTGACGTGATGGACCCAAACGGACCCCGAATTTGGATTCAGCGACCCCGAAAACATATGATAGACATAGTCAGACTCCAGCCGTAATTTTCTCGATTTTTTTTTTTGTGAAGCTGTGTTATTCATCTGACTTGGTTTTGCTTGACAGATAGAACAATTCGGTGCAGATGTTGTTTCAGTAAGATGTTGACATACTTTACCATCATTCATTGTTCCAATTAGTTCGTGCTATCAATAAAAAAGGGAAGCATAAATTTTGAATTCGCTTTTCTTTAGTCTTTTTATTCGCTTGCCAATATTGCCAAATTCAAGAAAATTTTTTGATTTTGTCTCTTTGGCATATTCAAACATTATCGGCATACAATTTTTTGGCCAACAAGGTCAAGGATTTTTCCAAATTAATGACGATGATGGATTTTTCGAGCATTCAAGACGAAGAGGAACCAAGGACATCAAAAAGAGACTTTCATCTGAATTTTCAGAATTTTCGAAAAGTTCCTTGTATGGATGAAATCCAAACGTACCATTACCGCCATGTTTCGAGATTATTTTTAAATGCCTTACATTTCCAGGTTTGCAATCCTTTACTTTTAACAGTCTTACAACAGTATGATCCAAAAGATGTTGAAGTCGAACAGTGGCTCCTGTTTCAGTTATATTTATTGCAGTACTTGGCGGATAACAATTTGCTTTTGCATTAACAACCTGTCTGCAAGTAGGAAGAATATCTGCATTTTTGTCTTTCAAGAGTTTCCTTAAAAGTTCATACTTATTTTTTGTCAATTTTAAATCAACAAAAAGTGCTAGAGCTTCGTCATTAGTGAAAGGGATTGCATTTTTAGTTTGAACTGCTGATTCAAAAATTATTGAGTCATTTACTTTTTAATTTACCCTTTTTAACCATTTCAATCGCAGTCTTGTTGCCCAAAGTCTGTCAATTAGTAAACAAATAAACTTCATCTGCTGAAATTGAGAGTTTAAGTGCTTCAATCCTTCTTTTCTTGGTTTTCTCAGAGCATTTCCTGAAGCTCTTTGTTTTCCGAATATTTGACGAGGAGGCCTCTGATGATGCTGAAAATTTTGAGTCTAACCAGGTTTTATTTTGCTCTAGAAACTTTTCCTCGAGTTCTTCTTTATCTGAGAAAAATTGTTTCCATTTTTTGGAGAATGCCGGCATAAAATAGCGTGTAAGGTTGACGCGAATGTCAAAAACATTAAGAATTGTTCTGAATTATATGTAAAAAAACCGCGATTGAAGAAAAACATAACCTATAAACACACAGTTCGTAAGAACAACCGTGCTCTCAACAAAGCAATAAAGCCAAAAGACTACTAAATAGGTATACGGTTTTAGGGAGTTGGTAAGAGTACGTATACAAGTATTCGTAACAGTACGAGAAATACAGAAAGTTAAATCCTGAAATCACGGTAAGAGATACTCAGCCTCCTGTCTCCGAGAGTTGAAAATGGTCCATGTGTTAAAAAGGGCCACGCAGCGGCGCTAGTAGTAACTTTGTTCTTGTTGTTTTGACGATTATATGGCTTTCGTCATGTAGAGTCGTTACAAACTCTTCAAAATGTAACAATAAATCGGTTTCTTTGTGCAATTATTGTAAAAATGGTCCCAGTGAAGTTTTCTACTAGTGTTTTATGTGTGTTTATCGCATTAATTATGCAGATGTTGTATCGCTCCGGGGTGCTGGTTGATAATTCAACTATTTGGTTGAACATTCCATCATTGGGTTCAAAATTCAACTATTTGGTTGAAAATTTCACTATTTGGTTGAAAAGTCAAATATTTGGTTGATAATTCAACTATTTGATTGAAAATTTTACTATTTGGTTAATATTTTAACTATTTGGTTTAAAATTCTTCTTTTCGAATTGAAATTTCGACTTTTTGTTTTGAAAATTTAACTATTTTGATTACAAATTCAACTATTTGGTTGAAAATTCAAGTATTTGGTTGAAAATTCTACTATTTGGGTTGAAATGTCGCCTTTCTGTGTTGAAAATTAAACTTCTTTTGATTAAAAATTCAATTATTTGGTTGAAAATTTAACTTTTCTGTAGAAAATTCTTCTTTTTGGATTCAAATTTCCTCTTTTCATGTTGTAAATTAAACTATTTTGATTGAAAATTTAACTATTTTGTCGAGAATTCAACTAATTGGTTGATAATTCCACTACTTTGTTGAAAATTCAACTATTTGGTTAAAATTCTACTATTTGTCTTGCAATTTCGTCTTTTTGTGTTCAAAATTGAACTATTTTTGATTAAAAATTCAACTATTTGTTTTAAAGTTCAATTATTTTACAGACAATTTTTCCTTTTGGCTTGAGATTTCGTCTTTTTGTGTTAAAAGTTCAATTATTTTAATTAAAAATTCAACTATTTGGTTGAAAATTCAACTATTAGGTTAAAAATTCAACTATTAGGTTTAAAAATGTTACTATTGGGGTGGAAATTTCGTCTTTTTGTGTTAAAAATTGAACTAATTTTGATTAAAAATTCAACTATTTGGTCGAAAATTCAACTTCTTTGTAGAAAATTCTTCTTTTTGGATTGAAATTTCGTCTTTTTGTGTTACAAATTAAACTATTTTGTTGAAAAATCGTCTTGTTAGTAAAAAATAATTATTTTTTGGTTAAAAATTTAACTGTGCGGTAAAAAATTGTGCTTTTGATGGAAAATTCAACTAGTTGTTTGAAAATTCAATCATTTCTTTCAACATGCAAATTTTTTTAGAAAATTCGACTTTTTGGTTAAGAACTCAAATGTGTAGCATGAAAATTCAATTATGTGGTGAAAATTGAAATATTGTTTAAATAAATCAATTATTCTGTGGAAAATTCAACTCTTTGGTAGGCAATCGGAATATTTTGTTAATAATATATTATTTTTAAATATGAAGTATTATATTTTTCGTTGAGAATTAATCCGAGTTTGTTGAAAATTCAACTATTGTATTCAAAATTCTTTTTTTTTGGTTTAAGATTCATTCTTTTAGTTGAAAATTCATACCTCTTTGTTTAAAAATTTAAATATTTTCTTCAAAATTCTCTTTTTTGGCAAAAGCCTAATTTTAATTTTTTCAGCTAATAATTTAACTGTTCCAGTTAACGATTGATCAGTTCAGTTGAAAATGTATTCATCACGGTAAAAATTACTTCTCTTTGTTTAAAAATTAAACTGTTTTTGTTTGAAAATCAATTTTTTTTAGGATTTAGCATTTATTTTTTTGGTTAAAATTTTATCATCAGGTTGAAAATTTCATTCCTTTGTTCTAAAATTAACAATTTTCGTAAAAATTGAATTATTTGATTGAAAATTAACTATTTTGTTGAAAATTCGTTTTTCTTTGTTGCAAAAAATTAATATTTTCGAGTTTAAAATTTAACTGGTTTCATAAAAAATTTATCCTTTTGGTTAAAAATGCGAATAATTATTTGAAAATTGAACTATTTTTTTGAACATGCATGTATTTTGCTGAAAGTTTGTCATTTTTGATAAAAGAAATTTTCTTTGTTTAAAATTCGTCTTTTTGGTTAGGAACTAATATTCGCAGCTTGAAACTTTGATTATTGTCTTGAAAATTGAAATATTGTGTTAAAAAATCAATTATTTTGTCAAAAATTCAATAATTTTTGTTAATATTAAAAACTTTTGTTAAAAATTAGTTTTTTGTTATTGAAATATCAAGTATTATATTTGTCGTTTAGAATTGTTCTTTTTTGGTTAAAAATTGTATTACTTGGTTAAAAATTGAACTATTGTGTTAAAATTTCATTTTTTTGATGAAAATTCATCATTTTATTTAAAAATTCATCTCTTTGGTTGAGAATTGATCTTTTTTCTTTAAATTCGTTGTTTTTTTATTCAAATGTCAAATATTATATTTTTCCTTTAGAATTGTTCCTTTTTGGTTGAAAATTGAACTATTGTGTTGAAAATAAATTTTTTGTTTAAAAATTCATCATTTTATCTGAACATTCATCTCTTTGATTGAAAATTGATCTATTCAATTCAATTTTCTGTATAAAAATGGATATTTATGAGTTGAAAATTCAAGTATTTGTTAACAAATCGTGTATTTTTCTGCAAATTTAACGTTTTCTGAATCATTTTTCATTGATCGTACAAAGTGAATAGTTAAATTTTTAGTTGAAAAAATTAATTTTCAATAAAAACGAACTAATTTTCAACCAAAAGAATGAAAATTCAACTAAAAAAGAATAATTTTGAATAAAATATATGAATTTGCAACCAAATATTTCAATTTTTAATAGAATTTTTAATCTAATAGTTAAATTTTCAACCAAAAAGGTTACATTGCTGCCGAAAAACACAAATTTTCGAAAAAAAGAATGAATTTTCAACTAAAACCGATAAATTGTTGACAAAAATAGAATAGTTTAATTTTAAGTTGAAGAAATAAGTTTCTAAGCAAATAAAATCATTTTTTAATAAAATAGTAGAATTTTCAAACAAACCGCTGAATTTTCAACGAAAAAGATTAAATGTCTATAAAAAAAATTTTCGATGAAAAATGGAACAGTTACATTTTTAGTTACAAAAATCAATTATCATTAAAAAAAACTAATTTTCTATCAAAAAATAATAATTTTCAATAAAACACATGAATTTTCAAAAACATATTTTTAATGAAATTTTTAACCAAAAATTTTAATTTTCTACAACAACAAAAATTTTCAACAACATGGATGAATTTTCATTAAAAAAATATCAATTTTCAACTAAAAATAGAATAGTTCAATTTTCAGTTAAAGAAGTGAATTTTTATTCAAATCAAATATATTTACAGCGAAATAATTGAATTTTCAACCAAACAAATGAATTTTCTACCAAAAAGATTAAATGTCTATCAAAAAAATCGACGAAAAATTAAGTTAAATTTTTAGTTAAAAAACCCATTTTCAATAAAAACACTAATTTTCAACCAAAGAAAAATTAGTTTCCTATAAAAAAATAACTTTCCACCAAAAAAAGAAAATCTTTAACAAAATACATGAATTTTCAACCAAATATTTCAATTTCAATGGAATTTTTAACCTAATAGTTGAATTATTAACTAAAGAAGATTATCGTTAAAAAGAACATGATATACTTGCATTTGTAATTGAAAAATTAATTTTCAATTCAAAAAACTAATTTTGAACCAAAAAAATTAATTTTCTACCAAAAAAGAATAATTTTTGATAAAGTACATGAATTTTCAAACAAATAGTTGAATTTTTAACTGAAGAAGATAAATCTTTAACCAAATATGGAATAGTTGAATTTTCATTTGAAAAAATGTTAATAAAATAGTTGGACTTTGAAAGAAAAAAGATTTTTCAACTGAAATGATGAATTATGAACAAACAAAAAAAAACTTTCAACAAAGTAGTTCCACTTAGTAGACTTTTTTCAAAGGAAATTTTTTACTTATTTAAAATTTGCATTTGTAAAAAAAGGTATTCCTTTCTTTGAATTTAAAAGCAATCATTTATTGATAAATAGTAAAATCAAATTATTTATTTCATTCTCACCCCAAAGCCTACTTTTTTGAAATTTAAATACTCAATAAATAAATAATTGTTCAACTCTTATAAATTGTGAAATTCAAAGACTTAAACAAAGATGTAAATCCATGCTATTATTTTCAATTCTCTAAATTGAAGAATGAATCAACGAATTTAGAGATTTTTTAAATTAGAAGTAAAGTTACTTCAATTTCAGGTCTTCACAAATTTCTTATTGTTTAATTGTTAATCGCAAACAAAAATTGGTTTAAAATCTATTTTGAATATTCTCTTGAAATTATTATTTTTTTAAATAAAAAATCATTTAAAACTTTTTCATGAATCTTAAGAAAATTTTCAAATTATCTTGAAACCTTTCAAAATCCTAAAACAGCTTCGAAACTTCATTTCAGAATGTCAAAAAATCTACATTTTGTTTTGAAATTTTTTGAATGTTTCCCAATTCTGAAAATTTTGCAATCCTGGAAAATTAAAAAAATCACTTGAAATGTTCTACATTAATTTTTGATGATTTTGGAAGCCTTTTGAAATCTGTTTTAATATTCTCCTAAAACTAATTTTTCAAAATAAAAAGTCATTTTAAATTTTTCCATGAAACTTAAGAAATTTTTGTTACTATCGTAAAACCTTTATTCCCTTTCATTTATACTTTCATGCATAAATCACATGAAACTTGCAAATAAAACCTTATCTAATCGGAAAATGTTATAATACTAAAAAAAATTGGTTGGGAAATTCTAAGAATGATTGAACAACAAATATTAGTCATTTTTGACGTAACTTACAGAAATATAGTATGTAAATTACCTTGGACAGCGGAAAATTACATGCACATAACCTGCTGCTTTCTCCATGTCTCATGTAAAAATAACATTCACAAATGGTGATTTTTCAGTTTTTTGTAATTTTACGAATCTTTTGGAAGAAGATGTTCGTTCCGAATCTTTTAGAAGAAGGTGTTGCTTCGGGGTTTGTTAAAAGAAGGTGTTTATTTCGAATCATCTTAAACAAGGAGTTGATTCCGAGTTTTGTTTGAAGAAGGTATTGTTTCGGAATTTGTTCAAAGAATGTGTTGGTTCCAAATCTTCTGGAAGAAGGTGTTGGTTCGGAGTTTGCTTGAAGAAGGTATTCATTCCGAATCTTCTGGGAGAAGGTGTTGATTCGGGATTTGTTCGAAGAAGGTGTTGCATCCGAGTTTTTCTAAAAAGGTTTTGGTTCAGAGTTTGTTCGGAAAAGGTATTCGTTCTGAATCTTCTGGAAGGAGATGAAGGTTCGGGGTTTGTTCAAAGAAGGTGTTCGTTCCGAATCTTTTTGTAGAAGGTGTTGGTTCCGGGTTTGTTCAAAGAAGGTCTTGGTTCCGAATCTTCTGGAAGGTGTTGGTTCATGGTTTGTTCAGAGAAGGTGTTGGTTCCGAATCTTCTGAAGGAGGGTGCTGCTTCCGAATCTTCTGGAAGAGGGTGCTGCTTCCAAATCTTCTGAAAGAAGGTGTTTTTTCGGGGTTTGTTCAAAGAAGGTCTTGTTTCCGAATCTTCTGGAAGGTGTTGGTTCATGGTTTGTTCAGAGAAGGTGTTGGTTCCGAATCTTTTGGAAGAAGGTGTTACTTCGCAGTTTGTTCGAAGCTCGAATTACTTTCATAAAAAATGAATTAGGCATAAGTATGTAACCAACAATTATACTTCAATGATTATCAACCAGATTTAATGTTGTTATCAATTATATATTACGACAGGAACATTGCGTGCAGATTCCACATACATGTATGGTATAACTGCAAGTGTGCGCCCGACGTTAGAATCAGCTTTACCCCGGAAATTGTAGACGTCTCCGAGTCGCGTGCAGCTTGTGGTGCTACTGACATTATCCGAATTGCGTATAACACCTAGAATCGTAGCCTGCTAACAGGTTACATGTATTATTAGACATCAGATTGTAGTTTACCTTCACACGAATAACCGCAAGACTGTTCTGATTATATTCTGAATTCAATAATGTCGGAACATAAAATCGATATTCCATTATTACTCTTTGTAAAGTACCCCAACCGGAACTCATCCTCCTTACTAACCCTTGATGAGAGAGGATCTGTCAAGAGTCAGAGAGACAAAGCCTTTCCAAGTGTCACGTTCCTTTTAATGATTTTTGCTTAACCCTTCCGCTTCAAAGAGAATGTCTTCAATGCCTTTGTAAATTGAATTGGGAGTTATATGATCATTTTATAAACGTTTCAAAGTCCGAAAGTATTCTAAACCTATTTCAGTCTATCAATTTCTACATTAATTTATTTTAACCTTATTTTAACATTATTTTATTCTGTTAATATTCACTTTAATATGTTCTGATCCTATTTGTTTCTATCAATTCGCCTTTTCCACACTCAGAAAACGATTTGGTTGGAGCAACAATTTTTTGTTGATTCGAACACAGAATATGGTTATTATATGGACAACAAAGTATTTGGTTGACCCAAGTTAATTTTTTAATTGTTTTAACCAATTATTTCGGTAGGGGGAGTATTTGGTTAATTCAACAGAAAAATTTCGTGTGTCAATCATATATTTGGTTGAATCAATAAAAATTTGTTTGGCTCAACCACATTTCCGTGCATATCCAACTAAAAGATTTTTTTTTTGTTCGAGACATTTTTTCCGGAGTGCTTGGTGATAACTATTTATGTAAATTTCTATCCAAAATCACAGTGTAAAAAATGCTGAGCAGTTTTCCCGATCTTTTTTGGAAATATCCTGCATTTCACGTTTAAAATACGTTTCGCCAAAAACTGGGGGAATTTTCGCTAAAAAATTAGATGAGTAGAAAAAAAATTAAGAAATGTACCCCGAAAGAAGGTTATTTGCTTGAAAATTCAACAACTTGGTTGACATTTGAACTTCTTTGTTACACATTATTTTTTTTTTAATTGATCATTTAAGATGAAAATTGATCTCATTCATTGAAAACTAAATTATTTTGTTTAACTATTTCAATTTTTGTTGAGAATGTTTGTTTGTTAGTTGAAAATTCATGTATTTTATTTTTTATTCAAGATTTGTCTTTGGTTTCAAATAATTCTTTTTGGGTAAAAAGTCTACTATATTGTTGGTTGAGAATTCATTTTTTGTCGTTTAAAAATTTAATTATTCGGTTGAAAATTTAGTTATTTTGTTAGAAAATTAAACTATTTCAATTTCACATTTCACGTTTAAAATACGATTTGCCGAAAAAATTGATGAATTGAAGACAAATTAGGAAAGATTTTATGAAAGATAAGGGATTAAATGATTCCCATAAAATTTAGTGCATTTTTTTCATAAAGATTGCAATTTTCTATTAAAAGTTGACCATTTTTCCAGTAATTATATTTGTTATATATATATTATATTTGTTATATTTTGAAACTAAAATCATTATCGTTCCAAGAAGATTTGCAATTTAATAATAGTTTTAGGTGATATTAATATTTTTCACAGTGATCCGGATATTTGAAACAAAAATTATTCGATTTCAAAGAAGATTTACAATTCTGAACAATTTTCTGCTATGTTAATGTTTTTTTTTCGTAGGGAAGAATTGGTATTTTTAATAAAAAATTATTAGATTTAAAGAATATATACAACTTTTCAACATCATTAGAGTTATGTTTGTGTTTTACATTTAAAATGTATATTTTTGTGTAAAAAATCATCAGATTAATGTTTTTTTTTTAATAATAAAATTTTCAAGCTTGAAGAGTTTTGATTAAGTTAGTTTTTTTAGCGGAAATTAAAACTTTTGTTAAAAAATCATTAGTTTTTGAAGATAATTATAAATTTTTAAACAGTTGTAACTTAAGTTGCCTTTTTGATGGAGAATTGATCATTTCTAACAAAAATCATTATAATTTAAACAATATTTAGAATCTATCAGCAACGTTGGATTATGTTACTGTTTCTTGTCGAAAATTAGTACTTTTAATTTAAAAAATTGTATTTCAGACTAGATTGAATATTTAGGAACAATTATCGGTTATGCTAATATTTTTTACCAAAAATCGGTTATTTTAAGCAGAAAATGTTGACTTAAAAGAAGATCTACAATCTTAAAAAATGTTTACATTTTCAGTTTTGAATGATAAAAATCTTAACTGATTGAATAGAATTACAAAATAATAATTGAAAATTTACTTTCTCATTTTTGCAACAATATTCCTAAATTTTATTCTTATATTCGTTTACAATAAAATCGTTCAAATGAATTTTTTTAAAACTTGTCAAGTATTTTAATTTTCAATCAAAAACAGTTGAATTTAATGAAAAAAAAGAATTTTCAACAAATTATTCGAATTGTTAACCGAAACAGACTAATTTTCAAACAAAACAAAAAAAGGATTTTTGACAAAAAATTTTCGTCCAAAAAAATTTATTTGAAACAAAAATCAATTTTTAACAAAATAGTTAAATTTTTAAGCAAAGTAATTAATTTTTACCTGAAATAATGAATCTTCAACCAAAAAAATAAATTTTCAACCCAAAAGTTGAATTTTTAATCAGAAAGGTGAATTTTCTACCTAAAAAAGATGAATTTTTAACAAAAAATCAAATGGTAGAATTTTTAGTTAACAAAATCAATTTTCAATAGAAGAAACTAAATTCCAATCAATGAAATGAATTTCTAACCAAAAAGATTAATTTCTTAAAATTGTATGAATTTTCAACTAAATTTTGAATTTTTCAAGGAATTTTCCACCTTATAATAGTGTAATTTTTAACCAAAGAAATGAAATTTCACCCAAAAAGGTGAATTAGTCACCAAGAAGTTTAACATTCTACCACAAAAAACAAAGTTTTAACGAAATACAGAAATTTTCAACCAAATAGCTGATTTTTCAACTGCCGAAGATAAATTTTAAACCAAACATGGGTCAGTTAAATTTGTAGTCAAGAAAATGTGTTCATTTTTAAAAACGAAAATTTAAGTATTTCATTTTGGGTAAATACTTATCTTCTCAAGTTGAAAATTCATTTAATTTGTTAAAAATTGAACAATTTGGCTAAAAATGAATCTTTTTGGTTGAAAAATAAACTATTTTGTAGAAAATTAATTTTTTTAACGAAAATTGAATTATTTCATTTTTGGTGAAAACTTATCTTTTTCAGTTAAACATTCATTTATTTTGTTAAAAATTAGAAAAGTTCTTTAAAAATGAATCTTTTCGGTTGAAAAATAAACTATTTTGTTGAAAATTCATTTATTTAGTTGAAAATTGGTATTTTTTGGTAGATCATTAATCTTCGTGGTTAAAAATGAATCGTTATGGTAGACAAATAAAATATTTTGTTGGAAATTTATTTTTTTCTTGGTTAAAAATTTATTTATTCATTTCAAAATTCGACAATGTTCTGAAAAATGAAGTTTTTCAGTTGAAAAATAAACAATTTCGTATAAAATTAATTTTTTCAAACGAAACTTTAAGTATTTCATTTTTGGTGAAAACTTATCTTTTCAAGTTGAAAATTCATTTATTTTGTTAAAAATTGGACAATTTATTTAAAAATGAATCTTTTTGTTTAAAAAATTAACTATTTTGTTAAAAAGTAATTTTTTCTTGATTGAACATTTATCTATTTAATTAAAAATTGTACAATGTTCTTCAAAGTGAATCTTTTCTATCGAAAAATAAACTTCTTCGTTGAAAAATGAATTTTTTTGTCTAAAAATAAACCAGCTTGTTGAAAATTAATTTATTTTCTTGAAAATTGGTCTTTTTTTTGGTAGAGCATTATTCTTCTTGGTTAAAAATGAATCGTTTCGGTTGAGAAATAAACAATTTTGTTGAAAATTCATTTTTTTCTTGGTTAAAAATTCATTTATTCAATTAAAAATTCACACAATTTTCTGAAAATGAATTTTTTTTTGGTTGAAAAATAAACTATTTTACAGAAAAACATTTTTGGTGAAGATGTACCTCTTTAAGTTGAAAATTCATTTATTTTGTTAAAAGTTGGACAATTTTTTTAACAATGAATCTTTTTGGTTGAAAAATAAACTATTTTGTTGGAAATTAATTTTTTTGGTTGAAAATTAATTAATTTAATTAAAAATTCTACAATGTTCTTCAAAAGAAATCTTTTTCGTTGAAAAATAAACTATTTTGTGGAAAATTCATTTATGTTGTTGAAAATTGGTCTCTTTTGGTAGAGCCTTATTCTTCGTTGTTAAGAATGAATTGTTATGGTTCAGAAATAAACTATTTTGTTCAAAATTCATTTTTTTCTTGCTTAAAAATTTAGTTATTCAATTAAATTCGAGAATGTTCTAAAAAAATAACTTTTTTGGTTGAAAAAGAAACTATTTTGTAGAAAATTAATTTTTTTTAAACGAAACTTTAAGTATTTCATTTTTGGTAAAAACTTATCTTTTCAAGTTGAAAATTCATTTATTTAGTTAAAATTGGACAATTTCTTTAAAAATTATTCTTTTTGGTTGAATAATAAACTATTTTGTTTAAAATTAATGGTTTCTTCGTTGAAAATTCATTTTTTCAATCGACAATTTAACTATTTCATTTTTGGTGAAAACTTACCTTTTTCAGTTATAGATTCATGTTTTTTTCATATTTGCTTGTTTTTTTTTATTGAGGATTCATAATTATAGTTAAAATTCAACTATTTGCTTTATATTCATATTCACCCTTCATATTGTATAAGTTTGAAATTCGCCTTTTTTATAGAACTTGGTCGAAAATTCATCTTTTTGGTTGAAAATTTAACAGAATTGATGAAAATTGTTTTTTTTTGTTGTTGTTTAAAGTTATTTTTGTTATCAAAGTTTGTATCTGAAAATTTAGCTATTCCATTTTCATTTAAAACTTTATCCTATATATTGTTAAAGATATGGACCATGTCCACGGTTAAAAATATATGTATTTTGTTAAAAAGTCTTTTTGGGTAGAAAATTAGGCTTGTTTAATGAAAATTCAACTATTTGGTACAAATGTTTTTGGTTTATATTGTTGAAAATTCATCTTTAATGGTAGAAAAGTCATACTTTTTAGCTTAGAAGTTAATTTTCTTGTTTGAACAGCAACACTTTTACTAACCGAATAGTTATAACAACCAATGAATGCTTTACTAATAAAAAAGTAGTAGCCCCATCTATTCATTTTTCTCAGTGGAAAGATTAAGATTCAGGATACTTTGCCACTAGAAACTTCTGATACTTCTTCAATGAATCTCATGAATCTCGTCATGTCGGACAAATCAATTTTCTTTTTTGCTCACCCCCGTTCTTTTATTTTTCCTGACGACCTCCCTGTGTCTGGTACCGCATGATCAGGAATCAATATGCACCCCAACCGCGTAGCTCAAGAGTATATTCGCTCAACAAGCACTTGCATTTCACCCTACTTGAATTTCTTTGCATCACCCTCTTTTGTTGCGTAGGTGAACCCACTACTTCCGGCCATAAACCTAGATATGAACATTCGCGACAGATTGCATATGAACAGGGCTTAAGTGTCGAGAACGCCCAGGACGCTTATATTGCTCTCAACAAAGTCCAATTTAAGCAAATTTTTCATTTTTCAATTTTATGTTCAACAGTTCAGCGGAAAATGTACCAATCCTTTATACCCCTTAACATTTTTGTGTAGGTGAATTTTATGGTCTGGAATTCAATAAAATGTTTCAGAAGATAAAATAGTTTTAGTATAGGATGTACCGTGCTCTTCAAGCATCGATAGGTTTGATTAAAATAGATCCAAAAACTATTTGGGTAGGTTTTTAGATAACTATTTATAGTTGACAAAAGAACTTATATTGAAATCATAGCTAATCCCCTTCATGAGATAGCTCAACATTATGTTTTGCGATAACTTAGTGCGAGTATATGATACACTCTTAGAATAATCTGTATCAGATTTAGTATACATGTAATGGAAGCAAGAATGCACAACACGAAATTAAATTTAGTATGCCAACGTACTGTTAATTTAGTATATGCATATACTGAATTTAGTATTCACGTACATGAAATTTAGTATCCGCGTATACTAAATTCAGTATGCATGTATACGAAATTTAGTATACGCATAGACCAAATTCAGTATACGCGTTCCGTTTCGCGTGGGTTCTGTCTTCATCATCTGTAAACATGATCATATGAAAACTGAAATTAAAGAACAAAGTTTTAATGTTCAAATAATCATATGGTTGAGGTACATTTACGATAATAAATTGAACATACTTTTTAAAGAGAGGACTTCGTAGAAAGAAGCCGAACCTTTTAGCATTACAACGAACTCAAAAAAATTCCATCGGCCACGTCGCCGGATTCGTTGAATTAAAACGCACTTGTGCAGCTGAATATATAGCAAACACGTATATGAATTTTAGTGTACAGAAACTATCAAAATCATATACGTGAAAGAAACTTACGGTAGACTCAATCAATTTAGTATACGTAAGTATACTAAAATTACAGAGTGTAATGAATTTAGTAAACATAAAGGAAATTTAATATGCCCGTGTATACTAAAATTGCAAACATTTCTAACAGTGTAGACTGTAAGAAAAATCTGTATGAGGTTCAATATACATGTGTTTGAAGCAAATATGCACTTTCGCTATTGAAACCTAACATACATTGGTGTAGTGAATTTAATATATATGTGTATTAAATTTAATATGCAGGTCGGTATAGCAGTGTGCGTGAAAACTCAAAGTGTTTTCATTTATATAAACTTTGCCAAATATTCGCAATTAAATTGATAATCTAAAATTCGTCGACTGAATTATTATTGATAATGAAAGTCTAACGCATGGGTGGGACTTTTTCCAAAATTCACTCTGAATGGTAAAAATTTAATATGAGTACAGTTGATTGTAGGTTAGGTCTATTATTTATTTGCTTAATTGAACTTTTCAACTTGGAATTCGATTCAATTTTTGTATAACTGGAAAAAAGTATCATGTTTCATTATTAAGAATCGAAAATTACTCTTAAACTTATTTTAAATTTGTGTAAAATGGAATTATCTGATTTTCCTTGTAAGTGATTAACATGAATGTATATGAAATTAATCATACATGCTCCTAATTGCCATTTCATATGCTTGATATATCAATTTTAATATACTTGGGTATGTAATCATATATAATATATAATATATAATACATAATACATAATATATAAGATATAATATATAATAGATATTATACTTTTTTGTAAAAAATGTACACAATTTGACACACAAAAAATACAGTTAAATACAGATAGCTAATTTTTTCTTTCATTTTCTTGTAGAAAAGTAAACATTTAACAATAAAGTATAAGTTTCTATAGTTCAAAAATTTGTATAACATTTATTCATATTTTTTTCTTAGTTTTTTTCTGAAAATCTATGAGGCATTACAGAAAACTACAGAATTTAACATTTTTTAAATTTGGGCATTTGTCGTCATAAAAACTCTTTTAATTTTATGTAAATTATTGTAGAAAATTACAAATCCTTACAAAAAAATACAAGATTTCTTAAAATTATGTTGTATATGCTGTTAGTATTCGAAAAGATTAAGAATTTTTTTATTGATAAATGACAATTAAACAATCATTCATTTGGAAAATAATCAAGTGAATCCAAAATATGTTTAGAAGTTTTGAAAAGATTTCAAAATAATTTGAAACGTGAAAAGATTTTAAAACGTTTAAAACAAAATACAGATTTTTGAAGATTTAAAATACAAAATTTACAAGCTTTTTAGGCATGTTGAAAGATTTTACGGGAATACAAAATTTGCATCAAAATGCCTAGAAAAATGAACAATAATTTTTGTTTAAAAAAGTAATTTCAGAAGAATATTTAATCAATTTTCCAAAATTTTCAAAAAAGAAGCTGGATGATTTTAAGGTAATGTTTATACTTTTGCAGGATTTCCAGAAAATTGTATAAAAATGTTGAGTTCCAAGATAATAAAATTATTATTAGATGCCTGGAAAATTTTTTAGTGATTTTTTTAAAACAAATTTTCCAAAAAATATTTCAAAACAAGTTTTAGTTATATATTAATGTGTCTAGGCTTAAATTGCTTAAAATGATATAATTTTTTAAAATTATTTCTTATATATATATTTTAAATATTTTAACTGTACAATGTATAAAAGTTAAAATTAAAATTTGTTTTGAAATCTTTTCAAATAGTCTCTTATAAATTTGTTCGAAAGAATCATCAAAAATTTTGCCCGAAATCTAATAATAATATTATTATTTTGGAAGTCGAATTTTTTCTACATTTTTTTGAAAATCCTGCAAAAGTTAAAAAATTACCTTAAACTCATCCAGCTCCTTTTTTGAAATTTTGGAAATCTTATTCTTCTTTTGAAATTAATAAAAAAAAATTATTGTCAGTTTTTCCAGGAATTTTGAAACCAATTTTTTATTCATATAAAACCTTTCAAAATGCTTAAAAAGCTTATAAATTCTGTGTTTGAAATCTTCAAAAATGTACAATATGTTTTCAATGTTTTAAAATCTTTCCACGTTTTACATTATTTTGGAATCTTTTCAAAACTTCCAAAAATATTTTAAACTTACTCGATTATTTTTGAAATCAATAATTATTCCATTGTCATCTATTAATCGAAAATTTTCTGAAGATCTTTTTGAATACTCTCTTGAAATTAAGTTTTAAAACTAAAAAATTATTTAAAATTTTTTCAGCATCCTTAAGAAACTGCTTTCTCTGCTTAGCTCAAATTTTTTTTGAATTTATAATTGTTTAATTGTCATTTATGCATAAAAATTCAATAATTTTACTTAAATATTAAAAATTTGTTAAATATGTACAACACTTGAAATTGCAACGGTCCAAGTTTAAATTTAACACTGAAATATTAACGATTCAAGGCTTTTGGAGAAAAATAATTCAGATTAAAATTGTTTAATTTTTAATATTACAATATTTGAGTAGGATTTGCAATTGAATAAGTGCGTTCAATTCTGAATCTTTTGATTTAAAATCATTTCGGAATTGAGAATAGTTTATAAAGTTTCAATTAAACCTTTAAATTTATTTAACTACTGAGGCTTTCAAATTAAAAAATTTCTGTTTTCAACATTAAAATCTATAACTTGCTTAATTTGGAACTGATTTAGAATCATTCTGGGAAGTCAATTATTGTTCAATTTCCAATAATCGAACTTCAGTTGATGCGAATGGAAAAAGTATTTTTTGTAAAAATTCATATTTTTTTGTTTAAATTTGTAGAGATTTGTCATTTTCTAAAATAATTTACGTAAAGTTAAAAGTGTTTTATGACGTCCAACTCAAATTAAAAAATGTAAAATCCTATAGTTTTCTGTAATACCTGGTAGATTTTCACAACAAATTAAATAAAAATGTTATTAATAAAATGTTATACAAATTGTTGAATTGTAGAAACTTATACTTTATTGTTATTGTTAATTTTTCACTTTGCTAAAAGAAAATACAGGAAGAAATTAGCCATTTGTATTTAACTGTATTTTGCTGTTAAATTCTGTACATTTTGTTACAAAAAAGTACATGTTTTAACAAGAAATTAAAGTTGTAAATATGTTTTACTTTCTTGTAAAAATTTTTTTCCATCAGGGTTGAAAGCAGTTACGAAAGGTGCTATAGGCAGAATTCCAATATATTTATTTTCTGGATTTTATCCGATTCCTTTAAAAGTTTTCGAGATGCGTTTTCCTCAAAAATTTCTCCCTAATAGTTTTTTGAGATGACTTTCAAATTTTTTGGCCACATTCATGCATTTTCCCTACCCAGAAGGGGCACTATACCATTCCAGAATAAATTATTCAGAAAAGCTGGTTAAATGTGCAATTCAGGAATGACGCATTTTTGTTGAACATAATAGTCATCATTTTCATTGAAAAGCTATAGCAAATATATATATATATATATATATAGCAAATATTTTATAAAATTGACCAGAAGCGGCGGAGCCTTTTTTTCTAGGTGGGATCAGGGCCATAGACTTATAAAATTAAATGCCACAATTTGTACGTAGTATAATAATAATACACGATGTAAAAATTGTACATAAATAATAAATAAACAATAAACGGTAAATAATAAATAATAACAAATAATAAATACAGGTATAAAGTTTATATTGCCTAAGATTTCACAAAGATTTCAATGATTTCCCAAAGATTCCAGGAAGATTCAAAGGGTTATGCAAAAATTTCGGATAGATTCAAAAGATTTTACAAAGACTTCAATGATTTTCTAAATACCTCACAAAGATTTTAATAATTTCAGAAATATTGCCAAATATTTCAAAAACATTCCGCAAAGATTTCACAAAGACTTAAATGATTTAAATGATTCCACAAATATTTCGCAAAGATTTCCGATAGATTTAAACGATTTCACGAAAGTTTCAATAATTTAACTAATATCAACAAATATTTCACAAAGATTTTAAAAGATTTCCGGAAGATTTTACAAAGATTGGAATGATTTCTCACAAATAAAAAAGTTTTTACAAATATTTCGCAAAGATTTCGGATAGATTTGAAAAATTTTACAAAAACATTAATTGTTTAACACAGATTTTGATGATCTCCCAAAGATTTCGAAAAGATTTCAGATATATTTTCTATAGATTTCACAAAGGTTTCAATAATTTCACAAATATTACTGATATTTCAAATATCTCGCCAAGATTTCCAAAGATTTGAATGATTTCTCAAAAATTAGAAAATTGTCACAAAAATGTCGAAAAGATTTTGGTTAGGTTGAACAGATTTTAATAATTCCAATAATATTACCAAATATTCCAAATATTTTATAAAGATTTCAGATAAATTCGACAAAGATTAGAATGATTTCCCAAAGATAGAAAAATTTTCATAAATATTCCGCAAAGATTTCGGATGGATTCAAAAAATTTCACAAAGATATTCATTGTTTAACACATATTTTAATGATCTCCCAAAGATTTTTCGAAGATTTCAAAAATTTTCCAAAGATTTCAAATATTGCAGGTAAATTTGAAAGCTTTCACGAAGATTTCAATATTTTCACAAAGATTTTAATAATCTCACAAATATTATCAAATATTTCAAAAATGTTAAAAATATTTCGCAGATATATCAAAAAGATTTTACAAAGATTTGAATATTTTCCCAAAGTTTTCACAAAGATTCATTAATTTTCCAAAGATTTCAAAGATTTCACAAAGATTAGAATGATTTCCCAAAAAATCCAAAAAGATTTCAAAGGTTTCGCAAAGATTTCAAATAAATTAAAAAGATTTCACAAAGATTTCAATAATTTCACAAACACTGCTAAATATTTCAAAAATTTTACGCAAAGATTTCACAAAGATTTAAATGATTTCACAAATATTTCGAAGAGATTTTGGATAGATTTAAAAGATTTCAATAATTTCACAAATATTACTGATATTTCAAATACTTCGCTAAGATTGCCAAAGATTTGAATGATTTCTCAATTTCACAAATATCTCAAAAAGATTTCGGACAGATTTAGAAGATTTTAATAATTTCACTAATATTACCAAATATTTCACAAAGAGTTCCAAAGATTTCAAAAAGATTTTACAAAGATTACAATGATCTCTCAAAGATTTCACGATTATTCCAGAAATTCCCCGAAGATTTCGCAAAGATTTCAATAATTTCACAAATAGTACCAAATATTTCAAAAATATTTAAGATATTTCGCAAAGGTATCAAAAAGATTTTACAACGATTTAAACAATTTGCCAAAGATTTCACAAAAATTTAATAATTTCCCAACGATTTCAAAGATTTGGGAAAGATTTCACAAGGACTAGAATGATTTCCCAAACATTTAAAAGGTTTCGCAAAGATTTCAAGTAATCTGAAAAGATTTCACAAAAATTTCAATATTGTCAAAAATATTGCCAAATATTTAAACAATATTTTCCAAAGATTTCACAAACATTTAAGTGATTTGAATCATTTCACAAATATTTTTCAAAGATTTCCGATAGATTCAATAGATTTCACGAAGATTTCAATAATTTCACAAAGATTTTACAAAGATTTAAATAATGACACAAATATTACTGATATTTCAAATATTTCGCAAAGGTTTACAAAGATTTCAATGATTTCTTAAAGAATAGAAAAATATAACAGATATTTCGAAAAAATTTCGAATAGATTAGAAAGATTTCAATCCCCCCCCCCCCCGAGGTAAGGTCATGTAGATTTAAAAAAAACTTCCCCCTCGAGACCCTTACGTAATTAATGAATAACCCCTTTCACTTTACGGAGAGCTACTGTCGGTAACGAACACTAGAGTGTTCCACTGACACTAACTGATGTCCAGTATGCGAAGCACTATTGTCTATTTACAGCCGGGTCGCCATTGTGAGGATACCGATAATGTGTGAACAAATTTGAGAAAATAATTCTTCAAACAAATAAAAATGGTTTATTAAATTACAAATTACTTCTGAATTAGGGAGGTATCCTCGAATATTTCTGTTCTAATTATTGTCAAATGTTCCTGGGTCCAAATTTCTGTTTGGTCTATTATTGTTATAATTATTGTTTCTTGAAAAATAATTATTATATTCATTGTTTTGATTTTTCTGACTATTATTTCTGTATCTTGGGAAGTTGTTACTATCGGTATTTGGATTTCTTGGAACACTGTTATTATTGTAATTAGGATTTCCGGAGAACTTGTTATTATTGTTGTAATTGGGGTTCCCTGAGAAATGGTTACCGTTATTGTAGTTAGGATTTCTTGAGAAGTTGTTATTATTGTTGTAATTATTATTATCGCATGTTCGTTGTCGGTTTTGTTAATTAAACTTTGGTGATTGTTTTTTACTAACAGTTTCCTGAGCTTTTTCTAAATAAAAACATTTTTCGGTTGTGTGACCTAGTTTTTTACAAATAAAGCGTATTTCTCGTGATACGTAAACTTGGCTAGTTTTACCGGTAGCATTGGTATTTAAGATATTGTTCTTCAAATTTTCTTTTCTTAATGCGGAGCGAGCTGCTAGGCTTTTTTCGACATCTATAGCGTCATTAATTACTTCCTTAATTGTTGGCTTTGCTCTTGCGCGGATTTCTAATTCAGGACGTAAACCGCGAATAAAACATTGGATTTCATCTCTTTCTAAATTATTTCTGAACGTGTTGTCTACCTGTAAATTGTTACTTAATCTGTGAGCCTCTTCGATTTTGTCGGCAACATCTTCTATTCGCGAGGCATAGGAGGACACGTTTTCATTTTCCCACATATATATGTTTCCTAATTCCCCTTGCAATGGGTAAACACATTTACCGGAGGCACATATTCTTTTTAGTTTGTCGATTAATTCTTCAATAGTCGCCCCTTCGATAAAATGTGATAGGGGGATTTTACCTCCGTCGAACATCGGAACTACCTCCAACGCAGCTCTCAGAGATAAAAGTTGGTTATTGGGTAGGGCCGTCTCTTTATTAACAACTGGTTTAGCTTGATTACTAAAAATTGATGTACGCTTAAGGGAGGTTTCTTTTAAGTTGATAACTGTTTCATATAATTGAGTATTTATTGTACTACTGAAGAAATTTGAGTCTTCGATGTCAGGGCAAGTATTTTCGTTTGTTAGGGTTATGTCTTGGGTCGCGGATCGCGTAATACTGGGTGTCCCAAATTTATAGGGCTACCTACTTTTTTTATGAATATTTTTTTTTCTACTTTAGCAAATTGCATCCAATTTTTTGCCAGTTGAAAAATTGCTTTATTCAAGTACTTTAAGTTATTTTAACCAATAATTATTCAAGTAATTGAAGCTTTATTTATAAAAATTTAGTAGTCAATTGCGTTTCCGTCGCTCTGAATAACATTTTCATTCGTTTTGGTATTGAATCATTGAGAATTTTGATTTTGCTTGCGCTGATGTTGTCCCACGCTGACTTTAACACTTCCTTGAGCTCTGCGACCGTCGCATACTGCTTGGCGTTGTCATAAACACCGCGAAACATCATGCCCCATACATTTTCAATTGGACTAAGGTCCGGAGAAACGGCAGGCCACTCAATTACTGAAATCTTCGCCTCGGCTAACCAATTCTTTGTTGACTTGCTGGCGTGTATTGACGCGTTATCTTGTTGAAATGTCAACCGAGCAGACCGGAATCATCGAATATAGGACTTGAGATATTCTTCAAGGACTGCCTGATAATCTTTGCTGTTCATTTTATGGGTAACAAAAGCCAAGCTAACTTTCCCGAAACCGCTGTTGCTGCCCGTACCATGACGGATCCGCCACCAAAGTTTCGGGTGGAAAAAAACGAGATTCTTGTCGAAGATCATGCCAATAGTATCTTAATCCATCTGGACCATCCAAATTAAACTATTTTTCGTCAGACCAGATAATCTGAAACACATATAAAAAACAAAATCCTAATTTGATACTACGTAGTCTAAAAAACCAAATTGTTGAGAATGAAAAAAAAAATACATAATGCATAACGCACCTTTGAACATTCATGCGTCCAATGCAGCTTTTCTTGCGCAAAATTGTAGCGCTCCTGCATGTGATGAGGCTTTAGCTTCGGCGCTACCTACATTTTCTCTCAAATTGGCGTGATCGCAGATAACCTTACGGTTACAGTACCTACAATTTAATATAGGAAAAAAGGTTTATATCTGAAATTATGGAAACCCGCAGATTCTGAAATTCTAACTTTCGCAGTGGTAATTTGAAAATTAAACGATTTTAATTTTTAATTTTTGATCGCGTTTGGCTGATATACTTTTTAGCCCAGCCGCAGGTATGAAGGGAACGTATGTGGCCATTTAAAACTGGAACCTGAATAGCTTCAAACAAGAAGATCTGAAACAGCCCTAGTTAATGCGGGTTCAGTGCCGTTTCAGAGCCGTCCGATCGGCGGGGGCACATAAATGAAAAATATTATCTGTGACACATACGAGAAGTTGATTATTACGCAAGTGTTACAAACTTTATGCTCGTGGAATATTCAGCTTCTCGCACTTGTTACATAATAGATTATTTCTAGCAGCTGCGCTTGCGCTTCTGGAGCAAGATTACTCTTTCTAACTACTGTGCTTGCGCACTGCTAGCAACATCACTTTTTCTAGCTGGTGTGCTTGCTCATTTTAATTAAAAATTACTTTCTAGGAGTGCTGGAATTCCGTATAGCAACTTAACCTCACTACTGGCTTTATGATCCTCTTCTATTTTGAAAAACTAAAGTGCGTTACCTTTCTGCAAGCCATTCCGTTACCTTTGCTGTTGGTTGCTGCCCTGGTATGATTTTTTTTTTATACCCATTTCACCTGACAAGAGGTCAGTATCCACTTTAAATTTTGTGAACTTTTGTTCTAGATAAACGGTTCATTTCGAGAAAAATGAGTTTGAAATTTCCCTAATATCTAGTGGATGTCTGTTGCATCAGTTGGTCCGGCAGCCCAGTATTAACGTTCTTCTCTTGTATCTCTCAGGCTGCGGATTCAATTACTTTTATTGTCAGTTATGATTGGTTACTTACATAGTTACTAACATATGTACGGTCTGGCCCTTGTGGACCCACTGTGATGACGGCAGGTAGTCCCCGATCACCAGCGCACTGTTACCCCTCTGGTATTTTCCTTAATCAAGAAAATCTTTGTTGTTGTTGAATTCGATAAATTATTTTGTAAGTTATTTCCCGACTTTCCAGTCCGATCGGCATTCTGCATCTTCCAGGCTTATGACTGGCAACTTGTATAATATGAGCTGGTCTTTTCCAATTACCATGTAGTGTGAAGACTTGTTATACTTTATGTGTTCTCTTGATTCATCTGTGGACTATGTTGGAGGGCGTTTCGTTTAGATCTTTAGCAAATATTCGTTTGGCTACTGCAAAAACCATTCGTCTTTACAAAATGTTTTGCCTCATTGGATCATGGATTTGAGTCAAAGTTTTTTCAGTGATAATACGAGATCTGTCCAGAAAGTATCAGACCTTGTGCTTTGACTATGAACCTCGTTATGCTATTGTCAAATACAAGTATTTACCTTTTTTGGGGACCCTTGTGAGGCACCCTGCTAAGTGACATGGACCTGCGAATCTTTAGTTGATTAGTGTAAGCAGTTTCCTAAACGTCTATCCACGTAGGTGTCGCATTTCAGTATGACGGAGCGCACCGAACAAAGAGTGTGCATTAAATTTTGCCAAAAACTTAGCTTACGGCAGCCGTAAATGTTATAAGTGTACGGAAATTGACCGAATTTTCGGAATTTTTGGTTATTTGTAAATATAACATTAATTTCCATACTTTTTGAAATTTCAGTCAATTTTTGGATGCTTTAAGTTTTTGGAAATTTAAGGATTTTACGGAAATGTGCGAAAATTCAACGTATCCCACAATTTTCATAATTTATCGGTAATTTATAGTAACTTATCGCTTCAAGCTGGTCCAATCTGTCAAACAATCTGTTAACGCACTCAATTGATCGCTTGACGATCTCTTTTTGTGAGCCCAAAATGTGAGCTCATGGATGCATAATTTTTATTATTCATCTCTAATGTCAAACTTTTGCTCCTTCTGGTACCCCATTTTCCAAGCATCGAAAAGGGCTGAAATCATGCAAGTGTTTTTTGTACGAACGGTAAATAAATAATTGATCAAAATCAACCGTTAATTTCCCCCCGCACAACGTAGCGAAATTTACGCTCTTCGGCATAAGGAGGTAATGTGCATGCCTTCTTTCCTATTTCCTTTCAAAAAAGTAGGTTGCTTATTGTTCATCTGTCGCCCATATTATCAAAGAAATGAAATAGTAAATAAAGTTAACAACCGGGTTACAAATAAATGCTCGTTTATTATTAAAACAAGATCAAAATACATAGAACGATATAGTACTCACCCCACATTGTAGTAAGAGAGAGAGAGAGAACAGGAAAGAAAAATATTTTTCTACGTTTAAAAAAAAATTTGTAATCTAGATGTAGCATCTATTTTGATTTGCGTTATTATGTTTTTTATTCTAGGCACAACCGGGAAGCGGATAAAGAAAACGTAAGAAAATAAAAACCGCGATCCGAACTATGCTTTCGCAACAGTTAAACTGGTGGGCGATCTACTTGCCTCTGCGACAATTAGCCAATAAGCGAAGGAACGTACAGGGCGCTTAGTTTTAATAGGAGGGAATGAACTGACTTCCTTGACTGCGCGGCATCTCTACGCCGTGCACTTTCGTCCATTATCTCCTTTACTAAAATTGCACTCTCGTATGAGGTGTTACCCCGCCGCTAATTACAGGCGCGAGTATGCACCTCTAAGTAGGAAAATGTTAACCTATGCACTCCGGTCGTTCTCATGCTTCCACTTTACCGGGGCCCGCCTTCTACCCTCTGGCGTCCCACCATCATGCGAGAAAGAATGCTGACCTTGCACTCTTCCCTTCCGCTGCTTTCTGTTTCCCTCTCTTTACTCTCAGACATTCTTTAACTCACACACGCATAATAAAAACAAGGAACTTCGGTTATAACAGTTTTAAATCATGAGGTTGTGATAGAAAGTATATTATTTAATTTTTTTTGTTAACTGAAAGGAATTTTAACAAAAATTAGGTTTTTTCATCAAATATTTTTTCAAATTACTCGTATAACTATTTTTTCAAATTACTTGATTATTTTCAATTAACTGTCGTCTCAGATAATTAAGATATGGAAATAGGTAGAATAAGGAATATTCTGGTACCTGCATTTTAGTTACGTTAATCTTTTACACTACTGTCATGTTTTATAAGTAGTGAATTACATACAAAATTACAAAAAAATTCAATACCCTTTTTGCTATTTTAGTCTTCTGACTCAATGATGCTTGGAAATCTGCAAAAAGGATCATTAGACATAATGGGAGCTGTCGTTGAACTAGCCGTTGGAGAAAAGCCTGGCTTGGAGTGGATTTTAAGAGTACAAAATTCCAGTATGTGTTCCGTCTTTGAGGCTGCTACTCCTTCAAAAGACACTGTTTTAGAATGGATAACAAAAATCCAAGAAACCGCTCAAAATGCCAGCCTTAGGGTGAGTATTTCTTATTTGATTTAATTACTTTAGAAATTATGATACGCGCGTGTTGTTTCACTGAATACGTCAAGTTACCCATAAACAATTGTCTTCTATTGGTCACGTTCAGAAACCAAGCTTTCTGTCTGTATAAAATGATGTGTTCACTAGGGTTAACGAACACCCCTCCCCCCCTTCCATTGCCGGGAAAAATTCGGCTATGCGCTTTTAAATCACAGTAATCGCCATTTTCTTCAAAATTGGGTTAAGCACGTTTGCAGGTTTTTATTTAAAATAAATAATACTTGTACACAGTAGTAATATTTAGTATATTAATGTTTCTTGTAAAAATAATTTAAGATTTAAAAACAATTGAGTGCATTTTGAAACTGTAATGTGAAGTTGAATCACAGAAAGTGCACTTTTTTGGTTTAGCGCTTACTGTGTTTTGACCGCGTACAGCCGAACTCCCCTACCATAAAACGAACATGGGGAAATTTATGGTTTCGGAAAAATACGACTCACGGTATTAGGGTTTTAAAAAAACATGCCGATCTTTATCAGCGTTTTTAGGCGAGCACTCATGAGAAATTTTTTTGCCATCAATAATTGTTTATTTAAATAATGATTTTTCCCCACAAAGTCATAAAACGGTAGACTTTTCTGTGATAAGTTAGGAAGTTAGTTATTGTCAAGAGCACTCATTTTTGTTAAAAACATTTTTCTAGTGTTCAAACAATTTATTATCATTTACTTGTAACTTTTCATGAAACAGAGGTAAAGAAATGTAGTTTTTCTCTAAACTTGGTTGACTATGTCGCCTAATACTGAATATTTACCACTTTTTCAACCAATTTTTTATTGTTCAAACCTTTTTTATTTATGAAAGCCATTTTTTCCAACGGAGCTAAAACGCCATCCACGGCGAGCAACCCAAAACGTTAAATCAACATAAAGTGGGTAGTGAAGAACCGGAAGAATTCGTCATTATGATTCAAGACAAGGTGGTCAGCACCGTACATCAACAACTTCCCCTAAACCTAGGACTCTTAACAGAATGGATGACTTTCTATAGATACATTCCAGTAACTGTTTTAGAAAACGAAGATGACACCCGTCATCGTGATGAGGAGGAATGTGAAACATGCATCTATTCATCGAATTGTGCTTTCGACTACACGCGATGTGCACGCAAGGTGCAAACTACACCATGCTCCTAATTATATAGCATAATTATATATTAACCAAAAAAAGTGGTGGATCTGTATGACGAGAACACCTTCGTATTTTTTTTCAAATGCATATCCCTACTTCGCGGAGAGAATAAACGAACAACATCTAGCAGGTCAAAAACGCTCAATCTTTATTACTAAACTGCTGCCTGAGGTGGTAATTCAAACCATGTGAAGCCAAATATACCATCCATCCACTTCACGTGGTGAAACTCCAGATCCTCCGGCTGTAAAGGAGATTGCTGTGGTTGTAGGCCAAGACGCTGAAACTGACGGAGTTGATGTCGTTGTGGAAGTACAGAAATCCCGAATACGAACAAAAACAATACTAAAGTCCCAGAAAATCTTAAGTATCTCGAAGAGAACTACGAACGCGTTCTATTGGAATTTTGAGCTGTGGAACCGATTTTAAGGTACTCTCTGCGAAAATATAAGATCGAAATGGCCTTACTGTCACTGGTAGACGACCTTTACACCTAGGTGTTGCCATTATACCTGATTGTACACCTATCTATTACACAGGTACAGACACTTGTATACTTCGCAACATTTTCCATGGTCAGGGCGCTACTAGGATTAAAATCTAGACTTCAGAGGAATAAGTGCAAGCTGTGCTGGCTAATAATTGTAGGCGAGTTAACAGGGGTCAGAAGCTGAATCGTCACGTGGCGGACGTCCTTCATTCACACAATATTCCGTTCAGAACACCAGACGCTACTATGGATGTAGTCATTGATTCCTTCGGACAGAAGCTCTATGTCCTGACTGCTAGGCTGCGCAGGTATAAGAAATCTAACGACATGAAAGATCAAAATAAGGCCTTTAAGGCGGATGAGAAGCGGTTTAACCGGGAAATCAGTGGAGCTCAAAAAGAAGAGCTGGCGCTTGAAGTTTTACGCGTGGAAGACATGGCTGACTACTGGGAAGAGGGTTGGGGAAAAAATAATGAAAGCTATCTGGAAGCAGCGTGGCTCGACCTTGAAAGAAGTCGCACGTTAGACGTTCTGGAAATGGAAGTTCCCAACGTCACAACCTCTGATGTGTGTGGGTGAAAGAAGGCGAAAAACGGGTATTACCTGGCCGTGACATGGTGCACAATTTTTGGTACAAGTACTTTAAATGTGTACATGGTTGCTTGGCAAGGTGCTATCAGATAATGCGTGATCAGCCTGCCTAGGCGCTCTTTTTCATCACAGAAGGCGTACGTATATGCTTCAAAAAAACCAGTTGCCCAGAGGGCTTACAAAATCCTTACAGAAGAGCAAATTGGATGTAGTCACAACTATCTGGGATGCAAGGACCTGTTAAAAATTGACAATGGTATCGTGCTGCAGGCGCGATAACATCAGGGAAACCTGCACATGGCATACTTTAATTATAAACAAGCTTTTCCCTCGTTATCCCACGATTACTTACTTGAAATTATCCTGACGTACAAGATCCACCCAAGCGGGATTCAATTTCTCATTCACGCAATGGCCCTCTTCTATACGAAACTGAAGTACCTTGGTTGTCGTATACCGAGGATTTCATGACCCTTGCGCATTACGACAGATATTTTCCAGGGTGACCTGCCTTATATGGATACCTGAAAGTATATGCCAGGTTGAAAACGCAGAGTTGGAGCTTTACTATCAGGCGCTCATTAAAACATGTGAAAAGGTAGTCCTACCACGCTGTTGGGTAGGTAGATGCGTGTTGATCGCAAATCACGCAACTAAGCGCATAATTCAATTACAAGTAGGACAATCAACATTGCAACATTATCTGCGAAGAAGTTTATAAGAAAAATAAAATACCCTTTTTTTATGTCAGGGAAAATTTATAATTTATAAATTTAGAAAATTTGAATCGATTACGTTTCGGAAACACAGCTGGTTTCCCTCATCATATCTTAAAACAGTTTGAAATAAGATTCCGTGCAAATTTCTTTATGTGTTGGTTCTACTGTAAAGGAGTGGATAAACATAAACAACAAAATAAGAGAGACTTCGGCAAGGAAAGATGTCTTCTTAGAATGTGGAAGATAAGACTTTCTTCCACATCACACCTTCAACGTTACTGTATACATGGCGCTACCTAAAAAGTTGTTATATTTTTCTCAAGTCATCTCTTTCGTGAAACAGAAGCATTTGTCGTGCATTTGTCCAAGAGGGCTATACGACCAAGATCCAGCAGTATGACCCACTAAGCCAAGAAATTATGAGGATGTAGCAACTGGAAAACGTTAAAATTAATCCTCTTGTGTCTTCAGCCACAGGTAACGTTCACGCGAGGCTAAAGAGTTAGCTGGAGAATCTGGGATTTTATAGAGTGCTAGCGGCAGACCAACAGGCAGTTTTACTGAACACCTGCCGTACAGTGCGAAGATATTTTATCCTTAAGAAGCACTGTTTAGGAACTTGAGCATCCATCGATAGCATTTTGTCTAAAATATTCATAATGAACTTAAACAAGAAACTTTGTTAGTGCAAAGTGCTCTTTTTAAAAGAAATCGATTGAATTTTGCCTACTTCATCTAGATATCGTAAACACCATACATGTGCTACATTAAACAAAGTACTTTTAACAAGGCTATTTAATAATTTTAGGATAGGTTACCGATTAGGAGAATAGCAGCCTCAGATACACATAACTTTTAGCGACATCAATTTTCGTATCGCCGTAAAGAAAAGGTTCATATTTCGCATTATCCTATGCCCGCCTTTTTGAAAAATCATTATTTTACTTTTGTTGACGTACGCTTCTAAGTTATTGAGATTATAGGATTTCATTACGCACCTCACGATTTTGTCATTCCAAAATTTTTTTAAATCCCTGACTGAGGGCAGTTGATCATGAGTTGCGATTCGCTGTGCTTGCTTTTTCGTTTTAGAGTATCTGAATATAATTTTTTCAAGTTATTAGTGGAGAAGCTGGTTATTGGGTGCGAATAACATATATCCATTGATATAAAGATAATATAATTGATAATGTAATTGCAAAATCTGCAACGTGTAAATAAATATCTTGAAAATGTTTATCTGGTGCTAAATCTTTAATATTAGAAAAAAGCTACAATTTTTTTGTTGTAATCATCCCAAATTTAGGAGAGGATAAAAATTCCTTAGTTCTTTTCATTTAGTTCCCCAAATTTTCAATTCGGTATATCATTTCGTGTGAAGGCGAGTTGCGCAAAAAAAAATTCGGAAAATTTTTTTTAGATTACCTTTACATGGCCTGAAAATACTTCATTATTAAGTTTTCCAAAAAAGTTTATGCGCATTAACTTACACTACTTGTTGGTTAATCGACGTGTGCTATTAGTTTTATCTGTTTGTAAATAAAAATAATTTTCTTACAATCAAACGCACAATTTCAGACTCCTTTGCAATTTGCATTAAAAAATGTAAATTTTTACAATTTACAATTTTCTCCAAACAGGAGACGCCGCACAATGGACAAAAATCAAATGCATATTTTGATCATTTTTTGATGAATAGTAGGGTGGCCCAAAAAATCACCTTTTAGAAATTTCAAGGTTGATCTTCATCACAGTGTTCTTGGAGACAAATAAATGTATACACATCTTTTTATTTTCGAACAAACTTTCTTTTAGCACGTTCTAAAGCATCTGTAATGCTTCCTGGACTTCAACATGTAAAGTGAAACCGAGTTTTACTTCTTCGATGATGGCATATCAAAAGTTGCATACAATTTACGTTACATTTTCAAGATATATTTTCAAGACTATCGAGATCAAATATCTAAAAAAAATTAATGAACCTTTAATTTACATTAAAAATGAAGAAGAAAAGTGATTAAAAATGACAAATTTAAGTTGAACATCGGCTTTACGTTCTACAGGTGGACAATTTGTAACGGCCGCAATAATCTCAACTTTTGTTTGGGTACCAAAAGGCTCAACTAACTGTTACGGACCCAAGTCCCAATCGTTCGCTGCAGATTTTTTTCATTTTCCCATTATCTTCTGAGGATGCGGACATGCACTGTAAAAGGTTGTGTTGAATTATAACGATTCAGTTAATTTATTTTTTCCGATATTGAATGATCTCAAGCGTGAAAAGGATTCGAAACTTGCACAAGAAAAAGAAACTGAGAAAAGTATTGAAACCGCGAGTAAAGGCAACGACCTACAAGTTCGGTTGATAAGCGAATTATCCTTGCAATAAAATAGTTACAAGATACTGTGATCATCTGCCTCTTAAATAAACTTCTAAAAAAGGTACATCAGGACCACAACTGGTTAGCAGCTGCTGCGTAAATGAATAATCAATCCAGGTTTCAATAGAATGATGAGTCCGCTGTTTACGTCAAATGACGCCCTCTTGGCTAGATAGGTTATATCTGCAATTTTGAGTAGTTTCGTAGGTTCATTAATTTTAATATAAATTTGATGTGTAGATTTGTCTTAAAAATATATTTTCTTACTGTTTATATTGTCAGGACAACTGTAGACTAGATATTTTATATTAAAATTAATAAACCGACAAAAATTTTAATCTCTTTAAATTTTTAGTTACAGTAACTGAAAATTACTAAATCGTGAAAGAATTTTCTGAAACATGTGACTAAAGCTTTATGCAGTTATGGCTGCTGAAATTTTTGTTTCTGTTCAGGTAAATATATAAAGACTTCTGAATAATGCTTTAGTGAAGCGTCTCTGAAAATTCCTACAGAAATTTCTAACAGTGTATAAGAACCTGTTCACGAGGGGGATTACTTGTGAATAGAATATTAGGGGTAGTCACCATGTTAAATGGCAGAATGCCAAACGAGTGCCAAGAACGGATAATTATAATATCAACCATTTTTATCGAAAAGTGCACATTTCGACCATTTTTTTATAACAAGACTTTCTAGTTCAGTTCGAAAAGCAAAAAATTAGGCCTATCTTTGAAAAACTTATCAAAATTTGCATTTGTTTATATAATTAACACTTTTTTTTACCATAAATAACATGACAGCAAGGAGTCTTTGACAAGAAATTTATAGTTGATTCCGCGAAAAAATTAAGCCTTTTAATGAAAAACTGGTCGATATGTGCATTTCTGTATAAGACAGTTATAGACCGATGATCTAAAACGAAAAGTTTCTTTCATATAAATACGTCTTAATGTTTTCAAGTTTTCTATATAACTTGCAAATAATAGTTATCAAGTCATTATATCTATTCTAATTGCGATAATATTTTGAATTTTAATCATCTTCATTAAATTATCTTCATCAGAGTTAGATTACATGTATGCTTTAAGGTAAAAGTTTTGTTATTAATTAGATAAAATTTCGAAGTGGGAAAAACGAAAAATAAGTTTTTTGTAAACAGGTTCTATTAAAATTGGGTTTCACTAGAGGTCCAAATAGAGTCTCCTTCGGAACTAATTCATCGTTTTGGGTTCCTTTTTAGCAAGGGGGGTTCCTTTTTGTTGCAGCTCCTTTGGATCGAAAAATTGTTTCTAATGGAAACAAAAGTATTTTCCTTGTAGCGTAAGGACATCAATAATGGCTCTCCTTACTATAGGGAGCCACACGCTCTCATTTTCGCATGGAAATGGTAAACGCAAAAAGAAATCTTGAAGTTACTGTTGCCTCCCTACTGAAAAAAAGTCAGGAATCATCAGAAAAAATTCAGGACTTCTGACCACTTCTGACCACTTTTGTTGCGTTTCTTTACGAAAATTGTCAAGAAAAGTCAGAATTCGTGAAAAAATATTTAGAAATCGTCATAACTTCGTGTTTGAAGAATAATCCCTTTATTAGGATTCCATGAATAGAATGCTATAACACCTAATCCCTTATATATTTTTCAGGTTATTTATATTATTTATCAATATTTATTTATGCACATTCTCTTTTTACTTACATTTGATTGTTAATACTTACATCTACACTAAGTGACTGAAGGTGAATTTGAAAATGTCCGTTTTGACATATCTTTGTCTTTTCATGAGATACATTATATTTATCCTAATTTTGAACTTGTTAGGAATAGTTTTAGTTATCTGAAATCTTCGAAACCCGTAGATTCTGAATTTCTAACTTTTGAATCTGTATATACAATATTGACAAAATTTTAATTTTCAATTTTTAATCCTTTTTGGTTGGCTTAACTGCGGTCCTAGCCGATAAACTACCTAAAAGTCTGTGAAATAATATATTTTTATAAATAGTGTGGCTCTTCAGGTACGGTCAGCATGTTCAAAAATCGTCAGAACTTCTGTTCATTTGTGACGATTCCTGTCTTTTTTTTAAAGGGCTTAATTTCCTTTATATGTAAGGTTAAGTACTTTCCAAGCAATAGCTAGCAATGGCTCTGTATAATCAATTATTGAAGTCAAAAGGTTAGCAGTGCGTCTGATTTTAGCAGCCGTGACATTTGTCGTAAGAATTAGCTGTCAGTAACAAAGAAAAATAACCACTATTTCCGTTTGTATGCATATACACTGGGACCTGGAGGTAGTTAGAGGAGACCGAGGCGAGTTGAACCACTTTTCATTTTTCGATTTGTTATATTTTTTGTGACTAACTTTTTCAAAACATATTATTGTTACCTTGTTTTGTACAAATTAGGCTTATATAACTACAAGTATCAACAGTTTAATTTGATAACTGAGTTCATTAAAAGCGAAATTAGATGTTGTGAAAAATGGTTTTACTCGCCCCAGGCCCGGGGCGAGTTGTACCACTTTAGCGCAGTCAATAATTTTTAAATCGTGATTCTAATCTTCAATCATTTATTTCAATACATACCTTTTTTAGAGGAGTAGAACCTTTTTTTCATTTCTTGTCCTGCTCTTTTACTTTTTTACTTATTTCTTGTTCTTCCTCTCTTCTCCGTTGCTTCTTGTCTGTCGCCTTTTTTGAGCTAAAAAAGTCGTTTAAAATGTTTTTTTCTATTAGTTTCCTTTCTCTTTTTTGGCTTTCAATTCGTCTCTGATAGGAGAATCAGTACAAAATGCAAATAATACTACGAATTTTAATGGTTTAACTCGCCCCATATGCAAGTGGTACAACTCGTCCCGACATGCGATTGACATTAAACAATATGGAATTTTGTTGTTGCTTAAAAAAAACCTCAACTCTTCGAAGGGTGATATACTTAAAGGTGTACTAAATCTAGCAGGTCGATTGTTTGAAATTAATATGGCTTACAGAGAGCTTGAAATCGAGAAATTGAAACTTGTTAAAATTTACTTACGAGCCATGAAAATAAATTTTTTAGGATAACTTTGGACAATGCAAGAGTTAAAAAAAATAACTTTAGGGACAATTGAAGTTTCAAGTAGTTCACTTCGAGCTAATTTGATGACGCCTCATGACGACTACTTTGTAATATAAACTTACTGGCTCAACTCGCCCCCTATGTTCAACTCGCCCCGGTCTCCCCTACCTTGGATTTACTGTATTTCTAGAACAGATCGCCCCGCAGTTTCGTAGTGAGAGTGGAGCCCGCGGGGTCAAGAGAAGCTTGCTCAACCATGCGTGACCACGAACAGCGTAGCAACAAAGGAGCAGTGCGCGGGTACTCACGCGCGTGTATTGAGTAATATTATGTGTTCCAATAGGAAATGGTTCACACAGCCTTGACTGTTTACGTTTGGAGACACTGGAAATAGCACCAAGGCCAGTGCGTGCCATGCCCAAAACCCTAATTCAATCCAAGTTCCAGGTTATCTGTCTGAGGGTATGTTTCTTTCAAGGTGAGCATGTAAATTCTACCTTATATCATCAAGCATCGGAGAAAACACTCGAAAGAGCCAGTTTTATTGGTGGCAAATCTATTTAATCTGATTTTCAAAGATTACTAGAACCTCATACGCGAGCTCCGCGCACGTCTAATTCTTTTCCATGTTATTATTTTATTTGGAAATGAAGTTCAATCAAATACTATGAAATTAATGTTTACTTTAAAAGCTTTTAGTTGTACACGGTTTCGCAGTAGTGCCCTCTCACTGTGCAGATTAAATAATTGCTGAACTTCAAATATTTGCATGCAACTTTGAAAAAAAAAAAAAAAATGATGACGGATATTAACACTTATGCCCCACCTGCTGCTGGTGTAAAATCTTTTTATTCTGAAGAATGTGCCATCATATCCGGAATTTTTGTACACATTTTTATAGAAATACATAGCAAATGATATAACAAATTATTTTTTTAATTCAGTTATGATAGTTCGGTAAATGAATATGAAAAACAAAAGGTAGAAACTGTTGAAAAAGGGGATAAAAAAAACGGCTAAAGAAAATTTATCTCAGCCCATCCCTCTTCTATCCACATTCCATCTGCATATTTTTCTATCACTTGTATATCCAGCTTTACTTCATTCTATCTCTTTCTATCCATCTATATCTGTTTCTATCTCTATGCTTATCTATCTTTCTCTATTTCCTCTCCATCCTATCGCTTTCAATTCCCTTTTTTCCATGCCTGCATATCCCTTGCATACCCTCGTCTATCTTTTTTGACCTCTTTGCCAATTTAGTTCAAATAATATCCCTTTCAATGCCAAATTATATATCCTTCGCCTATTCCCGTCTATCGCTTTCTGTCTCTTCCGCCAAATTTGAAAGAAAAAGAAAGTGGTCTGCCTGTCAGACCAGAGCAGTGTATCCTTATGTATTTTGACCTGCCGAATCCGAAGTCAGAAATATCATATTGGCTCGTGTTTTAACCCTTATCTCAAAAATACCCGTAAAAAGGCAGTTTTCCGCCAAATTAAAAAAAAAAGAAAGTGGTGTGCTTGGCGAACCAGAGCAGTGTATCCCTATGTATTCTGACCCGATGAATCCGAATTCGAAGTCAGAAATATCATTTTTGGCTCGTGTTTTAACCCTAACGTCAAAAAACACGCGTAAAAAGACGGGTTCCCAACAAATTAGAAAAAAAAGAAAGTGGTCTGCCTGGTGGACCAGATCAGTGTATCTTAATGTACTTTGACCCGCTGAATCCGAATTCGAAGTCAGAAATATCAGACTGGCTCGTGTTTGATCTGTAAACTCAAATATTGACTACTTTCCAGAAAATCTTGGTGCTTTCAGTGAAGAGCGTGGTAAAAGATTCCATTAGGACCTCAAGGATGTCGTGCGTCGATACTAAGGCATGTGGAATAAACATATAATTGCTTATTAGTACTCCATGCTCGTGCGAGAGATACCTAAGAGAAAACGAAAATGTAAAAAACAGCCATTACATAGATCTTTCGAGAATGAGAGAAGTCGATATAACGAAAAAAGTGAGTGAATTGTATTCGCTGTTCACGCGCAGATGCTCTGGTCTAGGCTGATGAGTAATAGATATAAAAAAGAAATATTTCCTGCTGATGTATTGACAAAAACCGACTCTTGCCTCTTCACTGAAAAATAGCGAAACTCGGAGTTTGTTTGTACAAATTGTTTATGTAAATAATAATTATTGTACATTTGCAAAGCATCGCAAGGAAGAGTTATTATAAAGACATTCTTTGTTGATTCGATAAACAAAAATTGGGCCTATTCGTTGAAAAATAGCAAAACTCTGAATTGTTTTATAAAAATTGTTTACGTGAATAATAATTATTGTACATTTGCAAAGCATCGTAAGAAAGAGTTACTGTAAAGACATTAATAAACATAATAATAATAAACATAATAAAAATTTTTTGTAATTATTCTCGCTTAGTGGAAACAATTCCGAGATTTTTGATAAATCTAAAAATCCTAAAAAAATGGTACTACTGAAATTTAAAAAAATGTAAACTGTTAAATAAAAAATTAAACTTTATTACAAAAATTCCCGACACACAAATCTTTCTGAAATTCCAAAAGCTTTCATTGCAAGAAGAAATGTTACTCAAATATTTGAAATTTTTGAACATTTTGAACTATAAAAGAACGGTTAATGAAAAGCCTTCTTTGAAAAACGAGCGTCCAGGAAATTGTATGTATACCTAAATATTTCTACTTTGCCCGCTTATGAAAATTTCTTATAAAGCGATCAGTGTGTTATGAGCAACGGTTTAACTAAGGTCAAAAATCTCGAGTTTAAATAATCACGCTTTATACATCGACAGCGAATCACTGTTCTGAAAGCGAGTGGAGTTTCAGCCGATCACATTGCTTGCAGGTGACATTCCTGTCTGATCACTTCAGGTGACTTCAGGTGAAGATCAGGTGACTTTCTATCTACTTTTTAATATAGGATTGCCCGCTGATGGCATAACTATCTTCGAAGCTACTTTTTAATATAGAATTCAATCTTGAAAAAGTTTGACTCACTAGTAGAGCTTTCATAAATAATTTTTCATTGTCATCAGTTAGCCGTATCAAAAATGTCTTATATGACCGAAAAAAATACGAAAAAAGATTACCAGAAGGCGCTAGGTTGGAACACTAATCTTCTCCATCAGTTTATCCGGATCACTATTGACGTACGCGTGGCTCAGTAGTGATTTTCAGTTGCGCACTAATTAGGTTTACACATCACTTTATTTTACTTACGTGAAGAGCATGTATATCCCCCAAATTCCATTTGAACTAAGTTTTATTTGATTGAAGATCAAGTTGCCGAACAGCTATTTGTCCTTACTACCAGTTATTATAATTTCTATTATACCAAATCCTCACTTTGCATAATTTTCATATTTTCGAATTTCTCTTCACGATCATTTTTATTCATTCTTATTTCCATTTAATAAAATTTCTGTTATTCCTAATTTGTCTTTAACATACTTGTCACTTTTACGAATATCCACATAACATAATATTCATTTGCACGAATTTCTATTTATCATACTTTACATTTATTCGAATTGTCATTTGACACAATTTTATTTCTGCCGAATAACCACATAACCTAGCATTCATTTACACGAATCGCCATCTGTCATACAGGATGTTTTTCTTAACTTGAGACATCGAAATATCTCAAAAAATACGCATCCTATGAAAAAATATCTGTCATAAAAACTTTTTATTTTCGATTATCAACACGTACGGTCGTTTTCCGTGGTCTACCAGATCGTGGGAGGTCCGATAGGCACTTGGTAGTAGTAAATTTTTCGATTATTCTATTCACAGCACTTTTACCAATTTTTAATAAAGCGGCAATTTCGCGAGATGGCTTTCCTTGTTCAGAAAGGTTTATCACGGCTTCCCGAATTTGATAATTTGTATGTCTCGGCATATTGACTAATGCGTGAAACACTTAACGAATATGAAAAAATCAAGTAGCGGACCAGGCGGAGATCTCAGGGATATATAAGTACAGTGGCCCAATATTTTTGCACACTACTGTACCTGCCTATGGTCCTACCGAATTCGCTTTTTTGTGTATTGTGAGTCCTACCACCTGTAACCGTTGGACTATCCGGCTAAGCCACCATTGTGTTCCTCGAAGGTATCAGTAATAATTACTATGTCATCTAAATACGCGTAGGCGTGAGGCCCCATTTCCAATCCATTTAAGGAATCCACCCGCCTCTGGAATTTCGCTGGCACTCCAGAGAAACTAAAAGACTAAAAGGCATCCTGTTGAACGGGAACAATCTGATTTTCAGAAAGTGTGTAGGCGGTGTACTCTTTACTTTTTTCTTTCATTGGATGTCCAAAATCGTGATATTTTCGCTACTCTGAGTTGATCTAGTATCATATCCATTTTAGGCAAGGGCCATGTGTCCTTTTTGCCGACTTTATTTAGCTTTCTGTAGTCAACGCAAACCCTGTATGCCCCGTCCGGCTTCTGTGCCATCACTACGGAACTTGACCAGCCGCTTTACGGAAGCGTGACGATCCATTCTAACAACAGTCGCTCAACGTCTTCGTGCATAACCGATAAAACCTTTGTCCTGGCTTCCGCGCCATCACTACGGGATGCGACCAGTCGCTTTATAAATGGCGTGGCGATCCCTTCTGACAACAGTCGCTGAACTTGTTCGTGCATAACCGATAAAACCTTTGGTGATACTCGATAGTACCTTTGCTTTATTGGCGGTTGATCCACGGTCATGCTGTGTGAAACCAAATTTGTTCAGTTCCTGTCGTTCTCCTGTCATAATTGCCGTGGGCCATGCCAGTTTGTTTACATTCAGTGTAATGAAGAATGTGACAGGTCCGCCCTGGATCTCCGGATATGTCACCTTTGGTTTTTTAGCTGGCCGTCTCGAGGATGACGTTCCTGCTTTCCACACTGCTCTTCTCTCGAGGTATCTGTGCATTTTTATTTATGCTTGTCTCGCAAGCCTGGCTTTTCATGACTCAGGAAAACACAGCCACAACTATAGTGTATTTACGAAAGCTGGGTTCCTAGGTAACATAACAAAGTCAACGGTAAAATAATAAAGCTTAAATCTAATTATGATAGTTGTGCGTCGAGGTTTGGAGGTGAGTTTGTTTTTTGGTTGTAAATCAAGGTGAAAGCCTAGGCATGCTCGAACGCATAACTGAACTCGCATAAGCGTAGGCGTTCGCATTAGAATAAGAACCATGTGGAACAGCGCGGTCAGAACGTCTGAATTGTTTTTCATTAGGGTGAAGAAGATTAAAAATATATAAAACTTGTTATAAAGAAAAAAGTGGAGAAAAATTGTTTCGTGGGGATTGTCAGCGTTTATTCATTTTATTTTCTCTAAATTTTGAACTTTTGAGAGCAAACAATGATCTGCATCGCCTATTTGTGTTGGATTTATAACTGTTTTCATAATGGAATCGACCAAAACTTACTAGGGACAGATACCCAGTTACAACTCTTTTTTTTCAATTACTTTCAACACTTTTAATTAGTATTAAGGATTGTATAAACCGCATTTTTTCTATTAGGAGCTATTAGACTAAATATTACTTCTTCGTCTAACGTGCACGATAAACGCGACTTACTTAACTGAAGAGGCGGCGGAAACTGAAATGGACACCCGACGACGGTGACGCATGCGCAGTTCGAGAGTGCTGGTATCAGCGCGTGGGAAGGTGTTATTCCCGTCCGCTGATTGGGGCGGGAATGCGCTTACCGACCGCTTACGAAGCTTGCATCCGTCACCGTTGTCGGGAATGTGCGCCACTTTCAACAATCGAAATTTGATTCACAGCTAACTTCATGTTTCATCTGTCATGATTACATAGCATTTTGTTATCGCAGATACTACAGAGTTCAGGCTCATAATAGGAGGCGATTTTAATGCGAGAACAGGAGGTAGAGGAGAAAGGGAGTGGGGTGGAGGGCGAGGAAGAAAATCCAAAGACAATATACTGAATGGGGAGGGGAAGAAATTGTTTAAGAGCCTAGGGGAGGTGGGATGGTTTATTCTGAACTGAGGTATAGAGGGGGATGAGGAAGGGGAATGTACACGTTCAGGAGGAAAGAGGGGAACGGTAATTGATTATGTGGTAGTGGATGACGAGGCAAGAGAGAAGGTTAAGAAACTAGAGGTGGGGATTTATATAGATTCGGATCACTTTCCCATAATAGTGACAGTAGAGGGAGAATTGAGTAATAACAATAAGGCTAAAAAAAAAGCAAAAATAAAAAGAGCAGGAAGAGGAGATTGGTCAATGGAAGCTAAAGAACAGTTCAAAGAAAAAGTCAGGAATATCAAAATGGGGGAAGGAAATGGAAATAATGATAGTTGAAATAAAAAGAGTATTAGAGTGCACAAGCAAAAAAGAAGTTAGTGAAGTAGGGGATATGATTGGATGGGATGAGGAATATAAACAGAAGAAGAATGAAGTGAGAAAGGAATTAAGAAAATGGAGAACAGGGACAAGTAGTGAAGAAGAATATAGGAGAAAAAAGAAGGAGTATACTGAGTTTGTGATAAAAAAAAAGAGGAGGAAAATAAAAGGTTTGAAGAAGAAGCGGAGAAGGGTAGGATGGAAGAAGAGGTTTGGAAGGTGGTAAATAGAGAGAAGAGAAGAAGAAAAAGATTAAACCAGGATATTGAGATGGTAGAATGGAAAAAATAGTTTATGGAGTTACTAGGAGAGCTAGAGAGGATAGTTAGGAAAGGAGCAAAAGATGGTAGAGAAAAAGATGAGGAGGAGGACATTTCAAGGAAGGAAATTGTCAAGGTATTAGAGATGATGTAAGATGGAAAGGCACCTGGTATAGATGAGATCCCAAATGAAGTCTGGAAATATGGAGGGACAGAATTAGAGGAATGGACTTGGATAATGTGCAATAGAGTTTGGAGAGGAGAGGGGTGGTCAGAGTTATGGAAAGAAGGTGTAGCGATACCAATGGCGAAGAAAGGCAAAGGGGAGTAGGTTAAAGATTATAGAGGAGTGACACTAATGCCAACATTGTATAAAGTATATGTGACTGTTTTATCAGAGAGGTTAAACAAAGAAGTTGAGGAAAAAAAGATAGAGCCTCCGAATCAGACGTGGTTTAGAAAAGGGATGGGGGTGATGAACAACATATATGTTCTGAACTATTTAGTAAATAAGAGGATCAAAAGGGAGAAAGGGGCAATGATAGCAATATTCGTGGACTTCCTAAAATGCATGGGAAGACTTAAATAATGTTTTATTTGGTAAATTAATTTTAAGAGAACATTTAAAAAGATTTCATAAGATTTCGAAAACTGATGAACAACAATCTGAAAGATTTTTTGGTAAAATGTTTTCATTTTGTAGGATATAAAACGATTTTTTGAAATTTCAAAAAATAATGTAGAAAATTTTAAAGCCAAATTTTTCAATTTTGCAAGATTAAAAAATTTTAGAAAAAATTCGTGTTAGTTATGGAAATTTTGAGAAGTTTTGCAAAGATTTCATAAAATTTAAAACAAAATCGATTTTTAAAGATTTCGGAGAAAAGATTTTCTAAAAATTCAAAAAAATTAAAATGATTTTTTATTTTGATAAATTAATTTGAAGATAAAATTGAACAAGATTTCAAAACATTTCCAAAATTGTCGAAAAAGAATCTGGAAGATCTTAAAGAAATTTTTTTTAATTTAGTGAAAAATTCGAATCAGTTTAAAAAATATTAAAAAATGTTAAAAGAATTTCAAGAATAAATTAAAACTAGAAACGATTTCAAGAAATGTAATAACAAAAAGTGGGTTTTTGAAGATTCAGAAAAAAAGCTTTCATAGAGTTTTGAAAGGTTTCAAAGGTATAAAAAAGTGTTTTTTTAAAAAGATTCTTGGGAATACTGAAATAAATCATATTTTGAAAATTTTATTTTCAGATGAAATTGAAAAACATTTTTAGATATTTCAAAAGATTTACAGAATTGTCGGAAAAGTTTCTGAAAAATTTGAAGACAATTTTTTGATTTTGCAGAATTTTGAAAAAAAATTAGCAAAAATTCTACTTATTTAAAAAGATATTGAGAATTTTTGAAAAAATGTCAAAAATAATTTAAAACCTTGAACGATTGCAAGAAATTTAAAACCAAATGTAGATTGTCGAAGATTTAAAAAAAAAGAAGTTTTTTTAAAGAATTTCGAAAGACTTCAAGAGAATAAAAAAGTGATGTTACGATTCCTGGGGAAACTTAAATTATATTTAATTTTCAAAAATTGATTTTAAGATAAAATTGAAAAAATTGAAAATACTTCGAAAATTGTCGAAAAAGAATTTGGAAGATTTAAAAGCAATTTTTTTAATTTTTAGCAGCATTTGAGAAAACATTTTGATTTGAAATAATTTCAAGAAATTGAAAACGAAATAAAGATCTTTGAAGTTTAAAAAAAAAAACTTTTTAAGAGTTTTGACAGGTTTTTTTTTTTTTTTTTTTAATTTTGCATTTTTTTTAATTTTGCAGTTAAAAAAAATTATTCCAAAATTGAATCCGGAAGATTTTAAGGCATTTTTTTGTATTCAACACAATTTTGAAAAAATTTTAGGAAGAATCTAACACATTTTAATAAGATTCATAGGAAATTTCAAATGTTTTTTTTTGTCTTAGGAATCATTTCAATAGAATATTACAAAAGATATTCAAAATTAGGTTCAAGAATCTGAAAGATTCTTGGTAAATAGTTTTTTATTTTGGAGGATTTTGAATGATTTCGTAAAATTTTGAAAAAGGAAGTTGAAGATTTTTTGCACGATTACCAAATTTGAAAAAAAATCGAGTTTATTGAACAAATGTAAAGAATTTATAAAAAGGTTCAAAAATAATTGAGAAAAGATTTCAAAGAATTCAAAATAATTAAAAATTAAAAATGATTTCAAGAAATGTAAAAACAAAATGTGAATTTTTGATGATTTCGAGAAAAAGCTTTATAAGAGTTTTCAAAGATGTCAAGGGAATGAAAAAGTGTTTTTTTTAAGATTCTTGGCAATACTGAAATAAATCTTATTTTGAAAAATTTATCTTAAGATGAAATTGCAAAACGTTTTTAAACATTTCAAAAGATTTCAAAAATTGGCGGGAAAATTTCTGGAATATGTGAAGGCAATTCTTCCATTTTGCAGAATTTTGAAAAAAAATTTAGGAAAAATTCTACTTATTTAAAAAAATACTAAGAAGTTTAAAAAAAATTTCAAAAATAATTTAAAACCTTGATCGATTTCAAAATATTTAAAACAAAATGTAGATTTTAAAAGATTTTGAAAAAAGAAGGTTTTTGAGAATTTTGAAAAATTTCAATGGAATAAAAAAGTTATGTTAAGATTCCAGGAAAAATAAATAGTATTTAATTTTGAAGAATTAATTTGAGATAAATTTGAAAAAAATGGAAAATACTTCGAAAGGTATCGAAAATTATCGAAAAAAAATTTGGAAAATTAAAAAACAATTTTTTCATTTTTAACAGCATTTGAAAAAACATTTGAAAAAATTCTGCGAAATTTTTTTTTGCCTCCCCAAATTGCTTCCCATCCCTGATTCCTGACTTATTTTTCAATTACATGAGATGTCAAGTAGAAGAGGACATTTAAAGTCAGCCACATATACGGACAAGTAGTACAAGTTATTTTAAGATAGACAAGTGGGATTTCAAGTAGTGTAAATAAATTTCAGTCAGCCAATTATTGAAAGATTTGTGATGTGAGAACAATTGTCTGAGCTAGATTTACTTATACTACTTAAATATTTATTTTTCGATGAAATAGAATAAACCAAATACTTCTTTTTTATATGTTATTTGTAAAATGTGTATGCACGAAAAATATCAGAAAATTACCATTTTAGGGCTAATTTTCTCAACCTTTGAAATTTTATTAAATTTTAGTAATTCCTTCATTACCTTAGAAGCCAAGAAAAATGGTCTGCTATCAACATTATGTTAGAAAAAATCGTCTTGAATCTAAATATCTGAATATTATAAAAAAACTAATTATTTTATATTGCCTATAGACATAAGAAACTTCAATAAACAGTTTGCTATATTTCTTTACTAATGACTTTAATAGATGGCTTGAATGATATCCCATTCATTTTTTTTCTGTCAAACATACATTTTAAAAAATTTTAATTCAACTATACAATTTGTAGTTTAAAATGTATCTTTTTTGTTGAAAAATTTGTTTATTCAATTAAAAATTCAACTACATGGTTACTGTTAGAAGAAAAGAATTTTTTTTACTGAAGCTTCATCTGCTACCTCTATATCTTTTTTATTAAAAATTTGATCTTTTAGTTGCAAATTCAGCTCACTGGTTAAACATACAATGTATTAAAGTAAATCTTTTTCCTTTTTAAAAATGTAACTATTCAGTTGAAGATTCCTTTTTTTTTAATTTAACCTTTTTGGTTGAAAATTGGCCTATTTTGTTGAAAAATCGCTTTTTTGGTCGACGATACATTTTTTAATGAAAAATTTATTTACTTCAGTTGAAGATCTATCATTTTGCTTCAGATTCATCTTTTTTGGAAGAAATTTTATATCTTTGTTTGAAAATCTAATTATTTTTGGTTGAAAGTTAATTATTTTGGTTGCAAAGTCTACTATCATAATTATCATATCAGTTTAGCTTATTTTATGTCATTGTTATATAATAGATGAAATTTAAGCAAAAAAAAAAAATAATTTTCAATGAAAAAACGGATTTTCAACAAAATAGTTAACTTTTCGACCAAAGTGATAAAGTTTCAAATAAAATGATGAGTCTTCAACTGGAATGATTGAATTTTCGAACAAAAAGATAAATATTCAACCATGAAGGGTAATTTTCTACAAAAAAATACAAATGAACATAATAACTTTTTAACCAATAGTTGAATTTTAGAAAAAAGAGACAAATTTTCAACAAAAAAAAGAATGGTTAAATGGTAAGTCAAATTAATTTTTAACAACAACAAAAACGTATTTTTTAATCCAACAGTTTAATTTTTAATCAGTGTGATGAACTTTCGACTAAAATGGTGAAATTTCAACTAAAATAGTTACATTTTATACCAAAAAGGTACACAAATTTTCCGCCAAATAGTTAAATTTTTAAATAAAAAAGATCAATTATCAACCAAATAGTTAAATTTTCATCCAAAAAATAAAAATTGTTAACCAAAAATTAAATAATTGAATTTTCTGTTTCAAAAAACTAGTTTGAAGAAAAAAAAAACAAATCTTCAACAAAATAGTTAAATTTTCAACATGAATAGTTAAATTTTTAGTTGGAAAACTTGATTTTCAACAAGGTAGTTCAATTTCCAGCAACGAATTTTCAATGAACAGAATATAAATACATGAAATAATACTTAATACTGCTGAATAGTTATTCACATAAATTGTTTAAATAATTTCTTATTGTTTTTAGTAATTTACCCTTAGAATAGAGATAGAAAGTCGCGGTTTTTTCGATTTTTGTTCACTTTCTGCCCAATTTTCAATTAGAGTGAGCCAATAGTTAATTCATGTTAGCAAACATAATTGTTCAAACCTTTCATTATTATTGTTAATAATATTCTCTTAGAATAATGCTTGAAAATTGCAGTTTTTCATAAATTTTCCACTCTCTGTCCAATTTCCAATTGGAGTAAAGGTAAATAATTAAATAAAGTTAACAAAATTTATTTTTCAAACAATTTTTAATTATTGGTTATAATAATCAATTTGAATAATGCTACAAAATTGGGGTTGCTTTCTGAAATTTTCAACGATTTGTTAACTTTCCAAATTACAGTGAAGTAATAATTAATTTAGGTTAACAAAAATGATTGTTTAAACAATTGATAACATTGGTAAAAGAGCAAATACAATTCACTTCAAACATTACAATATTATTTAAAAAATGATGTGAAAAGTGGACAAAAAGTTAAAAATTTCAGAAGAAAACCGAAACTATCTGGCAATCATATAGATTAAGATAGTTATAAGCAATGATAATTCGTTTGAGCAATTATTTTTTATTAAATTTAATTAATTTTTAGTCAGTTCAAGTGAAAAATAGAGAAATAGTTCAAAATTTTAGAAAAACCCGCAATTTTCTAGCATTATTCAAATTGAATATTATTAACAATGACAATAAATTGTTTGAAAAATGAATGTTGTCAACTTCAATTAATTATTCACCTCACTTTAATTAAAAAATGGAGAAAAAGTAGGAAATTTGTGAAATATCTGTTACTTTCGAGCATTATTCTAAGAGAATATTATTAGCATTAACAACAAATACTTTAGACAATTATTTTCATTAACATAAATTAACTATTATCTCACTCTAATTGAAAATGCGACGTTTCTTCCCAAAAGGATGAATTTTGAAATCAAACTAGCGAATTTTCAACCAAGAATGTTCTATTTTCTACCAAAAAGTACGATTTTTAAAAAAAATACATCAATTTCTAACCAAATCGTTCATTTTTTTACGGTAGAAGACAAATTTCAAACGAAAAATGCAAACATCAAATTTTCAGTGAAAGAAATTTAATTTAAATAATGAAAACCCAATTTCGAACAAAATAGTCAAATTTTTAATCTAAGACGTGAATTTTCAACAGAAATTGTGAATTTTCAACCTATCAGACAAATTTTCAACGAATTAATATGTTTTAGTCAACGAAAAAAAGTTCTTTCAAATTGTTGAACATTTAAGCCAAAAGACAAATTTTCTGTGAGACACTTGCATTTTCAACCAGAAAATATGAATTTTTAACAAATAAGTTAATTTTCAACAAAAAAAGAGGAAATTTTGAACCAATATGATTAGTTTCCGTCCAATGAAGACGAATTTGCAGTCAACCGAGATCAATTTACAACCACATATGAAAAAGTTACATTTTCAGTTAAAAAACTTAATTTTAAGCCAGACAATTTTTCTAAACAAAATTGATGAATTTTCAAGAAATCAATGTAACTTCAACAAAAAATTAATTTTTTATCAAATTATTCAACATTTACTCCAGTAGCTCAATTTTTAATGAAAATTATGAATTTTAAACTAAAATAGTTCAGTTTTCAGTTAAGAAAAATAATTTTCAAATAAAAAAAAATTAATCTCAACCAAAGAGATGAGTTTCCAACTAAAGTGATGAGTCTTTAACAAAAAAGTGCTTTTTCATAAAGTCGTTCAAGTTTCAACCAAGTAGTTGAATTTTAAATTAAAAAAAAAAAGAATCGCCAACCAAAAACGGAATAGCTAGATTTTCAGCAGAAAAAATTAATTTTGAGCATAAGAAAGAAAAGTTTGCAAAAGTAGTTATACTTTTACAAAATAGTTGCATTTTCAAACAAAAAGATGCATCTTTAAAAAAATTGGTGAATTTTCGAATGAATAATCAAATTCTTATAAAAAAAATAATTGTCAGGAGGAAGCAACTGAAAAAAATAACAATGCCTACTCATCCTTATTTCTAATCATTTTCCCTGCTTCTCCGCCCCTCATTGCTCCTCTTACCCTCTAGTTTCCATCATGTGATTTCCCATAACTTTCCTCATTCCCTTTCCCTTATTTCCCCTCACTATCTATCAATTGCACTCCCATCAATTTCTCTCACTTCTCCTCACTTTCTCCTACTTTTCCGCCCATTATTTCCTGTCACCTCATTTCCACTCACTTACCCTAGTTTCCCTCACACCTCTTCCCCTCCCATAATTTCCCTTGTCAGCCCTCACTACCCCTCGCCTACTAATTCTCATTTCTAATAATTTTGTATATATAATTATAATCATTTTCCCTACTTCCTTGCACCTCATTGCACCTCTGACCCTCTAGTTCCCCTCCGATAATTTCCCATCACTTTCCTCATTTCCATTCCCTTATTCTCCCTTACTATCCATCAATTACACTTCTACCACTTTCTGTCACTTCTTCTCACTTTCTCATACTTTCCCACTCATTATTGCCGGTTACCTCATTTCCACTCCCTTAACGTAGTTTCCCTCTCACTACTTCCTCTCTCATAATTTCCCTTGTCAGCCCTCACTGCCCCGTGTCTACTCATCCTCATTTCTAATTATTTTCCCTACTTCACCCTACTTATCCTACTTCACCGCCCCTCATTACCCTCCTCACCTTATAGTTCCGTTTCTTGAATTTCCTTTTCACTCACCTTACTTCCCTTTTCCTTATTTCCCCTTACTATCCATCAATCACACACACATCACTCTCTCTTACTTCTTCTCATTTTCTCCTACTTTCGCGTCTATTATTTCTGGTCACCTCATTTCCACTCACTTACCCTATTTTTCCTTCCACTACATCCCCTCCCATAATTTCCCTTGTCAGCCCTCACTACCCCTTGCCTACTCATCCTCACTTCTAATCATTTTTCCTTCTTCACCTCACCCATCCTACTTCTCCGCCCCTCATTACCCTCTTCACCTTGTAGTTCCTTTCCATAATTCCCTATCACTTTCCTTATTTCCCCTCACTATCCATCAATTCATTTCTTTTGATTTTCTGAAAAATTTATATGTAGAAACTCAATTTGCGGTAAAAATTTTGGTTACTCAATTCTGTACTGCGACCCTTTATTTAGAGAATTGTTGGTTTATTTGGTAATTCAGTCGTTTAAAACTACCCTTCTCATTAACTCTCACCCCTACTCTAACTACATTCCCTTACTGACTTACTCAACCATTTACCCTACCTTCCTCAACATCTTCATCCTTATCTTGCTCTACTTCTCTGCTCCTCATTACTCCTTACTCCCTCTATTTCTCCTCCCTTAATTTCCTAACAATTTCCCTACTTTCCCTTCCGTAATTTCCCCTCACTATTCCTCAAATACACTACCTTCACTTTCTCTTACTTCTTCTCACTTCCCAAACTTTCCCGCCCATGATTTCCGCTTACCATATTCCCACTCTTACCCTAGTTTCGCTCCCACCATTTCCACTACTTTCTCTCGCATAATTTGCCCTTACTTCCCCTACTCCTCCTCCCATAATTTTCCCTCCTAAAAAGAAGAAGAAGATGGCAGACAAGTAAAGAGTATCAGTTATCTGATCTCGATTTTATTAGATTTTCTAAAAAATTTATATGCAAAAACTAAATTTGTGGTAAAAATTTTGGTTATCTAGTTCTGTACTGCAACTTTTTATTTATGGAATTGAGAAATGTTGGTTATAAGAAAGAAAGCTTTAGATGATTACAAGAGCAGTTGAGAAACGAAAGAGGAAATGGTTTCGTAACCTATTAAGACGTTAATTTACCAGCTTAAACCTCCTCTTCTTATTCACTCCCACCCCTACTCCACCTACATTCCCTCACTTCCCACCCCTCACTTAAGCCTTTACCATACCTTCCTCAACATCTTCATCATTGACTTTCCCCTCTGCTCGGTTCCCTAGCTAAAACTCCCTTACAACTACTTCCCTTTCTCAAACCTCACCACCCCTTTTGTTCTCATACTCGTTTATAATCATTTTCCCTGCTTCCCCTCGCTTGCCCTACTTCTAAGCTCCTTATTACCCCTCACTCCCTCCAGTTCCCCTCCAATTATTTTGTGTCACTTTCCCTACTTCGCTTTCCCTTATTTCCTCTCACTATCCATCAATTACACTCCCCTCACTTTCTCCCACTTCTTCTCACATCCCCTACTTTCCCACCCTTTATTTCCCGTCACCACATTTTCACTCACTTACCCTAATTTCCCTCCCACTCCGTCCCCTCCCATAATAGAGGGCAAGTCATTTCTAATAATTTTCCCTACTTCTCTCACTTGCCCTACTTCCCTGCTCCTCATTACCCCTCACTTCCTCAAGTTATCCTCCCTTAATTTTCTAACACTTTCCCTACTTTCCTACCCATTATTTCCCCTCGCTTACCCTAGTTTCCCTTCCACCTATTCCACTACTTCCCCTCTTCTAATTTTCCCTTGCTTCCCCTCTTCTAATTTTCCCTTGCTTCCCCTACTTCTCCTTACATAATTTCCCCTCCCAAAAAGAAGAAGAAGATGGCAGACAAGTTAGGAGAGTCAGTTATCTAGTCTTGATTTGTTTTGATTCTCAAAAAAATTTATATTGAAAAACTCAATTTGAGGTAAAAATGTTTGTTATCTAGTTATGTACTACAACCATTCATTTATGGAATCGAGAATTGTTGGTTATAAGAAAGAAAGCTCTCGAGGCTTACAATAGGAGTTGAGAAACAAGAGGGGAAAGGGTGAAACAGAAACAAGGATATTGAATCGAGCATCTTAATTGAAAGGAATTTCACCAAGTTGAACAACTTCGATGTTGTTCTTCTGATAAAATCCTGCCGGAAGAAAAAAATTAAATACTTTCTGTCAGAAAAAGAAATTTAATAACTGTCTGCTCTCGAGGAATACTTCTTTGAGTTAAATGTAATCCACAATTCGTTATAAATTCCTTCAGTCTCAGAAGACAGGAAGCTTTCCTCTTCAGAGTTTGTTACTAGTTAGTCAGTATTTTGTTATGACGGGTAAGAAATGTTGATAATAAATTTATCGCGATATTTCAAGATCGCTAATTCATCTTCATGCCTGCCGAATAAGTTAGTCTCGTGAGAAATTTATTTTCGTCATAATTTATTGGCTGATTATTTATAATTTTACTTATTTTCAATTGTTATTTATAAATAAGCAGTATTTGTTTTCAAATTTAACTGAAAATTTAGTGATTCATCTAAATTAATGATAAGAGTCGTACACAATTTTATCACAAATTAAATAAGATGATTGGAGGGGGGGGATGATATTGCGTTAGAAAAATTTTTACTCAAAAAATTTATAAATTCACATATTTCCAAAACACATGAATTTTCAAACAAATAGGTGAGTTTTTGACACGGAAAGATACACGTTGATCCAAAAATAGAATAATTTAATTTTTAGTTAGACTAATTAATTTTCAAGCAACAAGGAGAAATTTTCAACTCAAATGGTGAATCCTAGAAAAATGAATTTTCAACCAGATGGTTGAATTTTCGATCAAAGAGATCAATTTTTAACTGAGAACATTAATTTTTTACCAAAAAATATTAATTTCCAACAGTAAAAAATAAATTTTTGACTACAAATAAAATATTTATATTTTCCGTGAAAAAAATTATTTTGAACCATGATCGACGATTTTTCAACAAAATAGTTAAATTTTAAACCAAAAAGATTCATGGTTTACCCACAAGAATAATATTCTACCACCCCAGGCGGAAAAGATATTCATAGTTATTCATATTGTTTCATCCATTTATTTAATTTTCTAATAGAAAAGATGAATTTTGAACAAAATAGTTTGATTTTCAGACAAGAAATTGAATTTGAAATAAAACAGTTAATTTACAACCATATAGTTGAATTTTCTATTAACATTATGAATCTTTCACCAAAAACGTGACTTTTTTTTAAAAGTTGTTTCGCTTTCAACTGAATAGTTGAATTTTCAGTCAAAAAGTATTTTTGTTTCCAACCAAATACAGTCGAATTTAACTGAAAAATACTAATTTTTAATAAAGCAAGAGTTTTCAGTCAATACAGTTTTGGAAAAATTATAGAACACTTTAACCACGAGATGCACTCTCAACCAAAAAAATTATAAAATAAAGAAACGATCAACTTTTAAGTCTTTTTTTTTTTATTAACAGATTTTCTTTTTTAAACTACGTTCATTCAATACCAGAATTTAGAGGAATTTTTATTTTCTAAGTTTATGAAATATCAGTAAGATCTTGTGAAAATTTCAACAACAAAAAGCGCCCTTAAAAATTGGTAAGATTTATTGAAAATTAGTGAAGATTTCGAAATATTGCAAAAACGAATCAAGAAGATTTTAGGAAGGTTTAAAAAAATTTTCCAAGGTTGAAAAATATTGTAGAAAATCCTCGAATTATTTCAGAAAGATTCCTGGGAATGTATAAAGCGATTCTTTATTTTGATAAATAATTTTAAGAGAATATTTAAAATGATTCATAAAGATTAACACAGAATTTCAAAATTGTCAGAAATTAAACCGAAAGATTTTTAAAAAATTGGGAACAATTCGAATCAGTTTGAAAGATATTTTGAAATTTTAAAAATTTCGAAAAGATTCAAAAATAATTTTCAATTTAAAAACATTTAAACACAATTGAAACGAAATTTAGATTTTTCAACATTTCAAAATAAAATTTGAAAGCTTTTTAATTTTAAATAATTAATTAATTAAGTAATTAATTTAATTAATTTTAATTTTTCATTTTGAAAGGTTTCAAGACATTTAAAAAAAATGAATCAGATTCCTGGGAATATCTGAAGCAATTCTTTATTTTGATAACTAATTTTGAGAGAATATTGAAAAAAATTCAAAACATTAAAACAGAATTTCAAAATTGTCAGAAACGAATCCGAAAGATTTATAAAAAATTTGGTAACAATTGGAGTCACTTTGAAAGATATTTTGGAATTTTAAAAGCTTTGAAAAGATTCACAAATAATTTTTAATTTTAAAAGCTTTGACAAGATTCAAAAATAATTTCAAACTTGAAAACATTTAAACATATTTGAAATAAAAATTAGATTTTTGAATATTTTGAAATAAAATTTGAAATCTTTTTAACGCTTTTAAAAGGTTTCAAGACATTTAAAAAAAATCTTAAGATTCCTGGGAATATCTAAAGCAATTCTTTATTTTGATAACTAATTTTAGGAGAATATGGAAAATGATTTCAAAACATTAGGACAGAATTTTAAAATTGTCAAAAACGAATCCGGAAGATTAAAAAAAACATTTGGGAACAATTCGAGTCAGTTTGAAAGATATTTTGGAATTTTAGAAGATTTGATGAGATTAAGGAATAATTTTGAGTTAATGTTTATTTGCTATTAATTATTAAAATCAATGTAAATCAATGTAAATTTTTTCACATTTCAAAATAACATTTGAAAGCTTTTTAAGGATTTTTTAATGTTTTAAGTCATTCGAAATTTTGTTTCAAGGTTTCTAAAAATATTCAAAGCGATTCTTTATTCGGATATCTGATTTTAAGAGAATATTGAAAATGATTTCAAAACATTACAAAAGATTTCCGAAATTGTCAAAAACGAATCCGGTAGATTTAAACAAAAATTTGGGAACAATTCGAGTCAGTTTAAAAGATATCTTGGAATTTTAGAAGATTCTATGAGATAAAGAAATAATTACAAATTAATGTTCATTAATTATTGATTATTAATTATTATAATAATGTGAATCAATGTAAATTTTCAAAAATTTTAAAATAAAATTGAAAGCTTTCTAAGGACTTTCAAATGTATTAAGTCATTACAAGAAGATTCTTAAGGTTCCTATAAATATATAAAGAGATTTTTTATTTTTATAACTAATTTTAAGGGAATATTGAAAATCATTTCAAAAAATTAAAACAGAATTTAAAAATTTTCAAAGACGAATCCGAAAGATTTGAACAAAAATTTGGAAACAATTCGAGTCAGTTTGAAAGATATTTTGAAATTTTAAAAGCTTTGAAAAGATTCACAAATAATTTTTAATTTCAAAAGCTTTGACAAGATTCAAAAATAATTTCGAATTTTTAAATATTTAAACACATGTGAAATAAAAATTAGATTTTTGAATATTTCGAAATAAAATTTGAAATCTTTTTAACGATTTTAAAAAGTTTCAAGACATTTAAAAGAAATTCTTAAGATTCCTGGGAATATCTAAAGCGATTATTTATTTTGATAACTAATTTTAGGAGAATATTGAAAATGATTTTAAAACATCAAAACAGAATTTCGAAATTGTCAAAAACGAATCTGCAAGATTTAAAAAAAATTTGGGAACAATTCGAGTCAGTTTGAAAGATATTTTGAAATTTTGAAGATTTTAAAAAGATTCAAAAATAATTTTAAATTTGAAAACATTCAAATATAATTGAAACAAAATTCAGGTTTTTAAATATTTTAAAATAAAATTTGAAAGCTTTTTAAGTATTTTAAAGAGTTTCAAGACATTTAAAAAAATTTCTTGATATTCCTGGGAATACTTGAAAGGATTCTTTATATTGATAACTAATTTTAAGGGAATATTGAAAATGATTTCAAAACATCAGAACCGAATTTCAAAATTCTCAGGAACGAATCTGGAAGATTTAAAAAAAAATTGGGAACAATTCAAGTCAGTATGAAAGATATTTTAGAATTTTAAAAGCTTCGAAAGGATTTCAAAATAATTTTTAATTTTTAACGGTTTGACAAGATTCAAAAATAATTTTTAATTTGAAAACATTGAAATACAATTGAAACAAAATTAAAATTTTTGAATATCTTAAAATAAAATTTGAAAGCTTTTTAATGATTTTAAAAGCTTTCAAGGCATTTAAAAAAGATGCATAGGATTCCGGGGATTATCTGAAGCGATCTTTATTTTTATAACTAATTTTAAGAGAATATTGAAAATGAATTTAAAATTTCAAAACAGAATTTCGAAATTGTCAAAAACGAATCTGGAAGATTTGAACAAAATTTGGGAACAATTCGAGTTATTTTGGAAGATATTTTGGAATTTTAGAAGGTTTGATGAGATTGAGAAATAATTTTAAATTAATGTTTATTAATTATTAATTATTTTAATGAATGTAAATCATTGTAAATTTCCAAACATGTTAAAATAAAGTTTGAAAGCATGTTAAGGATTTTTAAGAGCGTTAATTCATTAAAAAAAAATTAAGGTTCCTAAAAATATATATATTATATATATACATTTATTATATATATCATTATTATTTTTTGAAGATTCATCATTTTAGTTAAAACTTCATCAAATTTTGTTGAAAAATCTACTGTTTTGATGAAATTAAAAAAAAAAATTTTTTTGTATGATTTCACAATTTTCATGAAAAGTTATTTTATTTGTTATATAAAAATAAAAGATTTGTTATGTCGAAAATTCGTCGTTTTACTTGAAAAATTAATCTAATTTGTTGAAATTTTATCAATTTGGTTGAGGATTTAACTATTTTTTTAAGGAAGTCGTCTGGTTGAAACTGGTTGAAAATATTTTTTCAATTAGTTTAAATAATTAAAATTTTATCGATTTCATTTTTCATTGAAATCCGATCTTAATAATTGAAAATTGATCTTCTTCAATAAAGAATGCAATTGTAAGGTTGACAATTCTCATATTTTATTAAAATTTTATCTTCTTTGGTACAATGTTAAACTTTTGGGTGAAAAATTTATCTTTTCAGTTAAGAATTAAATTATTTTGTTAAAAATTATTTGAATCAAATAAATAAGTCTTTTCAAATTTAACTATTTGGTTCGAAATTTTGCATTATTTTGTTGAAAATTCATCTACTTGGTCGAAATTTGAACAAATTTGTTCAAAATTCATATTTTTTTAAGATAAACCTTTTTCGTGGAAAATTGAAATATTTTGTTGAAAATTCAACTTTTTGATTGAGGATTCAACTATTTTCTGAAAAATTTGTTTTTTTGGTTAAGTAAATTGATTTTGAAATTTATTTTTCTCAAATTCTTATTTTTGGGTTGAGAATTTAACTATTTTGTAGAAAATTCGTCTTTTTGGCTTGAAAGTTCAACAATTTGGTTTCAAATTCATATTTTTGATTGAAAATTAACTTTTTCGTTGAAAATATATATATATTATTTCGTATCAAAATTTCTAGAAAAGCGAACAATAATTTTTTGGTTGAAAAATTAATTTCAAAAGAATATTTAATAAGTTGGGATTCGTAATAGATAGACTGAGGGATAGAAAAAGATAAGAGTCCTCAGTCACGAAGGATAGAGAAAGGAATTGGAAAAGATTGAAATTCGTAATAGATAGATAGACTAAGGAATAGAAAAAGATAAGAGTCCTCAGTCACGAAGGATAGAGAAAGGAATTGAAAAAGATTGGAGTTCGTAATAGATAGATAGACTAAGGGATCGAAAAAGATAAAAGTCCTTGGTCAATAAGGATAAAGAAAATTATTGAGATTAGGGATAAGAAAAGATAGCGCTTTACGGATGCAAAGTAACCCATTGAGAGAGATAGAATAGTTCTATCTTTTCTTATCCCCAAATTTCTATCTTTTTAAATCTTTTTACCACGAGCAGGATCGTTCAATTTCTGTTGGAAGTTTTGGTGACTTTGCATTCGCTTGAAGATTATACCTTCAATATTGAGAATATTGACCAATTTTACTAATCCTTTTTTTTCTCATTTTTTTCAAATTATATCATTTTCAAATTTTATCAGCTAATAAAAATTTCATCGATCCATGTCTTGCGTAATTTTAGAGATTGTAACTGTTTATTGTCGGCGGGTGATTTACTTTGGTCTTTATCGAAAGACAAAAGCAGATTCGAGGAAATGAGATAATTACACATCGGAATAATTAATTAATGACTCAGTTGATGATTAATCAACTAATTACTTTACAATTAGGTAATGTTAACTAATTAATTAATTAACTAAAAAATTACTTATTTAAATAATTAATTATTAAAAAATTAATTATCAGACAAATAAGCGATGATGATTATATCATTAATTAACAATTACCGCGTTCGGCAGTGTACTCATTATCGACGGATGATCTAGTTTCGTCTTTATCGAAAGACAAAAGCAAGTGCAAGGAAATCAGATAATTACACGTCGGATTAATTGATTAATTACACAATTGATGTGTAATAAAATAATAATTATACAATTTAGTAGTATTAAGTAATTAATTGATGAAATAAAAAATTACTTCATTAAGTAATTGATAATTACGAAATTAATTATTATATGCATAAATGATAATGGTTAATTAATTAATTAACGTTTGCTGCATTCGCGTTTGTATTCATTATCGACGGGTGATCCAGTTTCGTCTTTATCAAAAGGACAAAAACAAGTGCAAGGAAATCAGATATTTACATTCATTACTCAATTGATGATTAATCAAATAATTACCAAGCAATTAAGTAATTATTGTAAATATCTGATTTCCTTGCACTTGTTTTTGTCTTTCGATAAAGACGAAACTGGATCACCCGTCGATAATGAATACACACGCGAATGCAGCAAATGTTAATTAATTAATGAACCATTATCGGTTATGTATATAATAATTAATTTTGTAATTATCAATTACTTAATGAAGTAATTTTTTAATTTATCAATTAATTACTTAATACTACTCAGTTACATAATAATTAATTGATTACACATCCGTTGAGTAATCAATTAATTAATCCAACGTGTAATTATCTGATTTCCTTGCACTTGCTTTTGTCTTTCGATAAAGACGAAATTAAATCACCCGTCGATAATGAATACACTCCCGAATGCGGTAATTTTTTGAATTAATTATGCGATTGAAATCGTTTCCTTATCCAATAAATATTCCTTCTAATGAAGAAATATCTAAAGTGGTTACGCTGCTTAACACATTTTACGTGCAGGAAACACATAACTTGATAAAAAATTAATAATCCACTCAAAGTTGATTTTTTTATGGTGGGTACCCTGGTACCCAGGGTGTGTCTGCGACGGAAGTATAGTTTGAGGTCGATTATTTTTGCAATAAAAATCCTAAATAAATTCGAAATACACTATTTGATTAGAACTAAGCATGATTTAAAATGCAATTAGTCATGTTTAAATTTAAGAAGAATGGTCAATTAAAAAATTTAATGTAAACATTTTTTCATTCGAAACCTTAAAAAGTGAACAATTTACCCAATCCTACTCTCAGATTAGAATAATAAACACTGTTTTGAACTTTTTTATATTTTTTATATTTTCACTTTTCTTTATCGAGTACAACTATAAATTACTATAATGATTGACAAATGATGAAAGTATAGACTTTCGGTGAAACTAAATATAAAAAATGGAAATATATCCTATCATACTGAACTCGTAGATAACTTTATCTTAATTCTACATATACATATCCTAAAATATCCTAATTCTATAATATAATTTTCAATAATATAATTTTCACTAATTTTTAATTTTATGGTAATTTAAACTTTAAACTTAAGTTTCACTAATTGGTAACTTTTCGTTTAAAAATCTCACTTTCTCATGTCACGATTCTGAAGGCTGATGAATCATTTCTTTTAATATCGATAGAAAGATTCATGAGTATATAAAAATATGATTTTAATTTGTTATTTAATAAAATTCTATATGTCAAATTCACTTATAGACTTATATAAAAATATATTTGCTTAAATTATTGCGATGGAAATCAACTAGTGCGATATATAATTTTCATTGTCACTCATATGTACACGGATACACAACAATCATATCACGATCACATAATATGTTCTACTTTTTTGAATTAGGAAGATCAACATTTCTACATTGTTTTTGTTTTCTGCTCACTCTTTCTTCATTCAACAAAATATGTCAAAAATAGAAAGATCTCTTCTTTAAACAATATGAGTTATGTTCAGAACCATCTGAAATAGCAGAACTTATTTCTTCACTTCAAAATTAATTAATTCTTAACAAAAATCATTTGTAAGGTTTTTATTTTGAGATGAAGAAATACTATGAATAATACCTAGGAAATACTGTATACTGTATAATGTCCCATTCATATATTTTTTATGAAATTTAATTATTTGTAAATAAAATTTATCACAAAACTAGGTTTTACTCTTTGGAATTAAAATAAAGGGTAGTTCAAGTAAAAACTACTTGAATGGACACGTTTGCTTTTTTTAATTACACGGAAAAAATCAGTTTTGTATCAAGAAAAAGGAATATGGATAAATTTTTTCTTGATCCAAGAAAACTTTTCTTCTCTTTATTGAAGAAAATTAAGTTTTATCCTTCGAATAAATTTTTTTGGGTCAAGCAAATATTTTATCGTCCGAATTCATGCCATTATTTTCTTGATTGAATCCTACTTTTTTTCCGTAAACTGAAATTATTTTCATTTTGACTCGCAAATGGAAATAAACTTTACATTTTTGATGCTCCATGTCAACTGTCAAGTTCTAAGAACAATGTCGATTATTTTTTGTACAAAAATATGTAGCTGCCGAAATTCAAATACAATAACCAAAAATTATCAAAATTAAATTCTCTCAATCTGAGTTGCCGTAAAGTTTAACTAATTTAAATAGCGCCAAGTCATTCACCAGTTTTTATTCAAATAGTACTAATTAATAGTCAAAGATTGAATAATTATTTAGTGAAATAAGTCTAATTCGTAGTCAAATTTTCCCAATTCATTAATTTATTTAATTCTTATGAATAAATAGTGGTTAGGGGCTTACTACTAAATAATTAGAAGTCACCAACATGAAAAGCAAAAATTAAAAACAGTTTGGAAAATGCAACAAAATAAATATACTCTCCACGAAAATGAGAAAGTATAAAAAGCTGTCATCTAGCAGAAAAATATCCTTAGAAACTTAATCTTTCACAATTTTTTAAAATTTCTAGTACATACATATCTTCAGTTATTTCATATTTTGTTTGTTTCTCAAGTTTATTTTGAAAATTTTCTCTGATGGTTTCAATTAAATAGTCGAATTTTCAAGAACAAAAATTAATTTGTTACAAAAATATGCATTTTCAATAAATGAATTCAGTTTTTTAAGCTAAAAAATCAAATGGTTTAGAAAACAGTGGACAAAATAGTAATCATTTTTAACCTATTCACTGAAATTTCAAAAAAAAAGAAAATTTTAATTCAACCAAAAACAGTTGCATTTTCAGCTCAATAGACGAATTTCCAACAAAAGAGTTAAATTTTCGACCAAAAAAGATCGCTCTATGACAAAACAGTTGAATTCTTTAAAAAATCGTTGCAGTTAACCAATTAGTTGAATTTTCAAGCTAAAAAGATAAATTTTCAAACAAACGGTTGAATTCTCCTCTATAATAAGAAGAACAATAGGAAAAACAAGGTTTTCAAAAAAACTGAAGTGAGATTCAAAATTATGAAAGGTCTTTTTTAACGATTTTCTCCAACAAACAATTTTTCTCTCTTAACTTTGTTCATATTTCGCTTCGTTTTCGAAAAACTGGGTATTTCTATTTTTTGAAATTAAAAATAGATTTTTTTAAACCTTTGGATTAAAAAAGTAGAATTTTTATTCCGAAAGAAGACAATTTCTAGAAAACCGTTACAGTTTAAACTAAATAGTTAAATTTCAACAAAAAAAGAAGAATTTTTTGCCAAGAAAGATAAATTTTCGACAAAAAAGAAATGAATATTTAAATGCTGTTTCTTTAGTTAAATAGTAAGATGATGTTCTTCTCGGATGAATTTTTAATCCAAAAGGACGAATTTTTAACAAACAATTGAATTTTTAACAAAATAGTTGAACTTTGAACAAAAAATATTACACTTCAACCATAAAAAGTTATATTTTTAGCCAAAAAATTAATTTTAAAAGCAAAAAAGACGGATTTTCTGGAAGACATATAAAATTTCGATCAAAAAAGATAAATTTTTGACAAAATAGTTGAATTTTCGCAAAAAAAGTAAATTTCTAACAAGATAGTTGAATTTAATAAATTAGATTAATTTTCAACCTAAAAAGATAAATTTTCAACCAAATGGTCGAATTGAAAAAAAAAAGAAAAATCAATTGAACTAAAAACAGTTGCATTCTCAAGCAAATAGTTCGAATTCAATCAAGAACGAAGAATTTTCAATCAAGAAAGATGACCTTTTTACAAAAAAGATTAATATTTAAATTATGTTTCTTTAGTTGAATGTTAAGATGATGCTTCTTTCTAATGTATTTTTAATTCATAAGGTCGAATTGTTAACAAAACAGTTGCATTTTCAACTTAATATTTGAATTTTGATGTCAAAGTGGCCATTTAATTTTCGACCAAGAAAGATGACTTTTTGATAAAACAGTTAAATTTTGCATGAAGTCATTAAATCTGCAACAAAATATCAGAATTTTCAACAAAAAAGAATTAAGTTCCAATCAAAAGTAATTTGATATTCTTATTGGGTTCTATTAATTCAGTTCGCATTTATTCAAAAAAAAAAATTGAGAACAAAGAAGAATTCTTTTTACAAAAAAGTGAAAAGAGAGGAATAGGATGGATTTCATATAGGGCTGATTTTTAAAAAATATTACTTAACAGTATCGATTTACTTCCCCCCCCCCCCTTACATGTAATAGATAGGAATATTTTTCCGAATCCCCTCCCCTCAAAACGTCTTACGTAATTTATGGATGGCCCCTTAAATTGGACATCTACTTTTTACCATTTAATTTGGCAAAAAAAAACTAGTCAAATTTTATGAATTCAGACTCAAGATGAAGATAAGATTTTTTCACTTGACATGGAACTAGGGTGACCATCTGGCCGGATTTTTCCGGGCAAGTCTTCTTTTTAAGGCACATGCCTTTTATCCTACGGGGTTTATAACTTTATCCTGGTTTTATCAGGGTTCCTTGAAGCAGGATTTTTTTTTGTTTTACTAGAAAAACATTGAGTTTGATTGACATATAATAGTTTTCTCTGAATTTGATGCAAACTTAAAAAAAAATCGTTCATTTTAAAAATATTTTTCTTTTGTGATCTCGTTTTCCAAAATTGATTAAATTTATGTTTACTCTTATTTTTTCTTATCGCGTTGTAAAAAGAAAACAAAGTGGAAAAACTTTGTCTCTTACCGGTTTTCCTACAATCCGAAACTCAGCTATGGTCCCCCTACATCAGTGATGCATTCGAGACGATTTCAAGACGATTTCGAGAAAATTCGAGATTTTCTTGAAACGTATTCAGATGAGCTCAAAAATTCATGAAGGTCTAGAATCTCAAATAAAAAATTTCGAGAATCTCGACTCGAGATCCCAATTTTTTTACAAGAAAATCTCGAATTTTCTCGAAAAGGTTCCAAGTGCATCACTACCCTACATGGAACGTTAGATTTTGTTGAAATCCGATTCTATTTTTTCTCCTCTGGTTCTTTCTCGATAGTGACATTGTGTTTATCACCTTGAATTTTGTCCTCAAAGACATCAGGAGGATTCGTGAGATCATTGTCTTCTTTTCTGGAATAATCTGTCTTATCCTGGATTTTCTTTGCCTCTGGTTCGGAAATCTTCTCGATCTTGTCGAGATTCTTGGCGTTGTTGAGGGCCTCAATGTCCTTGGAAGTAGGCTTCGCGCTTTCGATTTTCATCTGATCTTCAGCAGAGTAAGAGTAAGCCTTGTTGTCGTAGCCCGGAGCAATCTTTTCTTTGTCTTGATTCTGTTTCTGTTTCTTCTCTTTCAAGCCGATTTCCACCGATCCATTCTCGAGATCGCTCTTCGTCTTCTTCGGTTCTTTCTTGACGATGTCGTTGCCCTCGACCTGAGGACGCTTCTTCAGGTAAAAGACGTTGAACATACAGTACATCAATCCTGTCAATAGTGAAGCTGCTGCGAATATCTGATATGTCGAACGCGTACCCACTGCCTTCATTAGAAAACCTCCGATAAGACTTCCGCAACTTTTTCCTGAAATCAACAATGTTAGGTCATCATCTTATTGGGTCATGTTTGCAGTTTTTTATTTACTGTGTAACTTTATTATAACTTTTATTTACAACTTTAAGAGGGTTTGACAAACATTTAGGGGTGAGTGGGGTATGGTGTCCGTGTGGGGCATGGTGTCAATTACGAAAAACGACCACGTTTTTTGATTTCCAAATTCGTTTTTTGCATTAAATGACTTTCTGTGTTTGGAAAAATAGTGATGTGATGAAATTTTTGTTTTGAAATATGAGTCAGAAGAGTTATTATGAAGAAAAGAGTTTTGAGGGAAACAGATGGAAAAGTCTTTGGCTGAAATTAAGCACTTATATAATATTTTTAAATACTTCAAGCATGAAAATATTGGATTCTAATAGGTGAAATATTTCTTTAAACTTCTGGTATCATACATTGTTTTTATAAAGTTCTAAATATATTAAAATTAATAAAATATTGAAACATGACATGCGGGGAATGCTGTCTGCAAAATTTTGTGGAGATATGCTAACAGTGCTTGATAACAGCTCGGTACATCAGAATTCAAAATAATTCTGAAAATTTGAAAACAATTGAAAAGAATTTAAAAGAATACAAGTAAATTTAAAAGAATTCAAAAGAAATTAAATAATTGAAACATTTTTTTTTAATTCAAAACAAATTCAAATAAATTAAACTCATCTAGCCTCAACAAATATTTACAAAACAGGGCTTGCACATCCCGATATTTTGAGCCTGAAATGAAAAAATTCTAAACAATTCAAAAGATTTCTGAAAAATTCCAAAAAATTCCAAAGAATTTAAACGAATACCAGTCATTCAAAGTCATTGAAAAGAATTCAAAAGACTTCAAAAGAATTTGAACTAGCCTAACCTAAACAAAAAAACCTCTAGAGAAAAAGGTTCTCTCAGTACTTTTAAAGCCATTCCTCTTGGTGGTTCGGAAGCCACATAAAAAACTTCCATTCCATTCTAGAATTCAGAAGAATTCGAAAGAACTCAAAAGATTTTAGAAGGATTGAAAAGAATTCAAAAATATCCAAGGAATTTAAACGCGTCTAGCCTGAACAAATTTTCACATAAAAGAGCTTGCACATCCCGTTATTTTAGGCTTAAAATGAAAAAATTCGGTACACCTTAATGCAAAAGAATTCAAAAGAATGAAACAAATTTCAAAAGAATCCTAAAGAATTTAAAAGACTTCAAAATAATTTAAACGCGCCTAGCCTAGACAAATTTTCAAATAAAAGGTCTTGCACATACCGGTATTTTAAGCCTAAACTGAAACAACTCGGTACGCTAGAATTCAAAATAGTTCTCAAAATCAAAAAGAATACAAGTAAATTTAAAAGAATTTAGAAGAAAACAAATAATTCAAAAAAATTCCAAAATTTCAAAAGAAATTCAAATGAATTGAATTCAACTAGCCTCAACAAATATTTACAAAACAGGGCTTGCACATCCCGATATTTTGAGCCTAAAATGAAAAAATTCGAAACAATTTAAAATATTTCTGAAAAATCCCAAAAAATTTAAAAGAATTTAAACGAATACAAATCATTCAAAATTATTTAAAAAAATTCAAAAGACTTCAAAAGAATTTAAACTAGCCTAATCTAAACAAACAAACCTCTAGAGAAAAAAGTTCTCTGAGTACTTTTAAAGCCGTTGCTCTTGGTGGTTCGGAACCCACATAAAAAACTTCCATTCCATTCTAGAATTCAGAACAATTCGAAAGAACTCAAAAGATTTCAGAAGGATTGAAAAGAATTAAAAAATATCAAAGGAATTTAAACGCGTCTAGCCTGAACAAATTTTCACATAAAAGGGCTTGCACATCATGATATTTTAAGCCTAAAATGAAAAAATTTGAAACAATTCAAAAGATTTCTAAAAAATTCCAAAAAATTCAAAAGAATTTTTAGCGAATACAAATAATTCAAAAGAATTTAAAAAAATTTTAAATACTTCAAAAGAATTGAAAAGAATTAAAAAGAATTCAAATACACCTAGCGTAACCAAATTTTGACCCGAAAGGACTTACATATCGAGGTATTCTTAGCCTATAATAGAAAATTCGTTACACTAAAATTTAACGAAAATGTAGTATATCAAAAAAATGCAGAAGGAATTCAAAAGGATATCGAAGATCTCAAATTTTTTTTTAAGAATTGAAGAGGTCTTTAAAAGAAATAAAAGGCTTCAAAAGAATTTTAAAAAATTCCAACGCGCCTAGCCTAAGCAAATTATCACATAAAAGGGCTTGCATATCCCAGTATTTGAAGTCGAAAATGAAAACAATCGGTAAACAAGAATTCATAAGAATTAAAAAATTTGAGAAGAATTTTAAAGAATTCAAAAGAATACATAAGAATTTAAAAGAATATGAAGAAATTCAGAAAACTTTAAAGGAATTCAAAAGAATTCAAAAGAATTTAAAACAATTAAAAATATTCGAAAGAATTAAAAATAATTCAAATACACCTAGCCTAACTAAATTTTGACCTGAAAGGAATTGCATATCGAGGTATTTTTAGCTTACAATAGAAAATTCGTTAAGCTAAAATTTAAAAAAAGTAGTATATCAAAAAAATGCAGAAGGAATTCAAAAGAATATCGAAGATCTTGAAAAAATTTAAGAATTGCAAAGGTCTTTGAAAGAATTAAAAAGACTTCAAAAGAATTTTCAAAAATTTAATCGCGCCTAGCCTAAACAAACTTTTACATAAAAGGGCTTCCACATTACAGCATTTTCAGCCTAAAATGAAAACAATCGATAAACAAGAATTCAAGAGAATTACACAAATTTCAAAAGAATTTTAAATTACTCAAAAGAGTACTAAAGAATCTAAAAGAATATGAAAGAATTCAGAAGAATTTGAAAGAATTCGAAAGAATTCAAGAGACTTAATACAAATTCAAAAGACTTCGCAAGAATCATGAAGAATTCAAAATAATTCAAAATACTTCAAAATAATTCAAAAGAATTGAAACAAACCGAATCTAAACCAATTTTGACCTGAAGGGGCTTGAACATCGCTGCATTTTAAGCATAAAATAAAAAATTCTCTACACTAGAATTCAATTTTTTCTAATATTCCAAAAGAATTTGAAAACATTCCAAAGAATTAAAAAAAAAATTTAATATTTCAAAAGAATTTTAAAAAATCTTCAAAGAATCTAAAAAAATTCAAGAGACTTCACAAGAATTTAAAAGAATTCAAACTAATTAAGAAGAATTAACAAGTATTCAAACACAGGCAGCCTAAACCAATTTTGACCTGAAAGGGCTGGCAAGTCGTGATTTTTTTAGCGTAAAATAAACAACTTACTGAACTAGAATTCAAAATTATATATCTATATATATATATATATCAAAAAAATTCCAAAGAATTTAAAGAAAAACAAAAATATTTAACAGAAGTTCTAACGAATTTGAAATAATTCAAAATACTTCAAGAGAATTTAGAACAATTTAAACGAGTTTAAAAGAATTCAAAACACTTTAACGGAATTCAAAAGAAACCAATGGACTTTAAAATAATTAAAAATAATTCGAATGTGCTTAACCTTAACAAATTTTCACATAAAAGGGCTTGCATATCCCGGTATTTTAAGCCTAAAATTAAAAAATTTGATGATGCTCTTTTTAAAATAGCTTAATTTTTTATTTTGTTTTTAAAATTTTCAGCATTGTTTTATAAAAGCCCGTGGAAAATGAAGCTTTATTTATTGAAAATTCCATTTTTCATTTCTCGATTGTAGATAATTAAACGCCTAAAATAGTGAGAACATAAATTAAATTGTGTAAAATTATCTGAAAATTAAAAAAAAATAGAACGTTTTATCCCTAATTGTGTACGAGATATGACCTTCAGTAGTTAGCTTTCATTTTTTTAAATATTCCTATTTAGATTTGTTGTGAAATGTCTTTTTCTTACGGGGCATTATTTCTGAATTTTACTTACTAAAATGATCAAAGTTGTCCGACCTAAGTCAAACTTGTTGCGGTATTGGATAATCATTTGTGGGGAAAAATTTTGTAATTAAGATAAATATTAACCAGGGCAAGGAGGTGAAAATTTTTGGATTTTTGTGGTTATCGTCTATTTCGGCAATTTTTAACACTTCCAATAGTAATTAAAAAAATTATGTCCAGTTATATTCCGATAGAATTATTTCACGCCCATTCCATTGACCCCAAGCATTTTTGAAAAAATAAATGTTTGACCTTCAAAAATAAAAGTCGACAAAAAATTGTACCTTTTTGGGGGAAAAACACATTTTTTATCTCAAAAGAAATTTTAGGATTCCCTCTTAAGGACCTTTGAGGTTAAAAATTTTATTTTTATTTATTTTTATTTTTTATTCATGAAAATAAGCGATGAATGGTTTTTGAAAATATACCACCTGTTTAGGCGATTTGTAACACTTTTTACACTAATGAACAAATTTTTGTCGAACACAGTATAGATATGTTTTTTCGCGCACTTTTTATTGGCCATCGACATGTTCAGAAAAAATAAATCTTTGACCTTCAAAAATTAAGCTAAAAAATAAATTTGAATTTTTTCACAGAAGGACACTTTTTTGAGATTTTTTGGGGTTAAGCAGACAGCTCGAGTTTTTTTATTCAAGAACCTTGAGATTGAAAAGTAGATTTTTTTCAGCGGCTTTTTAATCTCAAGGATCTACAAGGAAGAAACCCAAGCTTTCTTTCTGACCCAAATTTTTTTTAATCGTCCTCCCATCAAGAAAACTCAAAGTTATTTTTAACCTTCATTTTGAAAGGTAAAATATTCATTTTTTTCAAAAATGGTTACGATCAATAAAATGGACATGAAAAAAATCATCGAAACTCTAGTAGAAAATGTTTTCTTTAATAATATTAAAAGAGTTACAAAACACCAAAGCTGATGATATATTCTCAAAAACCACTCAACGCTCATTTTCATAAATAAAAAAATACCACTTTTTGACCTCGAAGTTCTCAAGGGGCAAAACCTGAGCATTCTTTTTTGGTAATAAAATGAAAAAAATGTGCCTTTTTTCAAAGACCGTGGCTACGGATACCGAAATTTTTGTACAAATAGCTGATTTTTTCGGTACCTGTAGACACTTCCTTTTTCAAAAAAGTTAAATTTGTTTTTGGCCTTCATTGTTTAAAGTCAAATATTCATTTATTCCAAAAATGCTTATGATCAATGGAAAGCACGTGATAAATCCTATCAAAAATTTACCGGACAAAAATTGTTTTATCGCTATTAGAAAAGTTAAAAATCGCCGAAATAGACGATATCCACGAAAATCACAACATTTTCGCCCTCTATTTTTTTAAATTTACAAATAATTTTACAGGCTCGGTTTTCTGTTATGACTATTTTAGGCCTTCAATGCTCAATTTTTGCACAAATTTCCAGAATTTTCAAAAGCGCCAGGATAGCGTATGATGTTGAACACTTGTATGTTATTTTAAAATTAAAAATAAATCGGAATGAATTTGAAGGAGGAAAAAACAACAACAAAAAAACAAAAATGATAAAAAAATAAATAAAATGAAATAAATGTGTATTAGTAGAAAGAAATGAAATTTTTAGGATGCATCCCCAAAACATGATCAGAAAGAAACCAGGATGTGCAAGCCCTTTTATATGTACATAGATTTAGGCTAAGTGCCAAAGATTTCAAAAGAATTTAAAATAATTTTAATACATTCAAAATTATTCACAATACTTCAGAAGCAGGTGCACACATAAATTCGTCAGTGGTTAAAACTACTCAATTTCACATAAATATTGCTGAAACAATGCTATCTCGATCTTGGAAGATATTCGTGAAGGCAATCTGATCATTTTTATTTGTCAACTAGTAGTTATAAAAACATTATCAGTACTATTTAACTTAAATTTCACTACAACGTCACTACAAAATTATGGTCTTTAGGAGATTACTCAGAAGATATCTGGTCATTATACCAAGAATAGTCTAAGCTATTTTGTTTGCTCCATAAAGATAAGCGATGTTGATTATGAAATCAGATAAACTTTTAAAATATATAATAATGAAGATAGTGCCATTTTTTTTATGACTAAATTGCTATTTCCCTTACCAACTCCATAGTAAATTCCACCAAGCAAGCCCTGAACAGAGCTATCAGTGGCTGTCGTTGATAATTTTGCGGCATACGTTACAGCTGCTGTAAAAGCGAGTCCAGACGTCACAGATTCAAGAGCTTCAAAAATTAGGCACAGCCATGGATTGTAGATTAACGAGTATCCTGAAATGATGAATAATTTGGAATTATACTCTAATAAATGTTTTTATAATCGAAGCTAATTCTTTATCGATTTATTTTTTAGATAAAAATATAAATATAGACACTTACCTACTAGTCTAATAGCGTAAAAAATAAATCCAATGAAGAGCACATTTGCGTGTCCGAGTTTTGCAATTATTGGTCCTGATAAAACCAACAAAGGAAGACCAGCAAGTCCACTGACTGTTATGGTAACACCCATGAGCGACTGTGATGCACCCAAATCTTGCAGGAACCAAAAGAGGAAAGACTCAATGTATCCCCAAGCAGTTCCTAAAATAAAAAATAATTATAATTCAAGAGAAATTAATACAAATAATACATAAGTCAAATAGTAATTCATTAATCCAATCCAATTATTCGAAAATGCATGGCGCCATTTTCAATTGATATCTTTAAAATATTGTTGTCGGAAAACTCGTGTTTATGATTGTTTGAAGGTGTCATTCTATTCCGTTTTTCGCGAGTGTCTACCGTACCGAAAAAATTTTCTATTCGTACCGAAATTTCAGTACAAAGAGTCCCTTTTCCATCTCCCCCTATTCGTACTGAAAAAATCTGGCTATTTGTACCAAAATTCCGGTACATGTAACCACCGCCTTTTTTTAAAGAAAGATTCCAAACTTCAGGTATCATATGGAAATTATAGTCTATTGATTAATTTTGAGTCCAATCCAATTATTAAAAAGCGCATGGCACCATTTTCGATTATTTCTCGATCCATCTCGAAATTACTCGAAACAATTTAATACTATTGTTGTCGGGAAACTCGTGTTCGTGATTGGATGAAGCTGTCATTCCTTTTTCACGTTTAAAATAAAAATTCTGCAAACTTCAGGTTTATGAAAAATGTAGGGTTATATAAATAATATATTCAATAATAATAATAGTAATCAATGGAATAAAGGTGTCCAGAACTTTTCTATAAAAAATGTAATGTGTAGATTTTTGAAGATTTGAAAAAAGAAGCCTTTTAAGAATTTTAAAATGTTTCAAGAGAATGAAAAAATGTCTTAAAATTCCTGGCAAAATTTAAACTAATTTTTTGATTGAAACAAATTTAAGAGAAATTTGAAAAAGATTTCAAAACATTTTAAATTATTTCCTGAAATTTTGAAACATAACATGGACGATTTTAAAGCCAAATTTATCATTAGCAAGATTACAAAGTTTTAAAAAAAATTCGATCAACTTTAACAGACATTTAGAATGTTTAGAAAGATTTTAAATTAATTTAAAACGAGAAAACATTTTTGAATATTTGGAAATAAAAACTTTGAAGCTTTTTGAAGATTTTGAAAGGTTTCACAATGATAAAAATTTCTTTAAATTCCTGGGAAAATTTGAACTGATTTTTTATTTTGAAAGATAAATGTTAAAAGAAAATTGACAAAGATTTCAAAATATTTTGAATTATTTTTCAAGATTTCGAAAAAGAATATGGACAATTTTAAAGCCAAATTTTTCGGTTAGCGAAATTATAAAGTTTTATAGAAAAATCGTGGTGAGTTTGAAACATATTTAGAAGTCTCAAAAAGATTCCAGTTCAATTTGAAACTTGAAAATATTTTCAAGAAGATAAAAAATTTACATTTTTTAATGTTTTCAAATCAAAATTTTGAAACTTTCATGCATTTTGGAAAGTTTCACGATAGTAAAAAATTTTTCTTGAAATTCATAGAATAATTTGAACTGATTTTTTATTTTGAAAAAATAATTTTAGGAGAATATTTGAAAGGAGTTTAAAACATTTAAAACTATTTCCAAAATCATTTAAACAGAATCTGGAAAGTTTGAAGGCAATTTTGTTATTTTTTCAGAATTTGAAGAATATTTTTGTACAAATTTATATAAGTTTAAAAGGTGTTTAGTTTTGAAAATGGTTGAAAAAATAATTTAAAATTTGAAAAGATTTCCAAAAATTTCAAACAAATTATACATTTTGGAAGATTTCGAAAAATATTTCTACAAATTACGAAAAAAATCTGAAAGAGTTTTTTCAATCCTAAAAGATTTTTCAAACTTTTAGGAATAATTCAAGACAGTTCAAAATATAATTTTTTCAAAAGTCCTTAATATCTTTTAAACTGACTCGAATTTTTCCTACAATTATGCAAAATCCTGCAAAACAAAAAAATTACACTCGAACAGAATTTTAATAAAAATTTATATAATCATAAAAGGTATTTAGAAAGCTTACAATTTTTGGAAATGGTTAAGTAGAATAATTTGAAGAGATTGACAAAACTTCAAAACAAAATGTAAATTTTTGAAGGTTTCAAAAAAAATTTTCGATGCTCTTCGGGAAGTTTAGAAGGCTGTAAGAAAATAAAAAAACTTTTCTTGAGATTCCTGAGATTTTTTTATTATTTTGAAAAATTAATTTTTAAAGAAAATTTGAAAAGGTTTTGAAACGTTTCAAAATATTGCTGAAACAGTAAAAAAAATTTGAATGATTTAAGGGAAATTTTTTTTATTTTAAGAGATTTTTCACCATTTTAGGTATAATTTGAGTCAGTTTAGAAGATATTTATTTTTTAAACTTTTTAAATCCTAAATGTTTTTTAAAGTGACTCGAATTTTTCTTAAAATTTTGCAAAATCCTGTAAAATAAAAAAAATCTACTTTTTCGATATATCTGGAATCCTCAAAAATCTGTTTTAATTTCCTCGAAAATCTTACAAAAATTATATTTATATAACCTTGAAAACAAATGAACAAATAAACTTGAGGAGGAAATATTTATTCAAATTTTTATTTCGTATCAAAAATCATTGAACCCTTCAAATTATAATTTTGATAAAATTTTTTTCTTTCTCGACTGAAAAACTTTTTGTTTGTTAAAAATTAAACTATTTGGTTGAAAATTCGTCTTTCTGGTTTGAACATTTATCTTCCTTTGTTGAGAATTACACTATTTTGTTGAAAACTCGTCTTTTCTGGTTAAAAAAGCAACTGATTGAAAATTAATCTTTTTTGGTCGAGGATTCAACTATTCTCTTAAAAATTCTTTTTTTTTATCGAAGATTCATAATTTTAGTTAAAAATTCATTTCTTTGGTTGACAATGTCACTATTTAGTCTAAAATTTGTCTTTTTGTTTGAAAATTCATCTATTTTGTTAAAAATTCATATTTTCGGGTTCAAAAATTGAACTGTTTTGTAGAAAATTCGTCTTCTTTTTGAAAAAACTTAATTTTTTTGGTTTAAGATCCAACTGGTAAATATTCTTTTGTTGTTGAAAGTTCACCTGTTTTTTTTTAATTTGTCTTTTTTGGCATGAATTCAATTTTTTATTATTTAAAATTAAAATCTTTTTTAGTTGAAATTCAATTTATGTTATCTAAATAATATATTCAATAGTTTAATAATAATAATCAATGGAACAAAGGTCGTCAACACTTTGAAATACAAAATTTAATGTTTTCCATTTAAGAAAAACATAAAATCCAAGTATCTGTTAATTGCTAAAGTTTTTCTAATTTTTTAGTTGCAAATATTTTAAGCACATTACAATTTTCAACATTTTAGAATAAATTGTTTAATTTGTTTCAAATATTTGGATTAATGTTTTTGATTTCAAAAATTTTTTATTGTTGCTCCACAAAATAAACACCTCTTTCGAGACTTCTAAAAACAAGCATGCGCGCGCGTAGCGCGCTTTTGTTACTTGTCAAGTTATTAAAAAGCGCATGACGCCATTTTCGATTAATTCTCGAATCATCTCGAAATTACTCGAAACAATTATAAACTACTGTTGTCGGGAAACCCGTGTTCATGATTGGGTGAAGTTTTCATTTATTTCCCCGCTTGAAAAAAGTCTGCAAACTTCAGATTTATGAGAAATGTAAGGTTATCTAAAAAATATATATTCGATAATAATAATCAATGTATTTTCGAAGATTTCAAAAATTAAGCTTTTCAAGAAGCTCAAGAGGCTTTTATCGAATAAAAATACTTTCTTAACATTTCTAGGAAAATTTAAACTCAATTTTTTATTTTGAAAATAATTTTTAAGAGAAAATTGACAATGGTTTCAAAAGATTTTAAATTATTTTCTAAATTTTCGAAAAACAATGGGAAAGATTTTCAAGCAAAATCTTTCAATTAGCAAGATTGCAAATTTCAATGAAAAAATGCGAGTAAATTTAAGATATTTCGAAATTGTTAAAATAATAAAAATTGATTTAAAAGTTGAAAATATTTCAAAAGTTTTGAAAAATTTACATTTTTGAATATTTGGAAAAACAAAATTTGAACCTTCAAGGATTTTGAAAGGATTCACGATGATGAAAAAATTTTCTTAGAATTCATGGAAAAATTTTAACTGATTTCTTATTTTGAAAAATTAATTTCAAGAGAATATTTAAAATAATTTTAAAATATGACAACCGATTTTAAAAGATTGCAAAAGATTTCTGAAATCGTCATAACAGATTCTGGAAGTTTTTTCGGCAACTTTTGTAATTTTTTAGAATTTCAAGGCAATTGTTGGAAAAATTCGAACAATTTTAAAATACATTTAGGATATTTCAAAGTCTTGGAAATAGTTCCAAAAAAAATTTAATTTTTAAAATAAATTTTAAGAGAAAATTGACAAAGGTTGCGAAATATTTTTAATTATTTTGTAAAACTTCGAAAAAGAATGAAAAAGATTTTCAAACAAAATCTTTCCTTCAGATTTTTTTTTTATATTTTTTTTTATATTGAAAAAATAATTTTAAGATTATATATTTTTTTTAATTCAACAGTTCTGAAGATTTCCAAAATTGTAAAAACAGAATCTGGAAGATTTGGAGGCAAGTTTTTTAATTTTTCATAATTTCAAGAAAAATGTTGGAAGAAGTTGAAGAACTTTGAAAGATATTCAGACGGTTCAAAAGTTTTCCAAACTTCTAAAATTCCTAAATATCTTTCAGACTGACTCGAAATTTTCTTAAAATTTTTCAAAATCTTGAAAAATGTCAACTTTTCCCTAACCCTGAACAATTATTCGAAAAATACCAAAAAGTGACTTTTTCCCATGCATTTTCCCATACAAATTTCAAGTCCCAACAGGCACCATATAAAATCAAAAATTTTAAAAAAGAAAAAATAGGACCTTTGTTTTTTTGGATTTCGAAACTTTTTGGGTACAAGGTATGTACAAGGTATGTAACTCTTCTTTTTCCATTAGATTTCCTAAAGCTTATAAAATGATTTCAATAGAAATTTTTATTTAATCTCCTTTTTCGTATTAATTTTGAAATATTTTAGAAGAATGATTCCAAATAATAATATAACAATAAAAGAATATAATAATAAAATTATGTAACCCCTTTTTTCGGTTGAAATTGACATTTTATAACCTTTCAATTAAGGTTTCTGCGCGGGGAAATCGCAATGGAAAAAGGAACCAGCATAGGCCCACAGGGTTCCTTCATTAACAAACCTTTTGTTTTTTTTTGCCGTCGGAATTATCGGCATGCTTTCCATTAAGATGGCGGTTACGGCTGAATTGAGGTAAGGCTGTTGGCAGACAACGCTGACTCGGGCGAAAGTAACGCGCCCATTGAATTGACTCACTTCCAGCGAAAATAAATCATATTAAGATTACCGAAATCGAGAAGGTTAGTAAATTTAATTTTCTGGCGGAGGGTTTTGGTGGATTACGTATGAATTAAGTTACAAATAGTATGTTTCCAAAATGCCCAGCCAGGTGCCTAAGTGTCGCTGTGAAATCTTCTTTTTAGCGATTTCTAGGAAACATGAAGCTAGTCTTCGTGGTTCTCAGACTTCGCTCTTATCTAAAAATTTGTTTGGTCACGAAACAAGGTATTTCGCGAGTGTTGAGCTTTTCTAAATTGTTTAAGTGCTTTATTCGAGTTTCACCTCGTGGTTGATTATTTGCATTTCAACATCAAGGATTCTGGGAACCCACCAAGTTTTCGTTAAAATGATAAGATTTGGAATCTCAGCTTATCTTTTCTCGTACTCAGAGCATAGTGAAGTATATATTTTTTTCCTGAAATTTGATAATATTTTTTAATATTTGCTTGTAGGGGCTAAGACATAGGCTTCAGACCCACTCCGTCGGCCTGCGACTTCGATTCCCTCCTCGCACTACAGAAAAGCCTCGACGGTCCATGCGAGGAACACAAGTCTATAAAGGGAGTTGTTCATCTCCGGAGAGTCGTGGGACCATTACCTCTAGAGTAAAAGGTTCTCTGAGTACTTGAATACGTTGTTATTGGTTGTTCGGAACACATTTTAAACTGCAGGTCCCCCTCCCACCTCCAAGTAAGTATGTGATGGGGGTGTAAAGAAATGGGGGAAAGGTACAAGGAAAATTTAAATCCTTAGAGGATACGTTAAAAGCTTCAATTCCAGAAGAAATAGAAATACATACTTTTTTGTTAATTCTTTGGATCTGCTGTTAGATCCTAAAATTTGGTTAACAATCTATATAACAGCTGGCTTCTATCTCTTGTCTTTTCGCGTATAAGATTTTCAGGAAAACCCATGGAAATGAGCAGGTTGGCTATTTTTAAGTAATTGATATTTCAACGGGCAGGAAATATGCTTAAAATCGTGACCAGGATAAGAAGAAGTAGCATAAGTATGCTAGGCATAGAATGCCTAGAGCTCCCAGCTTTTTGCGAAAAATCAGGATTCCTTTTTGGAGAGCCTACATAATTTGGGGTGTAGATATCAGTTTAGGATCTAGGTAAAATATCGAATATGCCTATGACGTTTTTCATCTTATAACCGCTAGGAATAGGATATTTCTTAAAACCAGCATAACGAGGCGGAAATTCGGCACACCATCCACGAGGATAATCATGCAGATTCTCCTGCTTACAGCCCAGCTGCTTCTTCTCCGAGGCCTCACGAATTCAATATCCAGGTGCCTTGGCTTCACTGCCCGGGTGCTACCCACCAGCCCTCGCTCACTCTTGGCTTCACCGCGCGGTATGGACTTTCTGAAGAGAAACGGCACACTGGAGCCCTACAACTATAAGTGGGTAAATAAATTTCACTTTATCGATACGTTTAAGTTTTCTATTTTTCCGTGAATAAGCCAGCCAAATTATTTTCGGAAATTGGAGAGTTGGAATCTCAAGCCCACGTGTGCAGGTAATTTAGTTTAATCTTTAAAAAAAAGAATTGATTTTAACTTTTTGGTTGCTTGTCAGAATTCGCTGTAAATTAGTGACTTGTTTAAAGATTTGTGGAATACGAACTCTAAAGAAAATTCATTATAAATGAGATTTTCAAATGTTTGATATTTAGCGTAAGCTCCGACTGTCTCAGGAAGAGTTTTTTTCTCAGGTTTTCCATCAGCGGTCGAAGGTTAGTGATGAAGTGTCCACCGAATTTCCATCATTATTGTTCAATTTGTTCGCAATCTTGGCGGACGAGTCGCATCACGTTCCTCGGTAGTGCGTGACGCGGTCGTGATTTTCCATCGTTCGTTCCTTTGGAATTGACGTTTATCAGTCACCGGACTGTTAACCGATCCACCCAAAAAAGAGCTCAACTCGGGAGATATTATCTCGATATAGTGACTTTCGAAGGAGTTTTTTATGCTTTTTCGTTCCGGTTACCGGTACGAGTCGCGAGTTTTCCCCCCTTTCGTGCCCACCACTTTTATTATTCAAGTTCTTCGCTATCACAACGTCGGATTGATTTTTACCACTCGTGTATTCTTTTGGCAAATCGATGCCCCCCGTTATCGGAATCCTCCCTAATTCGTCTGCCTTACAAGCTTTCCAGTAAACCTCGGAAGCATGTAAATTGCAGACGTACGGAAAGTAAGAAGCAACAGCTCCTCGCATCCCGGGAAATAGTGAGTTCCGTTCTTATCACGGTGCCTTTGTCCTCTCCCCCGTTTCATGTGACCGTGAGGTCGTCAAGATCCGGTCCCGTTTTTCCAACCGGGCTGCCGCATCCGCACCTGTTTCCCGCCACTTTGAAATACGATCCACAGTCTCCATATTTCTGGTTAGATTCTCTCGGTCCAGAATACGACCCGGGATGTCCAGCTTTTCATTCAGTCAGAATTTCGAAAGAGCGAATTTCGGAATTTCCACGGAGTTTCTCTTCTCCCTCCTCTCCCATGCTGGCTATCTCGGTAATCGTTGAGCCTTCGACCGGAAATCTCCTCTCGGTGACGGAACTTCTAGTTCCAAACGAGTTTTCCTCACTTCTTCCATTTTTCATGCTGACAAATTATTTCAATTTGTCCCAATACCCATTGTTGCCCGAGTCCGTATCAACATCTAGCGAGTGATTCCAAGATAGATCGAAGGGGTTTGTAATTTTGTTTTTCTGCAGTAATTCGCAATTATCGACTGAATTTGAATATTTTAGGGTTTCGGCTAAGAAAAAAGTTGACTATTGGTGAGAAAATGTTTATTATTGTCATCCAAAATTTCAAAGTAATTGGCCTTTGGTTCAATGTTTCGATATGGACAATCCTAGCAGTTTCAACAATGAATTGTTTTTTGGACGAGATGTAGTGAGCTGTTTTTTTCTATATCTATTTCTATATCTGATAGTTGCATTCTCATCATAGTCGACCTCCTTTAATTTTTTTTAGAAGGTAGAATTTAGAGTATTAATTTCTTTAGGAACTCTTAGGAATCAACTTTTCGTTCTTTCCAATGATAAATCTCCCACAGTCAATGAGGTCTTTTAGGTTAATAACAGATATGATATTCCAATCACTCAAGGCAAATCGAATGTCACTCAGGTTTTCGAAATAGAGGCCAGGGGTTTCGACAGTAGTGCCGTGCTGATAAGATGTCGGTAAACTAGATACCGATTGAGAAATATTAGTTGATTTTGCAGAATCATTGTACTTTTTGGTGTGATACCTGAACAGAAATAAGAAAAATAGATTAGTATTCAGATTATTTTAGTACTTTAATCATGCACACAGATTTTAGAAGGCATGCTGTGACAGTTCTAGTATGTCAGATAGTAGGCCCGTATTTCTTTGAAATGAGGTTCCTCAAATCACATTCAGATGTATTTTTTATATTTCTTGTTTGATAAAATCGAATACATTTAAATTTACATCTTTCTAAGTTTCATTAAAAACTGATGAATCTTCCGTTGGAAATCTTCAAAATAGGCCCGTTTCAAAAAGATGGTTAATATTTGATGACTCTAAACTATAAACATTCAAAATTAAACAATTGGCTAATTTGCAATTGTATTTTAGTACGAGAATTTGTTTTTAAAGAAAGTCTCATCAAGATATTAAATCCCAAATTAGCGTATTAATTTATTTATTTACTTCTAATTCCTGCTGAGATAAAATATTATATTCAAATAAAAGTAATCTGCATAAAGATTGCAGAAAGCCGCTTAAAATTAAAATTAAAATTATATGAAAGCCGATGCAGCTATCTCATCACTTATTTTAATTTATGATTATTATTTATATCTTATAGTATTTGAAGAACAATTTAGATCATGATGATCGCTAATTAAAATGTAATAAAACGAGGTTATACAATTGTCTCAAATCTTTTAACAAAGTCAAACTTTATATTTTTGACAACAATTTAGAAGATTGCAATTCTTTACTAAATGTTTTAGATATGTTTACTTCTTTTTGTTCTTTCATCAATTCTATAAAAGTAGATGACCAAATCCAAGGGTAAATTTACAGAGTAGCCACTGACCAGGAAGACTTGTAATTAGTCTATAATGTTGAGCACCTGGAAAAAGCCGGGAATTTTGTTCAAAACAATCATTTTATATTTAAGATTCTAAAGTTTATGTTGACGGATGGTTCAGATAATAAAGTTCCTTTTACAGTTGAGAATGAAAGCTTCCTGTTTAGATATTTAACATAGTAATTACATAGGCAACCTAAATTTATATAATTAATTAGCAATAATTGACATATCTTCAAATATAAAATATTCTGAGTGACAAAAACGTGAGTATCTCTTAAAGAACGATCATCAGAATGGTTCAGAATTTTTCCTATGGTGTAATAAATCACACACTTGACACTCCCCAATCCCCTTTTACATCGTTTATTAGAAATTACCTCTTCGGTCGAAAATTCAACGGTTTTATTAAACATTCGTCTTTTTGGATAGAAAATTGATCCTTCTGGATTTAAAATTCATCTTTTGATAGAAAAATGATATTTTTACGTTAAAAGTGATACCATTTTTTCGAATCATTCATCACATCACCTTACTAATAAATTCTTAGAAATCAACAAAAATTTCCAGAATCCAACGATCTAATTTTTACAATATACTTTAAAATATCTTCATCCGAATTGAAGAAAAAACTGCAAAGTGAAAAAAGAGGAAAGGTAGATTTTTTGTAAATATTTTTTGATTGTGCTTGAGACAAATGCAGATAAATAAAGTAAGATAGGGTCGGTAATACATGACATCATAATGTGCTACATGTCCTTAAGCAATTTCTAAAACATTTGAATAAAAATCCGACAGGATGATATTCGTCATTTTAATAATTACAACATATTTTTAATAATTTATATGAGTTTTCGACGCATAATATGTTTTTTCCTATGACGTAAAAGATTGAACAAATAGAGAAATCAGTTTCATGGAATTAAGTAGCTTAATTACTGCCAATAATGCTGATGTATGAAATACAAATATCTTAAGCGGATATAATCCTCATGACTATTATAATATATGAGATGACTACTACAGTCTATACACTCATGTGAAGCACCAGAGTATTTATTCGTTCTACTAAGAACCAATTTCTTCAATAACATTGTAATTAATTTTGCCTTTGTTTCGAAATTATGAAGATCGTTTATACTGTGGTCCTCATCTTGGTGGTCATCTTTATTTCTATTGGTGAATATAATAATAATTATCGTCCATATAGTGGCATAAGGGCGTAAGTTACCAAAATTTTGTAACCTCAATCTGACATGGATCTTTTCTTATGAGGAAAGGATTAGGACTTGTTAAATTTATTGCAAACAATTTTTCTCTTCTAAGTCACTAACTACTTTCGTCGAGAAAGTTAATCTTGTAAGAACCTAATCCTAATATGATTTTTTTTACTCTAGAGTTAAATTAATATCCTTAATTGTGGCTTACGACTATATGCAATTAGATGTTTGTTATAATATATCTATGTCTTCAAGTACAATTTTTCTCTTTGTGCAAAAAACGATTTCCCCGATTTAATCTGCTGTCTACTCCAATTTCTATTTTTTACCAAATCCATCCGGGATAGTGCGAAATGACCAAGAATTTAATCTGAATATATTCCCGCGGGATTCGGAATTCCCCAATTTTGATTGTTACTAATACGAAATTTATGCAAATTACAGAAACAGAAAGTTTTTTTTAGTTGAAGTGGCAGTAGACAATACGCAAAAAGTTAAATCCTAGAACTGTATCCGAAAAGAGTCTGTATCAGCTACTATAGGTACGAAATTTGTACGTGTCTTGTATACGATAAGGTTTCTGACGTATGGAAAAAAACTGATCCCAAATAAGTTCAAACCGTTTCAGAACCTGCACGCAATTCAAAACCTGCAAGAATTTCCGTTAAATTGCATGGAAAAACTCGATGTTTGCAATATCTAAATGTTTAATGTGAATCCTTTATTTATTCTTGCAGAATTAAGTTCACAATCAGAATGTAACGCGAATGGCGGACCTTCTTATTCTCCTCATAGACATCATTCTTCTACCAGGTCTCCTTCTCAGGAAACTCCTCTTCGTGACAGGTCCAGGTCTCCTCCTGCCAGACCTCCTTCTTCTCATAATCCTACTATATCCCCACATGGACAATTTGAACTAATTCGACTTATTCCCTACATTAATCAGAACCGATTATTCGAACTTCGAAGATATATTTTTGCTCCTGATAAACCAATTAGATTGAGATTAAAACAGAATGTCTATGAGTCTGTGCCAAAAAACCAACAAATTTTTCTATCAACATTTGATGGTGACGTTCTTGCAATGTTGGAGGAAGGTAGTTTTCTCACTGGAATATATAATAGTCTTCGACAACAAGTGAAGATAAACATAAAGAGGGGCACGGTTAGCCCAATGAACCCAGAAGAAGTGAAAGATAGTCCAGTAGACAAGCGTATTCCAATCATAAGGAATTACAGAATAGTACGTACCTCTCTAGATTTGAATCAGTAACTGTATGTTGGGTATGTTGTCACATGCTAGAGCTGGGAGTCGTCCTTCGTAACCGCGAAGAGCAACTCGCGCTAGTAAGCGACTTCTAGCTATTTTAAATAAGTGCAATTTTACTGATTCACACTTAGAGAGTGTAAACCACAATTCTCCACACACCATTGATTCGGATCAAAATGCAAATTTATTTGGATCAAATCCTACATGCATGCCTGCAAATTTTCCGGCCATTTTATCAAATTGATTGTACTGTAATATATATTCTTCTTCAATCTAGAGTAATAAATGAAAGTAGCATAAATTTCGATATATGTATGTTAGAAATACCTTATTAAAATAAACGAGTTCACTTCTGGAAATAAAAGTGGAAGAAATATAATTCATTTACTTTTTATTCATTATTATTTATATTAAACCATTATACCATTTTTTAGAAATCATTATTATTTCTTCCAGTCAACATTGTTTTTTACATTCTTATAAGAGAAGGTATTACATTTGTATAAAATTTGACCCCCCCCCCCTGTTTTTGTAAATTGTCCACGTTTTGAGACCCTCTGAACCCGAAAAACAGGTTTTTATGAAAGTATCTGTCTGTATGTCTGTCGAAATGAAATTATCTATTAGAGCGGCCTTCGGTACAAACTTTTAGTGTCGAAAACTGAAGATAAAGTTCTTTAATCAGCTGTTTTGGTTTAAAAATTCAAAACGATAAAGCTTTTTCATCATTTTTTAGACCATTTTCTTCAAGATTTAGAAATTTTATGTACGGCATCCTAGATCGGCAAAATTGGAAATTGCAGATCGACAAAATCAGGTTTTTCTGATCGGCAAAATTGGGAATTTCAGTAAAACGGGACTGCTCGAAAGTCAGGAAACAATGTCAAATCGAGAAAAGGAACACATTATAACTGAATGTTAGTAATCTCACTCACAATAAGAAATGAAGAACAAACTGAATTTCACACGTTAGTTTTCTAGCCCACATCTTAACTCAATAATCAACTAATTATTCTTAGGAAATGTACGACACTTTCATAGAACTAAATTTAATTATCAACACTTCAATGTTGCTTTAACAGACATGTTCTTACAAAGAGCCATTTCAAGCTTTATTCCGTGGCACGTGTCTAGAGGTTTTGCTAAGAAATCGAAACAAAATACTGACCGGCTGAATCGAAGTACGGGATGAATTAAACTCGAGAAATACATCATCAAATATATCATCCTGGAGAAGACTTTCAAGATAGACCTGGAGCTGCAACTTATGAATCTCGAAGACATGTATCAGCAGAGTCGGAACAGGTCGTTCCACCAGAAACTCACAACGCACAAAAAGAGCGGATCTTGGGGAAGCTTCGGGACGTCGTCTTCCAATATCGATCGGTTGCGGAAGCTTAACTAGGTCGTAATGCGCATGATCCTGAGAACAAGCAGACGACAGAAATGTAGCTAGTAGAATTCCGCAAACACATCTTGATCACGATGAAGTTAGATTAACATCCTTCATCTCCAGGAATATCCTCGACTTGATTTAGTTTCCAGACAAATCCCCTGCAAATCTGTAGGATATACCCTGGTGCTAAATACAAGATAAACTTTATGTCCGAGCTTGAGCTGTGGGGTTCCCATCCTAACGGATGGAATCTGAAGACGAAACTTTTGCAGAGTTGAAATCTAACCTGGATTTCAAACCAGGTGCAGAGGTCTCAAAGATGTTCCTGAAGCCTTTTTTAAGCAGTTTACGAACAAGAGTTATTCTAGTGTATTTCTCTTTGAAGTTCGTTCTCTAAAGATGATCGCAGCCTTTTTCTTTTGAAAAAGGCGCGAGTATTTACATGCTTCCTGTCGCAACTCCAACAGGATGATAAGCTGGTGGAGACTCTTCGATATTCTTCAAAGTTATTGATGTCATCATAGGAGACACGATGATGTTAGAGCTCCCGGTAGTTACATATATACAGGAGAAATGGAAAAACAAGCGAATATGCCAATTATTCTCTAATCTTATAATTACACTACTCCTGGAGCACCTTGTGACTTCCGAGAGTTTTTTAAATGTTTAATAGGCCGAGGAATTGCATATTCATTAAACAAAAAAAATGTTAACGTTGCACCACTTACATCTTATTATATTCAGTGTATTTATAATTAAAAACAGAAATATATATTGTGCTATAAATTGCCTTTATTTTGTTTAAATAATGCAATTTAGTGGACGAAACACAATTTCTCAAATCAGGAAAAAACAGCATATTCTCCTTCAAAGTTTCAAACATAAAAATCATAGACTTTATTTTGCGATCCAAAAATTTTTTTTAGAAAAGGGCAAACTTCAAAGAAAAACTTAATGCTACCTTAATTTTTAGACCGCTAGCTCTTATCGCTTCGCCTTCTTCGCTTCGTTCGCTTCGCCTCGAACACATGTCCCTATCTTTTGCCTTGCCTCGCATTGCCAACCTTTGCCTCCGCAATTACTATCTAATACTTATCTACTAATTATTTAAATTATTTACAATTACGCTTACATTTACTTCCTCTCCTCTTTACAACCTTTCCCTCTCTATTCCTCTTCCTCCTTTCTTCCCTTCTTCTCCACCTCACTTAACACCCCTTTCACCAATGCAACCGCCTGTTTATTTCCTCTTTCATGCAGTAATACCTCCATGCTTATCTCATTCCTTTCCACTCTCCCGATATCCTCCAGCCATTGTTCCATCCTTGTATACGCCTTCCCGCACAATTCACACATTCTCTTCTCCCTAGGAAGCCAGAACCTATTAAAACCCTCCACGCACGAACACCTCATCCTCGCTATAAGCTCCTGACTTCCTTTCTTTCCTTTTTCACACAAATACTGCACTCTCTCCCTTGGCATAATCCACCCATAATTCCCATTGAAACTTGACCCCCATATCCTCTACTCCCTTCTGCTTTCTCTTTCTTCATGCAGTTTTTCTTCACCACCTCATACACCTTTCTCCCCTCCTCATGCATTCTTCTTACTTCATCACTCTGCAGCCCATTCCTTCTAAAATATCTTTCTCTTTCAACCTCCATCTTCTGTCTCCTCCCCTGTTCTCCTTCTTCCACCAACACTCCCTAACCAGCTTACTTCCCCATCTTCAAACAATTTTTCCTCATACTTACACGCCCGTCTCCCTGTTAGAATCCTTAAACTCGTTCTCCAGCGTATTCCTTGCCAACACCAGTTTCCACTTGGCATACCTCTTCTGTGTTCTATTTACCTCCTCAATTTCCTCAAACCACCGCACCTCTACTCCATACAATAACACACTCATCACCCCGATCTTCAAAAGTACGCCGAATTCAGCTTACCATCCATGAAACTTATGGATTTCTGCTGCTTCTGTCCTAGAAGGTAAGCATTGGAGAAATGTCGTTTAGCTACTCCGTAGTCTTCCTTGCCCTCGGCATCGATATCTTAGGAAGGGAATTTCTTCGTACAGGTTCATCTGAGCCGCAAAATGTGTGTATTCATTATTGGTTGAGTTCTGTAAAATAATGATATCCCTTAGGGACAACAGGTTCCATGGAAAGGGTTAGAGTAATGTCGAACTTATGCAAAAAGTTGAAGAAAATAGTTCACACGTTTAGTAGCAACGTTGAAGTTGATTTTGTATAAAAAATTCACAACCGATGGATTATTATTATGAGAAATCTGTTAGAGTCTGCTAACTAGATTCTCATTTGTCACACCAAATTCACCGTCACAAGTTGAAATCACAAATTCACATTTCACACGTCCAATTCACAAGTTCACAGTACACAAGTTCACAGCTCACAATTGCAATTGCAATTCAATGGTTTAAGGATAATCACTGCTTTCGCGCTAAATTCACCACTGAAAAAAGTTACACGGTAAATTACTGTCAAATATACGGAAAGCAAAGACCAATGGTTGCACGCACAAAGACATTGGGACAATTAATAAAAAAAATTATTGTTCACTATTAACCATTAATTTATTTTTAAAATATTTAAATCTTGTGAAACAGATATTAGATGTGAATGGAAACAATCGAGGTATAATTAAAGAAAAGTTCTAAGTGGCAAAGGCGAATTGCTGTTAATGTACCATCTTGCACATCTGACGCGGTTGACCCAGAGTGACAAGGTAACCAGCCTCGAGCTGTGCATTTGGACATTTTCTGACGTTGCCAAGAAGAGAAATTCCCGATTTCCCGTTGGGTCAAGGCTCTAGCCGACCATTTTTGAATGTCACAAAAGTCATGACGGCTGATTTATCCTTTTAAGAAAACGTTGCTCGAGCTCTGCAACCTGGCTTAAACCTGGTACAGTTTCTTTAAGCATTCCAGGGACGACGATGTGGCAAATTAGAAAGTGAAAATATTTGAGAATCTTTCCAATCAGTTCAGTATTTTAGAAATCTGAACACAGAGTTTAATATATGATAGATTTCATCATAATATAAAAAAATTTACGCTTTTGAATATACTTTAATCAAGTGCGAAGCGCCAGACGCATGATGAGAATTTATTTATTAAATTTGCAGGAGCTGGAAAAAAAATCCGCAATGAACAAATTACAGTCATCAGCGGGTAAATTAGAAATACAGTTTTTTTACATTATTTTTAATTTCATTGAGAAGCTTTTCACTTTTTCACCGAGGTCGATTGGAGGATCTCTGCGACGTTGAAGGAGTCGGGTCTTACTGTAGAGAATCGTTGTTTACAACTACTACGCTAAAATGCCGATCTATTGGGCGGCGGGAGCCTACTGGAACTTCCTTAATTTCCTCTGCGGTCAAGTCCGTAATTGCGCCGGTTCTTATGTTTATTTTTGCCCGGCACTTTCCTCTGGAATTATATATTCCAATAAGAATACCACTATTGCATATTCCGAAAACGTCACCATTAGACGTTGCTAATACAATTCTTTCTGGGATTGGCATGGGTCCATAGGAATTTTTTTTTAATTGCAGTAGAAGTTGCGAATCGGGACGAAAAGTGTATCTTCGAAATTCGAATCTCCGGTAAGGATTGGAATGGGGAATAAGCCGAATAAGTCCAAGTTGTCCAAGACCATATCCAAGTACCTGATAAGTAGGAGTCCTGGCAACAGGAGACCTGGACCGGTGACGCTGAGAAGAATCGAGTTCGGCAGGAGCATGAGATATGCGACGAGAAGAAGAAGAAGATTGGCGAGGACCCAGTTGCAGTTGGGGAGTATCAAGCCCTTCGCGATTAGGGTTAGATCCTGACTGTGAGCTTAATTCTGCGAGAAGAAATAGTGAATTAATTTTTATATCAAAGAACATATTGGTGCTGTACCAGCCACAATTGTCAGTCCACAAAATAAACATATTTCAATTTTCAACCCACAAGATGAATTTTTAAATAAGAAGATTATGTTCTTACCAAAAAAGACGCATTTTTAACAAACTAAATTATTTATTTTGAACTACGAAAATTTTGAAACAATGAAGATAAAATTTCTATCAAAAGAGATCAATTTTCAACAGAAAAGTACAACTTCCACCAAATTCTTCAAAACTTCAACTAGATAGTTAAAGTTTAAACTAAATAAGATCAATTTCCAATCAAAAATGCAATATCTAAATGTTTACCCAGAATAATTAATATTTAACAATAAACGAATAAATAAAAAACTGTAAGTGAATAAAGAATAAAAATAAGAATAAATCTTTAAAAAAGGAGTTCATCTTTCAACCAAGTAGTTGAATTTTGAACCAAAAAGATCGATTCTCAACCAGAAATGCAATAGTAGATATTTTAACCAAAATCTATTTTAATTTTAAGTACAAAACAGTTAAATTTAACCAAAAACGACACATTTCCAACAAATCGTTGAATTCTCAAGAAAATAATGCAACTTTCAACTAAATATTTGAATTTACAACCAAAAAGGATTAATTTTCAACAAATAAAATTGCGGTCAAACCAAAAGGTTGAATTTACAATTAAGTGAGCTAAATTTTCAACAAAAAAAGAAATCGTTGAATTTTCAGATAACAAAATTATTCTGCACCAAAAAATGGAAATTGAATTTCAATGAAAAAGCTAACGTGAAAAACGTCAAAACCAAGGATGATCGTTGCGGGGATTTTACAATCTTCTTTTGATAACAACCTAAATCCTTCTTTATAGTCCAAGAGTATTTAAAGTCACCTCTTATGATCATTCTATAAATTTTAATTTTATCATTTTGGAAGTGTTTGGCATGTACGGCATTTGAAATTCACATGAATTTATTTATTTTCAAGCCAAAAAGGTGAATTTTCCACAAAATAATTCAATTTTCAGGCTAAAAGAAAGACTTTCTAACAAAATGTTTGAATCTTCAATAAAATAATTATATTTTCAACCAAATGATAACATTTTTAACAAAAAATAGGAATCTTCAGCCAAAAATATAATAGTAAACTCTTCAAACAAAAAGACGTAATTGTCAATGAGAAAATTTTGAATTTCAGGTAGGGAAACAAATTTCAATTTTTCTATTTATATATGGTTTTATACACGTTAGTAAACCTCAAAACATTTTCCAAAGGTTTAAAGAAATTTTTTTCAAATCAAGTGCAAATCTAAAAAAATATACCAATCCTCAACATTTTGAGGCAAGGAAGGCTTTGAATCCTTGAATTGTTTAAGTCAAAGTTCGCAATGCGATTATAATTTGAAAAAGATTTTTCGCGATCCTAATTTTTAACAATCTTTGACTTTTATATCTTTCGTGTCAAATTATGTATTTAAAAATTATTTGATCTAAATTGTCGAAAGAGCGCTATTTAAATTATAATTATAAAACTATTTGAAAACACATAGAAACAGAAATTGCTCTCTTATAATTCCGTTATTTCTTTGCGATTGATATAATATTATATGATATATTTACCAACAGAATACAGAACAACTGATATCGAAAAGAACACACTTTTAATGAAAATCCTCATTTTTCTCGAAATGGAGAAAACAAATTATTGCAATTTTTTTCGTACCAATGGAATTTATGAATATTCTGTTTCATTGTAGTGTAAAATAAAGAGTCGCTATCACTTTCAACCTTGTACATTTATTGCTTTATCATAAAAAGAATTCAAGATATGGAATTATTTTTTCGTACAAACAGTGGCGATTTACGACAGTACCAAATTGTTCAATTTTACCAAGCGAGAATACAAATTTTTTACGAAACAAATAAATTTGTAGTTAAATATTAATTTTTAAAGAAAAAAAAAGAAATTCTCAACAAAATAGTTCAATTTTCGACCAAAGGGATGAATTTTGAACTAAAAGTATGAACTTCGAATGAATTAATTGTTTTAAGAGATGTTGGGTGGTGGGGGTAGAGCAAAAAATTAGCCGGAAATCAAATGGTTATCGCCCTAAAAAGTCCTTTTTGATTTGTTAATACAAGACAGATAAGCACTACGCCACATTGAGCGCATTCTGACGCAGGTGCATTTTTTCCGAAAACCTCAAATGAACGTTTTTAATTAATTCTAATAAAAGTTGGGCTATATACAGAATGAAATTAAGATATCCAACTACGTGCTCTATATTTTTCTACAATAAAATCGCTTATATTATTCCTCAAATTGAGTGATATATTTTGGTGCGCCACATTATGCGCCGCTTCTCTATACAATAAGTGTAATAGGATTGTCATGTCCTGTGGCGTATTATAACTATATTATTTATACTTATATGATTAATAATTTCTATATTGAAACTTATAATTTAAATTATTAATTATGATAGAAAAGGATTATGTTCTTATAAAAATGCACAAACTCGTGCATATTCACTTTTTCCATCATGATAAAATCAGTAGTTCCAATTCCGCAGTACTAACCATGCAGTTTGGAAATCTTGACTTTTCTATAGACCACCAAAGTACAATGACTTCTCGCCTACAAATCTCCGAATGCAGTTCATAAAAATCAGCCACGATACGAACTGGATATAAATTGATTTCAATTGTTACGTCCCCTCGCCAGTACCCACAAGATCCTTTGACAAATCCATTGTCAACCATCATTACCACTGAGCACCAGCAGGAGACCTCAGCCCACCTGCCCACTAATAGACTCCTTTGACAAATCCTCGTTATCAAACCATTGCAACGGTGAATCGCCAGAAGGATAATCAACGCTACCTGTACTAAACCAATAACCACCTGGACTAGTACCAGCATCTTTACAGTGAACGAGAAGAGGACTCAACCAAACCATAAAACCAGTTTTATGAAGGAATCTTCAAAATATCTGTGAATCCCCAAAATAGTTACTCCACCAGTTTCAATGTGAACAATTGGAATATCATTAGGTAAGTTTCAATCAATGAGTTAATAACTCATAATATTTAGATTTCTTTTTAAAATTTGTCATTAAGGTCTTCCTTTATTTCAAGGTGGAGATCTGGATGAGGAGTTTTCGCTACCTGAGAGTCTCCAGTGCAACTTAAAATTTAAAAGCAAATACATCAAGTAAAATTAAATTCAATTTAGAAAACATTTTTCCATTTCTTTTTTCAAAATTCGAATCAGCTGTCTCTCTTTAACTTTGTAATTTCCTATGTTTAATAAACTCAAATATTATATATACAATTGTATTCCAATTAATTTGTAGATCATTGTGTGGTTATCTCAACCTTCGGAAGTTATTCTCATACCCGTTTCGAAGTCCTACATTTCGTTCAAAAACGAAAAACCTGTTTAATTAATTATTTTTAACCAGGTAAGTTTGTTCCCTTCAGGACGTAAAAGGATCTTGTTCAATAAAGGCACTTATTTACAGTTAATATTTTTATTGCATTGCTTGAGAATGTAAATTTACATTTTTCTTTTTAATTAATTTAATTAGTGAAATGTAAAATTTTTAGTCAATCATACGGTGAAAAGGTAACATCCTAATTACTGCTTCGGACATTGGGCGAATGTCACCAGTTTCGGAGTCCACTTGAACCGGGTTACGACCATATAATACTGTATAATATAATCATAATAAAACACCATGGGGATTTAATTTTCCAACGATGAAATTATCAGGTGATACTAGTACCCTAGCAGGTAGGCTTATGCTGTAAAGGGGGCCAATTTCTTCTCCAAACGATACGCGAAGAAGTGCATCAGTTCTCACATCTTTTATCTGATAATCAGGAGGAATAGTATATTTTTTAAGAACAGCATAACGAGGAGGAGTTTCGCTAGTAGAAGAAAAAGATTCTCTTCGACGACTAACAGGTTCTGGTTCTTCATCAACATGCGAGTAAGGTCGAGGGTAGGAGAATGGGTATTCAGAAAACTCAGGGTAGTCCATCTGCAAACTTAATTCTGCAAGAACAAATATAGAAATGGATAAATCTAATTAACATATCTTCCCCAATACCTGCGCCGGAACTTACGACTCACACGTTCCTTGAGAAGAATCTTAGTTGGTCGTTAATAGATTGGTGACTTGACAACAAAGTAATGTGCAATTTAGTCCTCGAGAGAACTAAGTAATGCCATGCGCATCCCCAATCTACCCCTTCTTCCTGAAAATGCGCATTGCAACTTAGATTCTTCTGAACAAACTTGGTCGCTCGTTCCGACGTGGTGATTGGGGAAAGCATCGTGTGCAACGAGCGGAATACGTCGATTATCAACTCGCATGATTTGCCACGCTCGCTGCGCTCGCGTAGCAAACCTCATGCACGTTGGTAATTGTATTCCCCTTGTTGCACAATCTACTATTATTCGAAACCACCATGTTATGAGCCTATTACGCCCCAGAAAAGTGAGCGTTTAGATAGCCCTTTACCGAACAGTATCAGCTACTGGCAGTTTATTAGTTCGAAACGCCGTCGCACTGTTGGTTTATTAGTTCCACAAATGGCCACTAAATAACGTACAATGTATTTCATCAGATTTCATTAACTTACTGTAGACAAAGATCACAACCCAAACAACTGACTCATATCAATTGTATGTTTTCATCTAACAAAATAGAATCTGTGAAACCTTACCTGCAATTACGTCGCAGTTATAATTGTAAATCTTCGTACACTCAAAATCATTAAAAGGATAAATATGAGTATAAATCTACTAAAATTTACCAATGCTTGAAATTTTGACATGCGGAAGATGAAGTCTTGAAATCATGAAAATTTAAATAAGCACTTTCGCTCTTCTAGTTTGAAAAATTTTCGTGTATCATCTTCAGTGTCAAATTATATACTTAAAAATTATTTTATCGTAAAACGAATTCAGAAGATGGTTTTTTCTTACAAAAAATGGCGATTTACGACAGAATAAGGGGGCTTGTATAAATTAAGTAAAGTTCTTGTCTGAACAGATTTATTTTTAACCAACTTGTTTCATTTCTAACAAAGAAAGATGGATTTTCTACCAAAAACGACTAATTTTCAACAAATTACATAAATTTTCGAGGAAGCATTTAAATATTCTACTAAAGGACCACACACCAAATACATGGGAAAAAAGGTCCCGGTGGAATTTCCTAAGTTTGTGATATTTTTTATTTTATGGTCTCCGGATCAAAAAATCCTTATAGCAAAAACTCTAATAATGGACAGTTTAAAAATTTCAACCACTTTCAACCGGTGGAGTGGAATATATCAGACTTCTTTCCACCCTTTGCATTGCTTTCGTGTAAGTTTATGCAGAAAAAGAATTGCACGGACGAACAATGCGATGTAATCGCGTTGGAAGTGATAAGCGCTAAGCGTTCAAGCGATGCGCTAAACGTTTAGTCAACGCGCAAAGCTTTCATATAATTGCATGTTATCGAGCTTCAAACGCGAAATTCAACTTTTATTATCAAGAGGCGTTATATTAATTCATGACACTAACATCCCTAGAATATATGGTTTACCTAAAATTGACAAACCAAATTGTCCATTACGACTAGTTGTTTTCTTAATTAATACTTCCTTTTATGAAATGGCTAAGTTATTCAATGATATTCTTAAAGGAGCTTTATTGGTACCGGAAAGTCAAATTAAAAATGGTTTCGAGTTTAAAAACGTAATTGTTGAAAGAACAGTTCCTGCTGATCATATTACGGTTTTATTGGATGTATCATCTTTATTTAATAATATTCCTATCGATTTAGTCATGAACAGTATTTTAAGTTATGCAAGATTTAGAGTCAATAGTTATTGAATATTTAGATTTTACCATTTACACATATTTTCGTCATGTAGCTAAGTTTATTATTTTACCTAAGGATAAGGTAGGTTATGTCTTACACCAATTTAATTCTTTCCATCCGAGGCTTAACTTCACACATAATATAGAAACTAACAATTTCATTTCTTTCTTAAACGTTAAAGTTATCAAAACCAATGATGGCACTATTATCACGGATTGGTACAGAAAAGATACTTATCCAGGCAGATACATTAACTTTTTTTCTAACCATCCCATTCAGCATAAAATAGCTATTATTTAAAATCTCGTTAACAAATCGTTTAAATTATCACATGAATCTCTTCACAACTCTAACATTGATTTTATAAACAATATTTTGTCACTTAATAACTATCCAAAGGAGTTTTTGCAAAAACACATAGATCATCAAATAAAAACCCTTAAAGTTCTTTTACCACAACAAACTAATTCACATCTATATTATAATTTAGATTTTAAACGTATTGTTTCTATACCTTTTCATGGTGGTTTGTCTTTTGGAGTCAAAAGAATTTTGAGTGAACTCAACATTAAAACAATATTCAGGATTGATTCTAAACTCGATAAGTTCATAAAATTAGGTGAAGATTCTCTCAACATTTTCAGCTCAGTAATGTAGTATATAAAATTGTTTATTTGAATTGTAATAAATGTTACGTAAGTGAGACTGGTTAATTACTTTGCACTAGATCTAAAGAACATCACGATAATTTTAGACACAATCCTAAGAACCATAAAGTTATTGCAAAACATCAGGTTCAAACTGATTATCAATTTGACTAAAAACATGTATTGATTTTACAGCATGAACCTAATGAGTTGAAAAGACTTGTCGCTAAAATGCTCTTTATTAAGAATGAGGATAATAATTGTTTAAATATAATAACTGACCCAAATAATTTTAGTCCATTATACAGCGTAATAATAGATTCTTTAATTTAAGATCCAATGCTTATTCTTTAATCATACTCTTATCATCACTTCATAATTATTGTACAATTCTAGTAGTTGTTAGTTTGATAATAATTGATTGTTCTGCCAACAATTTGTTACTCAGACTTTTCAAAAAAAAATTGCAAACAATTTTTCATCTACAATTTAAGGAACCCGATATATCTGACTTACTACGTTAATGAACCTATGTTTCTATTACTTCATGCTCTTACCTTCTTTCACTCGATGTTAACCCTTACCATGGAGAAGAACGTTCGTTCTGTCTACCATTTCAAATTGAAGAAAAAAAATTGTTTCCACATAATTTTCTAATGTGTCCGTGATACTAATGGACCTCGCTACTTTTTAACATGACAAAGTTGAAATATTAAAACTTCAGGTCAAGAATTAAAATTTTACTTTTTTCCTCAACCTCACCTTTTTATCGCATATGTTTCGTTATGTATATAAAATGATTTTTTTATTTCCCGTCATTTACAATCGCATTATTTTCTTCAGAGAACTAACTTGAGATGAAATTTATGTTAGGGCATGAATCTTTTTTACCACGACATTTTGTCTTCTTGAATTTTTAGATAAAAAATAAAGGATTCATTTGTGACTTGGATTTCTGTCTCCTGATGAGGAGAGCATTTGACTTTCGAAACGTCGACTAAAGAATCTTTCTGAGCATAATCAAGGAATTATATTCTTCATCATTTATTATGTGTTATGTATTATTCATTATTCATTATTTCCAATTTGCTATTTACTATTTACTCTTTACTATCTACTATTGACTATTTAATATTCACTATTCACTATTCACTATTATTTATTATTCATCATTCATCATTCATCATTCATCATTCATCATTCATCATTCATCATTCATCATTCATCATTTATCATTCATCATTCATCATTCATCATTCATCATTCATCATTCATCATTCATCATTCATCATTCATCATTCATCATTCATAATTCATCATTCATCATTCATCATTCATCATTCATCATTCATCATTCATCATTCATCATTTATCATTTATCATTTATTTATTTATTTATGGTTATGTAGTTCTGTACTGCAATCCTACAAATAAAGGCAAAACGAAGTGAATGAGAAACGTAAAATGGGAAATAGAATGATAATTATCTTTAATTTCCTATTTTTTGATTCTTATTTGCTTCATTTTGTCTTTATTCTTCTTTTTTGTTGAATTATTTTAGTATTCAACACATGTAAGGAAGCGGCATATACATGTATAAAGACCAACACATGCACGCGCCTGTAGTTCTCTGGCTCATCGCAGATGGCACTGAATTTCGCCATTACTCTGCATGGGAGTTGACCGAGCCTGATGGTTATCAATGTATTCTTCGGGTGTGCGTAGTAACTATTGCTTACGATGACTAAGCAAATTATGTTTCGATACTTTTTCGTAAGTACCTAGCCTCACTTATGAGCACCCAAATAAGTCTGCTTCTATTGGTGCAAAATTGTTCTGTTTCTATATAAAACCTTATGTACGGCAGCTTATTGTTTCTCGTATTCTAAGCGCGAGGTGTAAGGTACTTGCCGACCGTACTCAAGTCGTACCTAGACTTCATATCGTGGTCTGTTGAGTCGATTACTAAGTCGCAAATGTAACGTGGTACTCAGTTGAGGAAACACGCTAATTAGTTGCAGACAGATCAAAGGTAACACTGTTAATGGGGGCTTCGTTAAGGTTGATTCCTCATAGTATTGGATATGTTTCAATCATTAAGTTGACATAAGCTTCAGCAAGCTTCGAAACAAGTATGTAGTCCAGAAGCCCGTAATGGATTTCTCCGTGGTTTTTGATTTTCAGGGGAAATAGTGCCCTATTCAAATACAATGAGCAAATTCCGAGGCACAAAAGACGATGATGATTAATTTGGTGATGAAACTTTGATTTCTTATTTTCTTTAATGTAAAAAGTGACTGAAGATCCACAGCATGAAGTCCATGATGGGTTGGTGAGTTGGGATACGTAAGGTTGAACCCTAAAGTACAGCTACCTTAATCCTGGTGGGTACTGAGTTACATAATTTCACATCTTCTAGGAAGCGGGCAAAAAGCTGCACAGATAAAATCAGAGTTTGGACATTTAAAAACGTTTCTTGTCAACTGCTACTTCTCCAAAAGCTTATGTTGTATTTTAGTAAATAATAACAATTTTTCAATACTTTCTACAGCAGGCTAAGGCTTCCCCTATACCCTCCCCAAATCCAGAAAATTTAATTTTGACAATCCAATTAAATAACGGAACTACAGTTCAATTTAAAAAATCTCAAAACCGGTGTGAAGATAGAGAATATTTATTGATCGACTCTGGGTTTTGAGTACTTTTTAGTGGAGAGGATCAACAACTTTTCTGCACCTAGTTGCATCTGAACTTTCATTATTGTTGTTTTCAATAAACCCTAATAAGTAGATCGCAACCCGAGAATATATATGATGTAATAAAACATGTCGCTATGAACCAATTTTTGACATTTAATAAAATCGTTGTCGTGGACGAACAATAATTAAAAGTAACAACTTGCTGCTTAATACCAAAATGTTACTAGCCTGAAATCTCCTGCCTCTTGTCGGCCGGAGATTTTGATTTCTTTTATGTCCGGATCGTAAAATCTAATTCATTTCAGTCGATGAATCGATTCTGATGATTCAACAACGTTACTGGTACGAAAAAGTGTTAATCCGTCATCCGGATACGATGTGCAGGCTACTTACCCGAACTTCGGACGGACAAAAGTCTGGGTAGTTCCGGCTCATACCCTGTTGCCCAAGTGACTGCAATGATGACTTTTTGGCGATGTGCCTCGACGGTTCGTAGTTGGATAACATTTGGTAGGGTTTTTTGCTGATCTGAAAAATTTAGATGAGAGTGGAAGGAAATTGCCGTGGGAATAAAAGTTATGTTTGTAGGTGTGTAAAAACTGTAGTCTAATGCCTTTGCTTAGACTTTTTCACCTACGAGGCAGGAACCTGGTCGGCATTTAGCGAGCTAAGAGTTTCTGTATTTTTTCACACATTATAATTTTTAAATTCAATTTGCATTAGAATTGATTCAGGTTCGAATTTTCAACCTGGGTTTTAATCCAGTGTATATTATTTCCAACTTTAATTTTTTACACAGGCATTTAGATACTTTAACGTTCTATGTTTGCTGAGCAAGCACGTGGCTATGTTTTGGTGTCCCCACGAGCTCATCCTGTCAAGCAGTGCAGTAGTCAGATTAAGCGACAGAGAGTGAGACGGATTTATGTTGGGAGGGCTTGAAAAGAGAATGAAAGAGAACATAAGGCCTTGCCAAAGAGGGTTGGAGCATTGTGTTCGCGTGTGAGTACATATGCTCGTCAGCGTAGCGTGTGTCAAAACACCTTCGTTGGCTTGTGTTGTACATTATTCGTCTAGATATTTCACATTTAACATTGTGGATGTTTTCATTTCATTTAATTTCGGTCCTTTCCGAAATTATATTTTCGGGCCATCCAGTTAAAATCCAACTTTGGATACCTTTAATATATATTTTAACCTATGAACACATGTACACATACGTAGATGTCGGCATGTATTCATAGCTCACACAACTCACACAAATGCACCATTTTCAAAAGGGAGCGATTTCCGTAGCAGTTTGAACCTTCCTTCCAGAAGTCATTCTGAAATACATTTCGAAAAGAGTAGGAAATATGATTTAATTTCGTTTTTGTAGTCATGGCTCTTCTCGCTTTCGAAATCAGCTCGATTGCCAGTGATCGCAGGAGCTTTGGAATGCCACGTAGGCAATTTCATTTAAAGCTCTCTGGTGACGACGGACAAAGAATTACTTTGTCTCTCGTCGAGAGCCTGAGTTAATATAGCGTGATCCATGTTTTCGCGGTAATTAGTCCGCCACGGAAGCACGTACGCGACGATTGAGCCTCGGTGATAGAAGTGCAAGGATTTGAAAAAATAGTGAATTAAAAAACTTTATAACGGAAAAGTTGAAAGAAGTGCAAAGGAAGGCAAGGTTTACGAAAAAGAATTAGAAGTGAAGTGCAAGAAGAAGTACAAGGACCCTTTTCCGTCTTACCGAAGAAAATGGCCCAGAATCTTGCTTTGGTTTCATCTCCGAAGAAGAAAGCGCCGAATAGGGTAGTCTGGGGAAGGACGAAACTGTGAAGGGGTTCGTCTCCAAAGGTAGAGGGTGAGATCTCCCTTTTTCAGAACAAACCTGCTTGGTTGATTATCAATCTGTTTCAATCGAGCATTCAACTTTTTTTTTTAAAGTCAGCATTCGAGTTAAAAACTCATCTTTTCTGAGATTGTAATTCGACTATTTACGTTAAAATTTCATGATTTTAGTTGAAAATTTACCACTTTGGCTAAAAATTAAACCATCTTGTTAGAAATTCCTTTTATTTGGTTGTTGAAAATTAATTTCCATACCATTTTTGGTTGAAAACTCTAATTTTTTTATTGAAAACTGTTCCTCCTTTTTTCTTGAAAACTTAACTATACGGTTAAAACTCATGTATTTTGTTAAAGATGTATGTGTTTTGTTGAGATTTGATTTATTTTGGAGAAAATGAATCTTCTTGGTTGAAAATTCAACTTTTTAGTTGAAGATGAACGCATTTCTTTGAATTCTCTTCTTGATGGTAGAAAATTAATCTATTTAATTTAACGGTTTGGTTGACATTTTTCTCTCTCTCGACTAAAAAGTCTTTCTTAGTTGAAAATTTGTTCTTTTCGTTAAATTTAATTGTTTTTGATTTACAATTAAAATCTTTTTGGTTGAAATATCAACTATTGCATTTTTTGTGCCGAATTAACCCTTTTTACTTGAATTTAAGAATTTAACTGTTTATGATTTCAAGCTAAGATTTTTTTATGGAAATTTAATCTTCATGGTGATTAATTTATTTATTTTGCTGGACATTCGTATATTTTTTTGAAAATTCTTGTATTCTGTTAGAAAAAAATTCGTGGTTGAAAATTCAACCATTCCGGTTGAAAATTTATAATTTCAGTTGAAAATTTGTATATTTAGTTTAAAGTTTAACTCTTCTACTGGAAAGTTGATCTACCTTGTCGAATATTTAGTTTTCTGGTTGAACATTCTTAATTATAGCTGCAAATCGTTTGGTTGAGAATTCATCAATTTCATTAAAAAGTCATCTTTTGGTCGAAAATTCAACTGTTTAGTTGAAAATGTGGCTTTCTGTGTTTAAAATTTAAGTATTTTAATGAAAAATCAATATTAATGAATTTAGTGAAAATTTAGCCATACTGTTGAAACAAATTCTCTTTTTTTTTGTCGAAAATGATTTTCCTGAACTAAAAATTTAACTGTTTCATTTTGCGTTGAGAACTAATGTTTTTAGTTGAATTCATTTGGGGTTTGGCAGGGGGGCGACACGATTTTTGCTTTTGTATTAGAGGCAAGTGTCAGTTTTGTGAAGAGCAGCGAGTCGTGAAACATTTTCGCCACCTCTGCGACGCCCGGTCTGCCCGTTGTCTATTATTATTTTGCATATAAAAACTCGTGAAATGTCCTAAATTTATCGTCTATTTATCGCATTTGATTCAGTTACGGATAAATGTGTTATAAATATGGGAGGCATCGATGTATAGCTCTGAACTGTCGATCAGGGTACGACTCAACCAGCTCAAACGGATCAAAACAAGTGTTTTTCTCCGTTCCAAAAAATGAGCTTGAACGTTGGCAACAAGCAATTAACCGTGACAAAAAGGATTTTATTGTTAAACCTGAACATGTAATGTGTGAAGATCTCTTTTCAAAGGATCAGATAATTTGGAAAAAGAAAGTTTTAGCTCCTGATGGAACTGTTATGGCGGTAAGTATTACGATTTGTTTACACCGATGTCCTTTAACCTAAAATAATCGAAGGAACTGACGGTGTCATGCCTACATTGACTTTTAAATTTGGATATATTCTTCTTGTTGCCAAATTTTTAAAACATCGTGATAGTGTGTGAAATTATAGTTTAAATAGTTTTGGAATTTGAAACATATTTTATGACCCTGCCGATCTTTGAGAAAAATATAAAAGTAACATTAATGACAGTTTTGAATTATCGCTGATTATCGACATTTATGTACAACTGCATTAATTGATTAATAAATTCAAGCATTAGAGTAAATTATTATTGTAAAATAATAATTTTCTAGTAGTCAGAATGGTACAAAAAACCTGAATTAAAACCAGGCGTTTCGCCACCTCAATTTCAAAACCGCGCTGAGCATTGTTCGAAGGCTGCTAAAAAACCCAGCGTGAGAAGGAAAGTTGCGAAATTTTGTAAAACGTAATTCTACTTAATTTTATATAATAAATTGTTATGTTCTGCCTGCATAATAATTGCTACACGTTTATTGTAGTATATTTGTGAATAATTTAAATAATTATATTTATTTAAATAAATTAACCTGCCATTTATTACTCATATATACCCTCCTACTGTCTTTACTCCATATTTAAATAATATTTCCATCTTTTAATACAATTTTTAAATAAATAAATGACTGAGTGTACAGTAAAGTTAATAGCTTTAAATTATTAAATTATTTTAATTAATCTTTATTAATTAATTAATTAATTAATAAAGATTAATCCCTCTCCGCTTTCTTGTTTCTGCTTTCCCTTCATAAGGTTTTCAGGTCTTCCAGGATTTTCACAGGATTTTATAATATTTTAATGGGTTTCAAAGAATTTATTCATGAGAAGTGAGGAATTTCGTAGGGTATCCAAGATTAGGATATAACTTCAAATTTAAAATTATTCAGTCAATTAGCGGTTTTAAAGAATTTCCTTGAATTTCGAAATAATTAAAACCTTTTGATAGGATTTAGGAGATAGAAAAAGATTGACAGAGATTTCCAAGCGCCTAAAAGAAGTCCAACATATTTTAAGAGATTTCAAAGTATTTGAAATATTTCAGGGTATTTCCAAGGATCTCAGGGAATTTTCAAGAGATTTTTGAAAAAAAATTGAAAGAATTTTCAAGAATTTTAATGATTCAAAGGAATTAAAAAAAAATGTGTGCGATTTTGAAGAAATTTCTATGATTTTGAAAGATCTAGAAGAATTTTGTAGAACATACCGGGATTTTTTGAAAATTATTTTAAGGGATTCAATTAGATATTTAAAGATTTCGAGTATTTGAAAGATTTTCAAGATTTAAAGTTATTGTCTAACATTTCAAGGGGTATCAATAGAAATTTTATAAAATTGAAGGAATTTTAATAGGATTTTCAAGATTTGGAGGTTTTTTAATTTTTTTTAATTTCATTTTAAGGACTACATTTTTGTAATTAATATTGAGATAGTCATTCATCGTCGAAGACGACAGTTTCCTCAAAAAATCTACCGAATGAATAAGTCCCAATTCAAAGTCCGTAAAAATGTACTGATTCAAACAAAAAAACTTTGGGAAACTGTACATTTGAAATTAGATTTATCTGGTGAAAATGCTGACATAAAGAAAATTAGTAACGTTACTGATTGGCCATTTAAATATTAATAAACTTCAAAACAAATATTTGCTTAAAATTGAAATAGATATATATTTACCTAAACGAAATTGATACCTTTGTAATTGGAAAAGTTCTTTAAATTTGTAATGGTTACAACTTCGGAGTTCCGAACCCTCAAGTTAAACACTAAATTGTAAAAACTTTCCTTACATGAGTATAAATTGTGCAAAAATGGGATTGATAGAATTTTGAAAGTATATTAACGATTTAAAAATTATGAGTTCTTAAATGGCTTAAATCTGATATAAAAATAATTTAAATTTTAAAGGATTTCATTATAAAATGTTTTAACATCATAATGTTTGGTGACCAAAAATCTTTATTTTTCAGTTCTAACTGAAGTTCGCATTATTCAATAATTATAGTGAACAGAAAATTTTCTTTCTTTTTTCTTTGACTCCGAAAGAGTCAGTTCAGTTTTCCACTTCAAGTTGTAAACTTTTTAATCGCTATGAACTTATAATTGGTTATATTCAAAAGCCTTCAATTTTCTTAATTAACAATTTTGAACATCTTTGATCAGAAATAATATAATTTCAATCCCTTTGGAACTCAAATAGTCCAGTTTCCGCAATTGATCATACATGTGGAGAGCTATGGGTTTCGTGATGAGCGTATATTTTCCTAAGCCCGGTGCGGTCACGAATTTTTGCCGGGTGAAAGCCAGGAGCACAATTATAAAAATAAAAGAAAAGTGATTTCCCTAAGTACCGATGGATAAAATCGGTAACTTGCCGGGATTAACCATTGCATGATATTGGAATATTAAGGATTTCTTGACAGAGAGAGAAAAACAATTTTGAAAGGCGAAAAGCTGAATTAGGGTGGGCTAAATTGTCACGAGTATCTAATGAATCGCGGGTTCTGATTATTCAGAACCAGTTCCTTGTTCTGGGGCTCTCTCTCGTTTTCTACCGTAACCTCTACCATTCATACCTACCTCTATCCATTCATACCCATACACATACACGCACACGCAGTATACATAGCTTAGTTTCAGAATGGTCGTAGCGTTTGCGCAGGGAGTTGGATCGTTGGCTTTCCTGTCGTTGAGGTAATGTGCGGCGGCGTCAGAGTCGCAATTCTAGGTGAGATGAAAGGCGTCTTCTCACAAAAAGAGTTACTCATGCTTCTCGATGGGCTTTGGATCATCGAAGGGAATTCGGTGTTCACATTGTTCTCTTTGGATTTCTTCGATGATCGTCCAAAATCGTCGTTTCCCACTTGAAAAAGTGGACGCACAAAGGGACGTAGAAAAGTACGCATAAAAAGACGTATAAAAGTACGCACAAAAGGACGTACTAGAAGACGTACCAAAAGACGTACAAAAGGACGTACCAAAGGATGCCTCAAATTGGGATACTAAATGAAGTACTTTGGTACGTCCTTTTGTACGTCATTTGGTACGTCATTTCTCACGTCATTTCCTTTGTGAAGAAAAGTATTTGAAGATTATTTTTTTTTTAGTTTAACGTTTAATAGATTATTACATAGGCCAGGAAGACGTGCAGCCAATTGGCTTACTTTTTTTAGTCAACAGAATAATAATCTTTAAGCACTTTTCTTTAAATAGGAAATGACGCCAGAAACGACGTGCAAAAGGACCTACTAAAAGACGTACAAAAGGACGTACCAAAGTACGTCATTCTGTATCCCAATTTGAGACGTCCTTTGGTATGTCGTTTTGTATGCACTTTTGTACGTGTTCTTATGCGTACTTTTTTACGTCCTTTTGTACGTCCACTGTTTCAAGTGGGTTGGGTGGTCGAGGTGGAATTTTCTTGAGATGTCTTGGGATCGCGACATCGCGTTATTGCAACTCCGGCCTTGGCACTAGGGTAACAGTAGTAAAGGTGTCATTTCGTGGCGAGTAGTGCAAGGCTGGAGTAAGAACCATGAATCAGCATCAGGTGGTGAGATTTAGATTTACGCTGTAGCCTCATTTCACTCAGCTGCCGTTCCAATTTGTCCAAAGATTTCTCAATTATGGCAAAGGTTTACCTTTTGACTGGTATGTCCCTTAGGGGTTGATTTTCTTCTTCATGCTTCAAAGTGGGATCCCCATGTTCCTTTAAAAGTGGTGGTATGTCGGCCGGATTAAGGTGTAAGGAGGGCTCATAGATAACCTCCATTGATTTAATACTTTAGTCCGGTAGACAGGGGATCGGCTAATTAATAGAGCCATCCATTCAACGAGTCAATGGAAACCCATTCCGCTTCTTTGTCATAAGTCACTCGGTGTTTCAATAATGGGATATCCACAAGTATACTTAGGATTTTTTTTGTAGAGTGCCGCGACGGTAATGACGTTAGATAATTCTTCAAGATACATCTGTGGTCCTGGGATCGGGAACTCGACCCTGGGTCGGACCTGCTCGGATGTCAAGAGGGAGAGATTCATTCTCCTCTGAAGAGATGTGTGGATGATTTCCAGGATTCGATTTGCAGCGCGGATGTTGTCATCGAGGTTGGAATCCACTGCTTTGAATATGTGAGTTAGCGCTTCGACGTGCTTGAGTTCTGCAACTTCTCGCGTGAGGTTCTCTAGTCTTAGGTTGTTTTTGAACATTTGCCCTTCATGCTGAGTCAATCTTTCCTTGTTGCTATTGGAAAGCTCGGGCACTGCCTCTAGCTCAGCTCTCACGATGTGAATTTGTTTACCGACCAAGTAGGTCATGTTGGCTTGGTCCTGATTCAGTTTAGCGATCTCAGCTGCGAGAGTTTCACCGACGCTCTAGGTCATCAAGCTGGATATAGGCCCAATAAGTCCTCCAAGAATTCGCAGCAATGGTGAAGCTCGTCGGCTTTTCATTCTCACGGGCAAGCTAGAAAGAATTGTTTTGTCGGTACGCTCCTTCATTTATGCGGCATGCCTAGACATTTCTTTCCTCCGGTTTTGAGCTACCAGGAACTTAGCATGGAGACCATAGTCGGTGATTGCCTGTAGGCAGGATTGTCCGAATTCTAGCATGCACAGGTCTGATAAATGTTTGAATCGTTTTTCGTATAAGTCTAAGTGTCCTTGAACTTTCTGCAGGTCCAAAAATACGGCAACTCTCCAAGTACTAATAACTCGTCTCATAGGTTCTTAGCAGAACGATCCCATTCGTGGATCGATTGGAGTCTTCAGAAGCGGTAAAGAATAACAGGGAAAACAGCAGCAATGCACAAAGAAACAAGCTCATTCGTTTAATTTTTAAACAGGCATATTCTCTCTTCGGATTCTTCCTCGAAGTTCATTCGGTTTTAGCAGTGAACGGTGTCGGTCTCAAAAATCACGTTATTATTCTCAGTGAATTTGACTATTGTGTAAGGTCCGGTAGCCCTACTGTCGAGTTCAACATACCTAACCTCCTTAAAAGCGTAAGCTTCATTTCCGGTTTTTTCATTCAAGGGTCACGTTTTTCGGTCGTAAAATTCCTTTAAACGATTTCTTACCCTAATCAGGTTTTTCGCCGCGATCTTTTGGATTTCTGTAATTAGCACTATGAAATCGGGTGGATACGAGCTGTACGCTTTGATTTTGGCACCTTGAGGGAATGAACTGGGAGTTCTGGTTACTCGACCGAAGACCAGTTCATACGGGATGAAGTTAGTCGCCTCGTGCACCGAAGTGTTATAGGCGAACATGGCAAAAGGGAGCAATCGATCCCAATCGTCATAGTCTACTGTGTAGTATTTGATTTAATGGGTTAACACGGTGTGACTCCTTGCAAAGAATCCGTTCGTCTCAGGTCGATATCCGGAGGTCGCTAGTTGTTTGACGTGGAATAGTCTCTCGAAGTGTTTCATCAGCTTACTTATGAAACTCGCGCCGCTGTCGAATAAGATGCTCCGAGGTGCGCCGTATTGGGAAAATACAGACGTAGCTACGGCTTAAGCAATGTTTATTGTTTTAAGATTTGGTATCGAAACAGCTATGCACTATTTACTGAAATTATCCTGCGTAGTTAGAATGTAGCAATTACCATTCTGGATGGTAGGTAATTTTCCTACCGTATCGAGGCACACCTTTTTAAAGGTTTTGGCTGGGGTGTCTGTTATGAGCATGGGTTCCCGATTCCTTGCCCGTACAAACTTCTGCTTAGAGAGCTTCGACAATTACGCATGAAGTCACAAATTTGATCACGCAGCCCAGGACACGCTATTATTTTTGGTCTTAATTCGGGAGGGGACAGAGTTACCCATTGCAATTCTTCTATGGTTTGACGGACCACGGAACTTCTATGTGGCCGAGCGTTGCTGTGCTATAATATTACTGATCTTCATCCATACCTAGAATATGATCCCTTTTAATTTAATTAATTGGCCCTTCTTGGGCCTGCATTCTCATAAGGCTTGAATATCAAGACGCATAGTAGCGATTAGGAGCTTTGTGATAGGGTTCGCTGGTTCACAGTCAGCTGATATAAAGTAAACGTAATTGACTCGTCTGTGTGTCAGAAGTACTATCCATTGGTGTGAAACGTTGGTCACGTTTTCGCTTACGTGAACCGATTTCGGCTTCACTTTGGTTGGATCTTGGAGAAGTGCCTTGATAATTGGAGAGTCGTCGATATAGTGTAGATCGACGTCAATTAGGGAGGTGGAAAGAGGGTATAGGCGTTACGTTTGCTGATTTCTTCCGATGACTGGGGATCTCGGAATGATCTCAATTTCATCGGGGAGGTCCTTGAATCGAACAGTGCTTCTTCTTACCACACCAGAATTTTTTGTGGAAGAAGAAGCTAGCTGCGTGGACTATTCATTTGGTTGGAGTGGTTCCTTATCTACAGGTTCCTTTATTTCTGATTTGATTCCCTCCTTCTGGTCGGCTTCGTGGGTAACCTGCTTTTCGTACCCTTCCAGAAAGCTTCTCACACTTTCTGCAAAAATATCCTCGTCATATGCGCCGCAGGGGTCAAGTAGTTCCAACTCCTTAAGTAGTTCTTTGTCTTGCTCTTCTTCGGAGACATACGTCCATGGAATTTGGTTGCTTTCTCCTAGTCCGTCGTGACCCCAACTCAGGGACGTTTGAGCGTCGAATCGTGCAAAGTACTTTTGAAGGTCCTCCTTAAAGCTCGCTGTTGAAAATTGGCAACGGGTACTACGTGACGAACAGTTGGCTTGGGAGGGGCAAGCGGCCCTGTTTTTGAAGGTCTTAATTTGGCCGCACTGGGTCCTGCCAGCTTATTTTTGAATGGTTGCACAGGTTTTTTGGTTCAAGTGACTCGATTCGCCTTGGTAGAAGTTATGGGGACAGAATTTTCATAAGAAAACATCATTAGACAATTTAAGGAATATTCAAAGGAAAATTTTGAACTGAGTTCCAATATTTTACTAAAAGCGAGATATTGCCAAACTAATAATACCGAGTCAGTCAAGGCGAGGTCCCCTAACCAACTAACGCGTGAGTTTTTATTTAATCTGGATCATCTGCCCCCTAATAACAAAATATTAGTAGTAGCGTAAGCTGAATGCGGACAACAGCAGGGAATGTAACAACCGCTACCACCATCAGTTTGTCACGTACGAACAATAATTAACAATAAGATCTTGCGGTCTACTAACGAAATTTTATTAGCCTGAAATCATTTTAGGATTACTGACACGTGGGGGGGGGGGAGGCTCCATGAAACTGAAGAGATGTGAGTCTCCTTTTTAAATTTGGGCCGTATTCCCTATTTTCAGTCTGATAATTGTTGCCCTGAAAATCTCTATTGAGCAATACAAGGAATACGGTAATGCCAAAAGAAAAGATTTTCTTTAGTGTTAAATTCCCAAAGAAGATAAATTATATTTTGTATAGCGTCAATAACATTCAGAAATCACGAAAACATCAATATCTGTAGATAATTGGAACGATACAGCTTACCAGATTTTTGTTTCTTATGCTACCGCTAATAGTCACAAGCAAAATTTAAACAAGAAGGAATGAAGGTTTTTTTCTTGTTTTAGATTTTGTATCGAATCGAGCGGATAAGACACGACAGTTAGGGACCTATACTTCATAAATTTGTAAACATGGTATGGAATTATTTTACCATGTTTTGCCAATGGCTTACAAATCGAAGAAGGATCTGGAAAATTTATTTCCTTGAACCGGATAGGATGTGACAAAAAAAAACACTCTCGTTACGGTTCTGCCTTTCGTCGGCCGGAGATTTTGATCTCTGTTATGTCTGGATCGGAAAATCTAATTTCTTTCCGTTGGTGAATCGATTCGGGAGGTTCAACTACGTTACTGTTACGAAATTATTAAAAAAAAAAAATTATTAAATTATTAAATTATTCGTCATCCGGGATAGGATTTTTAGGCTACTTACGGACTTAGCCTTCAGAAAAAAAAAAATTAATACCATTTTAAATCCCGAACTTCGTACAGACAAAAGTCTGGGTAGTTCCGGCTCATGCCGTGTTGCCGAAGTGACTGCAGTGATGACTTTTTGTCGATGTGCTTCGACTGTACATAGTTGGAGAACATTTGGTAGGGATTTTTGCTGATTTGAAAAATTTGGATGAGAGTGGAAGGAAATTGCAGTGGCACGTTACCATTTTTAAATTCGATTTGCATAAAAACTGGTGCAGGTTAGAATTTCCCACATGTGTTTTAGTCCGGTGTATATTATTTCCAACATTAATTTTGTACACAGGAATTCAGATACTTTAACGTTCAATTATTGCTGAGCAAGCACGTGGCAATGTTTTAGTGACTCCACGTGCTAATGCTCTCAGGCAGTGCAGTAGTCAGAAAAAAACAGCAGCGAGCAAGACAGGCTTATGTTAGAAGAGCTTGAAAAGAGAAGGAAAGAAAGAAGGAAGTAACCATGTCTGGTCGAGGCACGTTGACTTGTAGTAGCCGTTGCATGTATCTTGGCTATGCAGGAAAAACGGACAGCGCTACATAAGGCCTTGGCAAAAGAGGGATCGAGCACGGTGTTCGCGTGTGTGTACGTATGCTCGCCAGCGTAGCGTGTGTAAAAACACCTTCGTTGACTTCTGTTGTACATGATTCGTCTAGATATTTCACATTTAACATTGTGGATGTTTTCATTTAATTTAATTTCAGTCCTTTCCGAAATTATATTTTCGGCCCATCCTAGTTTAAATAGCTTTAATATATAGTTTGACACACACATACACAGTATGCATACATACACACACATGCACATGCCGGCATGCATTCATAGCTCACACGAACTCATACAAATGCACCATTTTCATGGGGGAGCAATTTCCGTAGCATTTTGAACCCTCCTTCCAGGATCAATTCTGAAATATATTTCTGAAAGAGAAGGAAAAATGATTGCATTTCGTTTTTGTACTCATGACTCTTCTCGCTTCAGTAACCTGCTCGAAGGCCAGCTATCGCAGGAGCTTTGGAATGTCACGTAGGCAATTTCATCTAAAGCTCTCTGGTTAGGGCGGACAAAATATGACTTCGTCACACGTCTAGAGCCCAAGTTAATATGGCGTGAAATAATATTTCTCTATTAATTTAAAATGAAAATTTTCAGGTCAATATGGATTCGTCCGTAACAATTGTAACACCCTTTCCATTTCACGCACTCAATACAAAAAAATACAGAAACAACAAATTTCTTTCAATCAAAGAAACTTTACTTTACCGTATAACAAAACACTTTCTTCCACGTAAGGAAAAGTTTGTAGAATCAGATAAATATTTTTGTGGATTTTTTTCTAAGTACATGCAATTTTTTGAATTTCGGACTGCACAGTGCCAACTCTTATTGATGTGTCTTTCGCTTTCTTTAGTGATTGTGTAGAAACAAATCGCTGGTGCCTAAATTACTAAGAAATGTAAAGTACGTATTCACGAATACTTTATACGAATATTTTTTCAAACTTCATTTATTGGGCGAGGAAGTGGGTGGGATGATTACTACTAATTTCGCGCCGTGTTTGACGACTGGTCTTCTTACGCTCTACTCTGAAGGAAAACTCTGTAACATATAATTGAATCATAGTATGACAGAGCGAGAAATATCCTTTCGAAATCACTTATAAAAAAGTCTACATGAATTCATAAAAAGGAAGTCACTGTAATTTTGAAAATAGTAATCGTATTCTAACAAAAGTCTTTTTGAGGTAAAATACTATCGAATAAGCTGTTACGAATTGTTGCGAATTGACTCGCAACTTATGCGGAAAGAGCATGAGAACTTTGAAAACAGAGGAACGCGCATGTGCAAGCGGCATTAGTCTAGAATAAATCTCGCACGGCAGAGCTATGATACAAAATCATGAGAAATTCTCATGAGAAAATATGTAGATTTTTCTCTCTGTGTACCTAGAACAAGAACGACAAATTGCAAATTTTCCGTTTATTTAGTGAAAATATTATTATCTGAAGCAGGACTGTGCAAGAAATGATGTGAACAGTAACCAGATCTTTTATCGGTATATTGTGAAAAGCATGAAACAGGTATAATATGTTCTCGTAATGATGTTAATATTCTTGTAATCAGTTTATATTTTTAAAGATATTTACAATATACACCATATCTAAGCAAAAACAGAAAATTGTTTGAAATCAAAGTAAATACAGTCAACTTTCTTTTATTCTACAGTTCGCTTATTGGACAGTTTACTTATTTTAGACCCCCTATACGCGCATATTCTAATTTGCGCAGTTTCTTCATCTCCCACCACGGTCCCTGTATGGGCTGTGCGGCCACGCCTGCATCATTGGGTGACCAATTAAAAAAAAGAGACCCGAAGAGCGGGAAGCCTTGAATTGAGTATTTTCACATGCCGTCATGGGAATGTAGAGAACTTTTTCGAGAAAATATTCTAGAAAAAAGTCATAAATGTACAAATAGTAATATTCCTCAAGTGTAGAATGGATTTCCTCAGCCAGATTCCATTCTTTTGTCGATTCACGGCCTTTCAGTGTCACGAAATACAAGCACCTGTCCGAAATTTGAAGTTGGAGTACCACTAACCTGCAACTTAGGATATTTTATTTCATTTCGTGACACTGAAAGGGCGTCAATCGACAAAAGAATGGGACATGACTGATAAAATAGATTGTACACTTGAGAAGTATTACTAGTCAGACCCTTATCACTTACCTTTACGTTTCGTAGATTTTCTCCATAAAGTCGTATGCAGTTGCAGTACCATGTACTACCTTCCTGACGGCTGACATTTCCACCTATCGACAAGGAATTCAAAAGAATTCAAGGAATTCAAAAGAATTCAAGGAATTCAAAAGAATTCAAGGAATTCAAAAGAATTCGAAGAATTCAAAAGAACTTGAAGAATTCAAAATAACTCGAAGAATTCAAGAGAATTATAGGAATTCAAAAGAATTCTAGGAATTAAAAAGAATTGAAGAAATTCAAAGAATGTATAGGAATTCTGAATATTTCTTATTGTTCTTAGCGTAATTTTAGGTAAGGTAAGTGTCCCAGTAATCGTGAAGGTCCCAATAACGGTGTTGGTCCCAATAATTGTAACATTCAGAAGAAAAAATTAACATTTATTTTTAGCGTTTTATAGTATAAAATCGAATTTCAATTAATTCGAAGTGGACACAAAAAAATTAAATTGGCTTCACCTGGGATGCTTACACAATTACTTAATTTTTTAATGCAAAGAATTCAAAGCATTTAAAAGAATTCAAAGAATTAAAAAGTATTTAAACTTAAGTAATACTTAATTTTTGAATTCGCAGAATTGAAAAAAAAGAATTCAAAAGATTTCAAAGAATTGAAAATAATTCAAAATAATTCACAAAAGAATTTAAAGAATTCAAAGGATTTTAGAAAAAGTCGAAGAATTCAAAGAATTCAAAAGACTTCTAAGAATCCAAAAGTGTTCAAAGAATTGAAATTATTTTTTTAATTTAGGTCGTTAGTTTTAATCTTGAGTAATACTTAATTTTTGAATTCGAAGAATTGAAAAAAAATGTAAAACCTCAAAAGAATTCCAAGAGTTGAAAAGAATTCAAAAGAATTTTAAGAATATAAAGCATTCATCTAAGAATTCATTAGAATTCAAAAGAATTTTAAGAATTCCAAAGTCTTCAAAGATTTCAAAAGATTTTACAGAACTCAGAAGAATTCGAAGAATGAACCTGAGGTTTTGTGAATTTGAAGGTGGCAGCACATGCCTAGGAATACTTTTATATTCTGACATGTAGTCACATTACAAAATTCTAGCGTCGTTACCGACTCAGTTTATGTGAAACCAGCAGGGCGCTTCTCCCGGATAATACAAAAAATTAACCTGAGGTTTTGTAAATTAGAAGGTGGCAGCACATGTCTAGGAATACTTTTATATTCTTACATGTAGTCTCATTACAAAATTCTAGCGTCGTTATTGACTCACTTTGTACGAAACCGGCAGGGCGCTTCTCCCGGTAATCGCAACTGCTACGTGGCGCGCGCATCTTTTTCTCAAGTGGCTTTCTCCCACCAGGCACCTCTCTTTCTATCTCCACACGTTAGAAAAAGAGGTCCGTTCGATTTTCGACAAGGTTTCGGAGTCGCACTGCAGCCGCCATATTTAAATCATTTGTAATACAAGAGCGTCGAGGTGAACATTGCAAATATTGAAAATATATATATTTAGCAATAATATAGCAACCTCAATTGACCAGACAGACCTGCCCCATAATATTACCTGTCGTTAAAAAAAAAAAATTAGCACGATATTTCAATTTCCCTCTTTTTAAATTAGCGGAAAAAAGTAACATGGGATGGTCGGTAATACGTGACGTCATAATGTACTACATGCCCTTAAGAGAACGTGGCAAGCGAAAATATCACGTGGACAATTACGAATCATACAATAGGGAACGAGCAGTTCCACGTATCCCCCTTTGTTTGAGATACGTAAGTATCCCGCCCCCCCCCCGATCATACTTAATTTTTACTGACTAAATTTTTTTATGTAAATGTCATGTCAGCCATGACAGCAACCCGATCGGTTACTGTTGGTGCGCTTATTTAAAATGATAAAATTTGTAAATTAATTATTTATAACGAATGATAATTGTAAAATATTTAAAATAATTCTCTAATCAAAAAATAGACTTATGAAGTGAAAATTAAAATAAGTATTTAATTTCACTTCTCAACTATTATTATTTCTTGTGAACAATTGATTTGCACATTTAATCATTTCAAATAAGTGGACCAACAGTAACCAACCCGGTTGTTGACAAGAAGAATACTCAGTGCGGCAAGTTCCGAGTACTGGCAGAACTGCTAACGTAACCATCACCAAAGCTACTTTTTAATATAGGATTATAAATCTGTTTAAAAAAATTAATTTTTAATAATGTAGTTCAACTTCCAAAGAATGATTTGAATTTTCAACATAAAGAGATGAATTTTTAACAAAAAATATCGTGGTTGATATATCAGCCAAAAATTAGTTTAATTTAAAATCAAAAACAGTTGAATTTGAACAGAAGAGACGAATTTGAAACAAAATAATTGAGTTTTATACTTTTTGCACTCGGAATGCTTGAATGGAACTTTATCAAAAACATCCCTTTCAAGGAGAGTCCACAATAGGATTTGAGAAAGCGACGTAGCATTGACTAGACGTAGACTTAACAGCAGTAGCGTGGACGCGATGCGCGCACATGTATTGCCAAATGTTTATTTTTATGTGACATTCGCGTTCCGGAGAATCAAGATTAAAGTGACCACTGGTAAGCAATTAATATCATCGGAAACTAGTCCAACATTTTTTTGTCGAAACTTTCACACTGTGAGCACTACCGCAAAACCGACATTGAAGCAACCCTGCACGTCATAACCTCACTTTCGATGAAATTGAAGAATCAAAACATGAGTCAGACATTTTAATCTTGATTCTCCGGAACAACGGAACACGAACGACACAAAAATAAACAGTTGGCAATACATGCGCGCGCATCGCATCCACGCTACTGCTGTGTCAAGTCTACGTCAAGTCAATGCTTCGTTGGTTTCTCAAATCTTACTGTGGACTCTCCTTTAGATCCCAGTATTTCTGTGCATTTTCATATTCTGAATTTTCGACGTAATTAAGTATAGCTAAAGAATCAATTGCTCGAAGCTCTGTACTTCCGTACAAGTTAAAATGACACTTATGTCACATTTTTGAGGAGTATGAGTTGTATCTGGCTTCTAACACCAGGTAGGACAATACAACTCAGAAAGACCGCGTATCGAGTCGCGGTTTTCTTAACTTGTAAAAGCGTCGACGCTCCGTCGCCAATACAATAAGGTATACATAAATTACAAAAAATGTAATTTTTTTACAGCATGAGAAAAATATTCATCAGTTTGTATGAATCATCGATTGAAACATTTATAAAACATTGATTCCATAATACTTTTTCGAGACAAAATCTTTCTTCGTTCAAACGTCTTTTACCTATCTGTCGTTATTTGGCTCAAAATTAAAATTGTATACCTATTCATTATATTCTCGATGCAGAAAACCAAAATGACGAGTCCTATCAAAAAATGGTTCGTATGAAAATTGTAGACATTTTTAAAAGCTACAGTTTTTTTTTTCAAACCTCTTATGTATCTTTCGTCGTTTGGCGTGAAATGGAAATATTTCATTTTGTCATGGAATTTTTGAATAATAAAACCAGAACCGTCGGTCAACGAAGGCTGGTTAACGAACTCTGTCATGCACTATTTTTATCTTGTTGCTAGGTATGTTGAAAAATAAATAAGTGCCATTCTATGTCCAATACTTTAACGATACTTAAGTATAGATAAAGAATGGACTATACGTCATCTACACTTAAGTATAGCTAAATTATATCCCATCCCTCGCAGAAATCGCCATATATTTTCCCTATTACCCATCTGGTCCCGATCGGGCTGGCATGATTTTATTATTATCCGATTATCCGATTATATATCCGATTATGATTTTATTACATATTATTATACATATATTTATTATTATATTACATTTATTATTTTATTATTATCATTATTTCCCGGGTCGAGCTATTTGCATGGCCCAGAATCGTGCCATACCGGGTTGCCCGTTTTGCAACGCCACCTAGTACATGTTAAGATAAACAATGAATTTTGTATCAGAATGGTACTGTTGTCAACTTTATTGACACGTGAATTTCAGTTTAGGGTTTCGATGTTCAATAAATATTAATTAAGTTTAATAAAATTATTGCAAAGTGTAAAAATAGCGAATTGCGAGTTCGGAAGCACCGTACGATAGCCGGATTGACATATGCACGTGAGGTGTCGAGAGAAAGTAAGTAAATCAGTGAGACCTAGCCATATATTAAATATTGGTAAAAAATTACTAAATCGATTGGTCAAGATATTTCCTAATTCATTAGTGAAAAACAACTACTTGCTTATTAAAAATATAAAAAGTTAAGACTATATATAGCTTTTCATACGACAAAATGTCACAAAAGTAAAAATTTTTACCTTGTATCAAAGATTAATAAAAAATTTCTACAAAATCAATTCTGGTCATTGAGGGTGTTCATTTATAACAATTGTCAAAAACAATAAAGCACGAGATTTTTTGAAGAATAAACCATTTTTTTAATGGTAGGTATAGGTTTTGCAGCAGTTTTAGGTCAAATTATGACGCTGGTTGGCCTGAATGATTTTTTATTAACCAACTAAAAGTCTATATAATTTACTCTTAAAAATAACAATATTTTAACAACAACTCATGGATAGAAGTTTTCATTCATTCCGAAGGTCTTTTTTCGTTTTTCAGAGATCTACCTTGATATAGACAATGTACAAGTTGCGAATCTTTCTAAGCAATAAATTCTGAGATAAAACTGTGCGAATATGTCGATTTTCTTACCAAATCATTTGATTCTACCCCCTTAAATTACAAACTGTTTATTCTACGTAAAAAGTGCAAGAGGCAACTAAGTTTAATTTTTGCTCGGAGAAGCCAAAAGTGATTTTATAAAATTGCTTTGTTAATAAATAAGAAAATTCTTTAAAAAAATATTTAAACAAAAAGTGAATTGAATTTAAAAAAAATAACAACAATGTTCTCAATAAGGGGACTTGTTTGTCCTTCCAAACAAAATGTATCTCAGGGACCTTTCAGGGCATACAGAAGTGTTAGTGGAGATTGTACTAAAGTGTATAAAATTCAGTTGGTCTAAAAAATTTGTTTTTAATCATTATAAATAATCAAGGACAGTAGCATACTGAGAATATGTCAAAATAATTTACTAGAAAAAATTATTTTTAAATGTTATGAGAATGACAACTGGATGATGACCATTTATTGTTCCCATCTCCAAACGCAGAATTTTTTATATTTTCATCTGCCTAAAACATTGTAAATAATATTGCCACGTACTTGTATTCATTTATATGAATTCAAGAAAGTCCTATAATACCATATTTATTATATTTATATTATTTTGGCTGAATTGTATGTCATGCTGTCTACAATTTTTGGTTTAATCTAGAAGAAATTAAGGAATTATTATTTCACCAACAGAATAAAATGATTTCAATACAGCAAAAAAAAAATAAGGTTATTTTTTTTTGTAAACCAACCTAGTATAGATGGAAAAGAAACAGTAACTTGAAATCATTCTGATGGTTGAATTTGTAATAAATCAAGTAGATATGAAAAATTCTGAGATCTGATATCAACAATCTCCCTCCATCTACACCGTTTATACCTAAGAATATAGAAAGCGATGTAATAAGACAGTTAATATCCACATTTATACTTAATTTCGAACCTGCAACTGATTAAAAAATCGCTGATTTTAATTTTCTAGAAATCTTCAAAAAAAATTTATTTTGATAAAGGTTCTACTGGTATTAAATGACGTAAATATGAAAATTTTTGATCTATAATATCAATAATGTCCCTTTTTCTATATAATTTTAAAGAATAGGTCAAGCTCTATAATCAGACAATTAATGATTACATTTATACTGAATTTCCGCACTGCAATTTTTTTTTAAATTTCAATAATTCTGGAGGTTGCATTTGCAATAAATCAAATAGATATGAAAAATCGTGATATCTGAGATCAAACAAACTTCCTCCTTCTACGTCATTTTAAGCTATGCTTAATGTCATCAGACAAATAATTTAGACATTTATACTCAATTTCAAATCTGCATCTAACTGATTAAATAAGCCACTGATAAAATTCTTCCAAAATCAGCTTTTCAGTTATCTATCGTTGGCTCTATTCATAAAAAATGAATATCGTCATTCTGCTTTTTAACTGCATAGTTTTTCCTTATTTTACAAGTAAGTGTGATTTAGTGTAATAATAATGATAATGATGTTAACCCAGTGAATCAAAATAAAAATTTTTCGACGTCAGATAATTTTTATCAGGAAGCGGATAAAAATTATCCAACGTCGGATAATTGTAGTTGTCAACTGTTTGCAAAGATTTTATTCAACGAAAGATAAAAAATATCTATGGCATTTACTGTGAAGAACAATTAAAAAACACCTTCGGAGAAGAATGGATTTTGAAAATAAAAGATCTTTTGATCAAAGAAAAACCGCAAGTTTTTTTGAACATCAAATCTGATAGAAACGCTTCAGTTATTTAAAAAAAATAGAAAACTATTTTTATCGTCTGGCTAATCAAAATATTTCTCTATTATTTCACAAAGCGGTCGAATTTACCTAACCCCACAAAATTACAAAATTACAAAGTTCCTAAGTGTCAATTGTTTGCGCTACACTCAGCAAATGTTTATTAGAACACAACAAACATCTGGTTTGTCCTATATCAGAGATATAATTTGTTTGATGCATTTTATCATAGATTTTACAGAAAACAGTATTTGTAATTTGAGAACATTGTGTATGATTTATCGAAATTTCTTTAACTATAGCGAGAAAATTGAAATAAATTCAATATGCATGACACCATTCTCAAATCTACATACAATTCTTCAAAAGTAGCAGATTTTTTTTCTCATTAACAAACTGTGACTCGCATCGTGTGACATAACCTGACACTGCACTTTTGATATATATTTCTGTTATTCAAAAAACAAAACATACATTTTCAAGGTAACTACGGATAAACTATTCATCACGGCAGAATTTTATTAATTCACGCAAGGCGTATATAACAGTGTTTTAGTTTATATTGAACACAAGCAAAATTAATTATATTGTTGAATAACAATCAAAAATGGTATTTTTATTGGAAATGAAAAATGAATATTTTTCATATTTTTATTGCATTGTGAACAATTAAAATTTTTTTTTAACAAATTCTTACTACAGACGGCACATTTCTGATTGTTCCATTACAAACTTTAGCTTCTTTTTACATATTGATCTAATAATATATAAAAAGCTTCAATTAAAAAGTCGGCACTTTACAGGTTTACAATATTTTTCCGAATGAATATCTCTTAGGAAGAAAAACGAAAAAATCTGGGCTTTTCAGCGTCTTCAAATCAGTTTTTGATCTAATTAACCTGTAAATTTTGCGTTAGTGCCGGGATGTTATCTCCTAATATAGCGATTTTGAAAAGACCGTGACTATAGTCCGGATTTTCGGAACGAATAGCAAAAATTTAGAAAATTTGATTGGAAAGCTTTAAAATGTGCTCATAAATCACTAGTTTGAGTCAGTTGAAATTGGATTTCGTTACTCGATACAGCTAAATTTAAATTTTGAAACATTTTACTGATTTTATTTTCTTAACAAAAAGATCTCATTCATTGTAAACTTACGTATTGAACGGCAAATAAATTATTTACTTTCAGAATTTTAAAGCTTTGAAGATTTAAAAATAACGAACGTTTACAAATTTTAGGGTTTAGTGAAGAACATATATAATTTACAGAACTCATTAATTTCAAACCTCGAAATAGAAAGTTCTAAGCAATTTTCGAAATCCGTGATACCACTTTGGCTATTTGTACCGAAATTTCGGTATGGATGTGACCTACATTATTTCTGTGACCAGTCACAGGGAAGTCTCCCCCACGAGGTGTTGAAAGGAAGTATGGATGTGACCTACATTATTTTTGTGGCCAGTCATAAGAGTGTTTCCCCCCACGAGGTGTTGGAAAAGGGTATAGGTGTAACCTACATTATATCTGTGACCAGTCACAGGGGTGTCTTTGCGCCCCCACGAGGTGTTAGAAAGGTGTATGGATTTTACCAACACTATTTCTGTGACCCGTCACAGGGATGTCTTCCCGCACCCCACGAGGTGTTACAAAGGGGTATGGATTTGACCAACATTATTTCTGTCACCAGTCACAAGGGTGTATTCCTGCCCCCCACGAGACGTTGGAAAGGGATTATGGATGTGACCTATATTATTTTTGTGGCCAGTCACAGGGGTGTCTCCCCCCACTAGGCGTTGGAAAGAGGTGTGGATTTGACAAACATTATTTCTGTGTCCAGTCACAAGGGTGTCTTCTCCCCCCCCCCCACTATATGTTGGAAAGGGGTATGGATGTGACCTACATTATTTCTGTGACCAGTCGCAGGGGTGTCTTTCCGACCTCCACGAGACGTTGGAAAGGGATATGCATGTGACTAACATTATTTCTGTGACCAGTCACAGGCGTGCCCTTCACGAGACGTTGAAAAGGGGTAGGAGTGTGACCTTTAATATTTGTATGAATAGTCCTCCCTCCCACTCCCCGAGACGTTGTGAAGGGGTAGGGATGACATGTAAAATATTGGATTTTCAGAAGAACTGTATATTACACAAAATGTGTTCTTCCAAAAAAATCTAAAACTTCTATTTGAAGCTTTTTTGTAAATTTTCATTATTTACTAAAATAAAGCGGAAAAATATGACAATATCATAGTTTTTTGGGGCTTTCACCTTGAAAATGTAATGAGCGCCTATTTCCTCTATCATTTTTGTAATCAGCAACTCTGAATGCATTGGTATACGGAGTTTCAAATTAATCGGAGGTATTCGCTTTTCTGAGGTTTACTCCCGAAATTTCGGTACAAATAGCCAAAGAAGTATCCAGGAGCTATTCGTACCGAAATTTCGGTACAAATAGCGAAAGTCATTGTGCGGAGATATTTGTACCGAAAATTCGGTACACGCAGACACTTCCAAAAAAAAACCGAAAGCAATGCGAAATTCACAGCGTGATAAGACCAAGAACTGATTTGAATACCCTTCAAATTTTCCGTTTATCTCCCTAAAAAGTATTCATTACCGTACTCAGTAAATTTGACATTGCTGAATTTTGTTGTGAAGAAAATCAGATTAACCAAATAATTAAAATTGAAATTTATCGATGTGGAATAAGAAAAAGCAACTTCAACTTAGTTGTAGCCAAGTTTCAAAACTCAAAATCGCGAATTTTAGGCAATTTTGATCTCTTTAAGAGATATTCATATCACAAAATATGGAAAACCTATGAAGTGTCAATTCTGAACTGAAATTTGTCATATCGCAGGATCAAAAAGTAAAAAAGTATGTAAGATTTTGAATTGAACAAGCAAAAATTAACGTTAGGGATATGTTCCGGCCTTAAAAAATAATTATTTAAATTTTAATAATTTAATGAAAATATTGAAAAACGGTCAATATTCACCTGTTGTAAAAATACAAATTTTGAATGATATTTGACAATAAAGTTACTGCTGCTCATCTCAAATACAAATCTTAGTACTGCCGAATACGTCTGACTCTGGTTCAATACAATTTTTTACATTAATAAATTTGAAATTTTTGTCAGTTTCATCATGCACATGAATGTAAAATTCTCCTTAACACTTCAACTGAAACTGAATTCTAAATTACACAGGACCACAATATCTAAGCCCTTGCAACACGAACCAGACTCGGTGGGTCTTATATTTTCCGGGTCGCTGAATTCGAATCCGTTGTCCGTTTAGTCCCATCAGGTCAAGGTCAAGGTCGGCTCAAGGTCAAACATACAAAATTCATCGCTTACTAAATAAGTCAGGGTACCTATAGGATTTCCGGGTCGCTGAATTCGAATCATTTGTGTAGGTCAGTTCAAGGTTAAACTTACGAAATTTATCGCTCACTAGATAATTCAGGGCACCTATAGGTTTTCGGGGTCGCTGAATTTTAATCCGTTATCCGTTTGGTCCCATCAGGTCAGAATCAAGGACAATTCAAGTTCAAACCTACAAAATTCATCGCTAACCAAATAAGTCAGGGTACCTATACGTTTTCGGGGTCACTGAATTCGAATCCGTTGTCCGTTTGGTCCCATCGGGTCAGAGTCAAGGTCAATTCAAGGTCAAACCTACAGAATTCATGGCTTACCAAATAAGTCCGGGTAACTATAGGTTTTTGGGGTCGATGAATTCAAATCCGTTGTCCGTTTGGTCCTATCAGGTAAGGATAAAGGCCACTTCAAGGTCAATCTTACAATACTCATCGCTGACCAATTAAGTCAGGGTACATATAGGTTTTCGGGGTCGCTGAATTCAAATCCGCTGTCCGTTTGGGCTCATCAGGTCAGAGTCAAGGTCAATTCGAGGCAAAACCAAACGGACAACGGATTTGAATTCAGTGACCCCGACCCTGACCTGATTGGACCAAACGGACAACGGATTCGAATTTAGCAATCCCGAAAATATAAGACTCACCTGGTCTGGTCCGTGTTGCAAGGGATTAGATTTTGTGGTCCTGTGTTATTTGTGTGATCTTGGCAACATTTCCTTCTTTGAGTTTTTTAAATCAGCCAATCGGCATTGCGGAAAAGCGACAGCATTTTTTTTTAGATTTCTGTGAGACACCTACTTTTTGGAGAAGGATTAGAAAAATTAAGCGCGTTCTTAAAATTATTAAAAATAAAAAATTGACACCATAAATCATGGGATTATTCTTCTTATCATCTTGACCGTCTAGTATGGGCCAGGCCTGGCACTGATCAGTCATACAGAACATCAAAATTGCTAATAATAACTCTGGAACATTGATCTTTTTTCAGAAAACGTTAACAAAATTTGCAGTTTATTTCCCAAAATAAAAAATAAAATTTGTATTGCCAACACATTTTTTTTAGTTATATCAAGTTCTTGAAGGTTTTGTTATATTAAATTGAAAGTATTTTACTCGTAATAAACAAATTATTAGTGAAAGAGTCATCATGTATTGTAGATATTTATTATTTATTCATTATTTACTATTTAGTTACCATTTATTATTTTAATGTTGACTAGATGGTCTAGCTAGGGGTTCGCTAGAACATCTAGCTGTTGACTTAACAAAAGTTTTACAGTTCTGAATCGCGCCAGATTATAATGCAGACGGTCTAGCCTGGATCCAGACTAGTGCAGCGCTAAAAGATCTTTCCACTATGATTAAAAAAACAGGTGATCAACGACTCGTCATCATACCTGTTTCAAAACGAGATCGTGCGAGAACGTGCGGTTTGACACATGTGCACACCTTCCGTGGTGAAGGCAGGCAGTCCCTCACCACCAACACATTGCTACCCCTATAGTTTTCTTCTTATTTGGGAAAATCTATATTCATGAATTAGTTCATGCCACCAATTAACAATAACCTTCGTTTGAAGAGGCCAATAATTTACAAACTATTAATAATATCTTTTAACGTTCCATTCCGTAATATACACAGAAACTCAGTCGTTTGAAACACTTTTAGTGGGCGGGTAAATCCACGTATCAGTGTAAGTTGTAAAACATTTGTAAGACACTTTACGTAGTTAATTCACAAAAAAAATGTTAAAATATTACAAAATGACGGATTATCGCGTTTTCTGTAAAAATGGTTTTTACCCCTTATTTCCTTTTTTAATTTATTATAGAGTGATAAAATAAAAACAAAAATTGAGTTAATTATTAAGTCGTCAGATTTAAGTTAAATATATACATTGTCTGTTCAAAGCCTTTCATATGTTTGTGAGAAATGCGATATTTTGCTTCCGTAAAACAATCATTTATCCATTATGAAGAGCGAAATCAACTCCAAATGAACTATTTACTATATTTAAAACCCAGATTTTTAAAAAATATTCCCGCAAGACGTTTCAAACTAAATTCAGTGTTTTAACATTTCCCTTTTCCATTTCGTCAGTCCAGTATAAGTGACTTCATAGATATAGGATTTTCCGCGTAAGGAAAAGACTGGAGGGGTAACGGTGCGCGGGTGGTAGGGGACACCTGTCTTCACCACGGGTGGTCCTCAAGGGATAGACTGGGCGTGCGACCTCGTCCGGAAGCAGGAGTGAGGACGATTCGTGGACTGTGCAGAAAAACTTGATAAATCTCCATTCTTTTTTACAAAATTAGATGCAACGGTGAGAGGACCTGTAGAAAATCCACCGGCTCTACCTGATCCACAAGCCCCAACAATCGCACCTGTTGCTATTCCTCGACGTTCCCGTATTTATGTACAAATGCCGAATAACCAAGTTTTTTCTGGAATTCTCCAAGATCTCCGGCATCGTTCAATTCCCTTTTGGGTTATACAACCCACTGCATCAACTGGTTCAATATACAGAGTGTATATAAGAATGCCTAATGGCAGTGGTTTGCTTTCAATTATCAACCCTCTTCCTCTTGCTATTCATATTAATGATGATATTGATGAAGAACGCACGCCTTTTAACTTGTTTATACCAATGAGAGTTAGAACCTTTTTATCAGCACATCTTCGTCGATACAATCATCACCGACTACCGATGTCTAGTTTCCCTTACGTTTTTGTACGGATGCCATATAGTAATTATGTTTATGTGGGACAGATAGATTATGACTTTGGTCAACGTCCTATCTGGCTTCACTGAGAAATTTGGATTTTAAGATCTGGAAATTGAAAATTTAAATTTTTTCTTTAATATATGACAATACATATGTGCATATATATATATATATATATATATATAACGCTGGGAGCAATAATTGTTATCAGTTTTCTTAGATATATGTAGCAGGTTGTACTTCATAATGTGGGAAAGATGTTTGACCTTGACTATTGATTTTTTCCACTAATTTGTGTCTGAATTATTCTTTTATTTAAAGTACATTATTATAAAGGTTTAAAACAAGGTGTGGCAGGCTTAGCGGGTCAAAATGTTTCGAATTTTATTTTAATGTGCAAAAGTTGTCTGCATATTTTAAAAAATTGGCGTAATTATTTCAAATTTTTCTTTGAAAATTTGTTTGAATTTTTTTAAATCTTTTTTGAAATTTTTTCTCAACAATTTTGTTGAAATTTTGTCTGAAAATTTTGTTCGAAAATTTGTTTGATTTTTTTTTTCTAAATTTCTCAAAGAATTTTTTTAAAATTTCTTGAATTTATGTTTCAATTCACTGAAAATTTGTTTAACTATTTATTTACACATTTTATTTTTACAATTTAAACTGATCGCTTTGACGTGAATTTGCATAAGAAGACTTCTTCATAAAAGAAATCTCTATGAAGAATATTTTATGAAGAACTTTAAGAAGAAGAAAAAAAGAATAGAAAAAAAGTTCTTTCTTTCTCTTCAATGCGGCTTTAAACCTTTCACCAGCGAGTGCAAGAAAAGGCTTCGGACTGGTTAAAAGGCTTCAGAGTCGTTAGCTTCGGAGTTGTTATTTGCAATATTTAAGTGATATAAAACACACCATTTTTTGACAAAATAATTCCAACTTTGGGAAAGTGTTTTGCTCCATCAGCCCTTTGAATTTTATGGGGACATTTAAAAAAAAATTGTTTTGCGTTTGTACCTCTTTTTTTTGGGAGGCTTCGGAATTGTTATTTAGGTAAACCGATAGTTTTTCCCGTGTTCTCAAACGACTTACGAGGATTTAATCAATTTTGAGAATCTGGACACGTCATGGGTTTTTAAAATTTGATAATAAATACTTATTTTTCATCATTATAATCGATTATAATACGAATTATCACCTCAAATTCGATAAAATTAGAAAGGCTTCGGAGTTGTTAACAAACCGAGGGACAGACATATAAGCACGATTCTTTCAGTCAGTATATATAATCTCTAGCATGTGAGTATTGCAATTTAAACTGCGTCATATATTTAAAAAAGTGCCTGAGGCCAATATTATAAAAAAAATGTGTACCAGTCCAGTCACGTTTCAAGTATCTGAATCTGTAGGAAGGGACACTGTAGGGAGGGTAAAAACTGACTACTTAATTACAAAAAAGGTATTCCTAACTGCTGTAATTCCCTTAATAGGTCAAAAATGTTATAGGAACATCGAATAAACATCGAGGGACATACAAATTGACATCTAGTTGAAAATCGCCCATATAAGGAAGAATGCTCCAACGTCCAATGACATCAGTTTACAACAAGAAATAAACATTCTCGTATTCAAATAAAGTCTGTATATTCAATTAGCTTTTGCTGCAGAAAAAATATCACGCTATCATAAATCTAATTGTTTCAAATTGGATCATTTTAAATATGTATAATTTTAACTTTCAAGCAGTCTAATTCGTATTAGTCAAGCAATGTCTCTTAAATTTAATAGTTCTTCCAAATACAGAATTCGAAAAAAATTGACATATGTCGCTAAACTTCAGATTCAATGTCCTAGTTGTTTATTGGTGGTTGATAATAGTATTAAGAGTAATTTACTAATAGAGGGTCCATTTTGCGTTTTTACATATTTTAAAGCTCATAAGATTTATAAGAAGAGTCGAATTTCATGCCCACTTTTTAATTTTTACTATTTATAAAGTTACTTCTTTATATGAGTAAGAAAATTCGCTTGTACAAATGAAATGTCTCTGGCGTAACGTGCAAACTTAATCACTAAGATTCGGTAAATCGGGACTAAGGTTTTAAAAACGCATTTTGAAAATTTAGTGTGCGGTCTATCTTGAGAGCGTGACGGAAGCCTAAAAAAGGATTCACTTCTCGCGCGATATTCACTCCGCAAATGCTCGCAGGCGACTGCTCGAGCATGCATTTGGTTCCAGTCGTCCCCCACCTCCCATCCAACCCGTAAAAAAACTACCTCTATTGCTCTGCCTGGGCTATATAAATTCACTTCAACTACTTGTGGAAGCGACCCTGTAGTTACTAATTTATTTAGGCGGTTACTCTTATACATTGAATTAGTCGATTTTTACAAATTAGCAGTGAACAAATCGGGGCTATTTAAATTAGGATAAAACTAATACCAGCTAGTAGTTTTCTACTATTCCAGATTCAGAGAGATAGGTACACAAATTTTATAAGCTCATCTAATCTACGGTTCCAAAATCTTCCTCGACAGCAGTGATGCATTCATTGCAAACCTAGCCAATATTTAGGCTTCAAAAAAAATATTGCCATTCAGACAATTATAATCTTAATAACTAAATTTAGACGAGGGACTTAACACTTTTCATGGAACCTAATAAAATCCCTTCATGTCCCTTGAAATTCTCATATCATCTTTTTAAATTCAATGAAATTGAATTCAAGCCGACGTATGTGATGAATTTTTATTGTCGTAAAAATAAATATTAACTTGCTCTTTAAAGATCCTATATATATATTTTTCATGCAAACAACGGATTTCGCTAAAAAGTAAAAGATTTTATATCAATTTCAATATAGTTTTCAACGAATTTTAGTAATTACATTTTCTGGCTTGAAACTGACTCCAATGAAATGTAAATATCACAGATATACACGCTCGACGTTTACGATCTTTGCGATAAAGACCATATGACACGTGTCTTGTGTAATCTAAGGAAGAGGTAGAATATTCTTTAATTGGACTGTCTTCAAATTCTTCACTAATAGAGTAATAAGTTTTTTATCTAGCTAGAAAATATGAAGATTTTTTATACTCTCCTCATATCGCTGGCCACTGTCCTCAATTTTATTGGTAAATATAATCATCTAATATGTGACGTTACGCAAGGAAAATGCCCACTTTGTCGATCATTACTTTGGAGACATATGCGTTTTTGTGAACAAAGGCCAAAAGTATCGATTTTTTGGTATCAACGGGAAATCGTGTACCTTAATCTACTTATTTCTTCGTAACGGTGAGAAAATTCGTTTGTACAAATGAAATGTCTCTGGCGTAACGTGCAAGGCTTCCAACAAAATTATTTTTAATTAATGCTGTTGGAACAGTATCCAAAAAATGACGAATTTGCGGAGCACTCAAACTTAATTACTAAGACTCGATAAATCGGGATTAAGGTTTTAAAAACGCATTTTGAAAATTTTCTAGACCCAGGAAGGTATTTCGAGGTGGCAGAACATTAAATAAGTCTTTGGGTTTTCAAACAAAAAAAAAAAATACGGTAACTGATAAAAAGTGAGAGTGAAAAAATGTAGCAACGATGAAGTGTGAAGGAAGCTGATTGACGGCATCCCGCTATCACAGATGATAGCTTGGTTGTACTGCCAAAATTCACTGTCGCTAACAGTCGCATCTGCATGCTGCCACTTGCATTGGCGGGAGTACTTAATTTGAGTAAACAATGGAATGAGCGATTTTCTTTTCTTTTGTTCATTAGTAAGTTCGAATGATTGGCGATTACAATACGTAACGCGTCATTTCCATATTTTTCTTGTAAGTTACAATTAGGCTATTTTATGATCACTACCTGATCAGAAAGCATTGACTTATCGTCTGCTATCTCAAATACTGGGTATGCAAAATGCTTTGCTGTCCTAATGAATAACATAATTAATTTAATTTTTAAATAGCATATATGATAGATTATTGGTTGTTGAATTTATTCTCGGAAAGAGATCCATTGTTTAGTTGCGCGCTATTTTCAAGTTATGGGGAAATGAATTATGCCAAAAAATTGACCGAAAATCTGCTTAGTAGAGGTTACGTACAACTTCCAAAAGTTATGAAATTATTATAATTCACGTGAAGAAAAGATTTTTAAATAAATCAATAAATAATTTTTGAGAAAATAAAAAAATTATTATCAATTATCATTAGAGAGTTCACGGCGGATTTTCTAAGAAGAAATTAATTACTTATTTAAATTGCAGTGATACTAATTGCAATTTTTATTCGAATTCAAAATTTCCCCCAAGTCAAGTGGCAGCACGCAGATGCGACTGCCAGGAACCAAGTGTATGCTCGAACAGTTGCCTCCGAGCATTTTCGGAGTAAATATCGCGCAGGAAGGAAACCATTTTTGTAAGCTTCCGCCGCACTTTCCAAGTTCCATAAGTAGTAGGACTGACTTTCTATAGCCCAGGCGGAGAAATTCAAAGATTTTTAGGGAAGATTGGTGGCTGGGGATGTCAAGAACAAAATGGATGTTCGAACAGTCGCTTCCGAGCATTTGCGAAATAAATATCAAGCGAGAAATAAACCTTTCTGTAGGCTTTCGCCACGCTTTCAAATAGAACCGCACGCTCGAGCAGCGCTGCGCCGTAAAGATTTGTGTTAAACTTGGAAAGTCTGCAATCGCGACTTGCACCATAATTAAGCGGGGTTACGGAGTGGATGCAATAGGTAGATCACCTGTTTTTGAATGGCGCTGCTTTAGCGTGCGTGACGGAAGCCTAAAAAAGGATTTACTTCTCGCGCGATATTTACTCCGCAAATGCTCGCAGGTGACTGTTCGAGCATGCATTTGGTTCCTGTCGTCCCCAGCCTCTCATCCAACCCGTAAAAAAACTTCCTCTATGGCTCAGCCTGGGCTATATAAATTCACTTCTACTACTTATGGAAGCGACCCTGTAGTTACTAATTTATTTAGTCGGTTACTCTTATACATTGAATAAGTAGATTTTTACAAATTAGCAATAAACAAACCGGCGCTATTTAAATTAGGATAAAACTAATACCAGATAGTAGTTTTCTACTATTTCAGATACAGAGAGATAGATACACAAATTTTATAAGCTAATCTCATTTACGGTTCCGAAATCTTCCTTAAAACCAGTGATACATTCATTGCAAACCTAGCCAATATTTAGGCTTCAAAAAAAAATATTGCCTTTCAGACAATTATAATCTTAATAACTAAATTTAGACAAGGGACTCAACACTTTTCATGGAACCTTATAAATCCCTTTATATCCCTGGAAATTCTCATAACATCTTTTTAAATTCAAATGAAATTGAATTCAAGCCGACGTATGTAATGAATTTTTACTGTCGTAAAAATACATATTAACCTGCTCTTTAAAGATCCTATATATGTATATATTTTTCATGCAAACAACGGATTTCGCTAAAAGTAAAAGATTTTATATCAATTTCAATATAGTTTTCAACGAATTTTAGTAATTACATTTTCTGGCTTGAAACTGTTTGTTAAAGATTCGTCTTTTGTGATAAAGAAATAATCCCCTCCATAGAAAATGTTGGAAATATTCTTGAAAATTTATGTGTTTTGTTTGGAAAACCATCTTTTTTGGTAGAAAATCAGTCTTTTGGCAAACGATTGATCTGTTTGGAAGGAAATTAATCAGTTTTGATTGAGGATGCAATTTTTTGTTGAAAATTCGTCTTTATTGGTTAAATTCAACTGTTTTTTACAATAAATCAAAATCTTATTTTGTTCAAATGATTACTATAGTTAAAATTTAAACTGCTTTCTTAAAAATTTATTTTGTTGGTTGAAAATTCATAGTTTTAGTTGGAAATTCATCTTCTTGGTTGAAAAATTATACCACTTTGTTGAGAATTCAGCTGTTTCATTGACAATGATCTATTGAGATGAAAATTCAACTGTTTTGTAAAAAATTCTTGTTTTCAATTGAAAATTATTTTCTTGAAGAAAATTGAACTACTCTATTTTTGGTTGAAAGTTGATATTTTAAAATTTGAAAATTTAACTATTTGTTCAAAAATTCAACTGTTTTTTTTTCTTCAGAAAAGTCGGCTTTTTGGCATGGAAATTCAACATTTTGAATCAAGTTTTTTTTCTTCATTCACTGAAAAAAATTTTTTTGATAACAAATTAAAAATATTTGGTTGAACATTCTTTTTTTTCTGATAGAAATTCATTTATTCTTGTAAAAATTTCATCTTTTTTCGACAAAAATGCAACTGTCTGCTTGAAAAAAGTCTGTTTCGCTTGAAAATGAACTCGTCTTTTTGGCATGGAAATTCAAATTTTGGATGATTTTTTTTCTTTATTGACTACAAAATTTTATTTTATAAAAAATTGAAAGATTTTGTTGAACATTTATTTTTTTTTTGTATGAAAATTCATATTGATGTTTTTTTGCTTAAATATGAATCTGCTTTGCTTGAATATGAACGTTTTTTTTTTTAATTTAAATGGCTTTGTAGAAAATTTGTATTTTTTGCTCGAAAATTCAATAATCTGATGAAAAATTCAATTATTTGTTTTAAATTTGAACTACTCTATTAAAAAGTCATTTTTTTTATTTGAAGATTCATCATTTCAGTTAAAAATTAATTTCTTAGCTTAAAAATTAAAATCTTTTGTAGAAATTTCATTTTTTTCATTAAATTTTCTTTAGTGAATATTTAACTTCCATTTTTAGTTGAAAGTTGATATTTTCAAGTTAAAAACTTCAGCTATTTATGTAATTTCTCAACAGTTTTTATAAACAGCTCGTCTTTTGTCTGCTTGAAAAATAACCTGTTTCGCTTGATAATAAACGTTTTTTTTTTTTTTAATTGAACTGCTTTGTTGAAAATTCATATTTTTGCCTCGAAAATTCAACCATCTGGTAGAAAATTCAACTATTTGTTCAAAAATTGAACTACCAAATTGAAATTTTTTTTTTTTAGTTGAAGATTCATCACTGTAGTTAAAAATTCATTTCTTTTGTTGAAAATTCAACTGGTTTTTAGCGCTTTTTTAATTGAAAATTATTTTTTTCCAATGCAAATTGAACTTGCATTTTTGGTTAAAAGTTGATCTATTCAAGTTGGAAAATTCAACTATTTGATTGAAAATTTATATAAGTTTTTACCTGTTTTTTTTTATAAATTTCGCCTTCCTGCCTTGGAAATTCAACATTTTTTATTAAATTTTTTTCCTTGTTGACTGAGAAATCTTTCTTGTGCAAAATTTCAAATCTTGTTGAAAAGTCGTAATTTCAATTTGAAATTTCATCTCTTTTGGCAGAAAATTCACCTTTTCTTGTTTAAAATTCAACTTTTGGGTTGAAAATGAATCTTTTTTGGTTGAGGATTTAACTATGTTTCGAAAATTCGTCCTTGTAGGTTTAATCCAACTGGTTTTTATTTAAAATGAAAATCTTTTTCTGATGAAACTGTCAGCTATTACTTTTTTTGTTGCGAATTCATCTTTTTGGTTGAAAATCAAATTACTATATTAAAGGTTGAACCACTTTATTGAAAAATCACTTTTCTGTTCAAGATTTATAATCTTAGTTAAAAATTCATCTCTTTGGTTGCAAACTGGTTTTTCTTTTCTTTTTTTTTTCAATTGTAAATTCATCTCGATTTATTTATGTTGCTTCCAAATATTCATTTTTTCCATATTTTAATAGATATAATGTATAAATAAAAATATATTCAATAAATATTTTTCCATAATTAATCATTTAATATAAAGCCTACTAAATATAGAGTATTTAATTATTCAATAATACATTTTTAATTTTTTTTTAAGAAACTTTTTTTTATCATACCTACACATTAAATTCTTGATTAAAACAATCAAATATAAATAAAGATATTAAAAATGATAATTAATGATCGAAATACAAATTTTAATTACGTTATTAATTGATGTTTGTGTCGATCCAATACTTATTAATTTCTTTTATAAGAATTTAGAATAGAGGTTTGCAATATGGTACGACTTATAACTTAATATATGCATTTCTACCATATAATCATGCAATACGCAGTACGCACTAGTATCTAATTTATTACATCGACCCAATTACGACCGCCGCTGCTAATTGGATTTGCAATTAACCCTGAGATCTAGTTGTAAAACCAATCAGGAATATTTTACACTAACTTTTAAGGAGCTAATGAAAACTTATGGTATATGAAATTCTTTTCTGATTCCCACATTTTTTTTCTTACAAAAATATCGAACACGTTTCTTCTCCAAGAAATATGCAAATAGTTTCTGAATTGGAATTACAAATCATGAAAACTTCAGGGAATCCAGTTTTCTTTAGTGATAAGCGTCACTGCCAATCACTTTTTTTTCAAATCACTCTTTTTTCTCAAATCACTTTTTAGTCACTTTTTTAAGATAGTCACTTCTTTCAATAAATTAAAACAGATAACCCAAGGATTTCTGAATTTTAATCTTTTTTTTTAGTTCCTTTGAATTCTTTTGAATTTAGTATGAATTTTTTTTAATTCACTTGAAATTCACTAAATTCAAGTCTTTTTGGATTATTAATGTTTTCAATTTACCCCGAATACTTTTAAATTCGCCTGGATTTCTTAAGGATTTTTATGTATTTTTTCAATTTAAATAATTTTGTTCTCTTCACTTGCATTATTTCGAATTTATCTTGATTTTTTGTGAATTTTATCGAATTCCTTTAAATTATTTTATATACACGCCAATTTCAATTAAATTTATGAAATATTATGAATTCCTTGAATTTTTCAATCCATTTCATTCATTTGGAATTCATCTGGAATCCTTATTAATGTATGCTGAATTCTTCATAATTTTTTCGAATCCTTTTAATTCTTTTCAGTTTGTTGAATTGGACCTGCATTTTTTTTAATTCACTTGAATTCTTTTAAAATCCCAATTCACTCAATTCTGATTTATTCAATTTATTTCTTTTAGTTTTTTTTTTTTAATTATCCCTGAACACTTTTAAATTCATCCTAATTTCTTAAGGATTCTTATGAATTTTTGGAACATAATAATTTTGTTCTATTCACTTGTATTATTTCTAATTTATCTTAATTTTTTTATGAATGTCATCAAATTCCTTTGAATTCTTCTAAATTCACGCCATTTTTACAGAAATTAATGGAATATTTTATATTATTTACATTTTTTCAAAACATTCTAATTTATTTGAAATTTCTTCTTAATTCCTATTATTATATGCTGAATTCTCTTAAATTTTTTGAAATACTTTGGAAATCTTTTGAATTCATTGAATTTTCAGTGCATTTTTTGTAATTCATTCGGATTCTTCTAAAATCTAAATTCACTCAATTCTGCGTTATTCAATTAATTTTTTAAAGTTTTTTTTTGTTTTGAATAACCCGAACACTTTTTAATTCATCTTGATTTTTTAAGGATTCTTATGAATTTTTGAAATCTAAATAATTTTGTTCAGTTAACTTGCTTTATTTTTAATTTATCTTGATTTTTTATGAATTTTTTTAAATGTCTTTGAATTTTGTTCAATTCACGCCAATTTTACTGAACTTAACGGAATATTATGCATTGTTTGAATTTTTTCGTCCACTTCATTAAGTTGGAATTCATTCTGAGTTCTTATTAAAGTATGCCGACTTCTGTTTAATTCTTTTGAATTCTTTCTAATTCTTTTCAATTTAAGCGATTTTTACAGAAATTAATGGAATATTTTATATCATTTGAATTTTCCGAATTATTTTAATTTATTTGAAATTTCCCCTGAATTCCTATTATTGTAAACTGAATTCTTTTTAATTCTTTTGAATACTTCGAAATTCATTTGAATTCATTGAATTTTCCCTGCATTTTTTCTTAATTCACTTGGATTCTTCTGAAATCTCAATTCACTGGAATTATTTTGAATTTATCTTTATTTTTTTAATGAATTTCATCAAATTCCTTTGAATTCTTCTATTTTCCTGATTCACTTGGGTTTTTCTCAAATCTAAATTCGCTTGAATTATTGGGAATTTATCTTGCTTTTTTTAATGAATTTCATCAAATTCCTTTGAATTCTTCTAAATTTACGCCATTTTTACAGAAATAAATGGAATATTTTATATCATTTAAATTTTCCAACCTATTTTAATTTATTTGAAATTTTCTCTGAATTCCTATTATTATAAACTGAATTCTTTTCAATTCTTTTAAATACTTTGGAATTCATTTGAATTATTTGAATTTTCCCTGCATTTTTTCTTAATTCACTTGGATTCTTCTAAAATCTAAATTCGCTTGAATTATTTTGAATTTATCTTGATTTTTTTATGAATTCCATCAAATTCCTTTGAATTCTTCTATTTTCCTGATTCACTTGGATTTTTCTCAAATCTAAATTCGCTTGAATCATTTGGAATTTATCTTGATTTTTTTATGAATTTCATCAAATTCCTTTGAATTCTTCTAAATTTACGCCATTTTTACATAAATAAATGCAATATTTTATATTATTTACATTTTTTCAAACCATTTTAATTTATTTGAAATTTCTCCTGAATTCATAATATTGTATGCTGAATTCTTTTGAATTCTTTTGAATACTTCGGAATTATTTTTAATTCATTGAATTTACCCTGCATTTTTTTCAATTCACTTTTAAATTCATCTTGATTTATGAAAGATTCAAATTAATGTTTTTAATTGTAATAATTTTATTCTATTCATTATTTTTAATTTTTTGTGTTGCTCAGGAATTTCATCTAATTCCTTTGAATTCTTTTAAATTCACGACAATTTTACTGAAATTAGTGGAATATTGACTTTTAATTTTGTAATCCATTTCAATTCCGTTGGAATTCATTCTGAATTCTTATTAATGTATGCTGAATTATTTAAATTCTTTCAAATTTTTTTTCATTCTTTTCAATTTGTTGAATTTTCTCTGCATTTCTTCTGATTCACTGGGATTCTTCTAAGATCGAAATTCACTCAATTCTACTTTATTCAATTGATTTTTTTTTAGCTTTTTCAATTCGCTCTAAAAACTTTTGAACAAATCTTGATATTCATCATTTATTATGAATTATTTAATTTAAATAATTTTGCTCTATTCGCTTGCATTATTTTGAATTTATGTCTCTTTCTTATGAATTCCATAGAATTCCTTTGAATTCTTTTAAATACACGTCAATTTTAATGAAATTAATGGAATATTGTGAGTTTAAAAAAAATTGTAATTCTTTTGAATTATTTTGAATTCTTTGGAATATTTTGAATTTTCCCTGCATTTTTTCTAATTTACCTGAATCCTTCTAAAATCTGAACTCACTCAATTCTACATTATTCAGTTTATTACTTTCATTTTTTTTCCATTCACCTTGAAAACTTTTAAACTCATCTTGATTTCTTATGGATTTTGTTAGGAATTTTTTTATTTAAATAATTTTGTTTTATTCACCTGCATTATTTTAAATTTATCTTGATTCCGTATGAATTTAATTTAATTCCCTTGAATTCTTCTAAATTCATCCCAATTTTACTGAAACTAATGGAATATTTGAGATTTAAAAAAAAATTCAATTCATTTTAATTTATTTGGAATTTACCCTAAATTCCTATTAATGTATGCTGAATTCTTTCGAATTTGTTAATTTACTTGGATTTTTCTAAATTCGCTCAATTCTAGTTTATTCAATTGATTTTTTTTATTTATTTTTTTTCATTCACCATGAAGTGTTTTAAACTCACTTTGAATTCTTAGGTACTTTATCAAATTCTTGTTAATTCTGTTGAATGTTTCTGAATTCATTTCAAATTGAATTGATTCAATAAGGTTTCAACATACTTTTCAATTGTTTGCAATTCGCTTGAAGTTTTCGTAATTCACTTTGAATTTTTATGAATTTCATCGAATTCTTCTCATTTCCCTCAAATGCCTCGAAATTCATTTGAATTTTATTCAATTCGTTGATTTTCCTTTTTTTTAATTCACTTCAATTCTGTTGAATTAGGCCTTAATTGTGTTCTCTCCAATTTTACTTAATTTGATGTATATTTTTTTATTTTCTACAATTTTGTTCAAATATGTCCTTTCAAATTCTTATGAATTTCATCAAATTCTTATGTATTTCATTAAATTCTTTCGAATTTCTTTGAATTGTTCTGAATGGACTCTGATTTTACTCAAGCCAGAGGAATATTTTGGATTTTCAAAACTTTTTCCAACTTATTCGAATTAACTTGAAATTCACTTTATCCTAATAATTTTTCCTGCATTTAAAAAAAAATTGAATTCCTTGGAATTCTCTCGATGCTTCTAAATTTTGCTAACTTATTTTCAATATACATAAATTCTTCTAAATTCACTCAATTCAACTCAATTAAATGGACTAAATATATTGTTAATTTTTTGTTCTAATTCACCCTGAAGTCTTTCAAACTCGTCCTGAATTCTTAAGCACTTCATTCAATTCTTTTGAATTCCGTTGAATGTTTCTCAATTCATTCAAAATTGAGTGACTTTATTGAATTTCAAAAATATTTTTTAATTGTTTTGAATTCACTTAAAGTTCTCTTAATTCATCATGAATATTTTAAAGAATTTCATCAAATTCACTTAAATTCTGTTGAATTTTTCCTGAATTTTCTCTCAAATTTTACTTAATTCGATGGATGTGTTTTGATTTAAAAAATTTTGTTCAATTATATTTTTTGTAATTACTGTGAATTAATTCAGTCTCTTCAATTTCCTTGAATTCTTTTGAATCTTTTAAATTGACCCAATTCCACTTAAATTTTAAAACAAAATTTCGTGTTTTGTTTTAATTCACTCTGAAGACTTTTGAACTCACCTTGAATTCTTCGGTATTTCATCAAATTCTTCTATATTCCCTTGCATTCTTCTGAATGCACCCCAATTTTACTGTAATCAATAGAATATTAAAAATTTTAACAATTTATTTCTATTTACTTGAATTTTCACTAATTTTATCGACTTCTTTTTATCTCGCTTGAATTTCTCTAAATTCACTTGAATTATATTTAATTGATTGTTTTATGTTTTGAATTTATCCAGAATTTTTGTAACTTTGTCGGTATAAATAGTACTGGATTTATACTTATTTATATCAAACTTCTTGTTATAATTTTCACTGATCTCAGGAAAACATATTTTATTGAAAATATTAATATGATCAATTCTATTTCAAGTAGCGATGATAATATATATTTTTTTAAATTTTAATTGTTCATCAAATTCATGGACTATAACAACAAATTTAAAAATTGATTAATTTTTTATTTTTAGTATTATCCATTTTTTTAATTTGCAATAGTGATAATACAAGTATATTTAAGAATATCCTGTGATAATAAAATTTGTACAAGCTTGTACCATTTAAAACTCTCGTGTGCTTATAGTAAGTTATTTTCATAAATTGAGGAACATCCTTTTATTTAATTTCATATTTTGAAGCACAATTTCTATATTGTTAGATATTTTTAAAGATTAAAAAAATATAATTTGTAATCAACTCGCATAATTGTTGTATATTCTTTGCTATTATTTATTAATACTCATTAATGTATACGTAATTTAAACCGTGTTTCAAACTTAAATTGAACTTAATATTTTACAAAAGTTAATTTAGATTTCTATCTCAAATATTAAAAAAAAAATGAATATTGTTCTTTATAATAAGTTGTACATTTATTTTATGTTTCAGGTACGTATGACTCACGCAGTGTATTATTTTCTATTTTAAAATAGAATTTGCTGATTGTATTGGTATGTAATATATGGTATTGGATGTCAGTGGATTTGTATATAACTAAAAAATCCTTAAAATTTCAGGGAATTGTTTTTAAAGTCAGGACATTTTTTCGAGCGTGCCCAATGTTTTTATAATTGTAATATAAAATTATATAGAAATGCTTTTTTTCGTAAAAGTAACTTTATAGTCTTTGAAATCTATCTGAAATATTTGTAAAATATTCAAAACCTTTCTGAAATATTTAAAATCTTTGTCAAATCATTGAAATAATGCAATCTTTAAAATCTTTGTGAAATCTTTGTGAAATCTTGGAAAGTCTTTGGCAATATTTGCGTCATATTTAAAATATTTGGTAATATTTGTAAAATTAATGAAATCTTTGGGAAATCATTGAAATCTTTGTAAAATCTTTCGAATCTATCCGATATCTTTACGAAATATTTGTGAAATTTTTTAAACCTTCAGGAAGTCATTCAAATCTTTGTGAAATCTTTGGAATCTTTGCGAAGTATTTGAAATATTTGTGAAATTATTGAGATCTTTGTGAAATTTTTGGAACATCATTGAAGTCTTGGTGCAATCTTTTAAATTTATTCGAAATGTATTCAAAATCTTTGCTAAGTATTTGAAATCTTCGCGAAATATTTGTGTAATTTTTGGGTAATCATTTAAATCATTGTGAAATTTTTGAAATCTATCCGAAATCTTCGCGAAATATTTAAAATCTTTGTGAAATCTTTCAAATCTTTGAGTAATCATTGAAATCTTTGTAAAATCCTGTTGAAATATTTAGAAATCTTTGCGAAATCATTTTAAAAATTTTGAAATTTTTGTTAATATTTGTGGGATTATTGAAATCTTTGGGAAATCATTGAAATCTTTGTGAAATATTTGTAAAACCTATCTGTAAGCTTTGGAAATCTTTGTGAAATTTTTCTGAAATTTTTGGAATCTTTACGAAATATTTGAAATCTTTGTGGAATCTTAGAAACCTTTGGGAAATCATTAAAATCTTTGTGAAATATTTTAAATCCATCCGAAATCTTTGCGAAATATTTAAAATCTTTGTGAAATCTTTCAAATCTTTGAGCAATCATCGAAATCTTTGTAAAATCTTTTTGAAATATTTAGAAATCTTTGCGAAATCGTTTTAAAAATATTGAAATATTTGATAATATTTGTGGAATTATTGAAATCTTTGGAAAAACATTGAAATCTTTGTGAAATCTTTGTGAAACCTTTCTGAAAGCTTTGGAAATCTTTGTGAAATTTTTCTGAAATCTTTGGAATCTTTGCGAAATATTTTAAATATTTGTGGAATCTTAGAAATCTTTTGGCAATCATTAAAATCTTTGTGGAATCATTTAAATCTATCTGATATCTTTGCGAAATATTTTAAACCTTCAGGAAGTCATTCAAATCTTTTTGAAATCTTGGGAAATCTTTGCGAAATATTTGAAATATTTGTGAAATTTTTTTAACATCATTGAAGTCTTGGTGCAATCTTTGAAATCTAAATCTTTTAAATCTATTCGAAATCTTTGCGAAATATTTGTGAAATTTTTAGGTAATCATTTAGATTATTGTGAAATTTTTGAAATCTATCTGAAATCTTAGCTAAATTTTCAAAATATTTGTGAAATAATTAAATTCTTTGTGAAATCTTTTAAATTTATCCGAAATCTTTGCGAAATATTTGAAATCTTTGTGAAATCTTTCAAACCTGTGAGTAATCATTGAAATATCTGTAAAAATTTTTTGAAATCTTTATAAATCTTTGCGAAATCGCTTAAAAATTTTGAAATATTTGGTAATATTTGTGGAATTATTGGAATCTTTGGGAAATCATTAAAGTCTTTGTGGAATATTTGGAAAATTATTGAAATCTTTGTGCAATCCTTGAAATCTTTGTGAAATCTGTGACAATATGAATTTTATTCTGAGTTGGAACATGGATTCTGTATAGAAAAAAAAGTAAATCTCAATTTCAATAGGGAATTTCCCAAAAGAATTACAATTTTGACTAAAAAACTGCATTTTTTGATAGAATATTATAAAAAATATCATAATAATATAAATATAATATTTAAAAGTCCTGAGTTTGAACAAAGAATGAAAAAAATTAAATATAAAAATTTTCCTGGATGAGTGTAAGGAGTTATAATTTTAACTTTTTTTTAAATTTGAACATTCTTTTTTTTTTTAAATAAAATTTCTTTTTTCAAATGAAAATCTGCCAGAAATTGAAACATCCTTCTTCCAAATGTTATTAAAAGAGACCCACTATCTTTTTCAATTATAAAAGAAAATGTTGTGAATAAATATTATTCTGACTTGGAACAAGGAATTTTTGGAAATAAATGTAATTGTGACCTGGAACAGGGAATTTCCGTGAAAATTTATAATTTTCATTCTGAAAGAGGGAATTTTTAACATGAAACTTTAATTTTGACAAAGAATTTTAATACTGATTCAGAAGAAGAGAATTAAAAAATCCTTTTTCCAAGTTAGAATTCGCACAATTAGAAATTGTCCTCTTCCAACTTTTGGACAAAAGGGATAACCGTATTTCCGAATTATAATGGAAAATTTTAAAAATAAATATTATTCTGATTTGGAATAGGGCATTGTAGAAATAAATTTTAATTGTGACTTGGTATAGGGAATTTTCTAAATAAATTATAATCCTGAGTTTGGATGGAGAATAAATAAATTAAATATAGAAATACATGAATACTACAGGGAATTTCGTAAAGAATTATAATTTTTTTTCGGAACACGTAATTTTTTACATAAATTGGGAAATTTTGAAAAATAATTTTCATTCTGATTTATAAATAGGGAATTTGAAGCTTTTCTCTTCCAAATATCAGAAAAAGGGAGTTTCTATAATTATAAAATATAATATAAATTATTGTAAATAAATATAATTCTGACTTGTGTAAGGCAGGAAATGTCCGCGCATCTTAACTTGAAATTATCTAATTGTAATATTCTAAATTTTTGTTATCCTAGGTCGAAAAAGAACAACTTTTTGGCTGCAAAACCAAACCAAAAAGTTGGTTTTCAACCAAATAGTTAAACTGTAAACTAAAAACAATAAACTTTTAACAAAAAATGTAATAGTTAAATTTGCAGGTCAAAATATTGATTTTTTGAAAAAGACTGTTTTTCTACTAAATAGTTTAATCTTGAACCAATAAATTGAATTTTTGGCAAAGTAGTTCAGTTTTTATCTCTGAAAGTAACTTTATAAATAGGGACAAGTAATTTCTTAATGGTACAGGTTTTTAGAAATTTAAATAACATGATTAATTTGGGAAGCTTTGACAAAAATATATTTTCGAATATATTAATTATCATAATTGAATATTAAAATAAATTATTAATAATAATCTTATAATATATTATTCCTTGAATTTGTCCCTGAAGTCCGTGCATTAAAAAAAAAAATGAAAACAGTTTGTTTTCTTTTTATTTTCATGCTTAAAATTCAATGCATATTTTACATATTAATTTTTGGAATAAAAGATATTTTCCTAGGATTAGTGAAAATGCTGAAAAAAAGTTTGATATAAATAAGTATATAATACCAATTATATCTGCACAAAGATTTCAATGATTTCCCACAAATTTCACAAAGATTTTGAATACATTTGAAAGATTTCACAAATACTTCAATGATTTTCAAAAGATTTGTAATAATTTCACAAATATTATCAAATATTGCAAAAATATTTATAATATTTCACAAAGACTTTAATGATTTCAATAATTTCATAAATATTTCAAATATTTTTTTAAAAATTCCAAAGATATCAGAAAGATTTCACAAAGATTTCAATGATTTCCTGAAGATTTCAAAGATTTCACAAATATTTTGCTAAGATTTCAGATAAATTTAAAAGATTTCACAAAGACTTCAAAGATTTCAATAATTTTACAAATATTACAAAGTATTTCAAAAACATCTCAAAGATTTTGAAAACATTTTCAAAGATACCAGAAGGATTGCACAAAGATTTCAATGATTTCACAAGTATTATCAAATATTGCAAAAATATTTCTAATATTTCGCAAATATTTAAACAGAGTTCCAAGGATTTCAGAAAAAATCACAAAGATTTAAATGATTTCCAAAAGATTTCTAAGATTTCAAATAACTCAAAAAAATTTCATGTAGAATTAAATGATTTCTCAGAGATTTCAATGATTTCCGTCAGTTTTAAAAGATTTCGGATAGATTTAAAAGATTTCATAAAGAATTCAATATTTTCACGAAGATTTCAGGTAGATTTTGGAAGAATTTCAAACGATCCGATAAATTTAATCATTCGATTTCAAAGGGGGGCAAATTAATACTTCACCCCTCTTTGGTCAATTTCTGGGAGGGGGCATTTGCCCCATATGCTCCCTGAAGCTCTGCCGCTTATGTACAAAGATGGCATTATTTCCATGATTTCACAAGATTTGAAAGATTTCACAAAGATTTCGAATATTTTACAAATATTTCAGATAGATTTCAAAGACTGCACAAAGATTTCAATGATTGCCCAAAAATTTCACAAAGATCTTAAAGGTTTCGCAAGGATTTTGGATAAGTTTATAAGATTTCACAAAGACTTTAATGATTTCCCAAATATTTTTTATAATTTCACAAATATAATCAAATATTGCAAAAAGATTTATAATATTTCGCGCAGATTAAAAAATATTTCCAAAGATTATAGAAAGATTGCACAAGGATTTAAAATATTCCGCAAACATTTCAGATAGATTTAAATGGTTTCCCAGGGATTTGAGTGATTTCACAAAGATTTCGGATAGATTTAAAAGATTTCAAAAATACTTCAATGATTTTCCAAACATTTCAATAGTTTAACAAATATTATCAAATATTGCAAAAATATTTCCAATACTTCGCAAAGATTAAAACAAATTTCCAAGGATTTTAGAAAAATTCACAAAGATTTCAATGATTTGCAAGATTTCACAAAGATTTCAAATATTTAGAAAAAAATTAAGATAGATTTAATTGATTTCCCAGCGATTTCAATGATTTCCCAAATATTTAAAAGATCTCACAATTACCTCGACAAAGACTTCAATGATTTCCCAAAGATTTCAATAATTTCACAAATATTATCAAATATTGCCAAAATATTTCTAATATTTCGCAAAGATTTAAACAGATTTCCAAAGATTTCAGAAAAACTCATGAGAATTGCAATGCTTTCCCAAAGATTTCCAAGATTTCACAAAGATTTCAAATATTTCGAAAAAATTTCATGTAGATTTAAATGATTTCTCAGAGATTTCAATGACTTCTCACATCTTTAAAAGATTTCAGAATAGATTTACAAGATTTCACAAAGAATTCAATTATTTCACGCCTCTGTACTGGTTAGAAATCACTAGCCTTTTTCAAAACTTTCTCCCTGAAGTATTCAAGGTTTTTACTTTTTTTCGGACATGGCAGACTGCATATAACGCCATCGTGACAGTGGTCGGTGGGACGTAACTTGACAGAAGAACTAGGGGCGCGGTGTGTATCGTTGGGATAGGAATACAGAAAATATATAAGGGATGGGGAGAGCAAGTGAGAAAGAGAGATGTTAGGGTCTCTAATGAAAGAGAGCTGAGCTCCCACTCAACTACTTCTCATCTGTCTGGTTTCCCATGCGAAATAAAATATCGCTAATCACTCGTACTCACGGGATTGTAAGTACCTATCCTTTCCATATTGGAAGCCTCATCCTCGTGCACGCGTGCATCTGGGTTGATGTTCTTGTATACATTTATGCATTTATACATATACATAAACACATATGCATAAACACATGTGCAGATACATAAACGCATATATAGATTTCTATAGTCATATATATGTATGCATGTATGTATATAATACATATGCATGTGTGTAATGTGTGGTATGTGGTATGTGTGGTATATTAAGTCTTTTCTGTGTCCCTCCATCGGACAACCCTCGATATGTGGATGATGGCGACTTTATTAATTCACGTTACATATCGAACCTTCGCCTATCTTCGCATTGAAATATCGTATATCGTGCATCTGAAGCCCTAAGTCTCCATAAATGGAGTCCTAGAGGTTCTGTATAGTACTGCCTTTTCCAATCGATAGACTTGCCATTGAAAATTATGTTATGGGAAAATGGTTTGCATAGATGCTTGGAATAATATTTTCAGTTGGGGGTCGTTCAACCGTTATTTTCAAGACTTTTGCCACCCCTACCTTTCCAGGCAAAAAAAACGTATACATAGTCGGAAATATTATATATAGTTTTCATTTGTTTTGTACATTTTTTGTCTAAAACAATGGAAAATTATAGATAATTTTTTCCACTATGTATAAAGTGTATACCATTTTTCCGTCTGTGCTTCTTTGTCACAGATCATTTGTCAGCACACAAAGCTTGAACCCCCCAGGATGACGAGACAAATATAAACACCTCCTTCCCTTCCATTTTTATTCAAAATTTCTTCTGTAATTTCATCTGATAAACATTTTTAGTAACCCAGGCGGAAAAATTATATATATATCTTATACATAGTGTGAAGTATTATATATAATATTCATTTGTTTCATACATTTTTTTTTATAAAACAAATGTATATTGTATATAATACTTCACACTATATATAAACTATATATAATTTTTAAGCCTGGGAAAACAGAAAACATATCAACCAAATGGTTGAATTTTCAACACACTAAAAAGTTTATACAAATAGACCAAATTGAATCACAAACAGTTTTATTTCGAAACAAATGGTTGAATTTTCACGTCAGAAAGACGATTTTTTTTTAAGGCAGTTGTATTTTCAACACAGAAAGATAAATTTCCAACCAAGAACTCTTGTCCCATAAAAAAATTATAATCAAGAGAGAAGAATTTCCTATCCAAAAAGACAAATTTTCAATTAAACAGATGAATTTTCGTTGAAGTCACTTTGAAAAAATCGTTGAATTTCCAATCTGAAAAATTAATTATCAACCATACTTTGTTGTGCAAATGTTTTCCGCCAGGGATTTTCACTTTGAAACATGAAGAATTATAATTTAGATTTCAGGACAGGGAATTTTTGTAAAGAATTATTACTTGACTTGCAACAGAAAATTTTTGACATGGAACGGGAATTTTTGAAAATAATTTTTATTCTGACTTAGAGGAAGAGAATAAAAAAAAATCGCTGATCAAATTCAGGAAAATTTTAGTATTTAAGATAACACATGCTTTGCAGGTGAAGATTTACACATAAAAATATTTATTCATGTATATTTAATATTTACGAAAGATGTATATAAACCAGGGAACAAACATTTCCAACAAAATGGTTGAATTTTTAACTAATAAAGATGAATTCTCAACAAAAATGTTTAATAGTTGATATTTCAAGAGCAACAAAAAAATTAATTTCTACCTAAAAAAATGAATTTAAAAACCAAAAAAATAAATATGCAACAAACAAAGATTTTTCAGTCAAGAAAGAAAAAAAAGTGTATATAAATTGTTGAACCTTCAAGCTGAAAGACAAATTTCATTTACAAAAATTCCATTTTCAAGAAGAAAATATGAATTTTCACAACAAAAAAATTGAACAAAAACAAACGAATTTTTAACGGAATAGATAAATTTTCAACCAAAGAAATAAACTTTCAATGAGAAAATAACAAAAATGTTAACAAAGTAGTTTAACTTTCATCCAAGTACTTGAATATTGAATGAAAAAATATCAATTTCAAACATAATACTAATAATTAAAATATTAATAATAAAATGCAATTTCTACTAGAACAAATAATTTTCTTAATCAAAAAGACAAATTTGAAAAACAATAGTTAAATTTTCATCCAAAGAAGATTTAAGGTTACTTGTCAAAAAAAAATAGGAATTTTAAACAAAAAGTGAATTTTTTACAAAATAGGTGAATTTTAAAAAAATAGTTGAATTTTCATCCAAAAAAGATTTCAGTTGATTTTTTGTCAAGAAAATATGAATTTTGAACAGAAAATAATTTCTTACGAAAATAGTTGAATTTTTAACCGAAGAGGATGACTTTTTAACAAAAGTTTTTAATTTTCAACAAAACAGTTGCATGTTTATCCAAGAAAGATGCAATTACTACTCAAACAAATGAATTTTTGAATCAAAAGGAAAAATCTTCCAAAAAAAATATTCGAATTTTCATCCTAAAAGATTTTGAGTTGACTTCTAAAAAAAAGTAGGAATTTTAAACGAAAAAGTAAATTTTCTGTAAAATGGTTGAATTTCCAAAAAATCAGTTAAATTTTCAACCAAAAAGGATGAATTTAAAAAAAAACTGTTTTGAATTTTCAACAAAATAGTTGCATTTTTATCCAAGAAGGATGTAATTTCTACTAAGACAGATGAATTTTTAGATCAAAAAGACAAATCTTAAAAAAGTAGTTGTATTTTCATCCTCAAAGGATTTCAGTTGAGTTTTCAACAAGAAAATAGGAATTTTAGGCAAATAGTACATTTTTCACGCAAATAGCTGAATTTTCAACCCAAAAAATTTTTTTTCAACAAAACAGTTGAGTTTGCAACCAAAAATAATGAATTTTCAACAAATTTGTTGACTTTTTAACAAAATAATATAATTTATAACAAAGAAGATAATCTTCAGGAGCAAGCAACTGCAAAAAAAAAGAAATAAAAATAAAAATGCAAGGCAAATATATATTACTAACAAGAATATTATCTCAATGTTACCGCAATACTTTATTTTAAAAATTCCCTAATTTTTCCCTGATCAATTTTTCATTTTCCCTGGCAATTAATATGCAAAGAAAATACCAGAATCTTAAACTTGTAACATTTTGAACCTAGAATCTTTTATAAACGAATTACAACAATTTCGAATTAAAATTGAAAATTTTCAAATTTATTCGTTTTGACAGTTACTTAAAGTTATAGAAATTCGCTGAGTTTTGCATGCAAGATTTCCTTCAAAATCTTATTTTGTACTTTAAATAAAGTTAAGATCTTACTTCAAAAGTTAATACCTCAAAGTCAAATTCATATTAACTTTCTGTGCGTGATTTAAGTACGGTCCCTTCTTGGCTGGATTTCCTTTACAGTTTTTTTTTTTTAGGAAATAGAAAATTTTATTTTTCACTATAATTGTATTTAGGTGATCAGCGTACAGCATGGAGCAGGCCAAACAATCAAGATGATAAGAAAAAAAGGCTTGTTTTCATAGTACGAATTACTTATTTTCTATCATTCTATCATTTTAGACACCCTATTAGTATTTCGAATTATGTCAAGGAAAAATTGGCTGACTGAACTTAGATTTTTTTGTTCTTTGATAGCTGATCATCCTAATTCCTGAACTAGACCAGACCTTCCAGTTCCAGCCTAGACCGTCGACCTAGAATTTTTCAGATAAAGTCAGACCTGGGCCAGACCTGATACCAGACTATTAAATTTTTCCACATGGGGAAAACCTCCGCTACTTCTAAAATCAGAAATTTTCCATTAGACAATTTTAAGACGAGTATCATCTTCTTAATAAATTCGACTTATTTTAAATTTGATAACCAATTTTATACGAATTGGTTTAGAAAAGCAACTTATTCTGGAAGCCTTCTGCATTTTTTATCCAACCACCCTATTCAACATAAAATAGGGATTGTTACCCAGGCAGAAATATTATATATAGTTTATATATAGTGTGAAGTATTATATATAATATTCATTCGTTTTATATAAAAAATGTATAAAACAGGTCATAAGGAATGAAGAATCTTAGCAGTGCCTTAAAGGGTCCTGACTAGAACTTACTAGTCCAGTTGTTCTAGTGACATTCTGACTGCTGCCCTAATTGTAATGGGGACAAATGGGGCCGTTTCTACATGGGTTCGGTAATGTTATAAACTGTCGGGAATCTTATTATTCGGGAATTTTCCAATTCGGTAATATTATTACTGTTCAGGAATTTTATTATTCGGAAATGTCCCAATTCGTGAATTTTTTTATTCCAAGATTTTAACGAATTAGAAAATTGCGGATATTTGATGATGAACCAATTTTCTACCGGGAATTTTATTATTCAGGAATTTGCAAATTCGGCAATATTATAAGCTGTCGGGAATTTTATAATTCGGAAACTTTATTATTCCGAAATTTTATTGTTAGGGAATTTTCCGATTTGGGAATTTTACAGTGTCGTGAATTTTATTTTACGGGAAGTTTAAAATTTGGTAATATTAGAAACTTTCGGGAATTTTCCAATTCGGGAATTTTCTGTCGGGAATTTTACTTTTCGGAAATTTTTTAATTCAGTAATATTATGAGCTGTCGGGAAGTTTTTTATTCGGAAATTTTTCAATTCAGTAATATCGAGAACTGTCCGGGAATTTTATCATTTGGGAAGTTTCCAATTCCGGATTTTTATTCTTCGGGATTTTTATTATTCGGAAATTTTATTATTCGGAAACTTTATTATTCGGAAACTTTATTATACGAAAATTTTATTATTAAAGAATTTTCCAATTCGGAAATTTTACAGTGTCGTGAATTTTATTTTACGGGAAGTTTAAAATTCGGTAATATTATAAACTTTTGGGAATTTTCCAATTCGGTCTCTCAGGAATTTTATTATTCGGGAATCAAACAATAATTTTAGAACCTTTAAACATTAAAAATACTTTTCATTACAATATTTGATTATTGTATTTTAAATAAATAAATAATATTTATAAATGAAAGTTTTTCAATTGTTTAAATTTTATTTCGAGAATTTACCAAATCCGGAAATTTATCATTCGAGAATTTCATCATTTGGAAATTTAATTATTCAGAAATTTCATTATTAGGGAATTTTCCAATTCGGAAATTTCGTGATTTGGGAATTTTCAAATTCGGTAATATTAGAAATTGTCGGGAATTTTCCAATTCGAGAATTTTTCAGTGATGGGAATTTTATTTTTCGGGAATTTTCAAATTCGGTAATATTAGAAACTGTCGGGAGTTTTATTATTCAGAAACTTTATTATTCGGGAATTTTCAAATTCGGGAATTTTATTATTCGGAAACTTTGTTCTTCGAAAATTTTATTATTCACGAATTTTATTCTTCGGTATTATTCTTTCGTCACTTTTCACACGGTCGTCTTTTTTACCACAAGTGTATTTCGATATTATTTTTCATTTTGAAAAAGCTTTTTAATTCAATAATAAAATCATTACACTTTTATTTATGGATTTTATAATTTAATCGAATAGTTTTTAGAAAATAAAGATTAAAGTCCAAATACACTTATAGTGAAAAAACATTGTTTTTCGAAATTAAAAAAAAATTTAACCAAAATTCTGCAGCGCAGGAAAATAAACGGGAGAACTTGAACTCGATTGCCGGCGCACGAACGGGAGAAGAAGAGAGTGGGGAACTCAGTCGTACTGTAAGGAGTGGGGGTCAGAATTCCCCTCTGAGACTTCTCCGCTTTGCCATCTCGAGCTCGGGATTTCTTCAATCGCTTGCCCTGTAAAATTTCATTTTTGCCTAGTAGGTGCCTTTTCCCGGATCGCGTCACATATATATATTATCCGATTATTTTCTTCTCCCATATAGATCGTTTTTAGCGCAAAAGGAACAAAAAATTGAAAATGCCAGTTGAGATTCGAAATAATGTTTTTTTTTTACGCTCCTAATATGTATCTCAAAGTGTACACTGAACTTTGGATTTCCGTAAACTGAATTTGTGCTTGATAAACAGCCTGAGGGCCGCACTCTAACCGCGTTAGTTGCATCAGGTTGCGTCATACATCCAAATCTAACAGAAATCATTCACGCGGCCCTGTCTGTTTACGTTCGGAGTCTCTGGATTTGCGTCGAAGGCCACAACCGAAACCGCGCAAAAATCCAGTTTCCAGTGTAGTTACATTTTACGCCTGTAGGGTATCTCTTTGACTTCGACAACAGAGCCATCTGACACGCGAACTATTGGGTATCTCAAATTTATTAGAGCAATATAAATGAAAAAGAGCAGTAAATGTAATTCATTTTAACCAAAAATACTATACTGAGGTCTAAAATTAATTATTTACTTCAAGATTTTTTAAAATATTGAATTAAAATTAAAATTTCTTCTCAATAGTTCCAAATTGGTGGCGCTAACGTAGCTACTCAACAGTAAAATATTATTGCGACAAGAAAAAAACTATTAAATATTTTTTTCGCGGGAAATAATAAATTCTGCAATTCACTATTTTCCGGTATTTGAAATTTCGTTAATTTACTAATCTCGGGAACTTGAATATTCGACAATTTTCCGGTATTTGAAAATTCGACAATTTACTATAATCGGGAATTTGAAAATTCAGCAATTTGCTATTTTCGGGTTTTAAAATTTCGGGAATAAACCTTTTCGGTAGTTCTATTTTCTTTGGGGAATTGGAAATTATTTTTTCGGTATTCTTCTACATTCGGGATTTTGAAAATTGGGCAAAGTTATGTCAATCTATATATTAGATTCATAAAAGTGGAAATCGAAGTAAATTTTATTATGAATGTTTTTTTTTTAGAAATAGTTACTTCAAAAGTTTGAAAAAAATCTATTAAATTTTTTTTTTTTTGTAGTAATTAGTAAATTCTTCAATTCGCTATTTTTCGGTATTTTAAATTTCGGTAATTTATTATTTTCGGGAATTAGGAAATTCGGCAATTTAATATGTTCGGGCATTTGAAAATTCGACAATTTACCATATTTGAGAATTTAAAATTTCGTGACTTTCGATTTTTTGGAAAATTTTGGTTTCGGTATTCTTCTACATTCGGGATTTTGAAAATTGGTCAAAATTATGTGAATACATATATTAGATTAATGAAAGTGGAGATCGAAGTTCAGTTTGTTATAAATGTTATTTTTTTAAAATAGTTAATTTTTCCGTTTTCCATAAGTACAAAATTAAAATTGCTATAAATCTACAAATATAGCCACCCCAAAAATCCTCTATATTCGCCCCTGCAATTGGTGTGAGGTTCGAAAATTTTCGGTAAAATAAGGCTGAGGAAGGTTAATAAAGAAACATACCGTAAACTACTTTAAGGTTAGAGAATATAACAAGAAGTTCTCATTTAATTTATTTTTTATGTTTTTTTTTAAGGAATTGAAATACAAAAATACTTTTTTGGCAAAAATAACAAATAGTATGAGAAAATATACTCGTAATTTACAAACGATGAGTCATCAACGGGTCAAGAAAGTACCTATAATTTCTCAATATTTTCTCGACCTATCTGACTGCTTCTGACGTCATATATTACCTGAGGCATTTCAATTCTGGGTGAATGTCAACATTACAGTTACGTACTTGTTATGTATGTCCTCGTCGAAAATTACTCCACAAATCTACAGACGCTCAATATAATTTTCGTGATAGTAAAAGATTATTTGTTTAAAAATCATTCTATCACAAGTGTTTAATCAATAAATCTAAATTGAAAAATAATTTAATCCGAGTGCGTGAAGAAATCGATACAAATACTAGTTTCCAAAAGAGGTAAGAATCCTAGTATTTATAATATATAATTATGAAAAAAAGTGAATAACATAAAGAAAATACAATTGGGATTTCAAGTTGATTAGGAAATCAAAATATTTCATAAAAATAATTTCTATTTGAGTTCTAAATCTAATTTTAAATATTTAACTTGAATATCCTCATCGAAATGTCCTTATAAAGTAATTTTCTGAAATTAAAATCGAAAAAGAGAGAAATATAAAATTGGAAATTTTGAAAAATTGAAACCCTATTGGAAAAAATTATACCGTTAAAAGAATTCTTTTTCGGATGAAGAAATAATGAATGCTTCTGCAACTAAACTTTGTTAGCCTTGATTACTCATATTGAAAAATACGAATTAACTGAAATTAATAAAATCTACTTTAATTACATGTTTTCAAATTTTGAATGTTTGCAGGTAGCAAAAAAGAGTGAATTGAAGAAAAGCAGTCAAAATGGGTACAGTGGAATCTAGATTGAAGGGTCAAGATAAGGACGGTAAAATTCCAGGAAATTATCCACACACAGGTTTAGGCAACCATGATGCCAAATCAATACAAAAGGTAAATAATAAATATTTTCATTTCTAAAATTTGGTGTACTTATGACTAAAATCCTTCGTTGTAAAATTTTCTATTTAGGGAATTTATTAACTTGATTTTTTTCAACACATTAATTGGAATATAATTTCCATATCAATATATAATTATAAATATTGTTCTAAAAATGTAAAAATAGCTTAACTGCATATTATATTTAAATGCCATAGCAGGGTTTTTACATTTTTTTTGAGTGATGCAATTATTTTGAAAAAATACCACTAATGCCACTATTTTTCCACTTTCCTTTGAAAAATATTTTCAAACTTTTTAGCTGATTGACTAAAATATGTCTTACACCTTAAGTACTACAATGTATACCCGAAAATAGTCCCATAAGCTACAATATATAGAAACAATAATTTCAAATTCACTTATTCTTCATTTCTTAAGCTTCGGATTATACATTTTTGACTTTTTGAAAAAAAATTGAATTGGTTTATTAATTGATTTCTTTTATGCAAATAAAATTTGAAAATCCATATGATTCCATGCTAGAAACAAGAAAATTTAAGTTACAGGGTTGTTACAGGTCAGAATTTAATTTCATTATTCTGTTGAACGTTCAACAATTTTGTTAAAAAGTCATTCTTTTTTTTTTAATTCAACAGATTTTCTAATTTGCCCTTTTGAGCTGAAAATTCATCTATTTTGTTAGAAATTGCATCTTTTTCGGTTAAAAACACTATTAAATTGTAAAAAATGTCTGCCCACCACATCTTACAATAATTTGTTATGTATTTTAGCCCACTAAACACGCAAAATCACGCATGGTTTTTTTGAATTTTTTTGTGGTTCAAAATTGATCTTTTTTTAGTTGAAAATTCATATGTATTTTGTTGAAAACTAGTCTTTTTTGTTAGAAAATTGATCTTTTGGGTTGTAAGTTCAACTATTTGTTTACAAATTCATGTTTTTGGTTGAAGATTCGTCATTTTAGTTACAAATTCATATTTTTGGTTAAAAATGCAGGAAGTGTCTACACGTACCGAAAAAATCTGCCTATTTGCACCGAACTTTCGGTACAAAAAGCCCCTTTTCCCAGCTCTATATGTACTGAAAAAATCCGGCTATTTGTACTGAAATTTGAGTACCCGTAGCCTCAGCCACAAATGTAACTTTTGTGTTAAAAATTTGTTTGTTCTGTTGAAAATGAATATTTATGGCTGAAAATGTAACTATTCCATTTTTGCTTGAAAATTTATCTTTTCAAGTCGAAAATTCATTTATTTTATTCAAAATTCGTATTTCTTCGGTTGAAAATTCAATTATTTTGATTCATATTTTTGTTAAAAATTCATATTTCCTGGCTGAAAACTCAACTGTTTTCCAGGAAATTTATCTTTTTGACTAGAAAACTCAAAATTTTGGATGAGTTATTTTTCTTTATACACTAAAAAAACCTTCTTGGTTGAAAATTCAACTCTTTTGTTGAAAATTTCTCTTTTTGGTTTATAATCTTTTTTGGTTTAGGATTCCATTTATTTGTTGAAAATTTTCATTTTTTGGTTTAATTCAACTGCTTTTGATTGAAAATTAAACTATTTTTTGGTGGAAATATGAACTATTACACTTTTCGTTTCAGAATTCATGTTTTTAAATCAAAGATTCATAATTTTGGTTGAAAATTTAACTACGTTGTGGAAAATTTCTATTTTCTTGGTTGAAAATTGTTTCAAATGGAAATTTAATTGTTCCATTTTTTGTTTAAAGTGTATCTGTTTAAGTTGAAAACTCAACTATTTGGTTGAAAATGAATGTGTTGTATGTATATCTTACGTAAGTTGTTGATGACCCCTTATACAATTCTGTACTAAAAGTATCTAAAATAAATTTTGAACAATTTTTTTGCATTTAGATTATTGATCTTATAGGTTTGAAGTTGTTTTTATACCTATAAGAACAATTTAGAACTGTCAGGGAAAATGGAAATTTGGTCAGGAAAAATTCAAGGAAAGTCAGGGAATTTCGAAATGGGGATTTTGTAGCAACTCTGTTTAAATTTACATCTTCATGAGTACATTAACTATAAAATATAAACCTGGGGATTCTTTTTATATTACGTGCATGAAAAATCAGATAATAGAGAAAATATTACCTTATACTTTCAGAAATCATAACTGAGTACTAAATTCAATGTTTAATTCCAGTATCTGATGGGGATGCAAAAATGGAAGGACATCCTGGATGGTACAACGGCATGGAAAAATATACCAATTTCATTTTTAGCTCAAATGCTAAGGATAATCCAGCATCACACCATATGGCTTTTACATGCTCAAAAGTGTCCAAATGAAAAGAGCCCAGAAATAATGCCCGCAGATTCGAAATGCGTTTTGAAAAATTGTATAACAATGAAAAAAGCTTTAAAGCATATCGAATCTTGTAAAGTAGTTAAAAGTTGTCCATCTTCACATTGCTACATATCCAAACGAATCATTCATCATTTGGAAACCTGTGAAGATGATATGTGTCCTGTGTGTTTGCCTTCAAAATCAGAGTGTCATCGAAAGGCTTGCGAGTTACTAATTAATATTGATGATCCTCTGGATGACGAACAAGTTCTATTATCAAATGATAATATCAAATCACAAAAAGAGGGCAAGGAATGGCACAAGACTTTTCATCAGGAAAGCAGAGATTATATTGTTCACAACTTGATTGAATCAACCATTTCTATAACAAATCCAACGCGTTTTTTGGATTTGGAACCATATATTCCTTATTTGATTGCTTCTGGAAGAAGAGTGGAAACTTACTTTTACGTGCTTGCGGATTCCAAATTGGAATATTGTCAAAAGATTGAGGCGATAATAAAAACAATGAAGCAATTTCCACTCAATATTACACTTCCCATTTTGGGCCAGTGTTTGGGCCATTGGTATGAAAACGATGATTTTGATGCAAAATCCACTGTTCCGGAATCTGGATCTTCAGCTGAAGATGTTAATGACACAAAACGGTTCCGCTTTTCCAATCTTATGACATTGCGAAACGCACTTTTGCCCACCTTTGAGAAATTGTATAATCAGGAACCTGAGTCTTTACCGTTTAGGAAACCCGTTGATCCCGAGGCCTTGGAGATTCCGGATTACTTGCATGTTGTGAATAAACCCATGGATTTGTTGACCATAAAGCACAAATTGGATATTTTGTTGTACACCGATCCATGGGAGTATGTCGATGATGTCTGGATCATGTTAAACAATGCCTGGATATACAACCCTAAAACGAGCAGAACTTACAGATACTGCACTAAGGTAATTCACTTCCATTGCATTTTTGACATTTTAATTTTGAAATTAGTCTGGGTCGCCGTAGGTGAGGGAAAACTTGGAAAAAAAAGGAAAAGTCAGGGAATTTTATTGGTCAGGGAAAGTCAAAGAAAAGTCAGGGAATTTCTATAAGAGGCAGTTTACACAAATGTCAAGGATAATGAATTTGACATTTTTTAATTTAAATTTGTAATTGTTTTATTGTGTTCATAAAACGTTAAAAATATTACAAGATTAAGATTCTGGTCACTGAATATTAATGGTCAGGGAAAATAAAAAATTGGCCAAGGAAAAATTAGGCTATTTTGAAAATTAAGTTTTGCGTCTTTCTTCGTCGAATCCAACTGTTTTTATATATAAAATTAAAATATTTTTTTGCTGAAATATTTACTATCACATTATTCGTGGAAAATTCATCTTGTTTGGTTAAGAATTGAAATATTTTATTGACGTTGAAACTACTTTGTTAACAAATAATTTTTTGTTGAAGATTCATATTTTTAGTTTAAAATTCCACTATTCCAGTTCGAAATTCATAATTTTATGTGAAGATTCATCTCTGTGGTTGAAAATTGGACTATTTCGTTGAAAATAGATTTTTTTTTAAATTGAAAACTCTACTAAGTACGTAAAACTGGATTTTATTTGTTATACATTAATTTTTTGGTTGAAGGTTTATCCTTTTGGTTGAAAATTGAACTCTTTCATTGAAAATTGTTTTTGTTGTTGTTGTTGTTTGAAATTAATTTTTTTGACTGAGAATGTATTTGTTCTATTTTCTGTTAAAAAGTGATCTTTCTTAGTTAAAAATTTATTTCTCTTAGTTGAAAATTTGTCTTCGTTTGTAAAAAATTAATCATCTCGGTTTGTAAATTTCTGTTTTTTGGTTTCTAAATACATATTTTTGGTTGAAAATTAATATTTTGGTAGAAAATTAATTTTCTTTGATTGAAAATTAATTGTTGTTACTGAAAATTTAACTTTCCCATTTCTGGTTAAAAATGTATCTTATCGTAGTTGACAATTTAACTATTTGTTTAAAAATTCATGTATTTCGTTGAAAATTTGACTTTTAGGTAAAAAATTAATCTTATTAGTTTAAAATTCGTATGGTTTTAAAATTCATCTCTTTTGGTGGAAATTTCATATTTTTTTGTTGAAATATCAGCTATTACACTTTTTGTTGAAAATTCATCTTTGTATGTTAAAAAATCAACTGTCTGGTTAAAAATTAAACTATTTTGTAAAAAATTTAATTATTTTGTTAAAACATCAACTCTTTGGCTTAAAAATTCAAATATTTGATGAAAAATGCAACTGTTTTAGATTGAAGTTTATTAGTTTAATCTTTTTTGTTTGAAAATTCATCTATGTAGGGTAAAAATTCAACTATTTGGTTAAAAGTTCAACTATATTTTGTTGAAAATTCGGCTTTTTTGCTTTAAAGTTCAGCTATTTTGTTGTAAATGCAACATTGTAGTTCAAATTTAATTTTTTTTTGGTTGTGAATTCATCCTTCTTGATTGAAAATTAACTTTTTTTGTTGAAAATTCATGCTTGCTGATTTAAAGGTCAACTGTTTAATAAAATATTTGTATTTTCAGCTTTAAAATTCAACTATTTGGTTGAAAACGAAACTTTTTGGTTGAAGTTAAATCTTTCATTTGAAAATTCGACGGTTTTTTTTGCAAATTTACATTTGTAGGTAGAAGATTCAAGTATTTGGTTAAAATTTTTGTTCAAAATTTAAATCTTTTGTTGAAAATTGAATATAATTCAATTATTTGATTGAAAATGCAACTGTGTTTGATTGAAGACCCAATCCATTTGAGATCCGGCCTAATCTCTCGGGGACGAAATATGTTGTTTTTTAGAGGAAATTGAGCGATACACATTTTTTCGATTTGTATAAAAGAATTGTCTACGAAGTTATGCGTATTTGAATTTCGTCACATGTTAAGAAAATAAATAATAATGAAAACTAACAATATAATAATAATAAATAAATAATAATGAAATAACTTTTGTGGCCAGGAGAATTTCTTTTTAATAAAGTCGAATTTTCTACTTTTTCTTGAAAACAATGAAAGGTACCAAAAAATATTAAGATAAAAAATTGCACTTCTAAAAAAGTTATGTGTTCAGTACTTCTTCCTCATGCGTGATATCTTGCACTGTTTACGAGAAAAATTCAAAAATTTCCCCGGCAACAATATGAACTTTTTACTGAAAATATCAAAATTGACGATTTTTTGGCTTTTGAATTTTCTTAGTGTTTAGAAAATTAAAAAATTTCCTTGATTTTTTTATTATATCTAGAACCAAGGAAAATAGCCTGCTGACAATATTATGGTGGTCAAAAATGGAATTAAAATATTCTTTAGAATTTTTTACATAATTCTAATAAATGTCCTAAATGATGGTTCGAATCATTTTTGACGAATTTGCTGCTACGAATAAAAAATCATATAAAGATGAAAATCATTTGTCGAGTATTTCGCAGTTTCTAGCTTAAAATTTTTGAAGCAGAACTTAGAACCATTTGACATTTTGAAAAAGAGGAAAAGATTTTCTACTGTTAAAAAAAGCCTGTTTTAGACCTACAGCCTACTAATTAATTATCTTATTATATAACATCTTATACACAATTGTGAATGTTATATTACACCGTATTTTATGTTCATTAATTAGTTTATTTAAAAATGTATATTATAGTTATCGGAGATTTTCGAGCAGGAAATAGATCCTGTCATGAAAAGCTTGGGTTTCTGTTGTGGCAGAAAGTTCACTTTCAATCCTGAAGAACTGAGCTGTTACGCCTACGGAAAGCATATTTGCACAATACCGAGAAATGAGGTATACAACTCTTACCAGGAGATGTAAGTTATAACCTTTTAGTTAAAAATTATTTTTAAAATAACACTTCCTACAATAGGGTTGTTGCATGAATTTTAGATAACATATTTTTGAAATACTGCATACAATTCTAAAAGTTTTAGTTTATTTGGAAAAATTTTGGAATACTTCACTTCTGAGCAAAAAAATATTAAAAAAAAAAGTATCAAAAATCTATTCAAACACTGTGACCTTGAAACGTCACATCCTGCAAAACGCTGAACCAATCAGAATAATGGTATGCAGTGGATCTATTGACTAAGGAAGTATTCAGTATCCTATAAGTATACTTTTGACAAAAATTTGTAATCATTCACACGTCAATTTTTGGCACATTCGCACTGTCACTTTTTACAAATCATAACTTTAGTGACATTCTAAGCATTTTCAACATTTTTTGGACCCCTCTTTATATTTTTTTAAACTTATTTTATATAATAAACGTGAAAATAGGTTATGTTTACTCGAATCACTAGCGGCCATATTGATTCCCCCGTTAACTGCGCTAATCAGGCTGATGTTTACTTCAGACGCTGGCCCAATCAGAATGCCTCATCTTCCCGCAAAAATTTAAAGACTATACTTTGTAAACATTAGACAAAAATGTTCAAATTAAAAAAAAACTTTCCTCAAGTAACTATATTCCATTTTTAGTGATCTTTTAATATCACACGGAAAAGAATATATTTGGAAATATGCAGCAACCCCATTGTCGTTGAAAAATCAAGCTGTTTCCTTCTTTTCATGATGAAATTTTACTAATGGTATAATTTGATGTTTTATACAGATACAACTTCTGTGAGAAATGTTTTAATGAAATTCCCAGTAATATCGTATTGCTCGGAGATGATCCTCCTGAACCTCAGATGTAAGTTTTACTCATTAAACAAATTTTTAAACTACCCAAGTAAAAAAAAGTCCTATTGGGATCCTGGATGAGGTCCCGATAAAGTACGGGGTATAAGAGAAATAAGTACTTAAGTACCAATTTGCCTTACAATTTTTTTAAAGTCCAAATAGGGACGAAAGTACCAAAAAAGTACCATTTTTTTCATTCAAATTTTTTACAAGTGCTTTTGATATTTACGTCCTCAAAAAGTACTGCTGAAATATGAGTAATGTACCAAAAAAATTTATAGAACTGTTCCGTTCCACCAGGACTGTTTTAGGAAAGATACTGGAAAAGTCTTACTTATATTATTTTTTGCTAATGTTACAAGTCCGAAATAATTTTTGGGGAAAAAGTACTAGAAAAGTTACATTGGACTTTATTTCGAATTTTCCACATAAGCTTGTTATATTCATGCCTTGCAAAAGTACTGCTAAAATAGGACTAATGTATAAAAATGTTCAAAATATGTTCCTTTTAACCAGGACTTTTTTAGGACAAAAGTACCGCAAAAATCCCACCTAATTTTGTTTTTATTGTTTCCCGGACGTTAAATCGAAAGAATATTTTATTATCCATCCTAAAATTCTAATTAAGTGAGACTTTTTCCGTTACTTTTATTTTTTAAATTATTTAGGAATTGTAAACTTAAAAAAAAAATATTAGGTGAGACTTTTCAGGAATTTTTTGCAAAAAAAAAAGACATGGTGAAGCAGGACACATTTTGGACTTTTTTAGGACAAAAATACCGGAAATGTCCCACTTATTTTTGTTGCTGTTGACAATTTTATAAGTCCTAAATAATTTTTTGGACAAAAGTACTAGAAAAGTCAAAATTTATTTTTTTCAAATTTTTTACGAGTGCTCGAGATTCTTATGCCCTAAAAAATTGCTGCTGGAATAGGGCTAATGTACCAAAAAAGTTCGAAATATTTCCATCTCAAAATTATCTCTGTTTGATTAAATTTGGAAAAATTAAGTGGAACTTCTTTCCGGTATTTTTCTTTCAAAAAATATTTAGGACTTGTAATCTTAAGAAACAAACATTAGGTGAGGCTTTTCAGGTACTTTTGGCAAAAAACATATCTGGTGAAGCAGGACATATTTTAAACTTCTTTAGTACTTTAGTCCTATTTCACTAGGCTCTTTCAGAACAAAAATATCCGAAAAGTCCTACTTATTATTTTTTTTAATTGAAAATGTTACAAGTCCTAAGTAATTTTGGGGACAAAAGTTCTAGACAATTTCTAAATATTTCCCGTTTCACGAGAACTTTTTGAGGACAAAAATACTGGAAAAGTCTTATTTATTATTTTCATATAAGTCCTAAATAATTTTTGGGGCAATTATACTGCAAAATTTCAATTTTTTCGAAATTTTTACAAGTGCTCTTAAAATGTATTTCCCAAAAAAGTACTTCTGAAATAGGACTAAAGTACAAAAAAAGTTAAAAATATGTCCTCTTTCACCAAGACTTTTTAGGACAAAAATTGCCACTTATTTCTTTTGTTTAAAAATGTTATAAGTCCTAAATAGTTTTTGGTATAAATCTGTTTGAAAAGTTTCATTTGATTTTTTCGAATTTCTTTCAAGTGCTCGTGATATTTATATCCCGAAGAAGTACTGCTGAAATAGCAAAAAAGTTCGAAATATGTCTCGTTTAATCGGCATTTATTTCAGGATATAAATACCAGAAAAGTTCCACGTTTTTGTTGTGGACAATTTTATAACTCCTGAATAATTATTGGAAAAAAAGTACTAGAAAAGTTCCATTTTATATTTTGAGAAGTTTTTACCAGTATTCGCGATTTTTTTTAAAGTACTGCTGAATTAGAACTAATGTACCAAAAAACTTCACAAAGTGTCCCCTTTCATCAGGAGTTTCTCAGGACAAAAATACCGGAAAAGTCTCACTCTTTTTTTGAAAATTGTAAGAGTCCTAAAAGTTCAAAGTATGCCTCTGTAAATTATCGAAAAATATTATAAAATATAATATTTATTATATAAAATATACAATTTTATAAAGTGTGCCACGTATAATCCGGACTTATTCTCGCACAAAAATACCGGAATATTCAATTAATATCATATTTTATATTACAGAGTTAATAAGTGTCGATCAGAAACTAATTTGATTATTTTTACAGTCCTGTCAAAAAAGAAGAGTTCGAGCTGAAATTGAACAACGGTTTGAAGACGAAAACAATCGTTTACTGCAAAGACTGCAAAAGGAAAGCTCATACAAATTGTGTACTGCCCACAAATGATTCATCTGCAATGTAAGTTGAACAATTAGAAATTTACTATAAAAAGATTAACAATCCTTATGTATAAAATCTGAATGAGAATATTTTTCTGTTGATTTATGTTTCATAGATTCACCTGTGATGGCTGTCTGAATGCGACTAAATGATAAGGATGTAATTAAACAATAATATGAAAGATTGAGAAAGAAATACTAGTCAGTGAAGAAATTGAAGCAAAGTCGCATCAATATTGTGAAATCCTTATCAAAAATTTGTAATGAAAACGGTTTCTGTTCTTTGCATATTTACTTACATACTGTGTTAATAATTATGTTGTTATTACGAAGTTAAGTTGTTATTTTATTATATTATTACATTTAACTATTATGCGTTAAGTTTTCTATGCCTGTAACTTAAATAATAAGTTACCAATAAATATTATGTTGGCATTCTATATTTGAACAACATTTTTTGTTTTTTGTGCGTGTGTGTCAACAATACTCCTTTTATGATAACTCGAAAATAATTAGAGCTAAGGTGTTGAAATTTGGAGGGATTGTGGTGCTAAATATATTTTTTTTCGATATTATATTTTTTCAAAAATCATTTAAGGTGTAATTTTTTTTGCAATTTTTACTACTATATTCAGGAAAAACAAATTATACTTAGATTTTAATCAAATACGTCTTTTTTCAACAGAAGGTTTGATTAATTGAATATTGTGATAATGACAAAAAATGAATGTTGAAATGTACAAATTTTCAGGAATTTTCATTACAGTATGGGCAGTAATACCAGACCCTGCAAATAGAATCTTTGTAAACACAGGGTGGTATTTAGTTATTATAATTCGAAAGAATGTTTATAGCTATTTCCGTACAAAAAGTTTCATCATTAGGAATTTTTGAAGTTTTATAATTTTCGTTTATAAATACAAATAATACAAATTATATTTCGGAAAAGTAAAAATAAGCTCAAATAGTAAGAATAGTAATTTAAAAAAAAATTAACACAAATAAAAAACTATATAATTAAATTGTTAACAAAATAGTTTAATTTTCAACCAAAAAAATGTTTCAATATACAATCAAAAGCAGTCGAATTTAACCAAAAGGATGAATTCTTATCAAAAAATGTTATAGTTGATATTTCGAAAAAAAAAATCTAAAACAAAATCAGTTGAATTCTACCAAAGAAAAAGAATTTTCAAAAAAATAGTTCTATTCTTAACCAAAACCCATTAATTTAAACCAAATAGTTGCATTTTTAATTAAAAAGTAAAATTTTTAACCAAAAAACATAGAATTTCCAAAAAAAGAGATGAATTTTCAAACGAAAAAGAAGAATTTTCAAAAAAGTTGTTGAATTTTGAAAGAGAAAATAATTTTGAGACAAGAGGGGAAAACAAATTTTGGCCTAATTTTGGAATTCCCATACCAAAATGGCGAATTCTCTAGAAAATAGTTGAATTTTCAACTTGAAAATGTAAATTTGCAACCAAATAGTTAAATTTTCTATAAAAATAATACAATTTTTAACCCAAACATATGAGTTTTCAACAAAACAGTTGAATTTTTAAACGAAAAAGACGAATTTTCTACAAAAAAGTTTCATTTTTAACCGAAAAACATGAATTTTCAAGAATAAAATTCATTTTCAACCAGATAGTTGAATTTTAAAATAAAAACGACTAATTTTTACTAAAAAATTGAATAGTTAAATGTGCAGCTAAAACGAATTAATTTTCATCAAAAAAGAGATTGATCTTCAACTAATAAAATGTACTTTTTTGAAGCACTTCAACTTTCTACGAAGTAGTTGACTTTTAAATGAAAAAGAGTAAATTTTTACAAAAAATTACTGCATTTTCAATCAAAAAGATTAATTGTCTACCAAAAATTTGCAACCAAATCGTTGGATTTTCAACTAAAAACTATTGATCATCAACCGATGATGGAAATATTAAATTTTCAGGTAAAAAATGTAAAAGAAGGATGAGATTTCTACCAAGAAGATTAATTTACTATCCAGAAATACGAATTTTCAACCAAATACATGAATTTTCAATCTTGAAGGGAGAATCTTCAACCACAAATTAAATTTTAAGACAATTTCAATATATAGTGAAATCCTCAACCAATAAAATGAATGTTTAATAAATTAGTTCAACTTTCAACCAAGTAGTTGAATTGTCGAAAAAAAAAGATAAATTATCAATGAAAAATTTTATAGTTGAATTTTCAACTAAAAACGATTACGTTTGAACCAAAAATAGAAAGAACCGAATTATGTGCTTTGTTTAAAGAAAAAAAAATATTTTCTTTAAACCTCTTTAGATTTTGATCTAATTGAGGTGTTTTTTGTTTACTTCCTGATTATGGTAGCGTTTATTGTCTTCTTACGTAATCCACTGAAAAATGTCAAAAAGGTTCAAAATTAATAACATGGCGGCGATTTTTCTGAAAATATTAAAAGTCGATTTTCTCAAAATGTTTTAAAGCTTTAAAAAGTGATATAAAATTATTATTATCAAATGCAAAAAAAAATCACGATCGGGTTTTTGCTATTGGATTCTCAAATAATTGTATAGTTTAAAGTATTAAACAATTTTTTTTTGGATTTCAGAATCCAAAAATGATAGATGGGTTGAGCAGCTTTTTTTAAACATTCATATTTTGTAACAAAAAATCTGTTGAGTTCAATTTCATTGAAATATCTAACAGATATATTATCTTACATGTGGGGCGGGGGATTTGGGGGCATGGGAGTAAGCGGTAACAATAATTTATTATGTAAGATATTTTCTCGCATGTGAATCACTTAAAAACGAAAGTTCAACAATTTGGTAGAGAATTCAAATCTTTAGTTGAAAGATGAACTACTTTGTCAAAAACTCATTTTTTTAGTTGAAGATTCATCATTTTAGTTAAAAATTGATTTCTTTGGCCGATAAATGAACTATTTTGTTAAAGATTTGTCTGTTTTCTTTGTTGTTGAAAATTTTACTATTTCATTTTTAGTAGAAACTTTATTTTTTAGTTGAAAATTCAACTATTTGGTAGAGAATTCGTCTTTTGTAAGAAAGTTAATTCGCTTGATTTAAAATTCAAGTATTTGGTTAAAAATTTACGAACTTTTTTAAACTTCATCTTTTTTTTGGTAGAAATTTAATCTTTTTGGTTGAAACGCAACGGTTGGGTTGAAAATTTATCTGTTTTAGTTGAGGATTAAACTGGTTTGTCAAGAATGCGTATTTTTAATGGCATGAAATTTCCTAAATTCAAAATTTTAATCTTTGTTCGTTGAAATCTGAACTATTAGATTTTTTGTTGAAAATTCACTTTTTTGGTTGTAAATTAATTTTTTTTAATTGGAAATTTAACTATTCCATTTTTAGTAGAAATTTATTCTTTTTAGTTGGAACTTCAACTATTTGGTTCCAAATTTATGTATTTTGTTAAAATATCGTCTTTTTTACAGAAAATTAGTCAGTTTAAGTTGAGGATTCAAGTTTGTATGTGGAAAATTGGTATTTTTTGATTAAATTCAACTTTTTAAAACTCGAAATGAAAATATTTGTTAGTTGAAATATTTACTATTACATTTTTCGTTAAAAAATATATTTTTAGGTTAAAACTTGAACTACTTTGTTGAAAATTAATTTTATTTCTTGGTAAAACATTCATTTTATACATTAAAATTTAAAAGTTAAGTTGAAAATTACCTTTTTTGTTGAAAATTCATGTATAATGTATAGAATTTGTTGAAAATTGACCCTTTTGGCTTGAAAATTCTGCATTTCGGATACATTTTTTTTCGTCATGAACTGAAACATTTTTCTTGGTTCAAAAATCAACTCTTGTTTGAAAATTCTTTTCTTTTTTTTTAATTTGAAAATTCATCTTTTTTGGTAGAAATTTCATCTTTCGTTAAAAATTCAACGGTTCGTTTGAAAATGATTTTTTTGTTTGGTTGAGGATTAAACTATTTTGTTGAAACTTCGTCTTTTTTGGTCCAATTCAACTGTTTTCGATTTAAAATAAAAATCTTTTCTTGGTTAAAACATAAAATTTTACATTGTTCATTGAGAATTAAAAATATAGTGTTAAATTGGATCTATGTAGGGTAAGGAGGGGCAGCGCCGACCAGTTAACAGTCAATGATTTTTTTCAAGTTAATAAGATGTAGAATAGATCCATTTTTTAAATTTCGAGTCCTACCTTATTGTATATCATATTTCTTCAAGTATTAGTTACATGAATGGAACAATGATTTAACAATTTAATTATTTCTAACAAGCTGTATTTCGTCGGCTTTGCCCCACACCGGAGGGCAAAGCCGACCGCAGCTTTTTAAAAAGATGAATGTTCAACAAAATAGTTTAATGTTCAATAAAATAGTTGAATTTTCAATTTAAAAAAATGTATTCAAGGAAGAAAGAAAATTCTAATTAAACTGTTGAATTTTCAACCAAGAAGCATGACTTCAACAAAATTGTTGAGTTTCCATCAAAGTAATTCAATTTTCAACCAAATAATGAAATTTGTAAATAAAAAATATGAATTCTTGACGAAAAATTTAATAGTAAACTTTTCAACCGAGAAGATAAACTTTAAATCAAAAATAGTTAAATTATCTTATTAGGTTCTATTAATTAAGTTCACATTTCAGCGGACAAATAAAAAGAAGGGAAAAGACTTTGAAGCCTGCGATAAATTAATAGGAATTTTGATAATTTATAGTATGAAGAAAAAAATGTTAAGTAAACATTGAAATTTATTTTTAATACTTGAAGCATTTTATGACACTATTTTGACACTTTAAAAAAATTTGACACTATTTACACTATTTTTTATCTCTAAGGTGAGTCCAAAGCCTGCAAGTATAGGTATTAATAACTGTATTTGAGCGTATGTCCATTTTTCACTCTAGACTTGTATAGGTGGATATAATTTTTTGCCTGAGGCAAGAAGAGATAGTGCTTTTGCGAAGGAAACGAAAGCATAACTTTTCCTGATAAAAAGCTTTTATTACCATCAATTAGGATAAGCTTGTGCGAATTTTCCATTTTTTCGCGGTTCTGACCACCTCCGCGGTCCATCCCTTTTTCCCGCGTTTAGACCGCAAGGTTCGTTTGGAGAATTATAATCAAACGAATTCGGGATCTGGTTCGAAAATAATTTTTTTAAGAGTCAATTTCTTGGCGTCTGTATTTTTTTCAATTCATATATGTGACGTAGAACGAAGGAACCAGTATAAATGAAAATTAATGAAAAAAAAAATTAATTTATTAATTTATTTTGAATAACAATTAAATCTGCTTCTCTAGGCTAAAAATAATCAAATTTTATTATAATTTTTTCAAATAAAATTCATTCAACAAATTTTCACTAGAATAATATTATTATTATAATATACATTTTAAGAAAACATTAAATTTCTATTTATTAGGACAGGGCTGCCACAGATTATTGTACTTAAAGTACTAGAAAAGTTCCATTTTATTTTTTTCTCTCCAAATTTTTGTATGACTTTTTTTTTAACCAAAGTACCAGGAAAGTTCCACTCGATGTCAAAAACAAAATTTTTCAAGCCATAAGTAATTTTCGAAGCAATAGTACTATAAATGTTCCATTTGATTTTTTTCGATTTTTTTTTAATTGCTGATGGGATTTATGTCCCAAAAAGTAGTGCTGAAATAGGACTAAATTAGCAAAAAGGTTCAAAATATGTTCTCTTTCAACAGGATTTTTTTAGATAAAAATTATCAAATTGAAAAAAAATGGAACATTACTAGTACTTTTGTCCCAATAATCATTTAGGTCTTGTGAAATTGAAAAAAAATCCAGTGGGACTTTTTCGATAATTCTAAACGGAAAACATGATGGTTGACACTTCTACTAAAAAAGATGAATTTTCAACAAAATAGTTAAATCTTCAAACTAAAAATATTAATATTTAACCAAATAGTTGCATTTCTAACAATAAGGTGAAATTTCTACTGAAAGAGATGAATTTTCAACCAGAAAGAAGAATTTTCAACAAAATAGTTGACTTTAACTAAAAAAGATTAATTTTAAAACCAAACAGTATGAGTTAAATTTTTAGTTAAAAAATTAATTTTCAACAAGTAATTTAATGTTTAACCAAAAAAGAATGAATTTTTGATGAAAAATGTAATAGTTGATATTTCAAAGAAAAATATTTTTATTAAAAATGAAAAAACAATGGGATTTAAGCAAAAAATACGAATTTTCAAGAAAACACCTGAAGCCTTAACTAAAATAGACTAATTTTCAACCAGTTTCATTTTGATTCAAAAAAACAGATTTTCTATAAAAAACGACGAATTTTCAACAAAATACGTGAATTTTCAAACCAAATAGTTGACTTTTTGACTAAGAAAGATTAATTTTACAACCCAACATGTATAAGTTAAATTTTAAACTGAAAAAAGTTTATATTTTGAAAATATAATATAGAAATGTACATTTTCTATTAACTTGAATATAAATTTTTTATACACAAAATAATATTCGAAACGAAAACAAAAGATTTTTTAACAAAATAGTTAAATTTTAAACTGAAGAGTTGCATCTTCAACCAAAAAAATTCATTCTCTACCAAGTAGTTCAAATTTGAACCAAGTAGTTGAATTTTCAAAAAATGAAAAATAATTGGATTTAACCATAAAATATGAATTTTCAAAAAGATACTTGTATCCTTAGATAAAATACACCAAAAAATTCAACGAAACAGTTTCATTTTTGATGAAAAAAAAAGAATTTTCTATAAAAAAAGACGCATTTTCACCACAATACATAAAATTTAAGGTAAATAGTTAAATTTCCTACCAAATTGTTGAATTTTCCACGAAAAAGTTCATTTTGAACCAATAATTGGACTTTTTAATACAACAGTTTAATTTCCAGTTTGAAAAATTAATTTCCAACCAAAAAAGAAAGTGAATTTTCAGCTAAAATTATGAATTTTCAAAGAAAAAAACAAAAACAAAATTTCAAAAAAATAGTTCAATCTTCAACAAAATAGTTAAATTTTTAACTAAAGAGTTGCATCTTCAACTAAGAAATTCCATTCTCTACAAGGTATTTCAAATTTCAACCAAGTAGTTGAATTTTCAAAAACAAAAAATAAATGATAAATAAAATAATTTGATTTAACCATAAAATACGAATTTTCAACAAAATACTTGAATCCTCAAATAAAATAAACCGAAAAATTCAACAAAACAGTTTCATTTTTGATCAAAAAAATGGATTTTCTATAAAAAAAGACACATTTTCACTACAATACATAAAATTTAAGCCAAATAGTTAAATGAACTAATGTTGAACTTTCATTTTTTGAAATAATCATTTGACTTTTTAATACAACCAAATAGTTGACTTTTTCACTGAAAAAGATTAATTTTACAACAAAACATGTATCAGTTAGATTTTAAACTAAAAAAACTTTGTATTTTAAAAATATGATATAGAAATATGAAGTTTTTATGCACAAAATAATTTCCAAACAAAAAAAAAAAAAACTTCCAACAAAATAGTTAAATTTTTAACTACATAATTTAATCTTCAACCAAAAAAATCATTCTCTACAAAGTAGTTCAAATTTTAACCAAGTAGTTGCATTTTCAAAATAAAAACAAGAAAAATAATTGGATTTACCCATCAAAGACGAATTTTCAACAAAATACTTGAATCCTAAAATAAAATAAACAAACAAATTTCAAAAACAGTTTAATTTTCGATAAAAAAATGGATTTTCTATAAAAAATATGAATTTCCACCACAATGCATAAAGTTTAAACCAAATATTTAAAATTTCTGCAAAATTGTTGTATTTTCTACAAAAAAGTTAATTTTGAACCAATCATTTGAATTTTTAATACAATAGTTGAATTTTCAGCTTAAAAAATTAATTTCTTACCAAAAAAGAAAAGTAATTTTCAACTCAAATTATGAATTTTCAAGAAATAAATAAAATTCCAAAAAATAGTTCAATTTTCAACAAAATAATTAAATTTACAACAGAAAAGATCGATTTTATAAAAAAAAATATTAATAATTTTCAGCAAAGTAGTTCAACTTTCAACCAACTAGTTGAATTTTCGACCAAAACAGATGAATTCTCAACAAAAAATGTAATTGTTGATATTTCAACCAAAAAATATTTCAATTTTGAATAAAAAATGGCTGAATTTGACCAAGAAAGACAAAATTTCGACATAGAAGTCAAATTCACATACAAAAAATATTAATTTTCAAGCAAGCAGTGGCATTCTCAAACAAAAAATATATAACTTATATCAAAACAGATAAATTTTTGCACAAAAAAAATATTCTATAAAACAATAGCATTTAAAACCAAAAAAGTTTTTTCAGACAAGAAAGAAAAAAATGCCAACTGAATTGTTTGATTTTCAAGCCAGAAAGATGATTTTTTTTACAAAACAGTTGAATCTTCAACCCGGAGATATTAATTTTTAACAAAAAATTACATTTACAACCACAAGGATGGATTTTGGATAAAACAGTTGAATTTTGAACCAAAACAGATAACTTTGAAAAAAACAGTGGAATAACCAACAAAATAATAAAATTTTCAACCAAATAGATAAATTTGACAAAAAACAATATAATTATATATGAAACAGTTGCATTTAAAACCAAATATTTAAACTTTTGATAAAAACTGATGAATTAAAAAAAAAGTTAGTTCTTAAACCGAATAATTCAATTTTTAAACTACAAAGATGAGTATCCAACTCAGTGGTCAAATTTTCTAACAACAAATATTAAATTTCAACCAAAGCAGTTAAATTTACAACCAAAAAGTTGAATTTTCGAACCAATGAAACGCATTTTTAGAAGACCGCTGAGTTTTCAATAAAATAGTGATATTATCAACGAAAAAGTTGAAATTTTGAAGTAATATAGTTGGATTAAAAAAAAAAATTAAGGTTCATCCAAAAATAGTTGAATTTTCAACCTACAAAGATGAATTTTCAACCAAGTGCTCGAATTACAAACTAAGATGAATTTTTGACCAAAAAGAAGAATTAAGAAAAAGTAGTTTGATTATCAACAAAATGATTTATTTTTCAATCAAATAATTGAATTGAACCAAGAACAAAATTATTTTTAACAAAACAGTTGAATACAAAACCAAATAGTTCAACTTTTGATTTTTCAACCGAAAAGATTAATTTTCTATCTAAAAAGATTAATTTTCAATGAAATACATGAATTTTCACAAAAATATTTATAATTGAGAAATTTTCAACGAAAGAAATTAGTTTCCAACTAAACGAAAATATAATTTTTATTATAAACTAAAAAAATGTTACGCCAATTATCAATTTTAAAAAAATCGTGTAAGTTAAAGATATATTTAGAAGTTCTGCAAAGATTCCAAAATAATTTAGAACTTGAAAAGATTACAAATTTTTTCAACAAAACGAAGATTTTTGAAGATGATAAACACAAAATTGAGAAGCCTTCTAAGTATGTTGAAAGGTTTCGAAAAAATAAAATTTTTTAATGAAAATTCCTAGGAAAACTAAAACAAATATTTTTTTAGAAGCATTAATTTTTTTAAATATATATAAAAAATTTCAAAATAGAATCCAAGAGACTTAAGTCAATTTTTTTAGTTTTCCAGGATTTTAAAAAATTTGCAGGAAAAGTTCGAGTTACAAGATAATAACAAAATTTGCTTTGGATTTCTGGAATTTTTAAAATGATTCTTTTCAGCAAATTTCTAAAAGAATATTAAAAAAGATTTTTAAATGAATTTTGATGTATAAATTATTATTTCTAGCTTAAAATTGCTTAAAATTATATAATTTCAAAAATTTATAAATTTTTGGATTCATTCTCCAATTCAAAATTTTGGTTGGGACTTTTTTTCTTTATCGACTGAAAAATCTTTCTTGCTTGAAAATTCAACTCTTTTTTTGAAATTTTCTTTTTTTTTATTGAAAATTAGTCTCTTTTGGTTGAGGCTCAAGTTAATAAAAAGAAAATAGAAGTGCCATTATCAAAACATCTGAAGCCGGTAATCAAACATATTACAAATTATTGAAAGGAAGAATATTTTTTTTTTCAAAATTTGCCGAATTCAGTTTTCAAATTTTTTCAAAATTCAGCGAATGCAATATTCCGTTTTGGTGCCTGTTCCAAATTTTTCAAGTTAGATTTGAAAAACGACACTTTTGTGATTGACTCCATGAAAACCCTTTATATTCTGTTTTTTATGTGTTAAAATAGTATTTTTAATTAACTTTCATAAACAAATTGCTTTAGGAATAAAAATAATGTATGATATTTGTTAATAAGTTTCCAAATTAAGCTCGGAATGAGACAATTCATACTTTTGGACTGGAAGTGCAAAATTGTTTAAGGATAAGTTTGAGAAATGCGATTGTTTGAGAAATAAATTAAATTTATGATGTTAGTTAATAAGATTTCAAATGTGGCCAAATTTTAGCTTCCGGAATTTCCCAAGTTGAGTATAATATTGCACCAATAAACTAAAGCTACTACAGTGGATTTGAGTAAACTATACTGCAAAATTTTCCATAAAATTTCACATCATCTTGAACATTTATTCTTCAATTTTTAACTTTTCAAGTCAAACAACATATCGTTGGACTCATCAGAATTCGTAGATTTTGAACATTATATTCATGAATTACCAAGTACTAAATTAAAAAAATGTTATATTCCGCATTTTAGTCCTCATGAGGTACAAAGGACTCCCGCTGACCAAAATCGACGGCAGAAGTTCGGCTGAGTGAGGGGAAGCCGCGTAGTGGGGGAACCGTTCACAGGTACCCAGGGCGGAATTGACCATCACCCGTAATTTCATGTGCCATTAACGAAAACGAAATTGGTTAAGAATTCTTTGACTTGGCAAGAGTTTGGTCAAGGATTACCTGAGAATTTTGAAAAGGAGAATGCATGAGATATCAGGTGAAATTTATCGAAGGGTTTAGGTGAGCCCCTTAAGGTAATCTGCAGATAAGTGGCGTTTCCTACCAAATCAATAGGGATAATATCCGGTAGGCATAACTTCTCTGGTTAACCTTTAAGTGTCATACATCGTTCCAGATACGAGTGTGCACACATATATATGGGTGGTTTGGGTTAGTGGGGTTGAAGGTATTACTCCTAAATGAAGTTACGAGGCTGTGGTTTACCAGCTTACGAACTCCCATAACGACAAAGACCTTTGCATCTTCGCATTAAGCGTCCCTCATATGAACATAATCTTAGCTAGAAATGCATGCTATCAAATATGATGCTTAAATTAGTTATGCACTTATATCTGCAATATGCTCATAAACATAAAGCTGGTCATATGAATTTATCAACTCTAAAATTGCACAATAATAGACTTCTGTTATGTAATTTTGTGGATCTAGAAAAGTTTAAAGAAAATTACTTCCTTATAAATTTTTAATTTCTGAAAAAAGATATTTATCTTTTTAACCACTTAGCTACTAGAGAGATTGAAGGCACATACTTTTTTCAGATACACGCTTTTCATAGCAAGGATTTGTGTTTTTAAAGACACGTTCAATTAGCAGTAATAATAATTAAATAATTAAAAATAATTTATATAAAATAAAAAAGTTATGTAATGGCATTTTGGTACACATTAAACATATGGTTGTCAGAAGGATGTTTCATGTATGACTCATTGGCCATAATTTGAGACTTTGTATGATATCAGCAATAATGGTTTTCAAGGAAAATGTTAAGATTCTCAGAATAAATATACTGCCTGTACTACAATCATGTTATATCTAAATTATTGAGGAATTTTACTGTATCAATTATCAAAAACATCTTTAATATTTCTGAAGTCACTGATTTGAAATAAATTTGTCAAACGTTTGTTAGAAAATAAGAAATATATAAAAATCTTTCTCTAAAAAATAGGTGTGACGAATATCTCGAAAACATTGTTGTCCATTTCCTCAATGCGAATTGGGTGACTCGAAAAACTTGAAGGAAGGACTGTTACTAAATTGACACACATAATTAGGAATTAATTTTTTTTTAATCATACCAATTCCACGCGAAATGATATATCGAGCTGAAAGTTTGGGAAAATTTTCCGTTTATCTGTGAAAATTTATTAGCACATAAACGTTCCTCACTTCTTTGCCTTCATTTTGCGGAAATTTTAGTGGTATGATCCAAAAATATTAAATGTTCATGGAAAAGAAAAAAAAAAGAAAAAATTTGACGAAAAGTGGCATAGTTCAATTTTTAGTTACAAAAATTAATTTCCAATGAAAAAACTAATTTTCAACCAAAGAAATTAAATTTCAACCGAAAATATCAATTGTATAGAAAGGAAAATAATTTTTAACAAAATGCATAAATGTTCAAACCAATTATTTTAATTTTAATTAAAATTTTCAACCTTACAGTTGAATTTTCAACCAAAAAGGTTGATTTGTTACCAAAAAAGACACATTTTCAATAAAATAGATTAATTTGCAACTAAAAAAGATAACTTCTCAAGAAAAAAATATATATCGTTAAATTTTAAGTTAGTGAAATAAGTTTTTTACCAAACAAAATAACTTGTCAGAGAAATAGTTGAATTTTCAACCCAGAAGATGAATTTTCAACCAAAAAGATTAAATGTCCATCAGAAAAAAATTTCGACGAAAAGTTTATTATTTCAGTATTTAGTTAAAAAATTAATTTTCAATAAAAAACAACTAATTTTTAACCAACGAAATGATATTTTAACCAAAAATGTTGATTTTCTTCCAAAAAAGAATGATTTTTAACAAAATACCGATGGGCTGTTTTGTGAAATTAAACTAAATAATATTAGTTTGAACTTGGAGTCTTATTTTTCATATTTTCTTAATGTATTTTTATTTTGCTTATTCGAATATATTTCCGTATATGTAAAATTCTTAGTTTAGGGTAAATATCGATACTTGAGAGTGAATCGCCCCTCGAAAAATATATGAATTTTCAAACAATTATTTTAATTTTAATTGGAATTTTTAACCTAGTAGTTGAATTTTCAACCAAAAAGGGTTCCTTGTTACCAAGAAAGACAAATTTTCAACAAAATAGCTTAATTTGCAACTACAGAAGATGAATTTTCTACAAAAGATAGAATAGTTTAATTTTAAATTAGTGGAATAATTTTTCAATCAAATAAAATAACTTTTCGATGAAAAAGTTAAATTTTCAACCAAAATGATGAATTTGCAACGAGCAAGATTAATTTTCTATCAAAAAAGAATAATTTTTAACAAAATACATGAATTTTCAACTAAAAAGGATACATTTTCAAGAAAAAATAGAATAGTTTAATTTTCAGTTAGAGAAATAAGTTTTTAAACAAGTAAAATAAATGTTCAACAAAATAGTTAAATTTTCAAACGTACAAATGAATTTTCTATATATAAAAAAGGAATTCTTGAAAAAAATTAGTTTATTTTTTAGTTAAAAAATTGATTTTCAATAAAAAAAAAACTAATTTACAAGCTAAGAAATAAATTTTCAACCAAAAAGGGGTTTTTGTTGCCAAAAAAAGACAAATTTTCGACAAAATCGATTAATTTTCATCTAAAAGAGATCATTTTTCAACAAAGGATAGAATAGTTTAATTTTAAATTAGTGAAATAATTTTTGAACCAAATAAAATGACTTTCCAATTAAATAGTTTAATTTTTAATCAAACAGGTGAATTTGTAACCAAAAAGATTAATATTCTACCAAAAAAGAATAACTCTTGATAAAATAAATGAATTTTCCACTAAAAAAGATCATTTTTCAACAAAAAATAGAATAGTTTGATTTTCAGTCAAAGAAATAAGGTTTTAGGCGAATAAAATAAATTTTCAACGAAATGGTTTAGTTTTTAACTAAACAAATGAATTTTCTAGCAAAACTATCAAATATCTATAAAAAAAATCTCAAAAATAACAAAATTTAGTTTAATTTTCAGTTAAAAATTAATTTTCAATAAAAAAAACTAATTTACAACCAAAGAAATGAATTTTCAACCAAAGAGGTTAATTTTCTACCAAAGAGAATAATTTTCAATAAAACTCATGAATTTTCAATCAAATATCAAACATGAACATGATATAGTTACATTTTCAGTTAGAAAATTAATTTTTGATGAAAAAAAAACTAATTTTCAAGCCAAAGAAATGAATTTTAAGCCAAAAGGATTGATTTTCTAATAAAAAAGATTAATTTTCAACCACAAAAGAAACCTTTGAGCAAAATACAGAAATTTTCAACCAAATAGTTGAATTTTCAACTAAAGAAGATGAATGCTCAACCTTGTATAAGATTTTGTTTTGGCTGACTAAACATCGACCTGTGCTACTTGAACAATTTTTTTTGTCCGAAAAATTGTGAAAAGTTGTTGTTTTTTGGGATAAATGATACAGTTGATGAATTTGATGAATAATAATTATTAATCAACATATTTGGTAATTATTAACACAATTTTCATTTGGTCAAACAAATTTTTTGCTTAAGATACAGGGAAATTGTTTAAATAATTTTGATTCATTTAAACAATGTTTTTATTAGCTAAATTGTAAAAAGCTATTATTTTTTAGAACCAATGTCTCAGCTAAAGAATGTTAAGAGTGATATTTATTGTAAAAGACAGTTTGCAATTATTCAAACAATTAATATCACTTGCTCCTTTTCATAGAAAATATGGAGAACATTCTAATTTTTTCGAATCTTTTGAACTATGTCGTTTATTGATCAGTATTTTTTTTTATTAATGAAATCGATCTGAAAAAATAACCATTAATAACGTAACTGAAAAAAATGAAAAAAAAAATTATTATTTGAAAAATTGGGATATAAGTTCTGAAATAAGAAAATACTGTATAATAAGCTGCATAGTGTATAGGATATAAAGAAACTAAAGTTTTTTCCACCTTTCCTATGAAAAGGCGCATGTAAATGATGATTTATTGTTTAAATAATTGCAAACTGTCTTCTACAATAAATGTCAATCTTGGCATTCATTAAATGCGTTATCGATTCCAGAAACTAGTAACTTTGCATGATTTAGAGGAGAAAAATTTCTTCAAACAAATGAAAATTGTTTAAATAATTGCGAAATATCGTTAAAAAATTTATTATTCTTCAAATTTGTTAATTGTGTAATTAATTCCAGAAAATAATAACTTTTTACGATTTAAGGCGAAAATAATTGTTTATAAAAATAACCATTGCTTAAGCAGTTGAAAATTAGTTAAAAAATACTTGGAAAATTGTGCCTGATCAAATATGAATAATTAATTTTCAGAAAATTTAAATAAATACAGTATTCAGCATGAATTTTACATAAAACTAATATTTAAATTTTTGTGTGTATTTTCCAGGTGCAATAGAAAGGCGTATTAATTTTGAATAATTTCTTTTGATTGAAGGAAACTAAATTCTTAAGAGGCCGATTGAAAAAATGGTCATTTTCATAATTTAAACATAAAGTTGGAAAAAATGGTCAAATTTAAGGTATTGTTGATTTAAAAATACGTTAATAATTTAAAATGATTAATATCAGCATATACTCCATAAATAAACATTCAAGAAGCATAATTCAACATGATATAAAAAATAAGTCATTTGTTACTAATAATTCTAATATTATAAACAATGGTAGGCGATTTTTTAAGTATTTTGATATTATTAGGTGATTTTTTTTGCGATTTAATTTGAAATAATATACAAACATTATAAAACAAAAATAGACATATTTTTTATTTTTATAGAAAAATATTACAAATAAATGTCCAGATTGAGTTATTCATTTTTGCTTGATATTAGGTTGAACGAAGCACGTTTAAAAAAAGTACCTCAAATACTAAAACATTGCTCGAACGTGGCATTCGTTTATAAAATTTGTTGCTAACAATCGCATTTGTTATAAAATGATAATATAGTTTACTAAAGTATCATTAGCAAGCATAACAAAGTATATACTATATATATATATACATACTATTACAAATTATATAAATATATATTATAAATGAAATAATTTGAAATAATAATAAGAAGGTCAGTTTTCAGCTAGACATTTGGAGGAAGTAGTACATGTCAATGTTTAGTCAGCCAAAACGAAATCTTTCGTAAGGTGACAGATATTTGAAAGTACATTTTTTTCTAAACAAACATAAAACAGTCATATTTTGCCAAATTTTATAATTATTTAACAATAATCATTATATAAATAAATATATATATATATATTATATTATGGTATAACAGTTAATAGTTCATTTCTTACTATTTGGTGGACATGAAAAAAATTTTGAAAAAAATTAATTTTTTGATTCTAATATTATGTCATGTCCTAAACCATTTTTTGACATCAGCTAAAATATATTCATGAAAATATTCTAATTTGTGTTAATATGTTCTTAATCGCGCATTATTTTGGATCGATAAACTTATTCCAACATTTCGCAACGTTTTAATAGAGTATATAGGCTATAGAGGTGAGCACAGGTCAAAAATTTAAATAAATATTTATTTAAATTTTATTTAATAAGTATCGGATAAGTTTAGTGAACCTAGCCAACCTTTCCATTTTGAATTGACATTGAAGAATCGAATCTAAATTGAAATTGAGTAATGGTACCATTGCATTGAAATAAAGAATAAAACAATTTAATTTATTTAATGAACTTTTAGCGGAAATTTATAAAATACATACTGCCTCCCCCCCCCCTCTCGCCACTCACACACAAAACGATATCTTTGCTGGTGGCACTTTTCAGCGAAATTGCGACGCAATTCAGAAGACTTACATAACTATGGTATCAAATTCTTAGTAAATTAGGGATGGGGTTGAGAGGGGGGGGCGCAGCTAACCTGATTTCTCCTACCCTTCAGCAAATCGTAATCGCGCAAGACATAATTATGCTTCTGCGTGAAGCTGGTGGTACTGACTAAACTGATTTGACGTCGATAGAAACGAGTTAGATCAAGTGGTGGAGGACCAATGGGTAACCAGTATCTCGTGAGTGCCACGCCCCATCAAGCCTCCGGAGAGATCAGCGTCCGGTCCATGAATTCTTCGGTGTATTAGAGCTGCCTTGATAGTGTCTATTACAGGACAACCTGGAAATGATTCGTGTCAATATAAGAACCTCCACCCACAAGTTAAGCCGTAAAAATGATTTTTTTACAGATAATTGTGGACAAATATTCGAAAAAGAAGTCCTCAGTTAGTGTTAATCACAACTGGATTCTTAAACGATAATTTTCTGGATATAGTCCTAAGACTGATTATACATTTCGTTTTTCTTGAGGTTGAGAACAAGAGTTGCGCAACGGGAAGCCATTATTATTGCAACATCGACCAAAGATGGTGGGCATGTGGTAACAAAGAGGCACGGGTTAGGCCTGTAAAAGAGGAGAATGGTAGTCTTCAGAGAAGGGGGTTTCGTCCCTTTTTGCAGGAGGAAAGGCGAATATATTGGTGGTCCACCTCTAAAGGAATTTTAATTGAATGTCTCGATCGAACGCTAAGAATTTGAGTCTTAGTCTTTTTTTCTTTAAGGGGACTATCTTTAAAAACTATCCGGAAAATTGGTGGGTATTGCATGTTAAAATGATAAGGACCAGTTCAAAAAACATACAATATTTTACACTATTTTCAGTTTATGAATCAAGCATACATTAATTTTTTGGAGACTAGAATAAATAATAAAGTTTGCTTTTTACAGATGATCAAAATAAGTTTTTGTCGAATTTAATTCACAACTGCATACAAAATCCATAAATTATGGGATTTAAGCGATTATTAGTAGTTACAATGCAAGGCTTATTATTACCGCTATTTCAACGTTAAAAATATAGTCAAATTAAGGAATCATTAACACTGAAGAGTTTTATATTTATTTATTAATATTTAGTATTATGATATTATGTTTCTGAACACAGAAATTAATACTCTGATGGATGCAAAATGGTTGTAATTTAAATTTCGATCTAGTTCAACAGTAAATTTGTAAACTCAAGAGAATTTTGCTGTCCGACGGCAACGGCTGTTACTAGTGCTGACAGAACGCAATCCCTTCGAAGGAAAAGAATTGATAGTTTTTAATAACAATTATGCTGTTGGTCATATGTGTATAGATTTCTGTACAATAATTATATATTATTTTAATTATATAAATATAGATAATATAGATATTTTCAAACCTAAATGTTTAATAATACTGACCAGACTTTTAGTTTCTTGTTTATTTTTTATTGAAAAACTTATTAATATGAGAATATAAAAATCGAATCTAAAATTAAGAATATTGTTTATTGAGAATGAATTTTCTAAATTTTATATTATTAATTGAAATCTTTCATTCAAATGTGTTTATTTGAGACAGCGCAAATGAAAGTTGATAGAAAAGAATTCTTGTGGAATGTGAGGAAAGCGCAAAACAAAGGATTTGAGAACACAATATGCAAATTATGCAGAGAAAAATAAAATGAGGAAAACATTGATCAATTATTGAAAGTTTTAATTTCGGTGAAATGATACACATATAATTTTTCTAAATTAAAAAAATGAAAAACAATTAATTGCAGTAATTTTTAAAATGAAATAAAAACACAAGTGTAAAAAGACATGAAGTACCAACAAAGCAAACATACATTTAAAAGAATTTCAACCCTTCAGATAAAATCTACTTATATGTATCAAGAAGAATAAAGTATAATATCTATAGCACTAAAGTCGGCGTCAAAAGTACGCGACCCTCACGTTGATCGCTTCCAACTGGTTAAAAAAATCACAGAAAATTCTGGCCAGATACATGTGAAAGCTTAAGGTCTTCCGAATTGAACGATATGTATACTGTTGTTCTAAAATGCGACAGCGCTGATGTAAAACGTGCGAAGAAACAAGATTTTTTCGAAATATTGAATTGTTTACTAATTACAGACCATTTTCCACAAACATATCGTCTTGGAAAGAAATAATGATAGGAAGTTGTTGTATGGCTTGAAATGTGCAGTTTTATAACATGATTGAAGTACACTTTAAAAAAATGAAATTAGATCAGTATTTCGTGAAATAATCCTTAACGAATATTTCGGGATTTAATGAGAGTAGCCACCGTATAAAAAGTGTTAGAAAAAAGTATCCATTTCACAAGAATAGAGACCTCAAAAGAAAAGGATACCGGCTTACCCACAGGTTAACAGCTGGGAGGGAAAAAGGCAGGGAAGTCGGTATCCCCTTCCTTCTTCAATCACGTTACAAAACTGCACATTTTGAGCCATAAAAAAATTCCATATTTCAAAATTTTAAAAACTGCGTTGCATTCTGGTCACCTTAAGGAGCATCTGTGAACTTTTCCAGATTTTTTAAGACGTCCAGCTCGTTTTGGGAAGCCTTGAAAGTCGAGCTGAAAAAAGTGCCTAAAAAATCTTGTTTTTGGCACGTTTTACATCCGCGCTATCGTAAACATTTTTTTAGAACAACAATATAGATATCGTTCAATTCGGGAGACCTTAAGCTTTGCGTGTACCTGATCAGAATTTTCTGCGACTTTTTTTTCAACGAGTTTTGAGCGATCAAAGTGAGGGTCGCGTACTTTTGACGCCAACTTTAATTCGAAAATAATTTGTTACATTTCATTTATACTATTTTCGCGCCAACCATTAGCAAAAGTAAGTAGTAACATAAAGTATTTGTAAATGTTTTTGAATTCTGTTCAGTCTTCTATAGATCTTCTACAGTCATCTTCATAAAGATGACAGAACAGGATTGAAAATATCCGCATGAAAATCCTGACTACTATCGGTGAGAAAATTCGAGTCCTCTGACTTTGACGTTAAAACAGTAAGTGAAGAAAAAATGGTAGCTCAATGAATGAAGGAGCATTTTAAAGGTAGAAATGTTGTACGTTAATGAGCCTAAAACGAATATGCCAACAAAAATTTTACAGCTTACAGACCCGAAAATATGTTAAATAGTAGGGAAATTTGACGGCTTTTAAAGACAGTGAACTATGGAACATAGTTTTTTACTGAAAAAATAATAGGAAACATCTGAAAAAATTCATGGTGGTACCTTAAAAATTTCTAAACAAATTGCGCTTGAAAAATTTGCAGAATATAACAAATTTTTCATTTTTTATACATAAATATACAACTGTACTATCTTCAGTTCTAATGAAGATAATGAAGTGATTTAAATTAGAGGCAGTTAGTTGAACTATTGGACGAAACATACTCCCGGAAAACGCTGCGAAGTTGGTTGAATCACATTCAACAAAGTGAAGCAGAATCAAATATGATTATAATGCATACGAATAATGCAATGCATTTCCTTAAAGCTACTATCGATACAGACCGATAAACAACATGAACAAAGAACGATGATTGATGTAATAATACTGAGGTCAGTTTCCTTTGGAGGGACTGATCCAATGATTTGGTGAGTTTGATCACAACAAAATAATGCTTAGTCTAATTTAACAATCAACTAGATGGTGTCCTTATCAAAGATTTGAAACTTTAACGAGATGGAACGTATTTACAATATGTACAATGAGTTTACTTTACTCGCACTAGTTTTATTCGCCCTAAAATGAATGATTAAGAACATAACCCCTCAGTGAAATCCTACCCTATACTTTCGTAAACTATTTTGTCTTATGTTGGTCCTTTGACGCTTGGACCTTTACCCGGCTGTGTTTTTTACGCGGTTGGTAAAAGACACAGTCGAGTGATATTCCGCTCATAACTACCGCTCGCCATCTTAATCCTCGCGACACGGGCGATGATGTCGCTCCCAGGATACATCTCGATGATCACTCCAAGTGGCCAGCGTGCACATCCAAGACTGTCCTCCATTACTATGACGACTGAACCAACTTTTAGTTCCTCGGTTGATTTATGTCATTTCGGGCCAGTTTGCAAATCATTAAGGTAATTCTTATACCATTTGCTCCAGAAGTCCTGACGAGCCTTCGTGATGAAGTTGTACGTCGATAGTCGATTGTCAGGCACTGAAACAAGATCTTTCTCAGGTTGAAAAAGTCAATGGTCGACCTATCAATAGGTGAGCAGGAGTTGTAGCTAAGGGATCATTGGGATCAGCTGAAAGCGCGTATAGAGTTAACAAAGTGTAAAATTACCAAGGTGTTAAGTTGTTCATAAATGAGTTGCCACTCAATTCTTTTAGATAACGCAAAAGATCCTATCGCATACTTGAATTCTGCTGTATCAAGTAAATCATAGATTTCGCGAAGTTCTTTGTTGGTCCCTACGAAGTTTGTACTATTGTTTGAATATATATGTTCCGAAACACCTCTCCGGCTGATAAATCTACGTAAAGCTGCCAAAAAACTTTATGTTGAAAGGTCGGTTGCAAATTCGATGTGCACCGCCTTGGACACCATGCAGATAAAAACGCAACCATAAGTTTTGATAGAAATCCTATTGCGATCCTTCTAATCCTTACTGAGAATTGGTCCGAAAAAATCTATCCCTTCTCTGAGAGCATACAAATTCGATTGAGTACCCAAGTGCTAATCATCATCATGACATTCGCGAATGATATCGGTAATCGGGCGTTTCCTAGGCAATAGGAGGGGGTGTTTTTGATTGTAGATAATTGTGACTTTTTCAAGCGACTCCTCACTCGAATGAAATCGTATTCGTCAATAAAGGGCTCGTCGAATTTGGTGGGTTTTCGATATGGAACTGTGATATTACCGGTAGCTGCTTCTCGAGCGGTTGCGAGAAGTTTGATCTCCTCTGGGAATCTTTCGCGTTGTATCATCGCCACCAAGCGTCGCTCAGCATCGACTATTTCTTGACATGAGAGTGGATGATTTCTTTGAGATTAAAAATTTTTCCAACGCAAAAAGTGAGCTACTAGTCTTGTTGGACGTTTGAATAATGAGACTCGAGAATATATATAATTGCAAGTGACTGAATTGAGTTAGAAAACTCCCTTTTTCAACCCTGGCACCCTTTCAGAGGATGTTTCAAGGAATCTCAGCCGATCCCTTTCAGGCTGAGTTAACCAACCAGGCCCTGTGGTCCAAATCTTATTATTGATGAAATCGACTGGGAGTTATCCCCTAGAGAGACAGTCAGCAGGATTATCTTCCGATCTGGCATGTCTCCATTCGACTTGATTTTCCAGAAATTGGATATCAGTGACCCTATTTCATTCAAAAGTTCTCAGTCTCAGTCTGAACAGAGCTTTACTTTCTTGATTGGAACTTCAAATTGAGCTTCTGACTCGACGTAGAGTTTTTTGAGAATTGATGCCGCGCAAAGTTATAAGCGTGGAATTGTGACACCACTTGATGGAGACACCCTATATTTACCATCAATTTGAATGGTTAAGAAGTGGTTTACTGAGTTCCGTTGTGGTCGTACCAGCACAAGTGACGCCGAACGTTTAGGTCGCCCAAAAGAGGTCATCACGCCAGAAATCCTCGATAAAATCCATGGAATGATATTCGACGATGGGAGAATGAAAGTGCGTGAGTTGGCTGAGGCTGTAGGCATCTTAACTGAGGAGGTACATCACATTTTACATGAATATTTGGACAGGAAAAAGCTATCCGCGAGATGGGTTACGCTTTTGCTCACATTCGACCATAAGCGCAAACGTGTGCCCACTTCAAAGGAGTGTTTGGCGATGTTTAGCCGCAATCCGAACGAGTTTTTGTGTCGTTTCCTAACCGTGGACGAAACACGGATCCACCACAACACACCAGAGACCAAGGAACAATAAAAAAAGTGAATTTCTCCGGGTGAACGTGCACCAAAGAAGGCCAAGATGGGTCTGTCGGCCAACAAGGTCATGGTCACAGTTTTTTGGTATGCACGCGCTATCATTCACATCGATTACCTTCAGAAGGGTAAAACAATTAACGGCCAATATTATTCAGAGCTTTTGGACACATTCGATATTGATTTGAGGCAAAAACGACCGCATGTGTTGAAGAAAAAAGTGCTTTTTCATCAGGACAATTCAAGGGTGCACACGTGTGAGGTCACGATGGCAAAAATCCATGAATTAGGCTACGAACTGCTACCTGATCCAGCATATTCTCCAGATTTAGCCCCCTGCGACTATTTCCTGTTTCCAAACCTGAAGAAATAGCTGGGTGGTGAGAGATTTGGGTCGAATGAAGAGGTCATCACGGAAAAAAACGCCTATTTTGAGGTCCTTGAGAAAACGTATTATTTGGAAGGAATACAAAAAATTGGAAAAACGCTGGACTAAATGTATCGAGATAAAAGGAGATTATGTTGAGAAATAAAACGCTTATTTACTAAAAAAAAATTTTTTTCTTCAAAAAGTCACTGACTTATCAAACAGCCCTCGTATCAGCCTATAAGTTCCCTTACGTCTAATTTTCTTCGCAAGTGAATTCTTCCTCAGATAAGACTTTTTTGTCCTAAGCAGCTTTTTTAGTTTCCTTTGTCGTCTTTTAAACTCCCATATTCGCAAAATAATATTCCAAAAACGTTTTTCCCTCTTCACATAAATAGGGCATCAAACTCCTAATGTCTTTAACTTTTGCCGCTGAGATACCAACTTTCGGTAGAGAAATTCTTCGAAGCTCTTCCAATTTAATCCTTGGATTCGAGTGAAAAGTTTTCATAATTTGATCAGAATAATTATCTATCAAGTCCAATTCTCCAGTTGGATAATACTTGATTAGTCGAGCTTTAGAGATTTTCATACCCTATGGTTTTTGCACATGGCCTTCAAAAGCTTTATAGTAGTCCTTTAAAATCTCGTTTGCATTTTCAATTAGGAAAAAAGGAGGATCGCAAGCATTTTTTATCATATCGTAATGCTTGTTTACAGTTTCTACGCGTTCCATTTTCTTTAATTTCTCAGCATAAAGACCGAAGTTTCTATCGCACTGGCACTGAAAATGTCCTCGAATAGGAAAAACTTGCCAAACTTCAATATTGAAATGAATCTACAGCAATATTAAGTATGCCAGGACCGTGTAATTCCCATTTTAACCACCTGAATCTGAAAACAGGATTATTTCCGTATAACCTTTTTTTCTTAAAGGTCTGGTATTCCTCTGATTGAAATGAGCGGATTCTTATAATTCTCAGATATTCCCCGTTACGCTTTCGCAGTGTTCACTGAATGAATAATATATTGTTTGTAAATCTAACTCTGGATTTTCAAAGTAATTTAAAGAGGTATTATCATAATGTGATTTACGCGAGCAAGATTTCCCCTCTCGTCGTGTAAACTTTTGTTCTCTAAATTTTTTTTATATAGTTCTTAGTCTTTTTTCTCCTATCTTTAAAATTTTACAGAGAAATGTTTTACAAACAGATATATCGCCCTGATCGTTTGAACAATAAAAATATGTTCTTATTGCCAGCCTATGTTTTCGAACATTATCAGATTTTAGCGTAGAAGGATTTGCAAATTTAATAAAAGCAGCTAACAAAATGTTCTGCTTATGATAATCTGCCAATTTTCAAAAATTAGAATGGAGCCTGTCTTGATCTGGGATTCCAATTTTCTCCAAACATTTTTCACGTTTACAGCAAAATTCAGCAGGTTCGAATGGCTTAGATTCTACAATTTTTTGATTTTGTGATACATATTCTTCACCCTGTAACAATAGAGTCAAGAAAAATTTAAGAGGATGTGTACAAGTTAGTTTTCGCGTTCGACCCATAGGTTCCAATACACGGAGAAACTTGTAGAATCAATTTTTCCTAGACTGCGTTGCAATTTCAGGACAAACATGTTATATTTAGAATTTTTACTATTGAAAATACTAAATTTAGAAAAAAATGTGAAACTTTAAGATATATGGTGTTAAAGTATAATATTTTTTGGTAAAATTTAGTATTTTCTCTAGCACAAATTCTCATTATGACACGTTTATCCTCAAATTGTAACACGGTCTAGGAAAAATTAATGTCATTTTATGAAAAGTTGATATAAAAAGTTTCTCCGTGTAATATTTAAAAGTAATACAAAATTGCGGTTTCTTGATTTTCAAATTTTGCAATATTAAATACTTTGTTTTTTTTTTGCTTCACGAACATTCCCAGCTCAATTAGCTTAATTTCTACATTTTTTACTACCTCGAGAAGGTTCTGATGAACACGATGCCATTTTAATTTAAGGACTTGATAAAATGTTCACCTTATAAAAAAAAAATGTTATCCGTGGCACTAAATTAGTCTTTGAAAACGTAAACCGTCAGGGCTTTTGGTGGCGATGCATTCTTGACAGCGCCTGTGCGCTCTTCTGTTTTCCCGCGGAAGTATTGCAAGGAAATTCGCACGCGGAAAATTTGCAGAAAAATCAAGACTGAGTAGAATCGGCAGAATCGGCGTAGTAGAATCAGCGCTCTCTCAAGCGCTCGAGAAAAGCAAATTAAATGCTTATGACTTTCCAACTGTGAGATGAATTGACTTAAAAAATTTCAAAAATTTCTATTATATCCTAATAAACATTTCTTTCACTGGAAGTTTCTCTCACTTGAAATTACCCAGATAAAGAAAGCGATAGAAAATTCTCTCTCCTAACAGATGCGATAGGACGGCGGTGCGGTCAAGGTGCCGAAGTATTCTCACGCGCTCGATCTCTCTTTGACGCGCTGTTTGAATGCTCCTATTCTTTTCACGATTTATTCTAATAAAGTAATGCTTTTCAGAAAACTTCATTATACCCTAATGAAGATTTCTTCCACTGGAAGTTTGTGCTTACTGAAAATTCCCTCGATAAACGAAGCGTTTGCAAGTTGCGTAACATTTTTTTATATTGCTTGGCAAACAAATTAACAGCTTTCTTTATAATGTATCAGAAAAGTTAAAACGAGCATATAATCTTCAAAATAGCTGAAAGCATAACTCCTCCAATTTTCATGTAAAAATATTCAGAACTTTGTCTGTCAGGGCGAGTTAAAGTCAAAATATGTATTAAATTTTGTTTTTCACATTATCCCGTTTTTTACTTTCTTTCAGAAACAGTAAATGATAAGTCTTTTTTGTAACAAAATAAAAGATGCGCCATTAAATTTCCTACAACCGGAACCGCCATGTGAATTTCATATGCCCTTACTCTATCCAGCGGCTCAATTTTGATTTTTTGACCGATTCGCATATGTCTTCAGCTTTTTCAAAGACTGCAGCATATCTAGTGTTTAATGCCAACGTTTATCATTGTCTAAAACAGCCTTAATTGCGTATATGTGAATATCTTTAATTGCTAGAGACACCTTTTCTGTCCTGAATATTTTAAAAATATCTCGCACCATTAAATAAATTATTTTCAATAATATCCGCGAGAGCATCATCAATGGATATTTGCAGTGATTGGGCTGCACAGCGAATACATATAATGGTTAATGCATTGCAGTCCACCAAATCCTGAAAAATATTATGTAGATTGTCTTCAATGAGATTATTAACTACAGTAGTTCCCTCATTATCTGTCGTTTCCCTCAATTCCTCAGCTTCTTGGTAGTATAAATCCTCTATCTTAATGATATACAGGGGCAAGATGTCCTGAATCATACGTAGCGAATTATCACTTGTGTGGCCTTTCGTGCACTCCTTCGCCGCTAGTGTTCTTACTGTTAATTTTGTACTTTTGATGTATTACACATTTATACCAAGAAAATACCGTCCACGCTTAGACACCCAGTCAATTTTTCGAAGTATGTAAAAAAAAATTGCTAAGCGAATTTAGAAATTTTGTCTTATTGGAATGTTGATCGAGGGGTTGTTTACTCACCAGAAAATCGTACGGAGTATTACCTATTACATATTATTGCGCCTTATTAAGCTTTATTACGAATTAGTATGCCTTATTCAGTCTTATTACGAATTATTATGCATAATAATCGCCTCATTACGTATTATTATTCATTATTACATCATTATTACGCATTATTACGCAATCATTACGCGGACATTACAGCGATATTGAAGCGTATTAATTAATTAATTCACTGATTAGCGGCTTAATTTTGATTATTTCTCAGCGTTCATAAATACAGCGATGCGAATGGTAAATTATTAAAGGGTTAAAACGATAATAACTAGGTAAAATCATTTCTTTGGAAAGAACGGCAACCAACGGGTCAATGAGATCGCGAAAGCCATGCTCATTCATCAATGTAAGTGGCCTTCCGTTTACGGTCGCCAGCTTGACACAAGCAGTTTTAGTCGCATCTGCCGTCAGTTTTATGCCATTTAAACAATTGTTCCGTTTCCTTTTCTCAGACTGATCCAAATCCGCGTTCTGCTGTTGTGCTTTTTTCAAATTATGGTTTCTCATATGCCTGATACTGTAAATTATGGCGCATTTTCATGTGCCGCGTTGATCTCCAGAATGATTTTGCTAAAAATTAGAAAATCATATCAAAAAGTTTCACATTGAAGAGAATATCTATGCCTTATATCTTTTGTACCCAGCAAACGAAGGATTTCAAAAGGAAAAAAATTACAATAAGGTAATAGTCCCTAAATAGTACCTAATTATTAGTCCCTTACCTTTGGCTACTGGGTAATAATTTAT